>OX421975.1:104475387-105675387 GCA_949128135.1 Parasteatoda lunata
GATGGGCTTTACTTCAGATCAAGCTTCAACAGCTTTAGAAGCAACAGTGAGTTGTAACATATATTGTTAAGAATTGGACAGAATGTATAATTTTAACATTTACTACTTTTATTTTATTTTGAATAAACATTTTCTCTACACTAAGAAATTTTTGAATTATTTAAAAAACTTAAAAATTAAAGGAATAGTTTTTAAAAATAGTTATTATAACTCTTTAATGATTTTGTAGCCAAAAATTACATTTATTGTACAGAACCAGTTTTCTAATTTAAGGGAGATTAGGGTGACTTGATCCCCTTGACATTTTTTTTGCAATTTTTAATTTTTATTTTGAAAAAAATAAGTTTTTAGTCAAATGTGTTGAGTTGTTATTAAAGCCTCAACAATTTGCTATGCTGTAATATTTTGTTTTACTTTTATAAAATCATTTTTAAATTAATAATTTATTTTTAAAAAAAACATTGAAAAAAGGATCAAGTCTCCCTAATAACAGGGTGACTTGATCCCTTACCAAGGGAGACTTGATCCTTGAAATATTGCTGCATTTAAGTGTCAGAAATTGTTTTATATCAAATTTATTGTCACATGATTTGTCACAGAATAAAAGTCGGAAAAACTCATGAAGAAAAATCTACATTTAATGAAAATTATTGCTTTCTATATGGATGATAAACAATTATTCTAATTAAGAAATATTTTCAAAGCAAGAAAAGTCAAACATAAGTGTTAAAACTGTAGCAGTTTGAAGAGTTCCACCAAGCATAGTTGGTTAAATTATATTACATTAAAAAACCTTTTAAATTTAACTTAATCATTGAAAAAGTATTTAAAACTGTTTATACTACTTTACATTAATCCTGTGGACACATGATCCCTAGGATCAAGTCTCCCCATACTATGGGGATCAAGTGTCCCTATATGCATATGTTTTCTAAAAATTATTCTTAAACCAAAAGTAAACAAACTATTTTGGTTTTAAATAGCATCAACTAAGCAGTAAACTATGATAGTCTATTATATCAGTAAGATTATTATTTGAATTATATGTAACAAAAATTAAATGAATCAAAAATTCCATCCTAACAATCAGAATAAAAATGGCTGAATGTAATCTTGTTGCCAGATTTGTTGATAAGAATAACTTTATGAGTATTGACAGTTTAAAAAATTTAATTGCATATCAGTTTTGATTTAAGACCTGGGGATCAAGTCTCCCAAGGGATCAAGTCACCCTAATCTCCCCTAATCATCTCTCATAAGAAAAACATAGTTTTAAATAGTTTTTACATATTAATTTCTTATTCTAATTGGCAAATCTAAATTCTTCCATCATAAGTCTTATATTTGACACCTTAAATCAATGTTTTCCTCTTATATTCTTAGAAGACAATACATTTAACGGTAAGGTATAAAGATTAACAGTAAACTTTTATTTATGTTGCACTAGAGTTGCGCAATTGGTTAATGGGGACGGTTAAGAAAGCATCTCTGAGGATGATCTGAAGACAACATACATGTGTCACATCCCGTTTTGCAGGGAGGATCCATTCATTCATCTGCAGATCATTATTTTAACTTGAACCAGAGAACGATTAATCTCCTATCCAGTACCCCCAAAGGTTTTTATGTTCCATGAAAACTCGGCGGACTTTTGTCCCTGACTGATTTAGCGTGCACCAGTCACCATTTTGTACACGGCGAGTCTTTGGCCAATGAGGATGGAACTCGCAACCTGTCAGGAATGGGCCAACACCTTATCCTCTCTCTATTTGTGTGTGTATATATATATAGTCGGACTTCTATTTAACGAATTTTTTTAAAATTCTACTTTCCCTATTTTGCAAAATATTATGAACTTTTTAACGCATTTTATTGGGGAAATGACCTTGAATTGATTTTCGCATTCACTTTTAGAGAAAGTAGTAAAATTCCCTTCCCTTTTCGCGATTGAAAATAAGCAATCTATGCCAATTATCAATTTGCGAGAAAGCATAACAGAAATTTCTAAAGCATGGAACTATGATGTTACAGATCGTACCATTCGTAACAGTTTTGCTAATGCTGGATTCTTTCCCAACGCTGAGAATTTGGAAAGTGTGGAGGATGAGGATGACATTTCTTTAGAAGAACTTAAACAATGTGGGTACAGCTAAGAGAGAACCACGAAATTAATGACTTTCTTTTTATTGATTCTGAAGCTGAAACCACCGAAACATTAACTGAATTGGATATTTTGGACGGTGTGAAAAATAAAAACAATACAGCCATAAATTGTGAGGAAGACGAAGGAGATAAAGAAATTAGCAAACTTTCATATGATGAAATGTTAAAACCATTCGAAACAAGGATGGCGCCAGACTCTGCCCGACGAGGGGTCAAGTCTCTCCCGACAGGGGGGCTCAAACAAATGAATTCAAAATATTTAAATTAAAACGAATTTTATACTTTACATTTTTTTCTCACATCATATTTTTCAAAAAAAAAATAAATAAATAAATGTTTCTAAAAATCTAAAATCACTAATATTGATACCATAATGAGCAGATTCCTTTTAATGTGTAAATTTAAATCTAATTCTTTTCTTCTTTCTGCTATCGATGTATTTTGTACTGTATGGTGCAATTTACCATACATTGTAAGCGTAAAAATTACTTCTGTAATAAAGAAAAATAGTTGTAGCAGTAAACTCTATTTCAAAAAATTTCTACGCTTCTTACTCTCATAACGTAAAAGTTATTCCTTAATAAAAATTTGAAATTTCATGCACATTTAACAAAACATTTTAAGAACATTTTGATATAAAATGTTATTTTTATATTCATCGATTGGCTTTCGAATTATTTAAATGTTTTGTAAATAAAGTTTTAAGTACATTTTTCGCATCCACGTATTCTATCTAAAGATATCATGCCCCGTTTTGAACGAACTTCGAAATGGTTATGCCCATAAAATTGTAAAATTCGAATTTTTTTTAATTGTTACGTAGTATAATTTTACGGACAAAAAAAGGGCTATTTTAATCAGGGGAGTCGATGTTAATATATATTGTAAATAAAAACAAGATAAAAATTTCTCCTTGCGATTCCTTTTTCTTTTCAAAGATGCTTTTAAAGTGAACATCTATGTCCGGCAAAATGCTAATTTCTCCATTTGAAAAAAAAAGGAAGTCCATCGGCTTAAAATATAAGATTAAAAAATTATAGCATAAATTTTTAATTATTTTTCAATTTATAAATTTTAAATTTGCGTCCGAGAAACGAATATTAACTAACTTACATTTTTTTAAAAAATTGCCACTCATGGCTGCTGTTGGTCTGCCTATGTTTTTGTTTCTCTGCAAAGCTGAAAGCACACTTTCTACCAAGATTTCTGTTTCGCCCTGCAGAAGCTTTTTACATATTGACATACACCTGCAACGAATAACCTTTCACACAGTTAATTAATTATTGTAACATTCTTTCCTCTACGATTTAAATTTGCTTTTGCTTTCATAGTTACGAATTTTAAGTCACAAAAAATGAACACTAAAAATTATGAAGTTAGGGGACAAAATTTCGAAAAAAAAAAAGACTTTCTTTTTTATTTCTCAGGACTTATTTGACCGATTTTGCTTAAATTTTGTATTTTGACATTTAAAATTGCAAATGATGAAAAAATTGTACAACTTACATTTCTTAAGTTTCTCGACTTCCCTTAAATAAAGCAATAATAAATGTTTACTAAAAGTTTTATTTTGCATGAAATTATCTTTAGAAAAACGAATAGGAATTGATTGATCTGATTGGAATTGTATGCAAAACTTTTTCAATTCGCTTAAAAAAAATTGGGATATAGTGAAATACGCAAAAATTAAAGTTGACATTAAAGGGTCCTAACTTTCAAGCGCGTTCCTGAAAAAAAACTATTAAAACAATATTTCTAGATTGAAACTACTATATTTTGGAGGTCAGAAATCCGTCGAAAAAAAAGTATGTTTAATCGGATAACGTTTTTATGTCTTATTTCCTAACTTAAAATATCGTTTGGACTAATTAATTAGTATATTTGATTTCATCCTCTCGAACCATTAGGAATGAGTCTTAGAACATGAGGAGCCGAACTTAAGATTAAAATTTATTCCGGTGGGTCAATTTTACATTCATTTGAAGTATATGTCAATATTGCTGATAATAGCAAAATAATTTTTCTTTTTTATAAAGAAAGGTAATTTAGCTGGTGGTTATCTATGTATATATGCTTTGATAATTTTAACGATTATGATTGAAAGAGGAAAATAAGGTGAAATGATGTTCACTTTCAATATTAATATCAGATATAAATAAATAAAAACGTCTTTTATTTTGGCCTCTTTTGTAATTTTCATAGTATAATTGCATAGTAATATCTTCGAAATAATAGCTCATTGTTAATGAGGATAATATCTCAACCTCGTCATATCTCAAGAGCGTTTTACGTTTTGATTGAATCGAAAAAATTTTCATACAATTGCAAAAATTCGTTTTTCCAAAGGTAATGCCATGCAAAAAATATATTTTTAAATAGTTATGAAATATTTAATATTTTTTATATTTATATTTATAATATGCGTTGGAAAAATTCTGAATCCCGATTTTTGAAATCACCATGTAGTAAATGGTGACTGATGCACGCTAAATCTGTCGAGTCGCTAAGTCCTCCATGTTCCCATAACAAATCAAGACCTCTGGGGGTACTTATCCAGGAGTTCCCTTGTCTTCTGGATTGGTTCAAAACTACAAGGCTACGGAGTTGAACATTAGTAGTCGGAAACCCGAATATTGGGTCGGTTGTTCAACGACGGATAAAATAAAATAGCAAGATAAAATAGTAAAACTTTTATATAATTTTATGGAAGGTAATTTTAAATTGTAAAATACAAAATTTGAATGAAATCGGGTGAATAATTCGAGATAAATAAAATTTTAAGCAGACTGACTTTTTTAAAATTTGATAACTCACAAACTAATAGATCGATTGTTCTGAAAGTTTGTATTTTGAAATTAAAAGGATGTCAAAATATGTAGATCATACAATTCAATATATTTTACAATTATTTAATAAACTAATAAAAAATAATTATTTAAAATTATTTTTGCTTAAAAATTTGTATATAAAATGTTTTTTGTAATTTTATGCAAACATTTTTCAATACACTAAAAAAGTTCTCGAGATAATGGACTATAATCGAGGAGTTAAGTTAAAATTAAAGGACCCAAACTTTCCAACCCTCTCCTTGCCATAACTTCAGACCATATCTTCCAGATTGCGGCTAATTTCCGCGTTTTGAAAAGTAAAAACCTAAAACTTTAGACAAACTTGAATGTTTATCCAGAGCAGAATGCGCTTTTCTGTTTATTTTCGTAACTTAAAATATGGTATTGACTCTTTGAAGGTGAAAATATGATTAAATCAAAAGTTAATCAAGGTGTTCCCTTTTCCATTTCATACACTGTACATAAAATAAGTCAATGAGAATCTGTTATGTTGATTAATATATATTTTACGATATTGAATACGAACAGTTTAATTGTTTTTCTTAATCAATCAACAATCTTTTTATTACTAAGAAAATGATTTAAAAAAAATTATTTGGTCATTGTTTTTCTTTTTTTCCGACTGCATATTTATTGCGTTGATTAAAATACTATAAACCTTGAATCCGAATAAGTAAGTGATTTTCCTCATTTAAAAGTATTAAAAAAAAAAAAAAAAAAAAGATTTAAAAATTAAAATTTTTTTTTTTTATTCTTATACTTTCATTTTGCTTCAAAATTTCAAAAAGCAATTATGTGATCCCATAAACTATTGATGAACACATTACATAAAAAAGAATTCCTAAAGAAGGGGACCTGCCTCTCTTTCTATCCCCCAGGCTTTTGTCAGTTTTTCCCCCAGAAAAGAGGTGTGATTGTCCTTTTCTCAGTTCTACAGAAGAAAGAAAAGCAGTTTGAAAGATAAGTTTCCAAGAAAATGAAGATGCGTCTGCAGGGAGGGGGAAAGGATTTCGAAAAGTCGTCAATTTCACCCATGTCTAATCGCATCCTGTCTTTAGTTTAACAATGTATGGCAAAGTTATGAGTAGTGCAGTGAAACTACAATTACATAGAATTTACAATATATTTTACTAATTTTTGTTACTAATTCTTAAAAATAAATAAATAAAAACTAAAAAGTCAACTACAAAAAATTTTATTAAGCATTTGCAAATGAATTTTTGAGATAATTTATAAAAAAATGTGACCAGACTATTTTCCTGACGAGACTTTAAAATTTTCCCGATGGGGGGGCTGGGCATGCCCGACAGGGGTGCAATTGCCCCCCCTGACCCCCTACTGGCGCCGCCCTTGATTCGAAACAATCCGACGTGGATTGCAGTTAGAGGAGAATAAAGCTGGAGGAGTTTTTGGTGCATTACAAAAATGCGAGACCTCTATTATGAGAAAAAAACACTTTTTCAATCGAAAAACTCAGACAAAATTAACGGACTTTATCAGCAGCAATTAAAATTAAGAATGCATGTGATAATGTATGCTTAAATTACTTTTATAATAAATGCAGCAATAATTTTAATATATAAAAATTTAGCTTTTTTATTCAGTGGAAAATATAAGTAGCATGGTAGTGTAACACTGGTTAATGTTTTGTTCTATTCTTACTTTCTTTTCAGATTTCTTTTATGGTTAAGATTTATAAAATAAATAATAGATAATAATCTACAAGATAAAGGTGTATCAATTGCAATTTTAACTATTTCTAGTGTTTATGAATTTAATACCTGTTTTGTGTTCTGTAAGTATTTCAAATGGTGATTTTCTATTTAACGAATTTTCTATGTAACGAACTTTTTTTCGGGATTTAGCGACTTCGTTAAATAGAGGTCCGACTGTATATATATATATATATATATATATATATATATATATATATATATATATTTGTTTAAAACCAATCTTGGCTAATACGAAAGAAGCATAATGTGATGATAATCCCCTCCACAAACTCACGCGTTTTCAGTTGCAGCTGCTATACTCAAAATTTTTATGGAACTCAACTCAATTTTCTTTTAGGTGGCCAAAATGTTATTATTTTTCGGGTGAAGCTTAGTCACTTGCTGTGTGAACTATAAAGTCTAATCAAATAGTTATAAAGCAAAAACACACACAAAAAAAAAAATAGTTTAAATGTATAGAATAATAAATTGGCTCTTATAAACGTAATATTTCTTATTTAATTCATATTTATATAAGCCAATTTGATGTTATAAATTTTTTTTTTTTTTTCAGTGTTCAATTTCTTAAATTTTGAACATGATAAAATCATCCAGTAAAATTTGTCTCTTGAAAGTTCTTTAGTTGTATCTGTTATTAACTATATTTGTGAAGTAGTTGTAGTTAGCCATAAAAAAATACAGTTTTTCTGGCCACCACAGAATAGGTATATAGACTTGATATCAATGGACTACGTACCTAACTGCTTTATGTAATGTCTAACTGAATCTATGCATTCATTTCTTCTTTGTTCGATTTAACTATTCCAATATTTTTTAATTTAAAATCTGTGGATTGTAATAGATCTTTTTAGATTTTTATATTAAATGTAAAGTATTCATATGATTTTTAACAAATTCTCTTTTTTCATTTCTAGAATAATGATTTGGAAAAAGCTGTAGACTGGATTTTTCAATCAAGGCATGAAAATGGACATTGATATTTTGTATTTACTACCTTTTTAAATGACTGATTTAGTTTATTATTATACATTTATAGACCAAATTTGTTTATTTTATAATTTTTACTTTTATAATGTTCTACCTGATTCCAGTAATTTATTATTATTATTTTAAAGTTTCCTTATGATTTCCTTACGACACAATTCATTAAGGGTATTTTATTATTAATTTGTTATGAAACATAATGTATTATTCATTAATTTATTCATATTCTTGTGCTTACCTATTATTTTATAACTGAATGTAATTATTTAGAAAAAAGACACTGTAATGACACGCATTACAGAAAAATATTAAGAAAAAGTTTTTTTATCTTTCTTAATTAAACCTAAATATGACTTTACTATTAAAATAAAATTGTTATTTTAAAACAATTCTTCTAACTACATTTTAACTTTTATCAAATTATATATTATATAAATAAAGAACAAAAAACTAATCTTTGATAAATGAAATTTTTTGTAAGAAACAAAGGACTTTGCTGTGTTACAACAATCTGAAGGCAATACTTTTAGTAACTTTCAAAGTTACGAATTTGTTTGAACTTCACTTCAATTAGTTACACTGATAGTGTTGTAATTATATCTGAATTGAGCTATACTCGTATTTGCTTAATACCAATTACTTTTGAATTGGATTAGAAAATAAGAACAAAACAGCCTTCCTACTTAAAAGGCAAGAGGGTCATATTTTATATACTAAATGATGTCAATCAGTTTGCACCATTTTAAAAATTATGCTTAAAAAACCTTCATTTTATGGAAAAGAAAATTAATCTCTTTTACATAATCATAAATATATATTCTTAAATATGCTTTTACTTAAATTTTTCTTCTACTTTAAAATGTTACTAAATTATATACATTATGTGTTATTAAATTATCATTTATGTGTTTTTAAATCATGTACTTATTTATTTATGAAAAAAACTAGTAAAAATTTAAAAAGAGATTACTTAGATAATACTTATATATTTTTATAAATAAATATCTGGAGAAGATCTACTATAATTGACTGAAAATATGTTTGTTTTTTAAATGTCATGTTAATATTAAATAAAATGACTAATTGTATAGCTGCCAACTCTACTGGATTTTTCCAGGTCTACAGGTTTTGTACATTTTAGAAAATTCCCTAAAAGGAGTAATTTAATGAAAAAAAATCCCTTTTGAAATAGAATATTTCCACAGATTATTGCTTGCTTGAATAATTAAATAAGTAGTACTAATATGTGGGTGATTTTTAGGAAACATGACAATTCGGATCAAAAAATTTCTTTAAATTTAAAGTCTCCAAAACAATCTAAATTTTTTTTTGTATATTTATTTAGTTACATTTATTATTATCTTACAGACAGCAGTGTAGTTTATTGACATTTGCTCAAGAAAAAAATAAAATAGAAATTCCCTACATTTTGAATGCCAGGAAAATACATATTAGCTTAGAAGTTTGAAAAAATAGTCTTTTTAAGCTATTAGTAAGTAACAAAACCTAAACCTTTATGTTGGATGGATCATGAATAACTTAAATTAATTCTTTTATCTACTGTAGAAAGAATCAAAAAATCTTTTGTTGCTGATATGAACAGAATAAAATTGTAAAATAATCAATCATTAAATAAATAAATAACTTTGATTGCATTCAATCTTATTACAATCATACACAAACTTGGTATTAAGTTAATATTTGCTTTCCCTCTTTATGGTATTAGCAGTTAAAAAAAAAAATTCTGGTAACACTTCAATGTCTTGGCATTCATAAACCAGGATAATAACAAATTTGCCATTTTACAGCATATAACTTTACTTTAATATTTTGGCCTAAGACGTTTATATTCTGCAGAAAACAACAGGATTTCTTAAAATAACTTAGATAAATCTATTTAGTTTATGTTATTAATGATTTCAAGAAGCCAGGAAAATGACAACACAAAAACCTACTCACCTTAAAAAATTTTGTGAAATAGATTTTGAACCAGAAAGTTGATTCTTTATTCATGCAACAAGACATGTTCAGATAGGAGGCCATCTAATCAATCTATTAAGATAAGATATTGATTGCTGGCTCTATCTATTTTGGTTATAAGCCTGTAAATAAAAGTAGCCAGGAAAATGACAGATTTTCTTGTCAATATATGTCAATAGACAAACTATTGACAGAAAAAATTATTTTAAATGAAGTTTTAGTAAATAATACCCTCTGCATATATTCTAGAAATGTGCTTACACCGGTTTAGATTTTAAAAAAATTAAGATATTGAAACATTTATCTTGAAGCTAGTTATTATTGGAAACATTGTTTGTGACATGACAAAAACATGAAATTTTGAAGTTCAATTATTTTTTTAAATATACAAAATAGTTGATGCTAATACTAATTTATTTTAAAATGTTAACAACAATGCTATTTATTAAAAAAATTTTAAAAAAAGTTCTTTTAGTAGTTTAGTATTAGATCTTGGTGTAAATGACTGTAAATTGTCATATTTCGTGAGAATCACCCATGTAATGAAGTGAGCCTCATTTATAAAAATCAGTTCAAAACTTTTTTTTTTTTGTTTTCTTTTAAAATGTTCAAAATTTCTATATTAAATTAATTAAAAAATCTTTCATCTTTGTTGAATTAAATGCATATTATTATTCAAAATTATAAGTAAACATAACATGTCATTCATAATTGGAAAATATTACAGTTTTTCTATTTAGATGGCAATAAAAATCTCTTATTTGTAAAATATTTAGTACATTATGAAACAATTATCATGAAATTCATATTGTTTTGTAAAATCTACTGGATTTTTTTTCCTTTTCATGTTGGCAGATTGTAATTTCCCATTATTAAAACAAACACATGATTTTCAGATAATTCGTAGAATCTCAAGGTAATTGATTAGCGGACTTCCTAGACTCAAAAATTTATATTCCGATGAAATTTTCTTGGTGTTTCACTATTCTAAAATGTAAATATCGTAACTTTTTCAAAATCTAATTAACAAGATATATTTTACCATAAACTATCTTACCAGCAACTTACCTTTTTTTCTGCCAAAGCATGAATAGTGATTGCTTTTTTTTTTTAATACAGATTTACAAAACTTTAAAAAGATTACGATATGCGAAATTTAGAATGTGTCTTTCAGTTATCACTTTCAAACATGCTCAATTTCACTTCAGTGACAATCATTCACTTTTTGACATAACAATTCCACCGTTTCTTTGATCAACTTTTCAGCAGTTATTGTTAGTCATTTCCTCATAGTTTTTAAATGTCATAAAATAGTTTTTAAATGTCTGTTTTTGTTATTCAACACAGGCTGTCTGCTTCAACCTAAATAATACCTTTAATCTAGAGCTTTTCAAAGTAATTTGTTAACATACAACATGATATTTAATGATATAAATAAATTATTCTAAGAGAAAGGAATTTATTCTTCATGCAAAATTACTAACTGCTTTAAATTTTATTTTATTTATTTAAAAATCTGTGATGCAATTTAGTAAATATTCCTATATGACCGAATGCATACATTCTTAAAAATCTGTGATACAATTTATTAAATGAGTGCCATATATAAAAGTTATGTATTTTCTTAAATAATTTAATATTTATGTTATTTAGTTAATATTTATTAGATCATGTATATATAAAAAAAGAATGAAACTAGTCCAAGTTATTTAAAATTATTAGAGATTACTTAAGATAGAAAATATTTATTGAACATTATCAGTTTTTATGATTTTAACTGGTCATTTTGTATTATACCCAACAACAATATAAGATGCATCCATTTTCATAAAATAGTTTAGTAATATATTATTCGGAATATCCATTCAGCTATTACTATTCATAATTCTAGGGCTGCCATTGGCGACTAAAAAGGAGACTAAAGCGACTATTTTAAAGCAATAGCAACTATTTTTGTAGAAATATGAGTAAAAACGACTAATTTTAAATCAGTTGCGTAAAAACGGCGACTTTATTAAGCCAATTGGCGACTAAAACGAAAAATAGCTTCACGAGTCCCCCCACCCCCCACTTTTTTGCGCGCTTTCGGTTTACCCATACTTCATTCTTCCTCACTGTTTGATGTCATAAGCAAGGCAGAAATGTTTAACCAATCAGACAAATGTAATCGAAATTCGCACTATGTGAATGCTCCTCTTACTGCAGAAAAAAAAAATTTCATATCTCTTAGGATCTCATCACATCAACCAGTGTTCTCATCATATACTTCAGCATTTTTAAAGTTTATAAGCATAAACTCTATTTTATTCATTTTATATTTAATGTTTACTTTTTTTAATTTAATGTATAATTAAAACGGTATAGTTTAGAATTAAGTATATTTTCTAAGTATGATTTTTATTTCCACATGTGTCGAACACGTTTTTTTTTTTTTTTTTAATCCAAACAAAGTAGCAAAATTTAAAAAAGAATTGTCTTTTTTAATTTTAATTACAACTATTGTTTCTTAGATGATATCTGAAGCTTTATGCCTCAAAGAATAAAATAAATATTTTTAAAATGTTTGGAAGTTTTTTATAGCAGTTCCTTCAGCGTGTGTAGTTAATTTACGTCGCACTAGAGCTGCACAATGGGCTATTGGCGACGGTCTGGGAAACATCCCTGAGGATGATCCGAAGACATGCCATCACAATTTTGATCCTCTGCAGAGGGGATGGCACCCCTGCTTCGGTAGCCCAACGACCTGCACGCGAAGTCGAGCACTTTACGGTAGAACAGTTTAACGAGGACCAATACCGCACACCCTCGGTCCCTACGCAGAATGATCCAAGTGGTCACCCACCCGCACACTGACCGCAGCCAGTGATGCTTGACTTCGGTGATCTGCTGGGAACCGTGTCTTAACGATCAGTCCACTGCGGGACCAGTTCCTTCAGCAGTGCTCTGTTTATATACACAAATAAATGTACATTTTTTATAAAATGTGAAAATTTAACTGCATATTATCTGGATTTTGTACTATTACAGCACAAATAATTAAAATTATGTTAGAGAATGATACAATTTTGCCAACTATTATATATATCTTGCAGACTATTTTTCATATATAATGCAACTAAAGCAACTATTTTTCTTGTTTTTATCCAATGGCAGCCCTGTAATTCGTCAGGGTTATTATGGAGCAAAATTAACGGTTGCCACCTGTCATTAATTATAACATATAGTGATTCAAAAATAGCCAACCTGTCACCACTTTTTCGTCAAATATTGTGAATTTTATGATTTTCTTTAATTAAATATGGAAATGTTAATGAAATTTTATATTATTCTTAAAATTACTTTATTTCTTAAATTTTTCTTCATTTAAAAAAAAATCTTGCTGTGTTTTGAGATATGCTTCAAAAGAAAGGCTTTGGATAATTAAAATCATTCAATTTTGAAAAAATGCCTTCCATTAAAAATGATACAGCTTGCCACAGGCCTATAGCAATATTTCCTAGTTTTTACGTATGGTTATTATGGTGAAGAAAAGAAGACAAAATTATATTCACCATACTAATAAATTGAAATAAAAAAAGATACTGTCTAATGTAAAGAAATTTTTAAAATTCCAAACAATTTATCTCCTTAGCCAATATTTTGCTAATGTATATAATAATAGTTACATAATAACCTAAATATAATTTCCATTTGTGCAATTTGAATTATTTTTATACATATTTTTGTTTTAAGTACAGTAGTAAAATAGAATTCGAAAAATTAAATGTCATTAACACATTATGACTCTAAGCAAAGTTGTACTAAATTTTCTAGAATATACAGTACTTTCATATCAAATAAAATTGAGAAAACCAGTCGTTTGTTATCAGAAGAATACCATAAAAAGCTTTTTTTAAAAAAACACAAAGAACTAACTCTAAAAGGGTTAATTCTCTATTATTATTATTTTAACGATAATAATTTTATAAATTTTTATTTTATATATTAGTTTTAATTATTGTGTATACTTTTTTTGTAATTATTTCATTTCAAATTAATAATAAAATGTTGAAGACTTAAAATAGGCACATTTTTAAATATATAAGATGTGTTCATTCATTCTATAAATATAACGTCTGTGATAATTATTTGTATTTATTATTACTGTTAATGTATTTATTATAATTTGTATTTATTACAGTTAATGTATTTATTATTACTGTTGCTCACAAAATACATGAACAGCTAATGTAACTTTAAAGTTCCTCAGTAGATAATTCAGTAATTTATTATTTTATTCTATCTGTTAGAATGTTTATGATTCTAGAGTTATTGCAGATCTGGACCGAATTAAGCCAAATTTAAAAAGGTTGTCATATTTAATCTTAGTAGTGAACATCACTACTAAATGCTTTTTTAAAATTGATATAAATAATATACTTGTATATTTCAGATTAAAATTAATAATTTAAGAATCAAAATATTGTTATGGTTTGTATACTATTTTTATAACCAAATGTACTTCTCAATTCGCACAACTTTACAGTATCAGTGTATAAGGCTGTTAAACAGAATCAGTATATTTTTGTGTATAAGGCTGTTAAAAAATCAATAATTTTTCAACTTAGATAATGTATTTTAATAATCAAAGTACACTTAAAAGTATTTTTCAGTTTTTTTATTGAAAAATGTTAGTAATTCAATTCTGTCATTCCAGTATTACTAGGATATGTATTGTAAATTTATGAATTGTTGATTGTAAATTGAATGCAATATTTTTGATAACTTCAAGTTTGCTTTGAATTTTAGAAATAGTATTTTTAATTATAATAAAATTATAATTATAAAGATACGTACCTGTTTTTTTTTTACACCATTTTTGCTTTATTTAGCCACTTTAACCCTTTGATGGGACACCAGTGTCCCGTTTATGTTTTTTCTTATGCTCTAATTATAAGCGAAAGTTTATTTCGATATTATAAAAAAACAGTTGAATAGTCACTAAAGAATCTATTAGATTATCATAATTATATTACTACTAAAATATAAAATCCAAAAAATGTAGATTGAAAAAAAAATTTTTTTTTTCATTGAATAATTATTTCTCTTAGATCTCAATAACTTCAAATTTGAAAAAATTTTGTTCTGAAAATTAACACAGAAAAAGATACAAATGTTTCATGCTGTATTTCCTAACCATAAATTATTAAAACGCTAAATATATTTTTTATTTATTTTGACACAAATTTTACGTCAAAGGATACATAAAATTGTTTCAGTAGTAAATTAATAAAAGATACAAAGATTTCAACTAAAGTTCATAAAAAAATTAAAAGAACTCTTAATTGCATAAAAATTTGACTGGTGTTTCTAAAAAGATGGAAGTTTTATGTAAAATGCTGATTAAATCCCAATTTATGTAAAGTTGCTGTGTAAGCAGGGCAATGCTTTAATTGCATAAATAGAAGGGCCATCAAAATTGTGCTTTGTAGCTATCATTGGCTCATACTCACAAGCATTTTGAAACGTTTTTAAAGTAAATGGCAGAAGTTCTTTCTACTGACCAGTGAAATGATTAAGTTTATAAGGCATGTTATTATGCAATTCTTACAAGACTGGGGGCATATTTTTGCTGCCAAGGAAGCCAACAATTTGAGGGACATTAAAGTTTATGGCGACAACTAGAAAAAGGCTTCATTACGCCAATTGAAATCACTACACTGATAAAAATTTTTTTTTATGCAGATATGTTTTGCCCTTATTAAAATCAAATTTGCTTCATTTTGACTATTTTTTAAGGACTTAGAACTTATTTCAACCTGGAATAAAACCTAAACGGTAGTTCAAAAAGTGTATCTGAAGTTGCCTGAATTATTCATGATTATTATAACTTTTTAAATGAGCTTATTTACAGTGTTAGAGAAGAGTAGAAGTTAATTATTTTTGATGTTTCAGTCTATGAAAAGCTAAATTCTTTCACTTCTAAAGTCAGTGGAAAATTCCCACAAATTATACCAAGAATATATTTGACTATTAAAAGTAGATATGCTGAAAATATTAATGTTGAAGTAAGGAAGAAAATAATCTGAAATTCAAATATTACTTGAAGAAAAATACATTAAATATGCAGCTAAACATTGTTGTACAAAAATAATTAGGTTTATAATCCCTTAAATTCACTATTTATAAATTGATTTACAGAATGAAATCAACTATTTTTAAATCCAAGTGTTAAACAAACTACGAATATGCATAAGGCTCATGTTTCTTGCAAACATAGAATTTACAGAATTAATTAACAGTATATATTCTAGATAAGTATTTAGTACACCTACAGTTACTTGTAGAATTTTAGTTATGTTCTTTTTTTTTGTTTTTTTGAATGACAGTGACAATTATCATTTCCTCATATTTTTTTTAAAGGGGAGAGGTTGTAAAACTATTTTTCAAACTGATATTTATGCCAGTGAGATTTAGATTGATTCAGTGATTCCCTGAATTTAGCTGATTGATTTTAATTTCCTCAATTTTTGTGATAAATACATGATATCTATTATTAATTTTTCAGTCTCTCATGCCTGATTGTCATATATAAAATATATTACAGGACACTTATTCTTACCAGTTGAAAGTGAAATTTTAAAGAAATAAATATTACAAGATCATTTTTTTAAAAAAATAATTAAATTTTTTAATTTTTTGGTACTTTAAACTTAAAATAGTTCGTTTTCTCCTAACTTTTTTGGTATTTTAGTTTAATTTTCCGTTCTGTGACCACCTTGTTCAACTATGCCCTTGTTGAACTCCAAAATATGTTTTCTTTTAAAGGCCATAGCCTGCCGCACAATGTTTCTTTAGGGAGCTCTGTCCCTAACTTTGATCTTTCAGTTGGAGATCTTTAAAGTTTTTAAATCATTCAAGACATCCTGTCCACCTTTTGGCCTAATGCACATGGACTTCCAATGAAAGATCTTTACCACTCGGTTGTCAGGTGATCTCTCAATGTAGCTAATCTATGAAAGTCTCTGTGCTTTGATGACTCTGTTAAAGTTCCATATAAAGTTAAAATATAGAATGTATCACTTGCTTGAAATAGAATGGAAAAAACAGTTAACATAAGTAAATGCCACCTTTCGATTGAGATACCCACACTATATCTATCACCTACAGGAATCCCATTTAAAAGTATTTCATATTGTTCTATCTAGACATGAGATATTCTAGTTCAAATAAAGATTCCATGAGGGGCCATCAGCAGATATGCATATCATACACGAATGTGCAAATACTGTTCGCAGAAAATTTTTCACTATCTCAGAAATTTCTTTAATACTCCTAGTTATACAATGTAAGTTCTGATTATTTTAATAAACTGAATTGTAGATAAGACTCAAAAATACAAAATGTGTATGTATTTTGGTTATACATTGTATATGTATACAAATACAATGTATTGTATTTGTATGCAATGTATAATAAAAAATATACAATTACAATATATATATATACATACTGGTAGCAAAACTCATAACCATCACTACAAATACATAAAAGCATAATAGTCTTTACGATAGCAAACTTCAACCTGGTCAAAATATATTTGTGAGAAAGATTGCTTTTTAATAATTGTTTTACTACCACTTGGTAAGTATGTAAACATAAATAAAGGGTCAAAATTTCTATATTCTACCCTGTAGTCAATCTTAGAAAAATAGGCTAGAATAACAAAGTCATTTGGTAGGTCTGTAACTAATTTTACATCTTCAACAAAATGCTAAATTTAAAGAAAAATTTGCTGTTATGTGTGACAACCAATGTAAAGTTTAATAAAAATTAAAACACTTTTAAAAAAAGGTTTCATTAAAATTAGATTGTGACAAAAAGGGTGAAAACTAGTTAAAAGAATCAATTAGGCATGTAGAAAGTTTTAATTGAGATTTTGTGTTTGCAGAAAGTTTTTCATTTTATCTAAATTAGGCCACCTCAAATAAAGATACATTTATGAATGCTGTGAGGTGAACAATTACTAGGTTTATCTT
Source organism: Parasteatoda lunata (assembly GCA_949128135.1). Lineage (NCBI taxonomy): Eukaryota > Metazoa > Arthropoda > Arachnida > Araneae > Theridiidae > Parasteatoda > Parasteatoda lunata. The sequence goes on from OX421975.1 coordinate 104,493,118, forward strand.
ACCATTATTATTATTATTGTAAAATTTTCTGAAAAAGTGTGGAAATATTCTTGAATATTTTGCAACTTTTCTTACCCTTAATTTCTTTTCTGAACCTCATTTAAAGAAAGGGTTCTAAACAAATCTTAAAACATAACGAGAATATAATGAGATAAATTTGAAAATCTATTATAAATAACAAATTAATAGTTTTTTAAACAGGTAAATTTATATAGAGTTATTCACATCCATCTCATTGTTTATAATGCATCAATATTTCACGAGCAACAATTGTCACTGATGTAAAAGTCAACCACTTGATTTTCATAAACGTTTTTGGGCTTTTTAAGTTGACTTGCATATTGGAATATTTGGTAATTTGAAATTCCAGAGTTTTCCCTGAGGGGTATAAACCCTAATAAAGAGAAATATTTTTTCTCTTTAATATGAAAAAAAAAAAAAAAACTATTTATACATTTAGTGTATTGCTAATTACTTAACATGGGTTCATCAAGGTTCTTTTTTTTCTTCTTTTTAACAGTTTTAAATTCTAATAATATTCATTTTTGAAACATTTCACACACGTTATCGATAATACTAACAGGAAATAAACTGATTTTTAAATGTGAATGTTTATCATACAAACTGCATTGAATAAGGCTCTATCAACTATGAATAAAAAGAAGGTTTAATTTAAATCAGTTTTTTCTCTAGTATGAACAAGAGAGTGTTTATATAAACTAGCTTTCCATCTGAATGTTTTATCACACACACTGCACGAGAGCAGCTTTCTGTCAGCATGAAGAGCAGAGTGTTCATTGAAATTGTATTTCCGTGAGAATGTTTTACCACAAATATTGCATAAGTAAGGCTTCTCTTCACTATGAATAAGGCAGTGCGTATTTAAACCAGATTTTTGTGCAAATGTTTTACTACATACACTACATGAATGACGCTTTAGTCCACTATGAACTAGGTAGTGTCTTTTAAGACTACCTTTTTGAGTGAAAAGTTTATTACACACATTACACGAATAAGGCTTCTCCCCAGTATGGACAAGAAAGTGTTTATTTAAATCAGTCTCATATATGTATGTTTTATTACATACACTACATGAATATGATTTGTCTCTAGTATGAACTAGGTAGTGCCTACTTAAACTGACTTCATGTGCAAATGTTTTGTCACATATGCTACATGAAAACTGCTCTCCACTATGAATAGCAGAGTGTGCAGTTAAATCAGCTTTCTGTGTGAATATTTTATCACAAACATTGCACGAATAAGGCTTCTCCCCAGTATGAACAAGAGAGTGTTTATTTAGACTAAATTTATGTGAATATTTTTTCTCACATACACTACATGAATAAGGCTTCTCTCCAGTATGAACAAGAGAGTGATTTTTTAAACTGGTTTTATTCACAAAGGTTTTATCACATACACTGCATGAATAAGGCTTCTCTCCAGTATGAACAAGATAGTGGCGAACCAGACTACATTTTTGGGTGAATGTTTTATTGCATACATTACATAAGAATAGCTTTTCTCTAGTATGAGTAGCACAGTGTACAATTAAATTATATTTCCTTGTGAATTTTTTATCACAAACACTACATGAATAAGACTTCTCCCCGTGAACAAGTGAATGTTTATTTAAATGGGCTATCTGTGTGAATGCTTTATTACAAACACTGCATGAATAAGGCTTTTCTATAGTATGAGTTAAAAAGTGCTTATCTAAACTGACTTTATGAGCAAATGTTTTACTGCACACACTACATGTGAATGCCTTTTTTCCTGTATGAATAAGAGAGTGTCTATTTAAATTGAATTTTAGTGTAAATTTTTTGTCACATACACTACACCTGAATGGTTTTTTTCCACTATGAATAATATTATGTCGATTTAAAGTGGCTTTGTCAGTGAATGTTTTGTCACACACATTACATGTGAATGGCATTTTTCCACTATGGGTAACAGTGATTCTGTCTAAAGTAGCTGTATGGGTTAATGGTTTATCACACATACTACATGTAAATGGCTGCACTCCAGTATCAGCTCGACAATGCCTCTATAAGTTCGCGCTTCCTGAAAATGTTTTATCACACACAGAGCATGAAAGAAGTTTTTCACTAGTATGAACAAGAGAGTGTTTACTACTTTCCATGTATATGCTGAGTTATAGATACAGTGTACATGAATACAGTAGATCTTCAGAATGAACAAGATAATATTTTAAGTTGATTTCTGATATTTCGCATAATTTAAATAAGGCTTTAAAAATTATGAATATTAAAATTGCTTTTCTGCTCAAAACATAAATAGTATATTCATTTAAGATACTTTTTTGTTACTTGTAACGGTTTAAGGAAGTACACAAAGTAGGCATTATGTTTTTTTTTTTTTAACTATAATAGAAAAAAGTATGTTTTCATTTTTTATTCTGAAAGTTTTCCCAGATAATGAAAAGTGTATATTCTCTTAATAAATCTAGAATTCCTTATTTAACAAATGAATGAAATCATAAAAATGTGGTAATTTTTTCTTTAAAAGTCGACAAATCTTGTGTTTTAAATTTTATAGTTTTATTTACTCATACATAAGTATGAGTAAAGTGCGGCGTGCTCTCTGCTTTCGCTTATAGCACTGCGTTTCAATAGGTAAGGCTTAATTTAGCCTATTAAGATTTATATGAGCTCAGAGGCTCTTCATCAAATTCAACATGATTCCACCGAGTCCAACAGGGAACTCTCAATTTTATAGATTTGTTTGTTTATACATTTTCAATCGTACAGTTGCAGTTATTTGCTTTGATGATTTTAAGCTAAGTAAAAATCACAAGGATCATTCTTACTGCATGTACTTCACCATCCAGGAAATATAAAAATTTGATTGGTACAGTCACTCGAAAAAATAGCTGAGCACCGTGACCCTTGCAAAAAAAATTTAAAAACGCAAAACGACAAAATGAAATGCACAAGTCTCGATTCTCACTGCTCTGTCGCGACGCTGTTTTTTGAAATGTTCCCACTGCCTTGTCGTGACGCATAGTTTAGTTTTGTGTGACAATGAAATGACCAATTTTGGCCAGTAAACATGACAAAAAAACTGGTAAGCCTCCGCAGAAGCCATTTCAAAACAAAAAATGAATTTCAATGCGTGTGTACCCAACGTTGGCGAGCCAAAAAACCAGAGAGCCTCCGCAGAAGCCATTTCAAGCAAAAATGAATTTCAATGTGTGTGTCCTCAATGTTGGCGAGCAAAAAAACCACCGAGCCTCCGCAGAAGCCATTTCAAGCAAAAAAATGAATTTCAATGTGTGTGTTCTCAAGTGTTTTACGCCACAACGCCCAATGTTGGCATCGTGTGTATTTGCGCTTTCAGGATATCACCGGATGCATTTCCAAGAAATGGTTTGACAAACACATCCCCCAAATACACTTTCAGGATATCACGTGACAGGACATTTGTTTGAAACAACGTCATCACCGGATCCAGAGGATGTGGCCATATCACCCAACCCAGGATATTTTGAAATCTTTGTGAGGGTTGCAACACGTGGATCATTTGAAATGACCTGGTTCTCAAATCCTGGGGATGGGGGATTGTGAGTTGAATTGAATTCCAAGGTCATTGGCCCAATTACATTCTGGCGATGCGTTGAGAGTGTGTCGAGACTCGAGGCTTGGCTCCAACACTCAGCTTAAAAAAACTGGACCGGAAGTGGGTGTGGCCAAACGTCAATGACTGCTTATGATAACGACCACCCAAAAAGTTGCGTTTCCAAAATTTCAAATTTCGTCTCGAGAAAATTTTTTGCTCGACTCAAAATCTCAGGACGAGTGAAAAAATTTTTTTTTAACCGGAAGTGGGCAAAGGTCAAACGTCAACAACTGCTTATGATGACGACCACCCAAAAGTTGCGTTTCGAAAATTTCAAATTCTGTCTCGACAAAATTTTGCTCGACTCAAAATCTCAGGACGAGTGAAAAAAAAAATTTTCTATATAAAAACTCTCGTATAGCAATCCGTGGTTTTCCGCGCTCCCATTCCGCGCTTTTATCATTATCACTCTTTTATAAAAATCATCCTTTTTCTATCAAATACAGACGACATCATAGAGGGGTTCATACCATTCCCGCGAAATATCGCTGTTAAAAGATAAAGCATAAATGATGATAAAAATCCCGATCCCCCAACCCAAAACCTCAGTCCCAACCCAATCTGCAAGCCCCTCAGGCTGTCAGATCCAACTCGATGGATTCCAAAGCCAGCGCCATGGATTTCAAGACTCCCACTCCAAGACTATCCATGCATGTCAATCTCTCTCGCCATGTGTCAAAGCCAGATAGATTCAACAAAATGTCACGCATCCCAGTGCCCGTATCCATAATTCACAACCGCATTTTTCCGATGAATGTGGCAACAGCTCCATGGATCCAGAGCACCGGTGTGTTTCCGAAGTCATACGACGCCATTCCAAACGGGATTCGACACGCATCTCCAAAACCTTGTCAATCGTCAAACCCACCCAGCTGTGATCCCACTCCATGGATTTCAGATCCAACTCTATGGATTTCAGATCCAACTCCATGGACTCCAGATCCAACTCCATGGATTTCAGATCCGACTCTAAGGACTTCAGATCCGACTCCAAGGATTTCAGATCCGACTCCAAGGATTTCAGATCCGACTCCAAGGATTTCAGATCCAACTCCAAGGATTTCAGATCCGACTCCAAGGATTTCAGATCCGACTTCATGGATTTCAGATCCAACTCCAAGGATTTCAGATCCGACTCCATGGATTTCAGATCCAACTCCATGGATTTCAGATCCAACTCCAAGGATTTAAGATCCAACTCCATGGATTTCAGATCCGACTCCATGGATTTCAGATCCAACTCCAAGGATTTCAGATCCCCACTCCATGAATGTGGATTGTGACTCGAGGCATGGCTCAAACGCTCAGCTAAAAATAACTGGACCGGAAGTGGGCGTGGCCAAACGTCAACGACTGCTTATGATAACGACCACCCAAAAAGTTGCGTTTCCAAAATTTCAAATTTCGTCTCGAGAAAATTTTTTGCTCGACTCAAAATCTCAGGACGAGTGAAAAAATTTTTTTTAACCGGAAGTGGGCAAAGGTCAAACGTCAACGACTGCCTATGATAACGACCACCCAAAAGTTGCGTTTCGAAAATTTCAAATTTTGACTCGAGAAAATTTTTTTGCTCGACTCAAAATCTCTGGACGAGTGAAAAAAAAAAAAAAAAAAAAAAAAAAAAAAAAAAAAAGTGTTACTATATATAGACATAAAATCTCGCTCGTATATGCTTCACGTTTTGGGGCCGAATTCGACCCTTTTCAAAAATGTCATTTTTTATAAAAATATCCTTTTCTTTAAAAGCACTCCAACCCAACTCTAACGTGTACCTTTTTTTTTTTTTTTTTTTTTTTTTTTTTTTTTTTTTTTTTTTTTTTTTTTTTAAAGATGCTTTAAATAAAGGAGCATCGAGTTGCCGGATTCAGTTGGATTTGAATTTTGTTTTTCAAGCTCGATCCTCGAGAATGAGCCTTACAGCTTTGCAAAAGAGACTGGGTTCTTCTTACAAGAAATGGAAGAAAAGGGATATCGAATGTCCGATTTGCTCTGACAAAGTAACGCTGGAAGAGTATATAAAGAATCATACAAAATCCAAACATGGTCTCAATGAAAAAACTGATTGCATTTTTTGTGGAATACACACATTTTGCGCGAGTCCGGAAGCAAACAACAACCACATTGAAAAATGCTTTATCCGTCTCAGAAAAAACAATCGAAAAAACAAAAAAGTTTGCTTTATCCAAATGGACGACACTCCCATTGCTGCTGAAACCAGTGCTGCCTCTGAAATGGATTCTCTCGAAAGCTCCATTCTCAGATTATGTGACTGCGCTCCATTTGATCCCTCATTACTTTATCGTCGACTCAACCATCGAGACATGGAGGAGGAGGCGCAACAGGCTGGATTTTACGAAAACTACCCGGGTGACTTTCAAGAGTTGACAGACACGGGATCGTATGCCGCGTTTGATGAAGAGAGCAATTTGGGTCGTGAGCCCTTGGCCCTGTTTCGAATGTATTTTTCCGGCAATTGGACGCTCTATCATGTTTTTATTCGATCGTATGCCTTTTCTAGTTTCAAGACTCACATGTCTGCTGCCTTTGACGCCAGTGCAATGGTCGTGTCGTCCTTTTGGTGTTTGTGCGACGGTTGCTCGTCCGACCAGCCCGAAGCCATGGATTGTAATAAACTCCATCGCCACATGATTGTGGCCGTGCGAGATCGAGATGCCTACCTCAACGCTTGGATGCGCATCCGCGTGACGTTTGAATCCGAGCGCTATTGCAAAGGCCACAAACGGATCGTGTCGGCCATGCATTTGGCCAATACCATCAACTACGTATCGAGCGAAAAAGCAGCTCAAAGTTCTGGATCCAAGCAACCGGGCGGCGTGAAGCGAGGACATTTTTACATCAATCGCCCGGTGTACAAGCATGCCGTCTGGTCCATGGTCTTGTTGTGGCCGACGGGCTCCACGGAATTGATCCAGCAAAAACTTCGCGATCGTGTGGTCCTGGATTGGAAAACAGAAACCTACTGGTCGTCCGGTGTGAAAAAATACCAGGTTCGCGTGCTCGACGCCATGCCGGAGCTTCGAGATTGTGCTGCTTCATTGCGATGGGATTACGAACCCCATCCCGATGGAGAACACACATTGTACTGGACAGAGAGTGATATCATGCGCGTCCGACCCACGCAGGCAAACTTCGAGAATCGCGTGGCGGCAATGACACATCAGATTGGACTGGGCAATTCTTGGCGTCAACGCATGAAAGACGTCTACTACACGCTCAATAAACAACAAGTCTTTCAAATGCACATCTTGGAGCGTGTGCTCCAGAAACAAGGCGTAGAGATGGATAAGCTCTATGCCATCATCCACGCACTGAAACGAGAAAATGAAACGCTGAAGCGTAAAATTGAAGAGTTGGAGCAGAGATCCACCACCAACAACCATTTTGTGACCGGTGACATTCACGTGGCCTCGGGTTCCTCGTTAGTCGTGCAACCTCAGCTGGAGCGCGCCCCATCGGCTGGAGGTTCTGGGAATTGATTTTCAAAAGGAAAAGGGTGTCTATTTATAAAAAATGACGTTATTTTTTGGTTTAAAAAAAAAAAAAAAAAAAAAAAAAAAAAAAAAAAAAAAAAAAAAAAAAGGTACACGTTAGAGTTGGGTTGGAGTGCTTTTAAAGAAAAGGATATTTTTTATAAAAAATGACATTTTTGAAAAGGGTCGAATTCGGCCCCAAAACGTGAAGCATATACGAGCGAGATTTTATGTCTATATATAGTAACACTTTTTTTTTTTTTTTTTTTTTTTTTTTTTTTTTTTTCACTCGTCCAGAGATTTTGAGTCGAGCAAAAAAATTTTCTCGAGTCAAAATTTGAAATTTTCGAAACGCAACTTTTGGGTGGTCGTTATCATAGGCAGTCGTTGACGTTTGACCTTTGCCCACTTCCGGTTAAAAAAATTTTTTTCACTCGTCCTGAGATTTTGAGTCGAGCAAAAAATTTTCTCGAGACGAAATTTGAAATTTTGGAAACGCAACTTTTTGGGTGGTCGTTATCATAAGCAGTCGTTGACGTTTGGCCACGCCCACTTCCGGTCCAGTTATTTTTAGCTGAGCGTTTGAGCCATGCCTCGAGTCACAATCCACATTCATGGAGTGGGGATCTGAAATCCTTGGAGTTGGATCTGAAATCCATGGAGTCGGATCTGAAATCCATGGAGTTGGATCTTAAATCCTTGGAGTTGGATCTGAAATCCATGGAGTTGGATCTGAAATCCATGGAGTCGGATCTGAAATCCTTGGAGTTGGATCTGAAATCCATGAAGTCGGATCTGAAATCCTTGGAGTCGGATCTGAAATCCTTGGAGTTGGATCTGAAATCCTTGGAGTCGGATCTGAAATCCTTGGAGTCGGATCTGAAATCCTTGGAGTCGGATCTGAAGTCCTTAGAGTCGGATCTGAAATCCATGGAGTTGGATCTGGAGTCCATGGAGTTGGATCTGAAATCCATAGAGTTGGATCTGAAATCCATGGAGTGGGATCACAGCTGGGTGGGTTTGACGATTGACAAGGTTTTGGAGATGCGTGTCGAATCCCGTTTGGAATGGCGTCGTATGACTTCGGAAACACACCGGTGCTCTGGATCCATGGAGCTGTTGCCACATTCATCGGAAAAATGCGGTTGTGAATTATGGATACGGGCACTGGGATGCGTGACATTTTGTTGAATCTATCTGGCTTTGACACATGGCGAGAGAGATTGACATGCATGGATAGTCTTGGAGTGGGAGTCTTGAAATCCATGGCGCTGGCTTTGGAATCCATCGAGTTGGATCTGACAGCCTGAGGGGCTTGCAGATTGGGTTGGGACTGAGGTTTTGGGTTGGGGGATCGGGATTTTTATCATCATTTATGCTTTATCTTTTAACAGCGATATTTCGCGGGAATGGTATGAACCCCTCTATGATGTCGTCTGTATTTGATAGAAAAAGGATGATTTTTATAAAAGAGTGATAATGATAAAAGCGCGGAATGGGAGCGCGGAAAACCACGGATTGCTATACGAGAGTTTTTATATAGAAAAATTTTTTTTTCACTCGTCCTGAGATTTTGAGTCGAGCAAAATTTTGTCGAGACAGAATTTGAAATTTTCGAAACGCAACTTTTGGGTGGTCGTCATCATAAGCAGTTGTTGACGTTTGACCTTTGCCCACTTCCGGTTTAAAAAAAATTTTTTTCACTCGTCCTGAGATTTTGAGTCGAGCAAAAAATTTTCTCGAGACGAAATTTGAAATTTAGGAAACGCAACTTTTTGGGTGGTCGTTATCATAAGCAGTCATTGACGTTTGGCCACACCCACTTCCGGTCCAGTTTTTTTAAGCTGAGTGTTGGAGCCAAGCCTCGAGTCTCGACACACTCTCAACGCATCGCCAGAATGTAATTGGGCCAATGACCTTGGAATTCAATTCAACTCACAATCCCCCATCCCCAGGATTTGAGAACCAGGTCATTTCAAATGATCCACGTGACGCAACCCTCACAAAGATTTCAAAATATCCTGGGTTGGGTGATATGGCCACATCCTCTGGATCCGGTGATGACGTTGTTTCAAACAAATGTCCTGTCACGTGATATCCTGAAAGTGTATTTGGGGGATGTGTTTGTCAAACCATTTCTTGGAAATGCATCCGGTGATATCCTGAAAGCGCAAATACACACGATGCCAACATTGGGCGTTGTGGCGTAAAACACTTGAGAACACACACATTGAAATTCATTTTTTTGCTTGAAATGGCTTCTGCGGAGGCTCGGTGGTTTTTTTGCTCGCCAACATTGAGGACACACACATTGAAATTCATTTTTGCTTGAAATGGCTTCTGCGGAGGCTCTCTGGTTTTTTGGCTCGCCAACGTTGGGTACACACGCATTGAAATTCATTTTTTGTTTTGAAATGGCTTCTGCGGAGGCTTACCAGTTTTTTTGTCATGTTTACTGGCCAAAATTGGTCATTTCATTGTCACACAAAACTAAACTATGCGTCACGACAAGGCAGTGGGAACATTTCAAAAAACAGCGTCGCGACAGAGCAGTGAGAATCGAGACTTGTGCATTTCATTTTGTCGTTTTGCGTTTTAAAATTTTTTTTGCAAGGGTCACGGTGCTCAGCTATTTTTTCGAGTGACTGCGTGACGAGTAGGTCGAGAGCCGTCAAGAGCCGTCAAACCGAGTCGCGGGTCTGGTTTGACGGCTCCTGCCATTGACGCCATGCTACGGACCTTTTGGAATCGACCCCCTGCGGAAATGGACAAAGAGACACGACAACAGTTTCCAATTCAGCATTTTAATCATTTATTTTTTCATAAAAAAAATTTAATTTTTACAAATGGAAGCGTTTACATGACATTTTTGTTTCTTCTTTAATAAGGATTTACATGACATTTTTTTCTTGCATCGCTTCGATGAGGTAGGGGGTTGAGGATGCATCTCCTTCCACAGGGTCTTGCTCAGCAAGTTTCTCGTTTCGTGTAGCGCTTCGAGGGCGACTCCCTTCTGGGCAAAGAGTTGTTCCAGAGTTGTTTTTCTAAAGTTCAAAGCTCAGAGATTTTCTAAAGTTGCGAGCTCAGAGATCTTCTAAAGTTGCGAGCTCAGAGATTTTCTAAAGTTGCTAGCTCAGAGATTTTCTAAAGTTGTGGGTTCCGAGAAATTCTAAAGTTGCAGGTTTCAAGAAATTCTAAAGTTGCGGGTTCCGAGAAATTCTAAAAATGCGGATTCCAAGATTTCCCAGTTTCCAGCTCCAAAATTTTCTGACAAGCTGAGACATCAAGACTTGGCGCTTCGTTTAAATCTGCGACGTTAAAAAAAAAAAAAAAAAAAAAAAAAAAAAATTATATATATATATATATATATATATAATTTTTTTTTTTTTTTTTTTTTTTTTTTTTTTTTTTTTTCAACGTATAACATTTTTACAGTGTCACAGAAATTCTAAAGTTGAGAGCTTCAAGAAATTCTAAAGTTGTGGGTTCCAAGAAACTGTAAAGTTGTGAACTCCAAGAAATTCTAAAGTTGCGGGTTCCAAGAAATTTTAAAGTTGAGAGCTCCAAGAAATTCTAAAGTTGTGGGCTCCGAGAAATTCTAAATTTGAGAGCTCCAAGATTTGAGCTTGATCTGTGTGAAGTTGAGTGAGGTCAGAAAATTCTAAAGTTGTCAGAGCTCCAAAAACATCTGATGTGTAGCTTGTCTTGATTGCCGAGAAATTTTCTAAAAATGGTCACCGAAATGTCTATCTCATCGAGACGAGTTTATAGATGCCCAACACAATATACCTTGTTTGAAAATTTAAAATTGTACCGTGGTTGGTACAACTGAAAACAGAGACCACCAAAATATTTTACTCATCAAGACGAATCTATCGATACCTCACACGATATATTTTGCTAAAAAGTCTTTGTGTAAAAATCTAATTCCACTCCATGGGGGGTCTCATGGACCCGGGTCCAATCAAAATATTCCATTCATCGAGACGAATCTCTGGATACCCCGCATGATATATTTTGATAAAAAGTCTTTGTTTGAAAGTCTAACTCCGTTCCATGGGGGGTCTCATGGACCCGGGTCCAATCAAAAAATTTTACTCATCAAGACGAATCTATGGATACCCCACATGATATATTTTGTTTGAAAGTCTTTGTGTAAAAATCTAACTCTGCTCCATGGGGGGTCTCATGGACCCCGGTCCAATCAAAAAATTTTACTCATCGAGACGAATCTATAGATACCCCACATGATATATTTTGTTTGAAAGTCTTTGTGTAAAAATCTAACTCTGCTCCATGGGGGGTCTCGCGGACCCGGGTCCAATCAAAATATTTTACTCATCGAGACGAATCAATCGATACCCCACACGATATACTTTGTTTGAATTTTAAAAAATGTTTCATGGGGGGTCCATTCGACCCGGGGGCCATCAAAAAATTTTACTCTTCGAGACGAATCGATCGATACCCCACATGACATATTTTGATGAATAATCTTTAATTAAAAATCTAACTCTGCTCCATAGGGGTCTCGTGGACCCGGGTCCAATCAAAAAATTTTACTCAACGAGACGAATCCATCGATACCCCACATGATATATTTTGATAGAAACTCTTTGCTGTAAAATCTAACTCCGCTCCATGAGGGGTCTCGCGGACCCGGGTCCAATCAAAATATTTTACTCATCGAGACGAATCAATCGATACCCCACACGATATACTTTGTTTGAATTTTAAAAAATGTTTCATGGGGGGTCCATTCGACCCGGGGGCCATCAAAAAATTTTACTCTTCGAGACGAATCGATCGATACCCCACATGACATATTTTGATGAATAATCTTTAATTAAAAATCTAACTCCGCTCCATGGGGGGTCTCGTGGACACGGGTCCAATCAAAATTTTTTACTCATCGAGACGAATCGATCGATACCCCACATGATATATTTTGTTTGAAAGTCTTTGTGTAAAAATCTAACTCTGCTCCATGGGGGGTCTCATGGACCCGGGTCCAATCAAAAAATTTTAATTATCGAGACGAATCTATGGATACCCCACATGATATATTTTGATAGAAACTCTTTGCTGTAAAATCTAACTCCGCTCCATGGGGGGTCTCGCGGACCCGGGTCCAATCAAAATATTTTACTCATCGAGACGAATCAATCGATACCCCACACGATATACTTTGTTTGAATTTTAAAAAATGTTTCATGGGGGGTCCATTCGACCCGGGGGCCATCAAAAAATTTTACTCTTCGAGACGAATCGATCGATACCCCACATGACATATTTTGATGAATAATCTTTAATTAAAAATCTAACTCCGCTCCATGGGGGGTCTCGTGGACCCGGGGGCCATCAAAAAATTTTACTCTTCGAGACGAATCGATCGATACCCCACATGACATATTTTGATGAATAATCTTTAATTAAAAATCTAACTCCGCTCCATGGGGGGTCTCGTGGACCCGGGTCCAATCAAAATTTTTTACTCATCGAGACGAATCTATGGATACCCCACATGATATATTTTGATAGAAACTCTTTGCTGTAAAATCTAACTCCGCTCCATGGGAGATCTCGCGGACCCGGGTCCAATCAAAATATTTTACTCATCGAGACAAATCAATAGATACCCCACACGATATACTTTGTAAGATTTTTAAAAAATGTTTCATGGGGGGTCCATTCGACCCGGGGGCCATCAAAAAATTTTACTCTTCGAGACGAATCGATCGATATCCCACATGACATATTTTGATGAATAATCTTTAATTAAAAATCTAACTCCGCTCCATGGGGGGTCTCGTGGACACGGGACCAATCAAAATATTTTACTCATCGAGACGAATCGATCGACACCCCACATGATATACTTTATTTAAATTTTAAAAATTGTCCCCTGGGGGGTCTCACGGACCCGGGGGCCATCAAAATTTTTTAATCATCGAGACGAATCGATCGATACCCCACATGACATATATTGATTAATAGACTTTAATTGAAAATCAATCTCCGTTCCATGGGGGGTCTCATCGACCCCGGGGCCATCAAAATTTCAAGCTCATCGAGACGAATCGATCGATATCCCACATGATATACTTTGCTTGAATTTTAAAAAAATGTCCCATGGGGGGTCTCATCGACCCGGGGCTATTAAATTTGTTGAATCTGTCAAAATCTGTAAGTCGCTTCTGATTGGTTAAAACTTTTGGAAATTGGGTTTAAAAAGCGCTCACTCTCCATTGGAAATCAGTCGCAGCCGCGACTTTACCTTGTGAAGATGTGCCTCTCCAAAAGACTTGTGATATGTGCCTCGCCGAAAAACTTGTGATATGTGCCTTGCCGAAAGACTTGCCGACTACCATGCCGTGACTCTGCCGTACCATTTGCCGGGATGATCTGCAGCATTTGCCGTCGACCAAGAGCAATTGTAGACACGTCTTTACTCGAGGAAGCAGTTTTGGAAAATGATATGGATAGCAAAATACATGGTGAACTTTCAAATTCTGGATGAGGTGTGAAGAGCCAGAGCCAGCGCTGGAGCTTTTAACCTCCCAAGTTCAAAAAAAAAAAAAAAAAAAAAAAAAAAAAAAAAAAAAAAAAAAAAAAAAAGTCGCTTCTGATTGGTTCAAACTTTTGGAAATTGGGTTTAAAAAGCGCTCACTCTCCGTTGGAAATCAGTCGCAGCCGCGACTCCACCTTGTGAAGATGTGCCTCTCCAAAAGACTTGTGATGTGTGCCTCGCCGAAAAACTTGTGATATGTGCCTTGCCGATGCTTGCCGACCACCATGCCGTGACTCTGCCGTACTATTTGCCGGGATGATCTGCAGCATTTGCCGTCGACCAGGAGCAATTGTAGACACGTCTTTACTCGAGGAAGCAGTTTTGGAAAATGATATGGATAGCCATGCCTTGACTTGCCGAAGCTGTGAATTTTTTTTTTTTTTTTTTTTTTTTTTTTTTTTTTTTTTTCCTCGGAAATTTTTTTTTTTTTTTTTTTTTTTTTTTTTTTTTTTTTTTTTTTTTTTTTTTTGACAGATTGTGTTTAAAAGCTCCGGCAAAACCTGGGATCCTCACTGTATCGACCAGTGCTTGGAGGTCTTTACAGTCATCTCGTTACGATGGATGAGTCTACAGCTGAATATGATTGTGCTCAGGGACCGCTGCTGCCGCTGCTCTCTTTCCTATGCCTTTTGCCTTTGTGTGTTATTTTCCAACATTGTCTGCGACTAGCCTGGCCAACTGGAAGTGGATAATGTCTTTCTCTCTGCATGACGCTTATTTTTTTGCTTTTCCGATTGAATTTTCCGATAAAACAATCATATTGAGCTGTTGGCATGTGTCGTAACGAGATTCATCGAGGATCCACCAGGTACGTATAATTTTTTTTCAGATGGAGAATGCCAGATGGAATATACCAGCCATGAGATTATGCCAGATTTCCAGATGGAATATGCCAACCATGAGATGATTTCAGTGTTCAAGATATGTGTGTGCTTATGAACCTTATCCATGGATATAGTGTTTAGTGACAGATGAAGACAAAAATGAAAATGTGCCATGAGATGATTCCAGTGTGCCAGTTGGGATTCCATCGAGTTGTTATCCGCAGCTCGGTGGCCATCGTTTTGCAACCGCAATTCGATGGTTGGAGATGGAGGATGACGACAATCACGACGATTGTTGTCGAGAAGAGCAACGGATATTTTTTTTCAGGTGGAGAATGCCAGATGGAATATACCAGCTATGAGATGATTTTTTTTTCAGGTGAGATGGAGGAAGATGACATCGCGACGTATGTCATCGAGAAGAGCATTTCCGTAGTTGCATCCGCAGCTATGATGGGCTTTGTGAGAATTCTGTAGTCGCTACGGCGGCTATGATGCACATTTTGTTGGCCGTAACTGAGGTAGTGTTTCCGTAGTAGCTTTAGCTGCTATGAGATGATTCCAGTGTTCCAGTTGGGATTCCATCGAGTTGTTATCCGCAGCTCGGTGGCCATCGTTTTGCAACCGCAATTCGATGGTTGGAGATGGAGGATGATGACAATCACGACGATTGTTGTCGAGAAGAGCAACGGATATTTTTTTTCAGGTGGAGAATGCCAGTTGGGATTCCATCGAGTTGTTATCCGCAGCTCGGTGGCCATCGTTTTGCAACCGCAATTCGATGGTTGGAGATGGAGGATGACGACAATCACGACGATTGTTGTCGAGAAGAGCAACGGATATTTTTTTTCAGGTGGAGAATGCCAGATGGAATATACCAGCTATGAGATGATTTTTTTTTCAGGTGAGATGGAGGAAGATGACATCGCGACGTATGTCATCGAGAAGAGCATTTCCGTAGTTGCATCCGCAGCTATGATGGGCTTTGTGAGAATTCTGTAGTCGCTACGGCGGCTATGATGCATATTTTGTTGGCCGTAACTGAGGTAGTGTTTCCGTAGTAGCTTTAGCTGCTATGAGTATTTATGGCCGTAGAAATGAGCTCAGTGTTGGACGATATATGTGTGCTTACGTGTGTTTACGTGTGCTTATGTGTGTTTACGTGTGCTTATGTGTTGGTCATGACCTTATCCATGGATATAGTGTTTAAGTTAGTTTTAGATTTAGTTTTAGAATTAGTTTTAGATTTAGTTTTAGATTTAGTTTTAGAATTAGTTTTATATTTAGTTTTAGAATTAGTTTTAGATTTAGATTTAGAATTAGTTTTAGAATTAGTTTTAAGTTTTAGTTTTAGAATTAGTTTTAGTTTTAGAATTAGTTTTAAGTTTTAGTTTTAGAATTAGTTTTAAGTTTTAGTTTTAGAATTAGTTTTAAGTTTTAGTTTTAGAATTAGTTTTAAGTTGGATGATGGTACCTCATCCTCACTAGTGTGGATCTAGTGATTTTTTTTGCCGTTTGGATGACCTTGAAAATGGACTTGTAAAATTTAGCATTGTTTATAATTAGTTTTAGATTTAGTTTTCGCATTGTTTATAATTAGTTTTAGAATTAGTTTTAAGTTGGATGATGGTACCTCATCCCTCACTAGTGTGGATCTAGTGATTTTTTTTTGCCGTTTGGATGACCTTGAAAATGGACTTGTAAAATTTAGCATTGTTTATAATTAGTTTTAGATTTAGTTTTCGCATTGTTTATAATTAGTTTTAGAATTAGTTTTAAGTTGGATGATGGTACCTCATCCCTCACTAGTGTGGATCTAGTGATTTTTTTTGCCGTTTGGATGACCTTGAAAATTGACTTTTAAATTTTAAACTAAATATTAGCTATACATCATGAGTCAACAAACAAACCAATATATCATTGATCCTGTTACATGTCTGTAAATACTAATGCCTGTAATGTAAATATTAATGTCTGTAATTAATGTCTGTAATGTCTGTACATGTCTGTAAAAATTTTTTTAATTATCAATAAAAAATTGTCTCATCAAAATGTGTTAGATTTTTAATCAAAGGAGTTAGATTTTTAATCAAAGACTTTCAAACAAAATATGTCATGTGGGGTATCCATAGATTCGTCTCGATTAGTAAAATTTTTTGATGGCCCCGGGTCGATGAGACCCCCCATGGAACGGAGTTAGGTTTTTAATCAAAGACTTTTTAGCAAAATATATCGTGTGGGGTATCCATAGATTCGTCTCGATGAGTAAAATTTTTTGATGGCCCCGGGTCGATGAGACCCCCCATGGAGTGGAGTTAGATTTTTACACAAAGAATTTTTAGCAAAATATATCATGTGGGGTATCGATAGATTCGTCTTGATGAGTAAAATATTTTGATTGAACCCGGGTCCATGAGACCCCCCATGGAGCGGAGTTAGATTTTCCAGCAAAGAGTTTCTATCAAAATATATCGTGTGGGGTATCGATCGATTCGTCTCGATGAATGGAATTTTTTGATTGGACCCGAGTCCATGAGACCCCCCATGGAGCGGAGTTAGTTTTTCCAGCAAAGAGTTTTCAGCAAAATATATCGTGTGAGGTATCGATAGATTCGTCTTGATGAATAAAATATTTTGATTGGACCCGGGTCCATGAGACCCCCCATGGAGCGGAGTTAGATTTTCCAGCAAAGAGTTTCTATCAAAATATGTCATGTGGGGTATCCATAGATTCGTCTCGATTAGTAAAATTTTTTGATGGCCCCGGGTCGATGAGACCCCCCATGGAACGGAGTTAGATTTTTAATCAAATACTTTTTAGCGAAATATATCATGTGGGGTATCCATAGATTCGTCTCGATGAGTAAAATTTTTTGATGGCCCCGGGTCGATGAGACCCCCCATGGAGTTAGATTTTTACACAAAGACTTTTTAGCAAAATATATCATGTGGGGTATCGATAGATTCGTCTTGATGAGCAAAATATTTTGATTGAACCCGGGTCTATGAGACCCCCCATGGAGCGGAGTTAGATTTTCCAGCAAAGAGTTTCTATCAAAATATATCGTGTGGAGTATCGATCGATTCGTCTCGATGAATGGAATTTTTTGATTGGACCCGAGTCCATGAGACCCCCCATGGAGCGGAGTTAGTTTTTCCAGCAAAGAGTTTTCAGCAAAATATATCGTGTGAGGTATCGATAGATTCGTCTTGATGAATTAAATATTTTGGTGGCCTCTGTTTTCAGTTGTACCAACCACGGTACAATTTTAAATTTTCAAGCAAGGAATATTGTGTTGGGCATCTATAAACTCGTCTCAATGAGATAAACATTTCGGTGACCATTTTTAGAAAATTTCTCGGCAATCGAGACAAGCTACACATCAGATGTTTTTGGAGCTCTGACAACTTTAGAATTTTCTGACCTCACTCGACTTCATTCCATTTTCTGGACCTCAACAAATAAAGATCTTGCATGATAAAGAATTTGGAAATTCTAACGAGCTTGCATCATCAAGACTCAACTTATATATATATATATATTTTTTTTTTTTTTTTTTTTTTTTTTTTTTTTTTTTTTGTTAAAGCTAGGTGTTGATTGTCGATGATTCTCAGTTCATCAAAATTTTTTGGAGCTCTCTTCGTCAATTTCTGATGAGTTGATGATCTTAGCTCATCAGAATTTTTTGGATCTCTCAAGACTTCTTTTCATGGGACAAGCCAAACGGCGATGTCTGGCCAAACGGTTTGACGCGTCTGCACTTACACATTTTTTCGGCTCAGGTATTTTTTCGACTCTCGATCCTACGACAATTCCAAATAAATATACGACAATTTCAAATAACTATATTTGGCCAAACGGTTTGACGTGACGGCGCTTATACATTTTTTCTGCTCAGGTATTTTTTCGACTCTCGTCCGTATGCTAATTTCATATTAAACAACCGTCGACGTGAAACTGGGTGCAACGGAAAACGGCAAAAATATATAAGCATTTCTCAGAAACTAAAAAATACTTGAACGGGGAAACGTTTGATTTTCATAGGAAAATGTGGAAAGTTGGAAAACGAGGAAAACGCAAACCATTTCCATTTTCGAGTCTGTGAAAGTTACGTTTTGTAACTGAAAAGTAACAAAACTAATTCGAAAAATTATATGATTTAAACGAATTTGATACGAAAAATGCATTAAAATAGCTATTAAAACAAGATTTTTAGTTTAAAAGTTAGATTTTTAACTTTGACTTTTAAACGATTCAAGGTACCAAAGGGATCGGTACCTTGAATCGTTTAAAAGTCGTTGTTGGAAGGGTCCGACTTTTAAACTCGAAATTCAAAATGAGCATGTTTTTACAGTCTCAATTACATAATTTTTTCTCATTTTACAACAATATACATCTTTAAAAAGAAAAAGATGTATATCAAAAAAATCAAATGTTAAAAAAAGAGTTCTAAAAAATTGTCAAATATTAAAAAAAGAATTCTTTTAAATATTGAAATATGAAAAAAAGAATTCTTTAAAATATTGTATTAAAATAGACATCTTTTGAATAATTAGGTTAATATTATATGACATTAAATAATTGAGTTTAGAAATTTAGTCTGCTTCCAGAAAATTTTGAGAGCTCCAGAAAATTTTGATGGGATGAGAATCATCGACACTCAACACCTAGCTATAAAAAAAAGTCAATGACTGCTTATGATAACGACCACCCAAAAAGTTGCGTTTCCAAAATTTCAAATTTCGTCTCGAGAAAATTTTTTGCTCGACTCAAAATCTCAGGACGAGTGAAAAAATTTTTTTTTTAACCGGAAGTGGGCAAAGGTCAAACGTCAATAACTGCTTATGATGACGACCACCTAAAAGTTGCGTTTCGAAAATTTCAAATTCTGTCTCGACAAAATTTTGCTCGACTCAAAATCTCAGAACGAGTGAAAAAAAAAATTTCGATATAAAAACTCTCGTATAGCAATCCGTGGTTTTCCGCGCTCCCATTCCGCGCTTTTATCATTATCACTCTTTTATAAAAATCATCCTTTTTCTATCAAATACAGACGACATCATAGAGGGGTTCATACCATTCCCGCGAAATATCGCTGCTAAAAGATAAAGCATAAATGATGATAAAAATCCCGATCCCCCAACCCAAAACCCCAGTCCCAACCCAATCTGCAAGCCCCCCAGGCTGTCAGATCCAACTCGATGGATTCCAAAGCCAGCGCCATGGATTTCAAGACTCCCACTCCAAGACTATCCATGCATGTCAATCTCTCTCGCCATGTGTCAAAGCCAGATAGATTCAACAAAATGTCACGCATCCCAGTGCCCGTATCCATAATTCACAACCGCATTTTTCCGATGAATGTGGCAACAGCTCCATGGATCCAGAGCACCGGTGTGTTTCCGAAGCCATACGACGCCATTCCAAACGGGATTCGACACGCATCTCCAAAACCTTGTCAATCGTCAAACCCACCCAGCTGTGATCCCACTCCATGGATTTCAGATCCAACTCTATGGATTTCAGATCCAACTCCATGGACTCCAGATCCAACTCCATGGATTTCAGATCCGACTCCAAGGACTTCAGATCCGACTCCAAGGATTTCAGATCCGACTCCAAGGATTTCAGATCCGACTCCAAGGATTTCAGATCCAACTCCAAGGATTTCAGATCCGACTCCAAGGATTTCAGATCCGACTCCATGGATTTCAGATCCAACTCCAAGGATTTCAGATCCGACTCCATGGATTTCAGATCCCACTCCATGGATTTCAGATCCAACTCCAAGGATTTAAGATCCAACTCCATGGATTTCAGATCCGACTCCATGGATTTCAGATCCAACTCCAAGGATTTCAGATCCCCACTCCATGAATGTGGATTGTGACTCGAGGCATGGCTCAAACGCTCAGCTAAAAATAACTAGACCGGAAGTGGGCGTGGCCAAACGTCAACGACTGCTTATGACAACGACCACCCAAAAAGTTGCGTTTCGAAAATTTCAAATTTCGTCTCGAGAAAATTTTTGCTCGACTCAAAATCTCAGGACGAGTGAAAAATTTTTTTTAACCGGAAGTGGGTAAAGGTCAAACGTCAACAACTGCTTATGATAACGACCACCCAAAAGTTGTGTTTCGAAAATTTCAAAGTCTGTCTCGAGAAAATTTTTTGCTCGACTCAAAATCTCTGGACGAGTGAAAAAAAAAAAAAAAAAAAAAAAAAAAAAAAAAAAAAAACTAGACCGGAAGTGGGCAGAAGTCAAACGTCAACAACTGCTTATGATAACGACCGCCCAAAAGTTGCGTTTCCAAAATTTCAAATTCTGTCTCTAGAAAATTTTTTGCTCAACTCAAAATCTCCGGACGAGTGAAAAAAAAATTTTGAAACTTTGTAATAAAAAAACTGTCGTACAGCTAACCTTGCTGGGTGCACACTTCGTGCACACTAGTAAAAATACCATTTTCTCAATATTACACACCTAAAATATCGTAAAAAGCGTGGGAACCATCGTTTGAAAAGCTGAAACGTAAAAAAGGTCCAGAACCCAATCAATCGACATACCCAACCCTTTCCAATCCAGTACAATGGGATTTCAAACCATTTTCCCGTGTGTCCAGACAACCCACTCGACGGAGCAGTCCAATCGATAATGGCTAGACGATCTGTGTGAGAGCTCCAGAAATTATTGGGTTGAGCTGAGATGATCCAAACTCAACACCTTGCTTGAAAAAAAAAAAAAAAAAAAAAAAAAAAAAAAAAAAAAAAAAAAACTTAACCGGAAGTGGGCAAAGGTCAAACGTCAACGACTGCTTATGATAACGACCACCCAAAAGTTGCGTTTCGAAAATTTCAAATCCCGTCTCGAGAAAATTTTTTGCTCGACTCAAAATCTCCAGACGAGTGAAAAAAATTTTTTTAATCTTTGCATTAAAGGCTGTCAATTAATCTTAACCACTTTACACATTTCTATGCACACCTAAAAATAGCATTTTTCTCCATTATTATTTTCTCGCTCTTTCAACATCTATTTTTATAAAATATACCTGACACATCTCCTCAAACACGTATACAATCACGTGAAAAGATGAAACGTAAAACGATCGAAAACTCCAACCCAAAGCCACTACACCACCCCCATCTGCGAGTCCATCCCATGGATGTCAAAACATTTGTCATAAAAAACAATTTTACAAAATGGAATACGATCCCATGCGAAAGCTCCGCGATACCAAAGCCCATCCATCTCAACGCCTGTCAAAGCAATGCCTTACCCCACGGATGAAGCTGCGGCTCCATCGTCACGAACCCCACGGAGATGGTCTCTCGATCCACGGAATGTCAAAGTTTTTCGAAGCAGTCCATTGAAAAGGTCGTCCGATGCGTTTGACTGGATCCCAAGCGCTTTGTGGGGAAACTTTTGGAAATTGTGACAGATTCCCAGGGCTTTGACATTGCGACTGAATCAAAAAAAAATTAATATTAGTTTTTTTTTTTTTTTTTTTTTTTTTTTTTTTTTTTATTCTTTTATTTTTATTGTTTTGAGGGTGGATGAAGTGGAACCGAGGCTACATTGAAATTGCTTCCAGGCGCCTCAGCGATATAAATCTGTGGGGTACCCGTGGCTTGCCTTTTCAAGATTGTTATTTCGTGCTCCAGGGCCGCTATTTTGAGTTTTTGTGTTTCGTTTTCGTATTGGGTGGCGGCTGTCTGATGCTTCAAGTCGCTTATTTCTTGCTTCAGTATTTCAATTTCTGCATGGAGTCTTTTAATTTCAACAGCTTGTTTTTTTGTCACCTGCTCTATAATACCCAATTGAAAGACTTGTTGTTTATTTAGCGTGTAGTACACATTCTCCATGTGTTTACGCCAAGAATTACCCATTTGAATTTGATGTGTCATCGCTGCAACTCGATTTGGAAAGATGGGTGTGGTATCCGTGGGTCGAACGAGCATGATGTCATCCTCTGTCCAGTACAATTTATGCTCTCCAGCAGGATGAGGTTCGTAATCCCATCGCAAATAAGCGGGACAGTGTTGGAGCTTCGGCAAAACGTCAAGCACTTTGACGCGATATTTTTTCACGTTTGACGACCAGTACGCTTCAATTTTCCAATCGATGATGACTTTATTGCGAAGCTTTTGGATTATCCATTCCATGGAACCTTTCGACCATAAAAGGACCATGGACATGACGGAATGCTTATGTAACGGGCGATTGATGTAAAAATGTCCACCTCGCCCCACGCCCGGCTTCTTGGATCCAGAGCATTGAGCTTTTTCGCTCGATACATAATGAATGGTATTTGCCAAATGAATGGCCAATGTGATCTTTTTCTGTCTTTTGCAATAGCGCTCTGAAGCATGAGGCACGTGAATCTTGTTCCACGTTTTCAGATAGGTGGATTGATTGCGTACAGCCACAATCATGTGGCGATGGAGTTTATCACAAGCCATTGTATTTTTCTCGACAGTCGTGCAACCATCGCACAAGCACCAGTAAGTGGAGACCACCAATTGACTGGCATCCATTGCAGCCGACATTTTCGTCTTGAAACTGGAAAAGGCGTACGATCGAATATACACGTGATAGAAAGACCATTCGTTGGAAAAGAACATTCGAAACAGGGCCGAAGCCTCATGACCCAAATTACTCTCATCATCAAACACGAGAAACGAACCCGTGTCTGTCAACGCTTGAAAATCACCCGGATAGTTGTCATAAAATCCAATTTGTTGCAAATCCTCTTCCATGTCTCGATGGTTGAGTCGATGATAAAGGGATGAGGGGTCAAAAGAAGCACAGGTACATAATTTAGGAGTGGAGCTTTCGGAATGGATTTCAGATGCAGCGCTGGTTCCAGCAGTTGGAGTGTCTGTGTGATTTGACATTTTTCTTTTGTGTTTCTTATTCTGATTTCGGAACTGAGCAAAGCATGTTTCTCTGTGGACGTGATCCGCCGTTGAATTCGAAAATTTGTATTGTCCGCAAAAAATACATTCAATCTTTTCATTGTAACCGTGAATGGAGTGAGAATGAGTTTTTCGATACTCGTCCAATGTCATTTCTTGGTAGCAAAATGGACAATGGATGGGCTGATTATTCCAATAACGGTATGCAAAATACATATTTCTATTTTTTGGACTCATCTTGACGACACACCCTCCAGATGCAAATCAAAACAATCGAATACTTTTTAGCGGTGGAATCGGCTACGATGACTCAACTACAATCTAACGGAATATTATCTTGATTCTAGTTTTTTTATACAAAAAAAAATTAATAATAATTTTTTTTTTTTGGATTCAGTCGCAATGTCAAAGCCCTGGGAATCTGTCACAATTTCCAAAAGTTTCCCCACAAAGCGTTTGGGATCCAGTCAAACGCATCGGACGACCTTTTCAATGGACTGCTTCGAAAAACTTTGACATTCCGTGGATCGAGAGACCAACTCCGTGGGGTTCGTGACGATGGAGCCGCAGCTTCATCCGTGGGGTAAGGCATTGCTTTGACAGGCGTTGAGATGGATGGGCTTTGGTATCGCGGAGCTTTCGCATGGGATCGTGTTCCATTTTGTAAAATTGTTTTTTGTGAAAAATGTTTTGACATCCATGGGATGGACTCGCAGATGGGGGTGGTGTAGTGGCTTTGGGTTGGAGTTTTCGATCGTTTTACGTTTCATCTTTTCACGTGATTGTATACGTGTTTGAGGAGATGTGTCAGGTATATTTTATAAAAATAGATGTTGAAAGAGCGAGAAAATAATAATGGAGAAAAATGCTATTTTTAGGTGTGCATAGAAATGTGTAAAGTGGTTAAGATTAATTGACAGCCTTTAATGCAAAGATTAAAAAATTTTTTTTCACTCGTCTGGAGATTTTGAGTCGAGCAAAAAATTTTCTCGAGACGGGATTTGAAATTTTCGAAACGCAACTTTTGGGTGGTCGTTATCATAAGCAGTCGTTGACGTTTGACCTTTGCCCACTTCCGGTTAAGTTTTTTTTTTTTTTTTTTTTTTTTTTTTTTTTTTTTTTCAAGCAAGGTGTTGAGTTTGGATCATCTCAGCTCAACCCAATAATTTCTGGAGCTCTCACACAGATCGTCTAGCCATTATCGATTGGACTGCTCCGTCGAGTGGGTTGTCTGGACACACGGGAAAATGGTTTGAAATCCCATTGTACTGGATTGGAAAGGGTTGGGTATGTCGATTGATTGGGTTCTGGACCTTTTTTACGTTTCAGCTTTTCAAACGATGGTTCCCACGCTTTTTACGATATTTTAGGTGTGTAATATTGAGAAAATGGTATTTTTACTAGTGTGCACGAAGTGTGCACCCAGCAAGGTTAGCTGTACGACAGTTTTTTTATTACAAAGTTTCAAAATTTTTTTTTCACTCGTCCGGAGATTTTGAATTGAGCAAAAAATTTTCTCGAGACAGAATTTGAAATTTTGGAAACGCAACTTTTGGGCGGTCGTTATCATAAGCAGTTGTTGACGTTTGACCTCTGCCCACTTCCGGTCTAGTTTTTTTTTTTTTTTTTTTTTTTTTTTTTTTTTTTTTCACTCGTCCAGAGATTTTGAGTCGAGCAAAAAATTTTCTCGAGACAGAATTTGAAATTTTCGAAACACAACTTTTGGGTGGTCGTTATCATAAGCAGTTGTTGACGTTTGACCTTTACCCACTTCCGGTTAAAAAAATTTTTTCACTCGTCCTGAGATTTTGAGTCGAGCAAAAATTTTCTCGAGACGAAATTTGAAATTTTCGAAACGCAACTTTTTGGGTGGTCGTTGTCATAAGCAGTCGTTGACGTTTGGCCACGCCCACTTCCGGTCTAGTTATTTTTAGCTGAGCGTTTGAGCCATGCCTCGAGTCACAATCCACATTCATGGAGTGGGGATCTGAAATCCTTGGAGTTGGATCTGAAATCCATGGAGTCGGATCTGAAATCCATGGAGTCGGATCTGAAATCCTTGGAGTCGGATCTGAAATCCTTGGAGTTGGATCTGAAATCCTTGGAGTCGGATCTGAAATCCTTGGAGTCGGATCTGAAATCCTTGGAGTCGGATCTGAAGTCCTTGGAGTCGGATCTGAAATCCATGGAGTTGGATCTGGAGTCCATGGAGTTGGATCTGAAATCCATAGAGTTGGATCTGAAATCCATGGAGTGGGATCACAGCTGGGTGGGATTGACGTTTGACAAGGTTTTGGAGATGCGTGTCGAATCCCGTTTGGAATGGCGTCGTATGGCTTCGGAACCACCCCGGTGCTCTGGATCCATGGAGCTGTTGCCACATTCATCGGAAAAATGCGGTTGTGAATTATGGATACGGGCACTGGGATGCGTGACATTTTGTTGAATCTATCTGGCTCTGACACATGGCGAGAGAGATTGACATGCATGGATAGTCTTGGAGTGGGAGTCTTGAAATCCATGGCGCTGGCTTTGGAATCCATCGAGTTGGATCTGACAGCCTGAGGGGCTTGCAAATTGGGTTGGAACTGAGGTTTTGGGTTGGGGGATCGGGATTTTTATCATCATTTATGCTTTATCTTTTAACAGCGATATTTCGCGGGAATGGTATGAACCCCTCTATGATGTCGTCTGTATTTGATAGAAAAAGGATGATTTTTATAAAAGAGTGATAATGATAAAAGCGCGGAATGGGAGCGCGGAAAACCACGGATTGCTATACGAGAGTTTTTATATAGAAAAATTTTTTTTTCACTCGTCCTGAGATTTTGAGCCGAGCAAAATTTTGTCGAGACAGAATTTGAAATTTTCGAAACGCAACTTTTGGGTGGTCGTCATCATAAGCAGTTGTTGACGTTTGACCTTTGCCCACTTCCGGTTAAAAAAAATTTTTTTCACTCGTCCTGAGATTTTGAGTCGAGCAAAAAATTTTCTCGAGACGAAATTTGAAATTTTGGAAACGCAACTTTTTGGGTGGTCGTTATCATAAGCAGTCATTGACGTTTGACCACACCCACTTCCGGTCCAGTTTTTTTAAGCTGAGTGTTGGAGCCAAGCCTCGAGTCTCGACACACTCTCAACGCATCGCCAGAATGTAATTGGGCCAATGACCTTGGAATTCAATTCAACTCACAATCCCCCATCCCCAGGATTTGAGAACCAGGTCATTTCAAATGATCCACGTGACGCAACCCTCACAAAGATTTCAAAATATCCTGGGTTGGGTGATATGGCCACATCCTCTGGATCCGGTGATGACGTTGTTTCAAACAAATGTCCTGTCACGTGATATCCTGAAAGTGTATTTGGGGGATGTGTTTGTCAAACCATTTCTTGGAAATGCATCCGGTGATATCCTGAAAGCGCAAATACACACGATGCCAACATTGGGCGTTGTGGCGTAAAACACTTGAGAACACACACATTGAAATTCATTTTTTTGCTTGAAATGGCTTCTGCGGAGGCTCGGTGGTTTTTTTGCTCGCCAACATTGAGGACACACACATTGAAATTCATTTTTGCTTGAAATGGCTTCTGCGGAGGCTCTCTGGTTTTTTGGCTCGCCAACGTTGGGTACACACGCATTGAAATTCATTTTTTGTTTTGAAATGGCTTCTGCGGAGGCTTACCAGTTTTTTTGTCATGTTTACTAGCCAAAATTGGTCATTTCATTGTCACACAAAACTAAACTATGCGTCACGACAAGGCAGTGGGAACATTTCAAAAAACAGCGTCGCGACAGAGCAGTGAGAATCGAGACTTGTGCATTTCATTTTGTCGTTTTGCGTTTTTAAATTTTTTTTGCAAGGGTCACGGTGCTCAGCTATTTTTTCGAGTGACTGCGTGACGAGTAGGTCGAGAGCCGTCAAGAGCCGTCAAACCGAGTCGCGGGTCTGGTTTGACGGCTCCTGCCATTGACGCCATGCTACGGACCTTTTGGAATCGACCCCCTGCGGAAATGGACAGAGAGACACTACAACAGTTTCCAACTCAGCATTTTAATCATTTATTTTTTCATAAAAAAATTTAATTTTTACGAATGGAAGCGTTTACATGACATTTTTGTTTCTTCTTTAATAAGGATTTACATGACATTTTTTTCTTGTATCGCTTCGATGAGGTAGGGGGTTGAGGATGCATCTCCTTCCACAGGGTCTTGCTCAGCAAGTTTCTCGTTTCGTGTAGCGCTTCGAGGGTGACTCCCTTCTGGGCAAAGAGTTGTTCCAGAGTTGTTTTTCTAAAGTTCAAAGCTCAGAGATTTTCTAAAGTTGCGAGCTCAGAGATCTTCTAAAGTTGCGAACTCAGAGATTTTCTAAAGTTGTGGGTTCCGAGAAATTCTAAAGTTGCAGGTTTCAAGAAATTCTAAAGTTGCGGGTTCCGAGAAATTCTAAAAATGCGGGTTCCAAGATTTCCCAAAGTTTCCAGCTCCAAAATTTTCTGACAAGCTGAGACATCAAGACTTGGCGCTTCGTTTAAATCTGCAACGTAAAAAAAAAAAAAAAAAAAAAAAAAAAAAAAAAAAAAAACAAAAAAAAAAAAAAAAAAAAAAAATATATATATATATATATATATATATATATATATATATATATATATATATATATATATATATATATATATATATAATTTTTTTTTTTTTTTTTTTTTTTTTTTTTTTTTTTTTCAACGTATAACATTTTTACAGTGTCACAGAAATTCTAAAGTTGAGAGCTTCAAGAAATTCTAAAGTTGTGGGTTCCAAGAAACTGTAAAGTTGTGAACTCCAAGAAATTCTAAAGTTGCGGGTTCCAAGAAATTTTAAAGTTGAGAGCTCCAAGAAATTCTAAAGTTGTGGGCTCCGAGAAATTCTCAATTTGAGAGCTCCAAGATTTGAGCTTGATCTGTGTGAAGTTGAGTGAGGTCAGAAAATTCTAAAGTTGTCAGAGCTCCAAAAACATCTGATGTGTAGCTTGTCTTGATTGCCGAGAAATTTTCTAAAAATGGTCACCGAAATGTCTATCTCATCGAGACGAGTTTATAGATGCCCAACACAATATACCTTGTTTGAAAATTTAAAATTGTACCGTGGTTGGTACAACTGAAAACAGAGACCACCAAAATATTTTACTCGTCAAGACGAATCTGTCGATACCTCACACGATATATTTTGCTAAAAAGTCTTTGTGTAAAAATCTAATTCCACTCCATGGGGGGTCTCATGGACCCGGGTCCAATCAAAAAATTTTACTCATCAAGACGAATCTATGGATATCCCGCATGATATATTTTGATAAAAAGTCTTTGTTTGAAAGTCTAACTCCGCTCCATGGGGGGTCTCATGGACCCAGGTCCAATCAAAAAATTTTACTCATCAAGACGAATCTATGGATACCCCACATGATATATTTTGTTTGAAAGTCTTTGTGTAAAAATCTAACTCTGCTCCATGGGGGGTCTCATGGACCCCGGTCCAATCAAAAAATTTTACTCATCAAGACGAATCTATGGATACCCCACATGATATATTTTGTTTGAAAGTCTTTGTGTAAAATTCTAACTCTGCTCCATGGGGGGTCTCATGGACCCGGGTCCAATCAAAAAATTTTAATTATCGAGACGAATCTATGGATACCCCACATGATATATTTTGATAGAAACTCTTTGCTGTAAAATCTAACTCCGCTCCATGGGGGGTCTCGCGGAACCGGGTCCAATCAAAATATTTTACTCATCGAGACGAATCAATCGATACCCCACACGATATACTTTGTTTGAATTTTAAAAAATGTTTCATGGGGGGTCCATTCGACCCGGGGGCCATCAAAAAATTTTACTCTTCGAGACGAATCGATCGATACCCCACATGACATATTTTGATGAATAATCTTTAATTAAAAATCTAACTCCGCTCCATGGGGGTCTCGTGGACATGGGTCCAATCAAAATTTTTTACTCATCGAGACGAATCGATCGATACCCCACATGATATATTTTGTTTGAAAGTCTTTGTGTAAAAATCTAACTCTGCTCCATGGGGGGTCTCATGGACCCGGGTCCAATCAAAAAATTTTAAATATCGTGACGAATCTATGGATACCCCACATGATATATTTTGATAGAAACTCTTTGCTGTAAAATCTAACTCCGCTCCATGGGGGGTCTCGTGGACCCGGGTCCAATCAAAATATTTTACTCATCGAGACGAATCAATAGATACCCCACACGATATACTTTGTAAGATTTTTAAAAAATGTTTCATGGGGGGTTCATTCGACCTGGGGGCCATCAAAAAATTTTACTCTTCGAGACGAATCGATCGATACCCCACATGACATATTTTGATGAATAATCTTTAATTAAAAATCTAACTCCGCTCCATGGGGGGTCTCGTGGACACGGGTCCAATCAAAATTTTTTACTCATCGAGACGAATCGATCGATACCCCACATGATATATTTTGTTTGAAAGTCTTTGTGTAAGAATCTAACTCTGCTCCATGGGGGGTCTCATGGACCCGGGTCCAATCAAAAAATTTTAATTATCGAGACGAATCTATGGATACCTCACATGATATATTTTGATAGAAACTCTTTGCTGTAAAATCTAACTCCGCTCCATGGGGGGTCTCGCGGAACCGGGTCCAATCAAAATATTTTACTCATCGAGACGAATCAATCGATACCCCACACGATATACTTTGTTTGAATTTTAAAAAATGTTTCATGGGGGGTCCATTCGACCCGGGGGCCATCAAAAAATTTTACTCTTCGAGACGAATCGATCGATACCCCACATGACATATTTTGATGAATAATCTTTAATTAAAAATCTAACTCCGCTCCATGGGGGGTCTCGTGGACACGGGTCCAATCAAAATTTTTTACTCATCGAGACGAATCGATCGATACCCCACATGATATATTTTGTTTGAAAGTCTTTGTGTAAAAATCTAACTCTGCTCCATGGGGGGTCTCATGGACCCGGGTCCAATCAAAAAATTTTAAATATCGAGACGAATCTATGGATACCCCACATGATATATTTTGATAGAAACTCTTTGCTGTAAAATCTAACTCCGCTCCATGGGGGGTCTCGCGGACCCGGGTCCAATCAAAATATTTTACTCATCGAGACGAATCAATAGATACCCCACACGATATACTTTGTAAGATTTTTAAAAAATGTTTCATGGGGGGTTCATTCGACCCGGGGGCCATCAAAAAATTTTACTCTTCGAGACGAATCGATCGTTACCCCACATGACATATTTTGATGAATAATCTTTAATTAAAAATCTAACTCCGCTCCATGGGGGGTCTCGTGGACACGGGTCCAATCAAAATTTTTTACTCATCGAGACGAATCGATCGATACCCCACATGATATATTTTGTTTGAAAGTCTTTGTGTAAGAATCTAACTCTGCTCCATGGGGGGTCTCATGGACCCGGGTCCAATCAAAAAATTTTAATTATCGAGACGAATCTATGGATACCTCACATGATATATTTTGATAGAAACTCCTTGCTGTAAAATCTAACTCCGCTCCATGGGGGGTCTCGCGGACCCGGGTCCAATCAAAATATTTTACTCATCGAGACGAATCAATCGATACCCCACACGATATACTTTGTTTGAATTTTAAAAAATGTTTCATGGGGGGTCCATTCGACCCGGGGGCCATCAAAAAATTTTACTCTTCGAGACGAATCGATCGATACCCCACATGACATATTTTGATGAATAATCTTTAATTAAAAATCTAACTCCGCTCCATGGGGGGTCTCGTGGACACGGGTCCAATCAAAATATTTTACTCATCGAGACGAATCGATCGATACCCCACATGATATACTTTATTTAAATTTTAAAAATTGTCCCATGGGGGGTCTCACGGACCCGGGGGCCATCAAAATTTTTTAATCATCGAGACGAATCGATCGATACCCCACATGACATATATTGATTAATAGACTTTAATAGAAAATCAATCTCCGTTCCATGGGGGGTCTCATCGACCCCGGGGCCATCAAAATTTCAAGCTCATCGAGACGAATCGATCGATATCCCACATGATATACTTTGCTTGAATTTTAAAAAAATGTCCCATGAGGGGTCTCATCGACCCGGGGCTATTAAATTTGTTGAATCTGTCAAAATCTGTAAGTCGCTTCTGATTGGTTAAAACTTTTGGAAATTGGGTTTAAAAAGCGCTCACTCTCCATTGGAAATCAGTCGCAGCCGCGACTTCACCTTGTGAAGATGTGCCTCTCCAAAAGACTTGTGATATGTGCCTCGCCGAAAAACTTGTGATATGTGCCTTGCCGAAAGACTTGCCGACTACCATGCCGTGACTCTGCCGTACCATTTGCCGGGATGATCTGCAGCATTTGCCGTCGACCAGGAGCAATTGTAGATACGTCTTTACTCGAGGAAGCAGTTTTGGAAAATGATATGGATAGCAAAATACATGGTGAACTTTCAAATTCTGGATGAGGTGTGAAGAGCCAGAGCCAGCGCTGGAGCTTTTAACCCCCAAGTTCAAAAAAAAAAAAAAAAAAAAAAAAAAAAAAAAAAAAAAAAGTCTCAAAAGTCGCTTCTGATTGGTTCAAACTTTTGGAAATTGGGTTTAAAAAGCGCTCACTCTCCGTTGGAAATCAGTCGCAGCCGCGACTCCACCTTGTGAAGATGTGCCTCTCCGAAAAACTTGTGATATGTGCCTTGCCGATGCTTGCCGACCACCATGCCGTGACTCTGCCGTACTATTTGCCGGGATGATCTGCAGCATTTGCCGTCGACCAGGAGCAATTGTAGACACGTCTTTACTCGAGGAAGCAGTTTTGGAAAATGATATGGATAGCCATGCCTTGACTTGCCGAAGCTGTGAATTTTTTTTTTTTTTTTTTTTTTTTTTTTTTTTTTTTTTTTTTTTTGACAGATTGTGTTTAAAAGTTCCAGCAAAACCTGGGATCCTCACTGTATCGACCAGTGCTTGGAGGTCTTTACAGTCATCTCGTTACGATGGATGAGTCTACAGCTGAATATGATTGTGCTCAGGGACCGCTGCTGCCGCTGCTCTCTTTCCTATGCCTTTTGCCTTTGTGTGTTATTTTCCAACATTGTCTGCGACTAGCCTGGCCAACTGGAAGTGGATAATGTCTTTCTCTCTGCATGACGCTTATTTTTTTGCTTTTCCGATTGAATTTTCCGATAAAACAATCATATTGAGCTGTTGGCATGTGTCGTAACGAGATTCATCGAGGATCCACCAGGTACGTATAATTTTTTTTCAGATGGAGAATGCCAGATGGAATATACCAGCCATGAGATTATGCCAGATTTCCAGATGGAATATGCCAACCATGAGATGATTTCAGTGTTCAAGATATGTGTGTGCTTATGAACCTTATCCATGGATATAGTGTTTAGTGACAGATGAAGACAAAAATGAAAATGTGCCATGAGATGATTCCAGTGTGCCAGTTGGGATTCCATCGAGTTGTTATCCGCAGCTCGGTGGCCATCGTTTTGCAACCGCAATTCGATGGTTGGAGATGGAGGATGACGACAATCACGACGATTGTTGTCGAGAGGAGCAACGGATATTTTTTTTCAGTTGGAGAATGCCAGATGGAATATACCAGCTATGAGATGATTTTTTTTCAGGTGAGATGGAGGAAGATGACATCGCGACGTATGTCATCGAGAAGAGCATTTCCGTAGTTGCATCCGCAGCTATGATGGGCTTTGTGAGAATTCTGTAGTCGCTACGGCGGCTATGATGCACATTTTGTTGGCCGTAACTGAGGTAGTGTTTCCGTAGTAGCTTTAGCTGCTATGAGATGATTCCAGTGTTCCAGTTGGGATTCCATCGAGTTGTTATCCGCAGCTCGGTGGCCATCGTTTTGCAACCGCAATTCGATGGTTGGAGATGGAGGATGATGACAATCACGACGATTGTTGTCGAGAAGAGCAACGGATATTTTTTTTCAGGTGGAGAATGCCAGTTGGGATTCCATCGAGTTGTTATCCGCAGCTCGGTGGCCATCGTTTTGCAACCGCAATTCGATGGTTGGAGATGGAGGATGACGACAATCACGACGATTGTTGTCGAGAAGAGCAACGGATATTTTTTTTCAGGTGGAGAATGCCAGATGGAATATACCAGCTATGAGATGATTTTTTTTTCAGGTGAGATGGAGGAAGATGACATCGCGACGTATGTCATCGAGAAGAGCATTTCCGTAGTTGCATCCGCAGCTATGATGGGCTTTGTGAGAATTCTGTAGTCGCTACGGCGGCTATGATGCACATTTTGTTGGCCGTAACTGAGGTAGTGTTTCCGTAGTAGCTTTAGCTGCTATGAGTATTTATGGCCGTAGAAATGAGCTCAGTGTTGGACGATATATGTGTGCTTACGTGTGTTTACGTGTGCTTATGTGTGTTTACGTGTGCTTATGTGTTGGTCATGACCTTATCCATGGATCTAGTGTTTAAGTTAGTTTTAGATTTAGTTTTAGAATTAGTTTTAGATTTAGTTTTAGATTTAGTTTTAGAATTAGTTTTATATTTAGTTTTAGTATTAGTTTTAGATTTAGTTTTAGAATTAGTTTTAGATTTAGTTTTAGAATTAGTTTTAGAATTAGTTTTAGATTTAGATTTAGAATTAGTTTTAGAATTAGTTTTAAGTTTTAGTTTTAGAATTAGTTTTAGTTTTAGAATTAGTTTTAAGTTTTAGTTTTAGAATTAGTTTTAAGTTTTAGTTTTAGAATTAGTTTTAAGTTTTAGTTTTAGAATTAGTTTTAAGTTGGATGATGGTACCTCATCCTCACTAGTGTGGATCTAGTGATTTTTTTTTGCCGTTTGGATGACCTTGAAAATGGACTTGTAAAATTTAGCATTGTTTATAATTAGTTTTAGATTTAGTTTTCGCATTGTTTATAATTAGTTTTAGAATTAGTTTTAAGTTGGATGATGGTACCTCATCCCTCACTAGTGTGGATCTAGTGATTTTTTTTGCCGTTTGGATGACCTTGAAAATTGACTTTTAAATTTTAAACTAAATATTAGCTATACATCATGAGTCAACAAACAAACCAATATATCATTGATCCTGTTACATGTCTGTAAACACTAATGCCTGTAATGTAAATATTAATGTCTGTAATTAATGTCTGTAATGTCTGTACATGTCTGTAAAAATTTTTTTAATTATCAATAAAAAATTGTCTCATCAAAATGTGTTAGATTTTTAATCAAAGGAGTTAGATTTTTAATCAAAGACTTTCAAACAAAATATATCATGTGGGGTATCGATCGATTCGTCTCGATGAGTAAAATTTTTTGATTGGACCCGGGTTCTCGAGAACCCCCATGGAACGGAGTTAGATTTTTAATCAAAGACTTTTTAGCAAAATATATCGTGTGAGGTATCGACAGATTCGTCTTGATGAATAAAATATTTTGATTGGACCCGGGTCCATGAGACCCCCCTTGGAGCGGAGTTAGATTTTCCAGCAAAGAGTTTCTATCAAAATATGTCATGTGGGGTATCCATAGATTCGTCTCGATTAGTAAAATTTTTTGATGGCCCCGGGTCGATGAGACCCCCCATGGAACGGAGTTAGGTTTTTAATCAAAGACTTTTTAGCAAAATATATCGTGTGGGGTATCCATAGATTCGTCTCGATGAGTAAAATTTTTTGATGGCCCCGGGTCGATGAGACCCCCCATGGAGTGGAGTTAGATTTTTACACAAAGAATTTTTAGCAAAATATATCATGTGGGGTATCGATAGATTCGTCTTGATGAGTAAAATATTTTGATTGAACCCGGGTCCATGAGACCCCCCATGGAGCGGAGTTAGATTTTCCATCAAAGAGTTTCTATCAAAATATATCGTGTGGGGTATCGATCGTTTCGTCTCGATGAATGGAATTTTTTGATTGGACCCGAGTCCATGAGACCCCCCATGGAGCGGAGTTAGTTTTTCCAGCAAAGAGTTTTCAGCAAAATATATCGTGTGAGGTATCGATAGATTCGTCTTGATGAATAAAATATTTTGATTGGACCCGGGTCCATGAGACCCCCCATGGAGCGGAGTTAGATTTTCCAGCAAAGAGTTTCTATCAAAATATATCATGTGGGGTATCGATAGATTCGTCTTGATGAGTAAAATATTTTGATTGAACCCGGGTCCATGAGACCCCCCATGGAGCGGAGTTAGATTTTCCAGCAAAGAGTTTTCAGCAAAATATATCGTGTGAGGTATCGATAGATTCGTCTTGATGAATAAAATATTTTGATTGGACCCGGGTCCATGAGACCCCCCATGGAGCGGAGTTAGATTTTCCAGCAAAGAGTTTCTATCAAAATATATCGTGTGGGGTATCGATCGATTCGTCTCGATGAATGGAATTTTTTGATTGGACCCGAGTGCATGAGACCCCCCATGGAGCGGAGTTAGTTTTTCCAGCAAAGAGTTTTCAGCAAAATATATCGTGTGAGGTATCGATAGATTCGTCTTGATGAATAAAATATTTTGATTGGACCCGGGTTCATGAGACCCCCCATGGAGCGGAGTTAGATTTTCCAGCAAAGAGTTTCTATCAAAATATGTCATGTGGGGTATCCATAGATTCGTCTCGATTAGTAAAATTTTTTGATGGCCCCGGGTCGATGAGACCCCCCATGGAACGGAGTTAGATTTTTAATCAAATACTTTTTAGCGAAATATATCATGTGGGGTATCCATAGATTCGTCTCGATGAGTAAAATTTTTTGATGGCCCCGGGTCGATGAGACCCCCCATGGAGTTAGATTTTTACACAAAGACTTTTTAGCAAAATATATCATGTGGGGTATCGATAGATTCGTCTTGATGAGTAAAATATTTTGATTGAACCCGGGTCCATGAGACCCCCCATGGAGCGGAGTTAGATTTTCCAGCAAAGAGTTTCTATCAAAATATATCGTGTGGGGTATCGATCGATTCGTCTCGATGAATGGAATTTTTTGATTGGACCCGAGTCCATGAGACCCCCCATGGAGCGGAGTTAGTTTTTCCAGCAAAGAGTTTTCAGCAAAATATATCGTGTGAGGTATCGATAGATTCGTCTTGATGAATTAAATATTTTGGTGGCCTCTGTTTTCAGTTGTACCAACCACGGTACAATTTTAAATTTTCAAGCAAGGAATATTGTGTTGGGCATCTATAAACTCGTCTCAATGAGATAAACATTTCGGTGACCATTTTTAGAAAATTTCTCGGCAATCGAGACAAGCTACACATCAGATGTTTTTGGAGCTCTGACAAATTTAGAATTTTCTGACCTCACTCGACTTCATTCCATTTTCTGGACCTCAACAAATAAAGATCTTGCATGATAAAGAATTTGGAAACTCTAACGAGCTTGCATCATCAAGACTCAACGCTTGGCAAAAATCTGCAACGTTAAAAAAAAAAAAAAAAAAAAAAAAAAAAAAAAAAAATTATATATATATATATATATATATATATATTTTTTTTTTTTTTTTTTTTTTTTTTTTATGAGCAATGAGAGAGAAAAAAAAAAAAAAAAAATATATATATATATATATATATATATATATATATATATATATTTTTTTTTTTTTTTTTTTTTTTTTTTTTTTTTTAACAATTATGTTGTTCATCTTGAACTTGCCATAAGACATTGTGGAAATTTGGTTGATTGCAACCATCACGTTGTTGTTTTCATGCTACAAGTTTCATAAGAGAATAACGATTCCATTTGAAATGTTGAATAACTTGCTTCCATAGATTAATTCTCTAGTCTCGAGATGGAGCTCCAAGACCAAACAACTCTATTTGGATGGGACAGCATCACCCAACTCTTGATATCAAATCCATTGACTGTCAAAGCCTTCGAAGCATTCCAAGGATGGGGTTCCATTGAAATCGTTCGGGGGCTTCCCAAACTCAGAGTGGGGAGAAGCGCAACCGTTTGAAAACGTGAACTGAATCCCAGAGCCTGGTTTGGACATTGTGAAAGCGACTCTGAGGCGTGGATCATTTGAAAAAATATAGAAATTATTGTGGTTCTGAGATCCTGCGGCTGGGGGGTTTGCGAGATGAATGGGATTCCATGATCATTGACCCAAGGACATTCTGATGATGAGTCGAGAGTGTCGAGACATGACTCATGCTGAAAAAAATACCAAATGACAACGACCACCAAAAAGTTGCGTTATATATATATATATATATATATATATATATTTTTTTTTTTTTTTTTTTTTTTTTTTTTTTTTTTTGTTAAAGCTAGGTGTTGATTGTCGATGATTCTCAGCCCATCAAAATTTTTTGGAGCTCTCTTCGTCAATTTCTGATGAGTTGATGATCTTAGCTCATCAGAATTTTTTGGATCTCTCAAGACTTCTTTTCATGGGACAAGCCAAACGGCGATGTCTGGCCAAACGGTTTGACGCGTCTGCACTTACACATTTTTTCGGCTCAGGTATTTTTTCGACTCTCGATCCTACGACAATTCCAAATAAATATACGACAATTTCAAATAACTATATTTGGCCAAACGGTTTGACGTGACGGCGCTTATACATTTTTTCTGCTCAGGTATTTTTTCGACTCTCGTCCGTATGCTAATTTCATATTAAACAACCGTCGACGTGAAACTGGGTGCAACGGAAAACGGCAAAAATATATAAGCATTTCTCAGAAACTAAAAAATACTTGAACGGGGAAACGTTTGATTTTCATAGGAAAATGTGGAAAGTTGGAAAACGAGGAAAACGCAAACCATTTCCATTTTCGAGTCTGTGAAAGTTACGTTTTGTAACTGAAAAGTAACAAAACTAATTCGAAAAATTATATGATTTAAACGAATTTGATACGAAAAATGCATTAAAATAGCTATTAAAACAAGATTTTTAGTTTAAAAGTTAGATTTTTAACTTTGACTTTTAAACGATTCAAGGTACCAAAGGGATCGGTACCTTGAATCGTTTAAAAGTCGTTGTTGGAAGGGTCCGACTTTTAAACTCGAAATTTAAAATGAGCATGTTTTTACAGTCTCAATTACATAATTTTTTCTCATTTTACAACAATATACATCTTTAAAAAGAAAAAGATGTATATCAAAAAAATCAAATGTTAAAAAAAGAGTTCTAAAAAATTGTCAAATATTAAAAAAAGAATTCTTTTAAATATTGAAATATGAAAAAAAGAATTCTTTAAAATATTGTATTAAAATAGACATCTTTTGAATAATTAGGTTAATATTATATGACATTAAATAATTGAGTTTAGAAATTTAGTCTGCTTCCAGAAAATTTTGAGAGCTCCAGAAAATTTTGATGGGATGAGAATCATCGACACTCAACACCTAGCTATAAAAAAAAGTCAATGACTGCTTATGATAACGACCACCCAAAAAGTTGCGTTTCCAAAATTTCAAATTTCGTCTCGAGAAAATTTTTTGCTCGACTCAAAATCTCAGGACGAGTGAAAAAATTTTTTTTTAACCGGAAGTGGGCAAAGGTCAAACGTCAACAACTGCCTATGATGACGACCACCCAAAAGTTGCGTTTCGAAAATTTCAAATTCTGTCTCGACAAAATTTTGCTCGACTCAAAATCTCAGGACGAGTGAAAAAAAAATTTTCTATATAAAAACTCTCGTATAGCAATCCGTGGTTTTCCGCGCTCCCATTCCGCGCTTTTATCATTATCACTCTTTTATAAAAATCATCCTTTTTCTATCAAATACAGACGACATCATAGAGGGGTTCATACCATTCCCGCGAAATATCGCTGCTAAAAGATAAAGCATAAATGATGATAAAAATCCCGATCCCCCAACCCAAAACCCCAGTCCCAACCCAATCTGCAAGCCCCCCAGGCTGTCAGATCCAACTCGATGGATTCCAAAGCCAGCGCCATGGATTTCAAGACTCCCACTCCAAGACTATCCATGCATGTCAATCTCTCTCGCCATGTGTCAAAGCCAGATAGATTCAACAAAATGTCACGCATCCCAGTGCCCGTATCCATAATTCACAACCGCATTTTTCCGATGAATGTGGCAACAGCTCCATGGATCCAGAGCACCGGTGTGTTTCCGAAGCCATACGACGCCATTCCAAACGGGATTCGACACGCATCTCCAAAACCTTGTCAATCGTCAAACCCACCCAGCTGTGATCCCACTCCATGGATTTCAGATCCAACTCTATGGATTTCAGATCCAACTCCATGGACTCCAGATCCAACTCCATGGATTTCAGATCCGACTCCAAGGACTTCAGATCCGACTCCAAGGACTTCAGATCCGACTCCAAGTATTTCAGATCCGACTCCAAGGATTTCAGATCCGACTCCAAGGATTTCAGATCCGACTCCAAGGATTTCAGATCCGACTCCATGGATTTCAGATCCAACTCCAAGGATTTCAGATCCGACTCCATGGATTTCAGATCCCACTCCATGGATTTCAGATCCAACTCCAAGGATTTAAGATCCAACTCCATGGATTTCAGATCCGACTCCATGGATTTCAGATCCAACTCCAAGGATTTCAGATCCCCACTCCATGAATGTGGATTGTGACTCGAGGCATGGCTCAAACGCTCAGCTAAAAATAACTAGACCGGAAGTGGGCGTGGCCAAACGTCAACGACTGCTTATGACAACGACCACCCAAAAAGTTGCGTTTCGAAAATTTCAAATTTCGTCTCAAGAAAATTTTTGCTCGACTCAAAATCTCAGGACGAGTGAAAATTTTTTTTTAACCGGAAGTGGGTAAAGGTCAAACGTCAACAACTGCTTATGATAACGACCACCCAAAAGTTGTGTTTCGAAAATTTCAAATTCTGTCTCGAGAAAATTTTTTGCTCGACTCAAAATCTCTGGACGAGTGAAAAAAAAAAAAAAAAAAAAAAAAAAAAAAAAAAAAAAAACTAGACCGGAAGTGGGCAGAGGTCAAACGTCAACAACTGCTCATGATAACGACCGCCCAAAAGTTGCGTTTCCAAAATTTCAAATTCTGTCTCGAGAAAATTTTTTGCTCAACTCAAAATCTCCGGACGAGTGAAAAAAAAATTTTGAAACTTTGTAATAAAAAAACTGTCGTACAGCTAACCTTGCTGGGTGCACACTTCGTGCACACTAGTAAAAATACCATTTTCTCAATATTACACACCTAAAATATCGTAAAAAGCGTGGGAACCATCGTTTGAAAAGCTGAAACGTAAAAAAGGTCCAGAACCCAATCAATCGACATACCCAACCCTTTCCAATCCAGTACAATGGGATTTCAAACCATTTTCCCGTGTGTCCAGACAACCCACTCGACGGAGCAGTCCAATCGATAATGGCTAGACGATCTGTGTGAGAGCTCCAGAAATTATTGGGTTGAGCTGAGATGATCCAAACTCAACACCTTGCTTGAAAAAAAAAAAAAAAAAAAAAAAAAAAAAACTTAACCGGAAGTGGGCAAAGGTCAAACGTCAACGACTGCTTATGATAACGACCACCCAAAAGTTGCGTTTCGAAAATTTCAAATC
The DNA here is from genome assembly GCA_949128135.1 of Parasteatoda lunata. Taxonomy (NCBI): domain Eukaryota; kingdom Metazoa; phylum Arthropoda; class Arachnida; order Araneae; family Theridiidae; genus Parasteatoda; species Parasteatoda lunata. Next base: position 104,534,160 of record OX421975.1, read on the forward strand.
CCGTCTCGAGAAAATTTTTTGCTCGACTCAAAATCTCCAGACGAGTGAAAAAAAATTTTTTAATCTTTGCATTAAAGGCTGTCAATTAATCTTAACCACTTTACACATTTCTATGCACACCTAAAAATAGCATTTTTCTCCATTATTATTTTCTCGCTCTTTCAACATCTATTTTTATAAAATATACCTGACACATCTCCTCAAACACGTATACAATCACGTGAAAAGATGAAACGTAAAACGATCGAAAACTCCAACCCAAAGCCACTACACCACCCCCATCTGCGAGTCCATCCCATGGATGTCAAAACATTTTTCACAAAAAACAATTTTACAAAATGGAACACGATCCCATGCGAAAGCTCCGCGATACCAAAGCCCATCCATCTCAACGCCTGTCAAAGCAATGCCTTACCCCACGGATGAAGCTGCGGCTCCATCGTCACGAACCCCACGGAGATGGTCTCTCGATCCACGGAATGTCAAAGTTTTTCGAAGCAGTCCATTGAAAAGGTCGTCCGATGCGTTTGACTGGATCCCAAACGCTTTGTGGGGAAACTTTTGGAAATTGTGACAGATTCCCAGGGCTTTGACATTGCGACTGAATCCAAAAAAAAATTATTATTAATTTTTTTTTGTATAAAAAAACTAGAATCAAGATAATATTCCGTTAGATTGTAGTTGAGTCATCGTAGCCGATTCCACCGCTAAAAAGTATTCGATTGTTTTGATTTGCATCTGGAGGGTGTGTCGTCAAGATGAGTCCAAAAAATAGAAATATGTATTTTGCATACCGTTATTGGAATAATCAGCCCATCCATTGTCCATTTTGCTACCAAGAAATGACATTGGACGAGTATCGAAAAACTCATTCTCACTCCATTCACGGTTACAATGAAAAGATTGAATGTATTTTTTGCGGACAATACAAATTTTCAAATTCAACGGCGGATCACGTCCACAGAGAAACATGCTTTGCTCAGTTCCGAAATCAGAATAAGAAACACAAAAGAAAAATGTCAAATCACACAGACACTCCAACTGCTGGAACCAGCGCTGCATCTGAAATCCATTCCGAAAGCTCCACTCCTAAATTATGTACCTGTGCTTCTTTTGACCCCTCATCCCTTTATCATCGACTCAACCATCGAGACATGGAAGAGGATTTGCAACAAATTGGATTTTATGACAACTATCCGGGTGATTTTCAAGCGTTGACAGACACGGGTTCGTTTCTCGTGTTTGATGAGGAGAGTAATTTGGGTCATGAGGCTTCGGCCCTGTTTCGAATGTTCTTTTCCAACGAATGGTCTTTCTATCACGTGTATATTCGATCGTACGCCTTTTCCAGTTTCAAGACGAAAATGTCGGCTGCAATGGATGCCAGTCAATTGGTGGTCTCCACTTACTGGTGCTTGTGCGATGGTTGCACGACTGTCGAGAAAAATACAATGGCTTGTGATAAACTCCATCGCCACATGATTGTGGCTGTACGCAATCAATCCACCTATCTGAAAACGTGGAACAAGATTCACGTGCCTCATGCTTCAGAGCGCTATTGCAAAAGACAGAAAAAGATCACATTGGCCATTCATTTGGCAAATACCATTCATTATGTATCGAGCGAAAAAGCTCAATGCTCTGGATCCAAGAAGCCGGGAGTGGGGCGAGGTGGACATTTTTACATCAATCGCCCGTTACATAAGCATTCCGTCATGTCCATGGTCCTTTTATGGTCGAAAGGTTCCATGGAATGGATAATCCAAAAGCTTCGCAATAAAGTCATCATCGATTGGAAAATTGAAACGTACTGGTCGTCAAACGTGAAAAAATATCGCGTCAAAGTGCTTGACGTTTTGCCGAAGCTCCAACACTGTCCCGCTTATTTGCGATGGGATTACGAACCTCATCCTGCTGGAGAGCATAAATTGTACTGGACAGAGGATGACATCATGCTCGTTCGACCCACGGATACCACACCCATCTTTCCAAATCGAGTTGCAGCGATGACACATCAAATTCAAATGGGTAATTCTTGGCGTAAACACATGGAGAATGTGTACTACACGCTAAATAAACAACAAGTCTTTCAATTGGGTATTATAGAGCAGGTGACAAAAAAACAAGCTGTTGAAATGAAAAGACTCCATGCAGAAATTGAAATACTGAAGCAAGAAATAAGCGACTTGAAGCATCAGACAGCCGCCACCCAATACGAAAACGAAACACAAAAACTCAAAATAGCGGCGCTGGAGCACGAAATAACAATTTTGAAAAGGCAAGCCACGGGTACCCCACAGATTTATATCGCTGAGGCGCCTGGAAGCAATTTCAATGTAGCCTCGGTTCCACTTCATCCACCCTCAAAACAATAAAAATAAAAGAATAAAAATAAATAAAAAAAATAAAAAAAAATTAATAATAATTTTTTTTTTTTGGATTCAGTCGCAATGTCAAAGCCCTGGGAATCTGTCACAATTTCCAAAAGTTTCCCCACAAAGCGTTTGGGATCCAGTCAAACGCATCGGACGACCTTTTCAATGGACTGCTTCGAAAAACTTTGACATTCCGTGGATCGAGAGACCATCTCCGTGGGGTTCGTGACGATGGAGCCGCAGCTTCATCCGTGGGGTAAGGCATTGCTTTGACAGGCGTTGAGATGGATGGGCTTTGGTATCGCGGAGCTTTCGCATGGGATCGTGTTCCATTTTGTAAAATTGTTTTTTGTGAAAAATGTTTTGACATCCATGGGATGGACTCGCAGATGGGGGTGGTGTAGAGGCTTTGGGTTGGAGTTTTCGATCGTTTTACGTTTCATCTTTTCACGTGATTGTATACGTGTTTGAGGAGATGTGTCAGGTATATTTTATAAAAATAGATGTTGAAAGAGCGAGAAAATAATAATGGAGAAAAATGCTATTTTTAGGTGTGCATAGAAATGTGTAAAGTGGTTAAGATTAATTGACAGCCTTTAATGCAAAGATTAAAAAAAAATTTTTCACTCGTCTGGAGATTTTGAGTCGAGCAAAAAATTTTCTCGAGACGGGATTTGAAATTTTCGAAACGCAACTTTTGGGTGGTCGTTATCATAAGCAGTCGTTGACGTTTGACCTTTGCCCACTTCCGGTTAAGTTTTTTTTTTTTTTTTTTTTTTTTTTTTTTTTTTTTTCAAGCAAGGTGTTGAGTTTGGATCATCTCAGCTCAACCCAATAATTTCTGGAGCTCTCACACAGATCGTCTAGCCATTATCGATTGGACTGCTCCGTCGAGTGGGTTGTCTGGACACACGGGAAAATGGTTTGAAATCCCATTGTACTGGATTGGAAAGGGTTGGGTATGTCGATTGATTGGGTTCTGGACCTTTTTTACGTTTCAGCTTTTCAAACGATGGTTCCCACGCTTTTTACGATATTTTAGGTGTGTAATATTGAGAAAATGGTATTTTTACTAGTGTGCACGAAGTGTGCACCCAGCAAGGTTAGCTGTACGACAGTTTTTTTATTACAAAGTTTCAAAATTTTTTTTTCACTCGTCCGGAGATTTTGAGTTGAGCAAAAAATTTTCTCGAGACAGAATTTGAAATTTTGGAAACGCAACTTTTGGGCGGTCGTTATCATAAGCAGTTGTTGACGTTTGACCTCTGCCCACTTCCGGTCTAGTTTTTTTTTTTTTTTTTTTTTTTTTTTTTTTTTTTTTTTCACTCGTCCAGAGATTTTGAGTCGAGCAAAAAATTTTCTCGAGACAGAATTTGAAATTTTCGAAACACAACTTTTGGGTGGTCGTTATCATAAGCAGTTGTTGACGTTTGACCTTTACCCACTTCCGGTTAAAAAAAAATTTTCACTCGTCCTGAGATTTTGAGTCGAGCAAAAATTTTCTTGAGACGAAATTTGAAATTTTCGAAACGCAACTTTTTGGGTGGTCGTTGTCATAAGCAGTCGTTGACGTTTGGCCACGCCCACTTCCGGTCTAGTTATTTTTAGCTGAGCGTTTGAGCCATGCCTCGAGTCACAATCCACATTCATGGAGTGGGGATCTGAAATCCTTGGAGTTGGATCTGAAATCCATGGAGTCGGATCTGAAATCCATGGAGTTGGATCTTAAATCCTTGGAGTTGGATCTGAAATCCATGGAGTGGGATCTGAAATCCATGGAGTCGGATCTGAAATCCTTGGAGTTGGATCTGAAATCCATGGAGTCGGATCTGAAATCCTTGGAGTCGGATCTGAAATCCTTGGAGTCGGATCTGAAATCCTTGGAGTCGGATCTGAAATACTTGGAGTCGGATCTGAAGTCCTTGGAGTCGGATCTGAAGTCCTTGGAGTCGGATCTGAAATCCATGGAGTTGGATCTGGAGTCCATGGAGTTGGATCTGAAATCCATAGAGTTGGATCTGAAATCCATGGAGTGGGATCACAGCTGGGTGGGTTTGACGATTGACAAGGTTTTGGAGATGCGTGTCGAATCCCGTTTGGAATGGCGTCGTATGGCTTCGGAAACACACCGGTGCTCTGGATCCATGGAGCTGTTGCCACATTCATCGGAAAAATGCGGTTGTGAATTATGGATACGGGCACTGGGATGCGTGACATTTTGTTGAATCTATCTGGCTTTGACACATGGCGAGAGAGATTGACATGCATGGATAGTCTTGGAGTGGGAGTCTTGAAATCCATGGCGCTGGCTTTGGAATCCATCGAGTTGGATCTGACAGCCTGGGGGGCTTGCAGATTGGGTTGGGACTGGGGTTTTGGGTTGGGGGATCGGGATTTTTATCATCATTTATGCTTTATCTTTTAGCAGCGATATTTCGCGGGAATGGTATGAACCCCTCTATGATGTCGTCTGTATTTGATAGAAAAAGGATGATTTTTATAAAAGAGTGATAATGATAAAAGCGCGGAATGGGAGCGCGGAAAACCACGGATTGCTATACGAGAGTTTTTATATAGAAAATTTTTTTTTCACTCGTCCTGAGATTTTGAGTCGAGCAAAATTTTGTCGAGACAGAATTTGAAATTTTCGAAACGCAACTTTTGGGTGGTCGTCATCATAGGCAGTTGTTGACGTTTGACCTTTGCCCACTTCCGGTTAAAAAAAAATTTTTTCACTCGTCCTGAGATTTTGAGTCGAGCAAAAAATTTTCTCGAGACGAAATTTGAAATTTTGGAAACGCAACTTTTTGGGTGGTCGTTATCATAAGCAGTCATTGACTTTTTTTTATAGCTAGGTGTTGAGTGTCGATGATTCTCATCCCATCAAAATTTTCTGGAGCTCTCAAAATTTTCTGGAAGCAGACTAAATTTCTAAACTCAATTATTTAATGTCATATAATATTAACCTAATTATTCAAAAGATGTCTATTTTAATACAATATTTTAAAGAATTCTTTTTTTCATATTTCAATATTTAAAAGAATTCTTTTTTTAATATTTGACAATTTTTTAGAACTCTTTTTTTAACATTTGATTTTTTTGATATACATCTTTTTCTTTTTAAAGATGTATATTGTTGTAAAATGAGAAAAAATTATGTAATTGAGACTGTAAAAACATGCTCATTTTAAATTTCGAGTTTAAAAGTCGGACCCTTCCAACAACGACTTTTAAACGATTCAAGGTACCGATCCCTTTGGTACCTTGAATCGTTTAAAAGTCAAAGTTAAAAATCTAACTTTTAAACTAAAAATCTTGTTTTAATAGCTATTTTAATGCATTTTTCGTATCAAATTCGTTTAAATCATATAATTTTTCGAATTAGTTTTGTTACTTTTCAGTTACAAAACGTAACTTTCACAGACTCGAAAATGGAAATGGTTTGCGTTTTCCTCGTTTTCCAACTTTCCACATTTTCCTATGAAAATCAAACGTTTCCCCGTTCAAGTATTTTTTAGTTTCTGAGAAATGCTTATATATTTTTGCCGTTTTCCGTTGCACCCAGTTTCACGTCGACGGTTGTTTAATATGAAATTAGCATACGGACGAGAGTCGAAAAAATACCTGAGCAGAAAAAATGTATAAGCGCCGTCACGTCAAACCGTTTGGCCAAATATAGTTATTTGAAATTGTCGTATATTTATTTGGAATTGTCGTAGGATCGAGAGTCGAAAAAATACCTGAGCCGAAAAAATGTGTAAGTGCAGACGCGTCAAACCGTTTGGCCAGACATCGCCGTTTGGCTTGTCCCATGAAAAGAAGTCTTGAGAGATCCAAAAAATTCTGATGAGCTAAGATCATCAACTCATCAGAAATTGACGAAGAGAGCTCCAAAAAATTTTGATGGGCTGAGAATCATCGACAATCAACACCTAGCTTTAACAAAAAAAAAAAAAAAAAAAAAAAAAAAAAAAAAATATATATATATATATATATATATATATATATATATATAACGCAACTTTTTGGTGGTCGTTGTCATTTGGTATTTTTTTCAGCATGAGTCATGTCTCGACACTCTCGACTCATCATCAGAATGTCCTTGGGTCAATGATCATGGAATCCCATTCATCTCGCAAACCCCCCAGCCGCAGGATCTCAGAACCACAATAATTTCTATATTTTTTCAAATGATCCACGCCTCAGAGTCGCTTTCACAATGTCCAAACCAGGCTCTGGGATTCAGTTCACGTTTTCAAACGGTTGCGCTTCTCCCCACTCTGAGTTTGGGAAGCCCCCGAACGATTTCAATGGAACCCCATCCTTGGAATGCTTCGAAGGCTTTGACAGTCAATGGATTTGATATCAAGAGTTGGGTGATGCTGTCCCATCCAAATAGAGTTGTTTGGTCTTGGAGCTCCATCTCGAGACTAGAGAATTAATCTATGGAAGCAAGTTATTCAACATTTCAAATGGAATCGTTATTCTCTTATGAAACTTGTAGCATGAAAACAACAACGTGATGGTTGCAATCAACCAAATTTCCACAATGTCTTATGGCAAGTTCAAGATGAACAACATAATTGTTAAAAAAAAAAAAAAAAAAAAAAAAAAAAAAAAAAATATATATATATATATATATATATATATATATATATATATATATATATATATATTTTTTTTTTTTTTTTTTTTTTCTCTCTCATTGCTCATAAAAAAAAAAAAAAAAAAAAAAAAAAAAAAATATATATATATATATATATATATATAATTTTTTTTTTTTTTTTTTTTTTTTTTTTTTTAACGTTGCAGATTTTTGCCAAGCGTTGAGTCTTGATGATGCAAGCTCGTTAGAGTTTCCAAATTCTTTATCATGCAAGATCTTTATTTGTTGAGGTCCAGAAAATGGAATGAAGTCGAGTGAGGTCAGAAAATTCTAAATTTGTCAGAGCTCCAAAAACATCTGATGTGTAGCTTGTCTCGATTGCCGAGAAATTTTCTAAAAATGGTCACCGAAATGTTTATCTCATTGAGACGAGTTTATAGATGCCCAACACAATATTCCTTGCTTGAAAATTTAAAATTGTACCGTGGTTGGTACAACTGAAAACAGAGGCCACCAAAATATTTAATTCATCAAGACGAATCTATCGATACCTCACACGATATATTTTGCTGAAAACTCTTTGCTGGAAAAACTAACTCCGCTCCATGGGGGGTCTCATGGACTCGGGTCCAATCAAAAAATTCCATTCATCGAGACGAATCGATCGATACCCCACACGATATATTTTGATAGAAACTCTTTGCTGGAAAATCTAACTCCGCTCCATGGGGGGTCTCATGGACCCGGGTTCAATCAAAATATTTTACTCATCAAGACGAATCTATCGATACCCCACATGATATATTTTGCTAAAAAGTCTTTGTGTAAAAATCTAACTCCATGGGGGGTCTCATCGACCCGGGGCCATCAAAAAATTTTACTCATCGAGACGAATCTATGGATACCCCACATGATATATTTCGCTAAAAAGTATTTGATTAAAAATCTAACTCCGTTCCATGGGGGGTCTCATCGACCCGGGGCCATCAAAAAATTTTACTAATCGAGACGAATCTATGGATACCCCACATGACATATTTTGATAGAAACTCTTTGCTGGAAAATCTAACTCCGCTCCATGGGGGGTCTCATGGACCCGGGTCCAATCAAAATATTTTATTCATCAAGACGAATCTATCGATACCTCACACGATATATTTTGCTGAAAACTCTTTGCTGGAAAAACTAACTCCGCTCCATGGGGGGTCTCATGCACTCGGGTCCAATCAAAAAATTCCATTCATCGAGACGAATCGATCGATACCCCACACGATATATTTTGATAGAAACTCTTTGCTGGAAAATCTAACTCCGCTCCATGGGGGGTCTCATGGACCCGGGTCCAATCAAAATATTTTATTCATCAAGACGAATCTATCGATACCTCACACGATATATTTTGCTGAAAACTCTTTGCTGGAAAATCTAACTCCGCTCCATGGGGGGTCTCATGGACCCGGGTTCAATCAAAATATTTTACTCATCAAGACGAATCTATCGATACCCCACATGATATATTTTGATAGAAACTCTTTGCTGGAAAATCTAACTCCGCTCCATGGGGGGTCTCATGGACCCGGGTCCAATCAAAATATTTTATTCATCAAGACGAATCTATCGATACCTCACACGATATATTTTGCTGAAAACTCTTTGCTGGAAAAACTAACTCCGCTCCATGGGGGGTCTCATGGACTCGGGTCCAATCAAAAAATTCCATTCATCGAGACGAAACGATCGATACCCCACACGATATATTTTGATAGAAACTCTTTGATGGAAAATCTAACTCCGCTCCATGGGGGGTCTCATGGACCCGGGTTCAATCAAAATATTTTACTCATCAAGACGAATCTATCGATACCCCACATGATATATTTTGCTAAAAATTCTTTGTGTAAAAATCTAACTCCACTCCATGGGGGGTCTCATCGACCCGGGGCCATCAAAAAATTTTACTCATCGAGACGAATCTATGGATACCCCACACGATATATTTTGCTAAAAAGTCTTTGATTAAAAACCTAACTCCGTTCCATGGGGGGTCTCATCGACCCGGGGCCATCAAAAAATTTTACTAATCGAGACGAATCTATGGATACCCCACATGACATATTTTGATAGAAACTCTTTGCTGGAAAATCTAACTCCGCTCCAAGGGGGGTCTCATGGACCCGGGTCCAATCAAAATATTTTATTCATCAAGACGAATCTGTCGATACCTCACACGATATATTTTGCTAAAAAGTCTTTGATTAAAAATCTAACTCCGTTCCATGGGGGTTCTCGAGAACCCGGGTCCAATCAAAAAATTTTACTCATCGAGACGAATCGATCGATACCCCACATGATATATTTTGTTTGAAAGTCTTTGATTAAAAATCTAACTCCTTTGATTAAAAATCTAACACATTTTGATGAGACAATTTTTTATTGATAATTAAAAAAATTTTTACAGACATGTACAGACATTACAGACATTAATTACAGACATTAATATTTACATTACAGGCATTAGTGTTTACAGACATGTAACAGGATCAATGATATATTGGTTTGTTTGTTGACTCATGATGTATAGCTAATATTTAGTTTAAAATTTAAAAGTCAATTTTCAAGGTCATCCAAACGGCAAAAAAAATCACTAGATCCACACTAGTGAGGGATGAGGTACCATCATCCAACTTAAAACTAATTCTAAAACTAATTATAAACAATGCGAAAACTAAATCTAAAACTAATTATAAACAATGCTAAATTTTACAAGTCCATTTTCAAGGTCATCCAAACGGCAAAAAAAAATCACTAGATCCACACTAGTGAGGATGAGGTACCATCATCCAACTTAAAACTAATTCTAAAACTAAAACTTAAAACTAATTCTAAAACTAAAACTTAAAACTAATTCTAAAACTAAAACTTAAAACTAATTCTAAAACTAAAACTAATTCTAAAACTAAAACTTAAAACTAATTCTAAAACTAATTCTAAATCTAAATCTAAAACTAATTCTAAAACTAATTCTAAAACTAAATCTAAAACTAATTCTAAAACTAAATCTAAAACTAATACTAAAACTAAATATAAAACTAATTCTAAAACTAAATCTAAAACTAAATCTAAAACTAATTCTAAAACTAAATCTAAAACTAACTTAAACACTAGATCCATGGATAAGGTCATGACCAACACATAAGCACACGTAAACACACATAAGCACACGTAAACACACGTAAGCACACATATATCGTCCAACACTGAGCTCATTTCTACGGCCATAAATACTCATAGCAGCTAAAGCTACTACGGAAACACTACCTCAGTTACGGCCAACAAAATGTGCATCATAGCCGCCGTAGCGACTACAGAATTCTCACAAAGCCCATCATAGCTGCGGATGCAACTACGGAAATGCTCTTCTCGATGACATACGTCGCGATGTCATCTTCCTCCATCTCACCTGAAAAAAAAATCATCTCATAGCTGGTATATTCCATCTGGCATTCTCCACCTGAAAAAAAATATCCGTTGCTCTTCTCGACAACAATCGTCGTGATTGTCGTCATCCTCCATCTCCAACCATCGAATTGCGGTTGCAAAACGATGGCCACCGAGCTGCGGATAACAACTCGATGGAATCCCAACTGGCATTCTCCACCTGAAAAAAAATATCCGTTGCTCTTCTCGACAACAATCGTCGTGATTGTCATCATCCTCCATCTCCAACCATCGAATTGCGGTTGCAAAACGATGGCCACCGAGCTGCGGATAACAACTCGATGGAATCCCAACTGGAACACTGGAATCATCTCATAGCAGCTAAAGCTACTACGGAAACACTACCTCAGTTACGGCCAACAAAATGTGCATCATAGCCGCCGTAGCGACTACAGAATTCTCACAAAGCCCATCATAGCTGCGGATGCAACTACGGAAATGCTCTTCTCGATGACATACGTCGCGATGTCATCTTCCTCCATCTCACCTGAAAAAAAATCATCTCATAGCTGGTATATTCCATCTGGCATTCTCCACCTGAAAAAAAATATCCGTTGCTCCTCTCGACAACAATCGTCGTGATTGTCGTCATCCTCCATCTCCAACCATCGAATTGCGGTTGCAAAACGATGGCCACCGAGCTGCGGATAACAACTCGATGGAATCCCAACTGGCACACTGGAATCATCTCATGGCACATTTTCATTTTTGTCTTCATCTGTCACTAAACACTATATCCATGGATAAGGTTCATAAGCACACACATATCTTGAACACTGAAATCATCTCATGGTTGGCATATTCCATCTGGAAATCTGGCATAATCTCATGGCTGGTATATTCCATCTGGCATTCTCCATCTGAAAAAAAATTATACGTACCTGGTGGATCCTCGATGAATCTCGTTACGACACATGCCAACAGCTCAATATGATTGTTTTATCGGAAAATTCAATCGGAAAAGCAAAAAAATAAGCGTCATGCAGAGAGAAAGACATTATCCACTTCCAGTTGGCCAGGCTAGTCGCAGACAATGTTGGAAAATAACACACAAAGGCAAAAGGCATAGGAAAGAGAGCAGCGGCAGCAGCGGTCCCTGAGCACAATCATATTCAGCTGTAGACTCATCCATCGTAACGAGATGACTGTAAAGACCTCCAAGCACTGGTCGATACAGTGAGGATCCCAGGTTTTGCTGGAACTTTTAAACACAATCTGTCAAAAAAAAAAAAAAAAAAAAAAAAAAAAAAAAAAAAAAAAAAAAATTCACAGCTTCGGCAAGTCAAGGCATGGCTATCCATATCATTTTCCAAAACTGCTTCCTCGAGTAAAGACGTGTCTACAATTGCTCCTGGTCGACGGCAAATGCTGCAGATCATCCCGGCAAATAGTACGGCAGAGTCACGGCATGGTGGTCGGCAAGCATCGGCAAGGCACATATCACAAGTTTTTCGGAGAGGCACATCTTCACAAGGTGGAGTCGCGGCTGCGACTGATTTCCAACGGAGAGTGAGCGCTTTTTAAACCCAATTTCCAAAAGTTTGAACCAATCAGAAGCGACTTTTGAGACTTTTTTTTTTTTTTTTTTTTTTTTTTTTTTTTGAACTTGGGGGTTAAAAGCTCCAGCGCTGGCTCTGGCTCTTCACACCTCATCCAGAATTTGAAAGTTCACCATGTATTTTGCTATCCATATCATTTTCCAAAACTGCTTCCTCGAGTAAAGACGTATCTACAATTGCTCCTGGTCGACGGCAAATGCTGCAGATCATTCCGGCAAATGGTACGGCAGAGTCACGGCATGGTAGTCGGCAAGTCTTTCGGCAAGGCACATATCACAAGTTTTTCGGCGAGGCACATATCACAAGTCTTTTGGAGAGGCACATCTTCACAAGGTGAAGTCGCGGCTGCGACTGATTTCCAATGGAGAGTGAGCGCTTTTTAAACCCAATTTCCAAAAGTTTTAACCAATCAGAAGCGACTTACAGATTTTGACAGATTCAACAAATTTAATAGCCCCGGGTCGATGAGACCCCTCATGGGACATTTTTTTAAAATTCAAGCAAAGTATATCATGTGGGATATCGATCGATTCGTCTCGATGAGCTTGAAATTTTGATGGCCCCGGGGTCGATGAGACCCCCCATGGAACGGAGATTGATTTTCTATTAAAGTCTATTAATCAATATATGTCATGTGGGGTATCGATCGATTCGTCTCGATGATTAAAAAATTTTGATGGCCCCCGGGTCCGTGAGACCCCCCATGGGACAATTTTTAAAATTTAAATAAAGTATATCATGTGGGGTATCGATCGATTCGTCTCGATGAGTAAAATATTTTGATTGGACCCGTGTCCACGAGACCCCCCATGGAGCGGAGTTAGATTTTTAATTAAAGATTATTCATCAAAATATGTCATGTGGGGTATCGATCGATTCGTCTCGAAGAGTAAAATTTTTTGATGGCCCCCGGGTCGAATGGACCCCCCATGAAACATTTTTTAAAATTCAAACAAAGTATATCGTGTGGGGTATCGATTGATTCGTCTCGATGAGTAAAATATTTTGATTGGACCCGGGTCCGCGAGACCCCCCATGGAGCGGAGTTAGATTTTACAGCAAGGAGTTTCTATCAAAATATATCATGTGAGGTATCCATAGATTCGTCTCGATAATTAAAATTTTTTGATTGGACCCGGGTCCATGAGACCCCCCATGGAGCAGAGTTAGATTCTTACACAAAGACTTTCAAACAAAATATATCATGTGGGGTATCGATCGATTCGTCTCGATGAGTAAAAAATTTTGATTGGACCCGTGTCCACGAGACCCCCCATGGAGCGGAGTTAGATTTTTAATTAAAGATTATTCATCAAAATATGTCATGTGGGGTATCGATCGATTCGTCTCGAAGAGTAAAATTTTTTGATGGCCCCCGGGTCGAATGAACCCCCCATGAAACATTTTTTAAAAATCTTACAAAGTATATCGTGTGGGGTATCTATTGATTCGTCTCGATGAGTAAAATATTTTGATTGGACCCGGGTCCGCGAGACCCCCCATGGAGCGGAGTTAGATTTTACAGCAAAGAGTTTCTATCAAAATATATCATGTGGGGTATCCATAGATTCGTCTCGATATTTAAAATTTTTTGATTGGACCCGGGTCCATGAGACCCCCCATGGAGCAGAGTTAGATTTTTACACAAAGACTTTCAAACAAAATATATCATGTGGGGTATCGATCGATTCGTCTCGATGAGTAAAAAATTTTGATTGGACCCGTGTCCACGAGACCCCCCATGGAGCGGAGTTAGATTTTTAATTAAAGATTATTCATCAAAATATGTCATGTGGGGTATCGATCGATTCGTCTCGAAGAGTAAAATTTTTTGATGGCCCCCGGGTCGAATGGACCCCCCATGAAACATTTTTTAAAATTCAAACAAAGTATATCGTGTGGGGTATCGATTGATTCGTCTCGATGAGTAAAATATTTTGATTGGACCCGGTTCCGCGAGACCCCCCATGGAGCGGAGTTAGATTTTACAGCAAAGAGTTTCTATCAAAATATATCATGTGAGGTATCCATAGATTCGTCTCGATAATTAAAATTTTTTGATTGGACCCGGGTCCATGAGACCCCCCATGGAGCAGAGTTAGATTCTTACACAAAGACTTTCAAACAAAATATATCATGTGGGGTATCGATCGATTCGTCTCGATGAGTAAAAAATTTTGATTGGACCCGTGTCCACGAGACCCCCCATGGAGCGGAGTTAGATTTTTAATTAAAGATTATTCATCAAAATATGTCATGTGGGGTATCGATCGATTCGTCTCGAAGAGTAAAATTTTTTGATGGCCCCCAGGTCGAATGAACCCCCCATGAAACATTTTTTAAAAATCTTACAAAGTATATCGTGTGGGGTATCTATTGATTCGTCTCGATGAGTAAAATATTTTGATTGGACCCGGGTCCACGAGACCCCCCATGGAGCGGAGTTAGATTTTACAGCAAAGAGTTTCTATCAAAATATATCATGTGGGGTATCCATAGATTCGTCACGATATTTAAAATTTTTTGATTGGACCCGGGTCCATGAGACCCCCCATGGAGCAGAGTTAGATTTTTACACAAAGACTTTCAAACAAAATATATCATGTGGGGTATCGATCGATTCGTCTCGATGAGTAAAAAATTTTGATTGGACCCATGTCCACGAGACCCCCCTTGGAGCGGAGTTAGATTTTTAATTAAAGATTATTCATCAAAATATGTCATGTGGGGTATCGATCGATTCGTCTCGAAGAGTAAAATTTTTTGATGGCCCCCGGGTCGAATGGACCCCCCATGAAACATTTTTTAAAATTCAAACAAAGTATATCGTGTGGGGTATCGATTGATTCGTCTCGATGAGTAAAATATTTTGATTGGACCCGGTTCCGCGAGACCCCCCATGGAGCGGAGTTAGATTTTACAGCAAAGAGTTTCTATCAAAATATATCATGTGGGGTATCCATAGATTCGTCTCGATAATTAAAATTTTTTGATTGGACCCGGGTCCATGAGACCCCCCATGGAGCAGAGTTAGAATTTTACACAAAGACTTTCAAACAAAATATATCATGTGGGGTATCCATAGATTCGTCTTGATGAGTAAAATTTTTTGATTGGACCGGGGTCCATGAGACCCCCCATGGAGCAGAGTTAGATTTTTACACAAAGACTTTCAAACAAAATATATCATGTGGGGTATCCATAGATTCGTCTTGATGAGTAAAATTTTTTGATTGGACCTGGGTCCATGAGACCCCCCATGGAGCGGAGTTAGACTTTCAAACAAAGACTTTTTATCAAAATATATCATGCGGGATATCCATAGATTCGTCTTGATGAGTAAAATTTTTTGATTGGACCCGGGTCCATGAGACCCCCCATGGAGTGGAATTAGATTTTTACACAAAGACTTTTTAGCAAAATATATCGTGTGAGGTATCGACAGATTCGTCTTGACGAGTAAAATATTTTGGTGGTCTCTGTTTTCAGTTGTACCAACCACGGTACAATTTTAAATTTTCAAACAAGGTATATTGTGTTGGGCATCTATAAACTCGTCTCGATGAGATAGACATTTCGGTGACCATTTTTAGAAAATTTCTCGGCAATCAAGACAAGCTACACATCAGATGTTTTTGGAGCTCTGACAACTTTAGAATTTTCTGACCTCACTCAACTTCACACAGATCAAGCTCAAATCTTGGAGCTCTCAAATTGAGAATTTCTCGGAGCCCACAACTTTAGAATTTCTTGGAGCTCTCAACTTTAAAATTTCTTGGAACCCGCAACTTTAGAATTTCTTGGAGTTCACAACTTTACAGTTTCTTGGAACCCACAACTTTAGAATTTCTTGAAGCTCTCAACTTTAGAATTTCTGTGACACTGTAAAAATGTTATACGTTGAAAAAAAAAAAAAAAAAAAAAAAAAAAAAAAAAAAAAAAAAATTATATATATATATATATATATATATATATATATATATATATATATATATATATATATATATATATATATATATATATATATATATATATATATATATATATATATTTTTTTTTTTTTTTTTTTTTTTTTTTTTTTTTTACGTTGCAGATTTAAACGAAGCGCCAAGTCTTGATGTCTCAGCTTGTCAGAAAATTTTGGAGCTGGAAACTTTGGGAAATCTTGGAACCCGCATTTTTAGAATTTCTCGGAACCCGCAACTTTAGAATTTCTTGAAACCTGCAACTTTAGAATTTCTCGGAACCCACAACTTTAGAAAATCTCTGAGTTCGCAACTTTAGAAGATCTCTGAGCTCGCAACTTTAGAAAATCTCTGAGCTTTGAACTTTAGAAAAACAACGCTGGAACAACTCTTTGCCCAGAAGGGAGTCACCCTCGAAGCGCTACACGAAACGAGAAACTTGCTGAGCAAGACCCTGTGGAAGGAGATGCATCCTCAACCCCCTACCTCATCGAAGCGATACAAGAAAAAAATGTCATGTAAATCCTTATTAAAGAAGAAACAAAAATGTCATGTAAACGCTTCCATTCGTAAAAATTAAATTTTTTTATGAAAAAATAAATGATTAAAATGCTGAGTTGGAAACTGTTGTAGTGTCTCTCTGTCCATTTCCGCAGGGGGTCGATTCCAAAAGGTCCGTAGCATGGCGTCAATGGCAGGAGCCGTCAAACCAGACCCGCGACTCGGTTTGACGGCTCTTGACGGCTCTCGACCTACTCGTCACGCAGTCACTCGAAAAAATAGCTGAGCACCGTGACCCTTGCAAAATAATTTTAAAAACGCAAAACGACAAAATGAAATGCAAAAGTCTCGATTCTCACTGCACTGTCGCGACGCTGTTTTTTGAAATGTTCCCACTGCCTTGTCGTGACGCATAGTTTAGTTTTGTGTGACAATGAAATGACCAATTTTGGCCAGTAAACATGACAAAAAAAACTGGTAAGCCTCCGCAGAAGCCATTTCAAAACAAAAAATGAATTTCAATGCGTGTGTACCCAACGTTGGCGAGCCAAAAAACCAGAGAGCCTCCGCAGAAGCCATTTCAAGCAAAAATGAATTTCAATGTGTGTGTCCTCAATGTTGGCGAGCAAAAAAACCACCGAGCCTCCACAGAAGCCATTTCAAGCAAAAAAATGAATTTCAATGTGTGTGTTCTCAAGTGTTTTACGCCACAACGTCCAATGTTGGCATCGTGTGTATTTGCGCTTTCAGGATATCACCGGATGCATTTCCAAGAAATGGTTTGACAAACACATCCCCCAAATACACTTTCAGGATATCACGTGACAGGACATTTGTTTGAAACAACGTCATCACCGGATCCAGAGGATGTGGCCATATCACCCAACCCAGGATATTTTGAAATCTTTGTGAGGGTTGCGTCACGTGGATCATTTGAAATGACCTGGTTCTCAAATCCTGGGGATGGGGGATTGTGAGTTGAATTGAATTCCAAGGTCATTGGCCCAATTACATTCTGGCGATGCGTTGAGAGTGTGTCGAGACTCGAGGCTTGGCTCCAACACTCAGCTTAAAAAAACTGGACCGGAAGTGGGTGTGGCCAAACGTCAATGACTGCTTATGATAACGACCACCCAAAAAGTTGCGTTTCCAAAATTTCAAATTTCGTCTCGAGAAAATTTTTTGCTCGACTCAAAATCTCAGGACGAGTGAAATTTTTTTTTTTAACCGGAAGTGGGCAAAGGTCAAACGTCAACAACTGCTTATGATGACGACCACCCAAAAGTTGCGTTTCGAAAATTTCAAATTCTGTCTCGACAAAATTTTGCTCGACTCAAAATCTCAGGACGAGTGAAAAAAAAATTTTTCTATATAAAATCTCTCGTATAGCAATCCGTGGTTTTCCGCGCTCCCATTCCGCGCTTTTATCATTATCACTCTTTTATAAAAATCATCCGTTTTCTATCAAATACAGACGACATCATAGAGGGGTTCATACCATTCCCGCGAAATATCGCTGCTAAAAGATAAAGCATAAATGATGATAAAAATCCCGATCCCCCAACCCAAAACCCCAGTCCCAACCCAATCTGCAAGCCCCCCAGGCTGTCAGATCCAACTCGATGGATTCCAAAGCCAGCGCCATGGATTTCAAGACTCCCACTCCAAGACTATCCATGCATGTCAATCTCTCTCGCCATGTGTCAAAGCCAGATAGATTCAACAAAATGTCACGCATCCCAGTGCCCGTATCCATAATTCACAACCGCATTTTTCCGATGAATGTGGCAACAGCTCCATGGATCCAGAGCACCGGTGTGTTTCCGAAGCCATACGACGCCATTCCAAACGGGATTCGACACGCATCTCCAAAACCTTGTCAATCGTCAAACCCACCCAGCTGTGATCCCACTCCATGGATTTCAGATCCAACTCTATGGATTTCAGATCCAACTCCATGGACTCCAGATCCAACTCCATGGATTTCAGATCCGACTCCAAGGACTTCAGATCCGACTCCAAGGATTTCAGATCCGACTCCAAGGATTTCAGATCCGACTCCAAGGATTTCAGATCCAACTCCAAGGATTTCAGATCCGACTCCAAGGATTTCAGATCCGACTCCATGGATTTCAGATCCAACTCCAAGGATTTCAGATCCGACTCCATGGATTTCAGATCCAACTCCATGGATTTCAGATCCAACTCCAAGGATTTAAGATCCAACTCCATGGATTTCAGATCCGACTCCATGGATTTCAGATCCAACTCCAAGGATTTCAGATCCCCACTCCATGAATGTGGATTGTGACTCGAGGCATGGCTCAAACGCTCTGCTAAAAATAACTAGACCGGAAGTGGGCGTGGCCAAACGTCAACGACTGCTTATGACAACGACCACCCAAAAAGTTGCGTTTCGAAAATTTCAAATTTCGTCTCGAGAAAATTTTTGCTCGACTCAAAATCTCAGGACGAGTGAAATTTTTTTTAAACCGGAAGTGGGTAAAGGTCAAACGTCAACAACTGCTTATGATAACGACCACCCAAAAGTTGTGTTTCGAAAATTTCAAATTCTGTCTCGAGAAAATTTTTTGCTCGACTCAAAATCTCTGGACGAGTGAAAAAAAAAAAAAAAAAAAAAAAAAAAAAAAAAAAAAAACTAGACCGGAAGTGGGCAGAGGTCAAACGTCAACAACTGCTTATGATAACGACCGCCCAAAAGTTGCGTTTCCAAAATTTCAAATTCTGTCTCGAGAAAATTTTTTGCTCAACTCAAAATCTCCGGACGAGTGAAAAAAAAATTTTGAAACTTTGTAATAAAAAAACTGTCGTACAGCTAACCTTGCTGGGTGCACACTTCGTGCACACTAGTAAAAATACCATTTTCTCAATATTACACACCTAAAATATCGTAAAAAGCGTGGGAACCATCGTTTGAAAAGCTGAAACGTAAAAAAGGTCCAGAACCCAATCAATCGACATACCCAACCCTTTCCAATCCAGTACAATGGGATTTCAAACCATTTTCCCGTGTGTCCAGACAACCCACTCGACGGAGCAGTCCAATCGATAATGGCTAGACGATCTGTGTGAGAGCTCCAGAAATTATTGGGTTGAGCTGAGATGATCCAAACTCAACACCTTGCTTGAAAAAAAAAAAAAAAAAAAAAAAAAAAAACTTAACCGGAAGTGGGCAAAGGTCAAACGTCAACGACTGCTTATGATAACGACCACCCAAAAGTTGCGTTTCGAAAATTTCAAATCCCGTCTCGAGAAAATTTTTTGCTCGACTCAAAATCTCCAGACGAGTGAAAAAAAATTTTTTAATCTTTGCATTAAAGGCTGTCAATTAATCTTAACCACTTTACACATTTCTATGCACACCTAAAAATAGCATTTTTCTCCATTATTATTTTCTCGCTCTTTCAACATCTATTTTTATAAAATATACCTGACACATCTCCTCAAACACGTATACAATCACGTGAAAAAATGAAACGTAAAACGATCGAAAACTCCAACCCAAAGCCACTACACCACCCCCATCTGCGAGTCCATCCCATGGATGTCAAAACATTTTTCACAAAAAACAATTTTACAAAATGGAACACGATCCCATGCGAAAGCTCCGCGATACCAAAGCCCATCCATCTCAACGCCTGTCAAAGCAATGCCTTACCCCACGGATGAAGCTGCGGCTCCATCGTCACGAACCCCACGGAGATGGTCTCTCGATCCACGGAATGTCAAAGTTTTTCGAAGCAGTCCATTGAAAAGGTCGTCCGATGCGTTTGACTGGATCCCAAACGCTTTGTGGGGAAACTTTTGGAAATTGTGACAGATTCCCAGGGCTTTGACATTGCGACTGAATCCAAAAAAAAAATTATTATTAATTTTTTTTTGTATAAAAAAACTAGAATCAAGATAATATTCCGTTAGATTGTAGTTGAGTCATCGTAGCCGATTCCACCGCTAAAAAGTATTCGATTGTTTTGATTTGCATCTGGAGGGTGTGTCGTCAAGATGAGTCCAAAAAATAGAAATATGTATTTTGCATACCGTTATTGGAATAATCAGCCCATCCATTGTCCCTTTTGCTACCAAGAAATGACATTGGACGAGTATCGAAAAACTCATTCTCACTCCATTCACGGTTACAATGAAAAGATTGAATGTATTTTTTGCGGACAATACAAATTTTCAAATTCAACGGCGGATCACGTCCACAGAGAAACATGCTTTGCTCAGTTCCGAAATCAGAATAAGAAACACAAAAGAAAAATGTCAAATCACACAGACACTCCAACTGCTGGAACCAGCGCTGCATCTGAAATCCATTCCGAAAGCTCCACTCCTAAATTATATACCTGTGCTTCTTTTGACCCCTCATCCCTTTATCATCGACTCAACCATCGAGACATGGAAGAGGATTTGCAACAAATTGGATTTTATGACAACTATCCGGGTGATTTTCAAGCGTTGACAGACACGGGTTCGTTTCTCGTGTTTGATGATGAGAGTAATTTGGGTCATGAGGCTTCGGCCCTGTTTCGAATGTTCTTTTCCAACGAATGGTCTTTCTATCACGTGTATATTCGATCGTACGCCTTTTCCAGTTTCAAGACAAAAATGTCGGCTGCAATGGATGCCAGTCAATTGGTGGTCTCCACTTACTGGTGCTTGTGCGATGGTTGCACGACTGTCGAGAAAAATACAATGGCTTGTGATAAACTCCATCGCCACATGATTGTGGCTGTACGCAATCAATCCACCTATCTGAAAACGTGGAACAAGATTCACGTGCCTCATGCTTCAGAGCGCTATTGCAAAAGACAGAAAAAGATCACATTGGCCATTCATTTGGCAAATACCATTCATTATGTATCGAGCGAAAAAGCTCAATGCTCTGGATCCAAGAAGCCGGGCGTGGGGCGAGGTGGACATTTTTACATCAATCGCCCGTTACATAAGCATTCCGTCATGTCCATGGTCCTTTTATGGTCGAAAGGTTCCATGGAATGGATAATCCAAAAGCTTCGCAATAAAGTCATCATCGATTGGAAAATTGAAGCGTACTGGTCGTCAAACGTGAAAAAATATCGCGTCAAAGTGCTTGACGTTTTGCCGAAGCTCCAACACTGTCCCGCTTATTTGCGATGGGATTACGAACCTCATCCTGCTGGAGAGCATAAATTGTACTGGACAGAGGATGACATCATGCTCGTTCGACCCACGGATACCACACCCATCTTTCCAAATCGAGTTGCAGCGATGACACATCAAATTCAAATGGGTAATTCTTGGCGTAAACACATGGAGAATGTGTACTACACGCTAAATAAACAACAAGTCTTTCAATTGGGTATTATAGAGCAGGTGACAAAAAAACAAGCTGTTGAAATGAAAAGACTCCATGCAGAAATTGAAATACTGAAGCAAGAAATAAGCGACTTGAAGCATCAGACAGCCGCCACCCAATACGAAAACGAAACACAAAAACTCAAAATAGCGGCGCTGGAGCACGAAATAACAATCTTGAAAAGGCAAGCCACGGGTACCCCACAGATTTATATCGCTGAGGCGCCTGGAAGCAATTTCAATGTAGCCTCGGTTCCACTTCATCCACCCTCAAAACAATAAAAATAAAAGAATAAAAATAAATAAAAAAAAATAAAAAAAAATTAATAATAATTTTTTTTTTGGATTCAGTCGCAATGTCAAAGCCCTGGGAATCTGTCACAATTTCCAAAAGTTTCCCCACAAAGCGTTTGGGATCCAGTCAAACGCATCGGACGACCTTTTCAATGGACTGCTTCGAAAAACTTTGACATTCCGTGGATCGAGAGACCATCTCCGTGGGGTTCGTGACGATGGAGCCGCAGCTTCATCCGTGGGGTAAGGCATTGCTTTGACAGGCGTTGAGATGGATGGGCTTTGGTATCGCGGAGCTTTCGCATGGGATCGTGTTCCATTTTGTAAAATTGTTTTTTGTGAAAAATGTTTTGACATCCATGGGATGGACTCGCAGATGGGGGTGGTGTAGTGGCTTTGGGTTGGAGTTTTCGATCGTTTTACGTTTCATTTTTTCACGTGATTGTATACGTGTTTGAGGAGATGTGTCAGGTATATTTTATAAAAATAGATGTTGAAAGAGCGAGAAAATAATAATGGAGAAAAATGCTATTTTTAGGTGTGCATAGAAATGTGTAAAGTGGTTAAGATTAATTGACAGCCTTTAATACAAAGATTCAAAAAAATTTTTTTCACTCGTCTGGAGATTTTGAGTCGAGCCAAAATTTTTCTCGAGACAGAATTTGAAATTTTCGAAACTCAAGTTTTGGGTGGTCGTTGTGTCCGGCCCCAAGATTTCAGAGCCACGCCATTTCAACCGTTTTTCAAATGATCCAGAACCGAAACACACGTCTCAAAGATTCCAAAACCTGTGGAATGTGGTTGGGGGCTAGGTCTTTTTCATCTTTTACATTTCAGCTTTTCAAACGATGGTTCCCACGCTTTTTACGATATTTTAGGTGTGTAATATGAAAAAATGATGTATTTTCTTTTTGCAAATGGATTTGCAAACGGTAGGTTAGCAATACGACATTTTTTTAAATGCAAAGTTTCAAAATTTTTTTTTATACTCGTCTGGAGATTTTGGGTTGGGGGCTAGGTCTTTTTGATCTTTTACATTTCAGCTTTTCAAACGATAATTCCCACGCTTTTTACATAATTTTAGGCGTGTAATATTGAGAAAATGGTATTTTTACCAGTGTGCACAAAGTGTGCACCCAGCAAGGTTAGCTGTACGACAGTTTTTTTATTACAAAGTTTCACAATTTTTTTTTCACTCGTCCGGAGATTTTGAGTTGAGCAAAAAATTTTCTCGAGACAGAATTTGAAATTTTGGAAACGCAACTTTTGGGCGGTCGATATCATAAGCAGTTGTTGACGTTTGACCTCTGCCCACTTCCGGTCTAGTTTTTTTTTTTTTTTTTTTTTTTTTTTTTTTTTTTTTTTTTTTTTCACTTGGCTGGAGATTTGGGTCGAGCCAAAATTTTGTCGAGATGAAATTTTCAAAACGCAACTTTTGGGTGGTCGTTGTCATAAGCAGTCGTTGATGTTTGGCCACGCCCCACTTCCGGTCTAGTTATTTTTAGCTGAGCGTTTGAGCCATGCCTCGCGTCACGATCCACATTCATGGAGTGGGGATCTGAAATCCATGGAGTTGGATCTGAAATCCATGGAGTTGGATCTGGAGTCCATGGAGTTGGATCTGAAATCCTTGGAGTCGGATCTGAAATCCATGGAGTCGGATCTGAAATCCTTGGAGTTGGATCTGAAATCCTTGGAGTTGGATCTGAAATCCTTGGAGTCGGATCTGAAATCCTTGGAGTCGGATCTGAAATCCATGGAGTTGGATCTGAAATCCATGGAGTTGGATCTGAAATCCATGCAGTTGGATTTGGAATCCATGGAGAGCGTCAAGTTTTGCTGGATTCAGTTTGAAACCACTGCTTAAAATGAAAAATGGATCCGTTTTGAAAAGGAAAAGGGCGTCGATGTATGAAAATATGATATTTTTTGAAAAGGGTCTTTTCATCGTTGAGATTGAAAAATGGATCCGTTTTTTTAAAGAAAAGGGTATTTTTTTATAAAAAATGACATTTTTGAAAAGGGTCGAATTCGGCCCCAAAACGTGAAGCATATACGAGCGAGATTTTATGTCTATATATAGTAACACTTTTTTTTTTTTTTTTTTTTTTTTTTTTTTTTTTTTTTTTTTCACTCGTCCAGAGATTTTGAGTCGAGCAAAAAAATTTTCTCGAGTCAAAATTTGAAATTTTCGAAACGCAACTTTTGGGTGGTCGTTATCATAGGCAGTCGTTGACGTTTGACCTTTGCCCACTTCCGGTTAAAAAAATTTTTTTCACTCGTCCTGAGATTTTGAGTCGAGCAAAAAATTTTCTCGAGACGAAATTTGAAATTTTGGAAACGCAACTTTTTGGGTGGTCGTTATCATAAGCAGTCGTTGACGTTTGGCCACGCCCACTTCCGGTCCAGTTATTTTTAGCTGAGCGTTTGAGCCATGCCTCGAGTCACAATCCACATTCATGGAGTGGGGATCTGAAATCCTTGGAGTTGGATCTGAAATCCATGGAGTCGGATCTGAAATCCATGGAGTTGGATCTTAAATCCTTGGAGTTGGATCTGAAATCCATGGAGTTGGATCTGAAATCCATGGAGTCGGATCTGAAATCCTTGGAGTTGGATCTGAAATCCATGAAGTCGGATCTGAAATCCTTGGAGTCGGATCTGAAATCCTTGGAGTTGGATCTGAAATCCTTGGAGTCGGATCTGAAATCCTTGGAGTCGGATCTGAAATCCTTGGAGTCGGATCTGAAGTCCTTAGAGTCGGATCTGAAATCCATGGAGTTGGATCTGGAGTCCATGGAGTTGGATCTGAAATCCATAGAGTTGGATCTGAAATCCATGGAGTGGGATCACAGCTGGGTGGGTTTGACGATTGACAAGGTTTTGGAGATGCGTGTCGAATCCCGTTTGGAATGGCGTCGTATGACTTCGGAAACACACCGGTGCTCTGGATCCATGGAGCTGTTGCCACATTCATCGGAAAAATGCGGTTGTGAATTATGGATACGGGCACTGGGATGCGTGACATTTTGTTGAATCTATCTGGCTTTGACACATGGCGAGAGAGATTGACATGCATGGATAGTCTTGGAGTGGGAGTCTTGAAATCCATGGCGCTGGCTTTGGAATCCATCGAGTTGGATCTGACAGCCTGAGGGGCTTGCAGATTGGGTTGGGACTGAGGTTTTGGGTTGGGGGATCGGGATTTTTATCATCATTTATGCTTTATCTTTTAACAGCGATATTTCGCGGGAATGGTATGAACCCCTCTATGATGTCGTCTGTATTTGATAGAAAAAGGATGATTTTTATAAAAGAGTGATAATGATAAAAGCGCGGAATGGGAGCGCGGAAAACCACGGATTGCTATACGAGAGTTTTTATATCGAAATTTTTTTTTTCACTCGTTCTGAGATTTTGAGTCGAGCAAAATTTTGTCGAGACAGAATTTGAAATTTTCGAAACGCAACTTTTAGGTGGTCGTCATCATAAGCAGTTATTGACGTTTGACCTTTGCCCATTTCCGGTTAAAAAAAAAAAATTTTCACTCGTCCTGAGATTTTGAGTCGAGCAAAAAATTTTCTCGAGACGAAATTTGAAATTTTGGAAACGCAACTTTTTGGGTGGTCGTTATCATAAGCAGTCATTGACTTTTTTTTATAGCTAGGTGTTGAGTGTCGATGATTCTCATCCCATCAAAATTTTCTGGAGCTCTCAAAATTTTCTGGAAGCAGACTAAATTTCTAAACTCAATTATTTAATGTCATATAATATTAACCTAATTATTCAAAAGATGTCTATTTTAATACAATATTTTAAAGAATTCTTTTTTTAATATTTCAATATTTAAAAGAATTCTTTTTTTAATATTTGACAATTTTTTAGAACTCTTTTTTTAACATTTGATTTTTTTGATATACATCTTTTTCTTTTTAAAGATGTATATTGTTGTAAAATGAGAAAAAATTATGTAATTGAGACTGTAAAAACATGCTCATTTTGAATTTCGAGTTTAAAAGTCGGACCCTTCCAACAACGACTTTTAAACGATTCAAGGTACCGATCCCTTTGGTACCTTGAATCGTTTAAAAGTCAAAGTTAAAAATCTAACTTTTAAACTAAAAATCTTGTTTTAATAGCTATTTTAATGCATTTTTCGTATCAAATTCGTTTAAATCATATAATTTTTCGAATTAGTTTTGTTACTTTTCAGTTACAAAACGTAACTTTCACAGACTCGAAAATGGAAATGGTTTGCGTTTTCCTCGTTTTCCAACTTTCCACATTTTCCTATGAAAATCAAACGTTTCCCCGTTCAAGTATTTTTTAGTTTCTGAGAAATGCTTATATATTTTTGCCGTTTTCCGTTGCACCCAGTTTCACGTCGACGGTTGTTTAATATGAAATTAGCATACGGACGAGAGTCGAAAAAATACCTGAGCAGAAAAAATGTATAAGCGCCGTCACGTCAAACCGTTTGGCCAAATATAGTTATTTGAAATTGTCGTATATTTATTTGGAATTGTCGTAGGATCGAGAGTCGAAAAAATACCTGAGCCGAAAAAATGTGTAAGTGCAGACGCGTCAAACCGTTTGGCCAGACATCGCCGTTTGGCTTGTCCCATGAAAAGAAGTCTTGAGAGATCCAAAAAATTCTGATGAGCTAAGATCATCAACTCATCAGAAATTGACGAAGAGAGCTCCAAAAAATTTTGATGAACTGAGAATCATCGACAATCAACACCTAGCTTTAACAAAAAAAAAAAAAAAAAAAAAAAAAAAAAAAAAAAAAAAAATATATATATATATATATATATATATATATATATATATAAGTTGAGTCTTGATGATGCAAGCTCGTTAGAATTTCCAAATTCTTTATCATGCAAGATCTTTATTTGTTGAGGTCCAGAAAATGGAATGAAGTCGAGTGAGGTCAGAAAATTCTAAAGTTGTCAGAGCTCCAAAAACATCTGATGTGTAGCTTGTCTCGATTGCCGAGAAATTTTCTAAAAATGGTCACCGAAATGTTTATCTCATTGAGACGAGTTTATAGATGCCCAACACAATATTCCTTGCTTGAAAATTTAAAATTGTACCGTGGTTGGTACAACTGAAAACAGAGGCCACCAAAATATTTAATTCATCAAGACGAATCTATCGATACCTCACACGATATATTTTGCTGAAAACTCTTTGCTGGAAAAACTAACTCCGCTCCATGGGGGGTCTCATGGACTCGGGTCCAATCAAAAAATTCCATTCATCGAGACGAATCGATCGATACTCCACACGATATATTTTGATAGAAACTCTTTGCTGGAAAATCTAACTCCGCTCCATGGGGGGTCTCATAGACCCGGGTTCAATCAAAATATTTTGCTCATCAAGACGAATCTATCGATACCCCACATGATATATTTTGCTAAAAAGTCTTTGTGTAAAAATCTAACTCCATGGGGGGTCTCATCGACCCGGGGCCATCAAAAAATTTTACTCATCGAGACGAATCTATGGATACCCCACATGATATATTTCGCTAAAAAGTATTTGATTAAAAATCTAACTCCGTTCCATGGGGGGTCTCATCGACCCGGGGCCATCAAAAAATTTTACTAATCGAGACGAATCTATGGATACCCCACATGACATATTTTGATAGAAACTCTTTGCTGGAAAATCTAACTCCGCTCCATGGGGGGTCTCATGGACCCGGGTCCAATCAAAATATTTTATTCATCAAGACGAATCTATCGATACCTCACACGATATATTTTGCTGAAAACTCTTTGCTGGAAAAACTAACTCCGCTCCATGGGGGGTCTCATGGACTCGGGTCCAATCAAAAAATTCCATTCATCGAGACGAATCGATCGATACCCCACACGATATATTTTGATAGAAACTCTTTGCTGGAAAATCTAACTCCGCTCCATGGGGGGTCTCATGGACCCGGGTTCAATCAAAATATTTTACTCATCAAGACGAATCTATCGATACCCCACATGATATATTTTGCTAAAAATTCTTTGTGTAAAAATCTAACTCCACTCCATGGGGGGTCTCATCGACCCGGGGCCATCAAAAAATTTTACTCATCGAGACGAATCTATGGATACCCCACACGATATATTTTGCTAAAAAGTCTTTGATTAAAAACCTAACTCCGTTCCATGGGGGGTCTCATCGACCCGGGGCCATCAAAAAATTTTACTAATCGAGACGAATCTATGGATACCCCACATGACATATTTTGTTTGAAAGTCTTTGATTAAAAATCTAACTCCTTTGATTAAAAATCTAACACATTTTGATGAGACAATTTTTTATTGATAATTAAAAAAATTTTTACAGACATGTACAGACATTACAGACATTAATTACAGACATTAATATTTACATTACAGGCATTAGTATTTACAGACATGTAACAGGATCAATGATATATTGGTTTGTTTGTTGACTCATGATGTATAGCTAATATTTAGTTTAAAATTTAAAAGTCAATTTTCAAGGTCATCCAAACGGCAAAAAA
This sequence comes from Parasteatoda lunata, assembly GCA_949128135.1. Taxonomy (NCBI): domain Eukaryota; kingdom Metazoa; phylum Arthropoda; class Arachnida; order Araneae; family Theridiidae; genus Parasteatoda; species Parasteatoda lunata. The sequence goes on from OX421975.1 coordinate 104,562,851, forward strand.
AATCACTAGATCCACACTAGTGAGGGATGAGGTACCATCATCCAACTTAAAACTAATTCTAAAACTAATTATAAACAATGCGAAAACTAAATCTAAAACTAATTATAAACAATGCTAAATTTTACAAGTCCATTTTCAAGGTCATCCAAACGGCAAAAAAAAATCACTAGATCCACACTAGTGAGGATGAGGTACCATCATCCAACTTAAAACTAATTCTAAAACTAAAACTTAAAACTAATTCTAAAACTAAAACTTAAAACTAATTCTAAAACTAAAACTTAAAACTAATTCTAAAACTAAAACTAATTCTAAAACTAAAACTTAAAACTAATTCTAAAACTAATTCTAAATCTAAATCTAAAACTAATTCTAAAACTAAATATAAAACTAATTCTAAAACTAAATCTAAAACTAAATCTAAAACTAATTCTAAAACTAAATCTAAAACTAACTTAAACACTATATCCATGGATAAGGTCATGACCAACACATAAGCACACGTAAACACACATAAGCACACGTAAACACACGTAAGCACACATATATCGTCCAACACTGAGCTCATTTCTACGGCCATAAATACTCATAGCAGCTAAAGCTACTACGGAAACACTACCTCAGTTACGGCCAACAAAATATGCATCATAGCCGCCGTAGCGACTACAGAATTCTCACAAAGCCCATCATAGCTGCGGATGCAACTACGGAAATGCTCTTCTCGATGACATACGTCGCGATGTCATCTTCCTCCATCTCACCTGAAAAAAAAATCATCTCATAGCTGGTATATTCCATCTGGCATTCTCCACCTGAAAAAAAATATCCGTTGCTCTTCTCGACAACAATCGTCGTGATTGTCGTCATCCTCCATCTCCAACCATCGAATTGCGGTTGCAAAACGATGGCCACCGAGCTGCGGATAACAACTCGATGGAATCCCAACTGGCATTCTCCACCTGAAAAAAAATATCCGTTGCTCTTCTCGACAACAATCGTCGTGATTGTCATCATCCTCCATCTCCAACCATCGAATTGCGGTTGCAAAACGATGGCCACCGAGCTGCGGATAACAACTCGATGGAATCCCAACTGGAACACTGGAATCATCTCATAGCAGCTAAAGCTACTACGGAAACACTACCTCAGTTACGGCCAACAAAATGTGCATCATAGCCGCCGTAGCGACTACAGAATTCTCACAAAGCCCATCATAGCTGCGGATGCAACTACGGAAATGCTCTTCTCGATGACATACGTCGCGATGTCATCTTCCTCCATCTCACCTGAAAAAAAAATCATCTCATAGCTGGTATATTCCATCTGGCATTCTCCACCTGAAAAAAAATATCCGTTGCTCTTCTCGACAACAATCGTCGTGATTGTCGTCATCCTCCATCTCCAACCATCGAATTGCGGTTGCAAAACGATGGCCACCGAGCTGCGGATAACAACTCGATGGAATCCCAACTGGCACACTGGAATCATCTCATGGCACATTTTCATTTTTGTCTTCATCTGTCACTAAACACTATATCCATGGATAAGGTTCATAAGCACACACATATCTTGAACACTGAAATCATCTCATGGTTGGCATATTCCATCTGGAAATCTGGCATAATCTCATGGCTGGTATATTCCATCTGGCATTCTCCATCTGAAAAAAAATTATACGTACCTGGTGGATCCTCGATGAATCTCGTTACGACACATGCCAACAGCTCAATATGATTGTTTTATCGGAAAATTCAATCGGAAAAGCAAAAAAATAAGCGTCATGCAGAGAGAAAGACATTATCCACTTCCAGTTGGCCAGGCTAGTCGCAGACAATGTTGGAAAATAACACACAAAGGCAAAAGGCATAGGAAAGAGAGCAGCGGCAGCAGCGGTCCCTGAGCACAATCATATTCAGCTGTAGACTCATCCATCGTAACGAGATGACTGTAAAGACCTCCAAGCACTGGTCGATACAGTGAGGATCCCAGGTTTTGCCGGAGCTTTTAAACACAATCTGTCAAAAAAAAAAAAAAAAAAAAAAAAAAAAAATTTCCGAGGAAAAAAAAAAAAAAAAAAAAAAAAAAAAAAAAAAAAAAAAATTCACAGCTTCGGCAAGTCAAGGCATGGCTATCCATATCATTTTCCAAAACTGCTTCCTCGAGTAAAGACGTGTCTACAATTGCTCTTGGTCGACGGCAAATGCTGCAGATCATCCCGGCAAATGGTACGGCAGAGTCACGGCATGGTAGTCGGCAAGTCTTTCGGCAAGGCACATATCACAAGTTTTTCGGCGAGGCACATATCACAAGTCTTTTGGAGAGGCACATCTTCACAAGGTAAAGTCGCGGCTGCGACTGATTTCCAATGGAGAGTGAGCGCTTTTTAAACCCAATTTCCAAAAGTTTTAACCAATCAGAAGCGACTTACAGATTTTGACAGATTCAACAAATTTAATAGCCCCGGGTCGATGAGACCCCCCATGGGACATTTTTTTAAAATTCAAGCAAAGTATATCATGTGGGATATCGATCGATTCGTCTCGATGAGCTTGAAATTTTGATGGCCCCGGGGTCGATGAGACCCCCCATGGAACGGAGATTGATTTTCAATTAAAGTCTATTAATCAATATATGTCATGTGGGGTATCGATCGATTCGTCTCGATGATTAAAAAATTTTGATGGCCCCCGGGTCCGTGAGACCCCCCAGGGGACAATTTTTAAAATTTAAATAAAGTATATCATGTGGGGTGTCGATCGATTCGTCTCGATGAGTAAAATATTTTGATTGGTCCCGTGTCCACGAGACCCCCCATGGAGCGGAGTTAGATTTTTAATTAAAGATTATTCATCAAAATATGTCATGTGGGATATCGATCGATTCGTCTCGAAGAGTAAAATTTTTTGATGGCCCCCGGGTCGAATGGACCCCCCATGAAACATTTTTTAAAAATCTTACAAAGTATATCGTGTGGGGTATCTATTGATTTGTCTCGATGAGTAAAATATTTTGATTGGACCCGGGTCCGCGAGATCCCCCATGGAGCGGAGTTAGATTTTACAGCAAAGAGTTTCTATCAAAATATATCATGTGGGGTATCCATAGATTCGTCTCGATGAGTAAAAAATTTTGATTGGACCCGGGTCCACGAGACCCCCCATGGAGCGGAGTTAGATTTTTAATAAAGATTATTCATCAAAATATGTCATGTGGGGTATCGATCGATTCGTCTCGAAGAGTAAAATTTTTTGATGGCCCCCGGGTCCACGAGACCCCCCATGGAGCGGAGTTAGATTTTTAATTAAAGATTATTCATCAAAATATGTCATGTGGGGTATCGATCGATTCCTCTCGAAGAGTAAAATTTTTTGATGGCCCCCGGGTCGAATGGACCCCCCATGAAACATTTTTTAAAATTCAAACAAAGTATATCGTGTGGGGTATCGATTGATTCGTCTCGATGAGTAAAATATTTTGATTGGACCCGGGTCCGCGAGACCCCCCATGGAGCGGAGTTAGATTTTACAGCAAAGAGTTTCTATCAAAATATATCATGTGGGGTATCCATAGATTCGTCTCGATAATTAAAATTTTTTGATTGGACCCGGGTCCATGAGACCCCCCATGGAGCAGAGTTAGATTTTTACACAAAGACTTTCAAACAAAATATATCATGTGGGGTATCGATCGATTCGTCTCGATGAGTAAAAAATTTTGATTGGACCCGTGTCCACGAGACCCCCCATGGAGCGGAGTTAGATTTTTAATTAAAGATTATTCATCAAAATATGTCATGTGGGGTATCGATCGATTCGTCTCGAAGAGTAAAATTTTTTGATGGCCCCCGGGTCGAATGGACCCCCCATGAAACATTTTTTAAAATTCAAACAAAGTATATCGTGTGGGGTATCGATTGATTCGTCTCGATGAGTAAAATATTTTGATTGGACCCGGGTCCGCGAGACCCCTCATGGAGCGGAGTTAGATTTTACAGCAAAGAGTTTCTATCAAAATATATCATGTGGGGTATCGATGGATTCGTCTCGTTGAGTAAAATTTTTTGATTGGACCCGGGTCCACGAGACCCCTATGGAGCAGAGTTAGATTTTTAATTAAAGATTATTCATCAAAATATGTCATGTGGGGTATCGATCGATTCGTCTCGAAGAGTAAAATTTTTTGATGGCCCCCGGGTCGAATGGACCCCCCATGAAACATTTTTTAAAATTCAAACAAAGTATATCGTGTGGGGTATCGATTGATTCGTCTCGATGAGTAAAATATTTTGATTGGACCCGGGTCCGCGAGACCCCCCATGGAGCAGAGTTAGATTTTTACACAAAGACTTTCAAACAAAATATATCATGTGGGGTATCTATAGATTCGTCTCGATGAGTAAAATTTTTTGATTGGACCGGGGTCCATGAGACCCCCCATGGAGCAGAGTTAGATTTTTACACAAAGACTTTCAAACAAAATATATCATGTGGGGTATCCATAGATTCGTCTTGATGAGTAAAATTTTTTGATTGGACCCGGGTCCATGAGACCCCCCATGGAACGGAGTTAGACTTTCAAACAAAGACTTTTTATCAAAATATATCATGCGGGGTATCCAGAGATTCGTCTCGATGAATGGAATTTTTTGATTGGACCCGGGTCCATGAGACCCCCCATGGAGTGGAATTAGATTTTTACACAAAGACTTTTTAGCAAAATATATCGTGTGAGGTATCGATAGATTCGTCTTGATGAGTAAAATATTTTGGTGGTCTCTGTTTTCAGTTGTACCAACCACGGTACAATTTTAAATTTTCAAACAAGGTATATTGTGTTGGGCATCTATAAACTCGTCTCGATGAGATAGACATTTCGGTGACCATTTTTAGAAAATTTCTCGGCAATCAAGACAAGCTACACATCAGATGTTTTTGGAGCTCTGACAACTTTAGAATTTTCTGACCTCACTCAACTTCACACAGATCAAGCTCAAATCTTGGAGCTCTCAAATTTAGAATTTCTCGGAGCCCACAACTTTAGAATTTCTTGGAGCTCTCAACTTTAAAATTTCTTGGAACCCGCAACTTTAGAATTTCTTGGAGTTCACAACTTTACAGTTTCTTGGAACCCACAACTTTAGAATTTCTTGAAGCTCTCAACTTTAGAATTTCTGTGACACTGTAAAAATGTTATACGTTGAAAAAAAAAAAAAAAAAAAAAAAAAAAAAAAAAATTTATATATATATATATATATATATATATAATTTTTTTTTTTTTTTTTTTTTTTTTTTTTTTTTTTTTAACGTCGCAGATTTAAACGAAGCGCCAAGTCTTGATGTCTCAGCTTGTCAGAAAATTTTGGAGCTGGAAACTGGGAAATCTTGGAACCCGCATTTTTAGAATTTCTCGGAACCCGCAACTTTAGAATTTCTTGAAACCTGCAACTTTAGAATTTCTCGGAACCCACAACTTTAGAAAATCTCTGAGCTAGCAACTTTAGAAAATCTCTGAGCTCGCAACTTTAGAAGATCTCTGAGCTCGCAACTTTAGAAAATCTCTGAGCTTTGAACTTTAGAAAAACAACTCTGGAACAACTCTTTGCCCAGAAGGGAGTCGCCCTCGAAGCGCTACACGAAACGAGAAACTTGCTGAGCAAGACCCTGTGGAAGGAGATGCATCCTCAACCCCCTACCTCATCGAAGCGATGCAAGAAAAAAATGTCATGTAAATCCTTATTAAAGAAGAAACAAAAATGTCATGTAAACGCTTCCATTTGTAAAAATTAAATTTTTTTTATGAAAAAATAAATGATTAAAATGCTGAATTGGAAACTGTTGTCGTGTCTCTTTGTCCATTTCCGCAGGGGGTCGATTCCAAAAGGTCCGTAGCATGGCGTCAATGGCAGGAGCCGTCAAACCAGACCCGCGACTCGGTTTGACGGCTCTTGACGGCTCTCGACCTACTCGTCACGCAGTCACTCGAAAAAATAGCTGAGCACCGTGACCCTTGCAAAAAAAATTTAAAAACGCAAAACGACAAAATGAAATGCACAAGTCTCGATTCTCACTGCTCTGTCGCGACGCTGTTTTTTGAAATGTTCCCACTGCCTTGTCGTGACGCATAGTTTAGTTTTGTGTGACAATGAAATGACCAATTTTGGCCAGTAAACATGACAAAAAAACTGGTAAGCCTCCGCAGAAGCCATTTCAAAACAAAAAATGAATTTCAATGCGTGTGTACCCAACGTTGGCGAGCCAAAAAACCAGAGAGCCTCCGCAGAAGCCATTTCAAGCAAAAATGAATTTCAATGTGTGTGTCCTCAATGTTGGCGAGCAAAAAAACCACCGAGCCTCCGCAGAAGCCATTTCAAGCAAAAAAATGAATTTCAATGTGTGTGTTCTCAAGTGTTTTACGCCACAACGCCCAATGTTGGCATCGTGTGTATTTGCGCTTTCAGGATATCACCGGATGCATTTCCAAGAAATGGTTTGACAAACACATCCCCCAAATACACTTTCAGGATATCACGTGACAGGACATTTGTTTGAAACAACGTCATCACCGGATCCAGAGGATGTGGCCATATCACCCAACCCAGGATATTTTGAAATCTTTGTGAGGGTTGCAACACGTGGATCATTTGAAATGACCTGGTTCTCAAATCCTGGGGATGGGGGATTGTGAGTTGAATTGAATTCCAAGGTCATTGGCCCAATTACATTCTGGCGATGCGTTGAGAGTGTGTCGAGACTCGAGGCTTGGCTCCAACACTCAGCTTAAAAAAACTGGACCGGAAGTGGGTGTGGCCAAACGTCAATGACTGCTTATGATAACGACCACCCAAAAAGTTGCGTTTCCAAAATTTCAAATTTCGTCTCGAGAAAATTTTTTGCTCGACTCAAAATCTCAGGACGAGTGAAAAAAAATTTTTTTAACCGGAAGTGGGCAAAGGTCAAACGTCAACAACTGCTTATGATGACGACCACCCAAAAGTTGCGTTTCGAAAATTTCAAATTCTGTCTCGACAAAATTTTGCTCGACTCAAAATCTCAGGACGAGTGAAAAAAAAATTTTTCTATATAAAAACTCTCGTATAGCAATCCGTGGTTTTCCGCGCTCCCATTCCGCGCTTTTATCATTATCACTCTTTTATAAAAATCATCCTTTTTCTATCAAATACAGACGACATCATAGAGGGGTTCATACCATTCCCGCGAAATATCGCTGTTAAAAGATAAAGCATAAATGATGATAAAAATCCCGATCCCCCAACCCAAAACCTCAGTCCCAACCCAATCTGCAAGCCCCTCAGGCTGTCAGATCCAACTCGATGGATTCCAAAGCCAGCGCCATGGATTTCAAGACTCCCACTCCAAGACTATCCATGCATGTCAATCTCTCTCGCCATGTGTCAAAGCCAGATAGATTCAACAAAATGTCACGCATCCCAGTGCCCGTATCCATAATTCACAACCGCATTTTTCCGATGAATGTGGCAACAGCTCCATGGATCCAGAGCACCGGTGTGTTTCCGAAGTCATACGACGCCATTCCAAACGGGATTCGACACGCATCTCCAAAACCTTGTCAATCGTCAAACCCACCCAGCTGTGATCCCACTCCATGGATTTCAGATCCAACTCTATGGATTTCAGATCCAACTCCATGGACTCCAGATCCAACTCCATGGATTTCAGATCCGACTCTAAGGACTTCAGATCCGACTCCAAGGATTTCAGATCCGACTCCAAGGATTTCAGATCCGACTCCAAGGATTTCAGATCCAACTCCAAGGATTTCAGATCCGACTCCAAGGATTTCAGATCCGACTTCATGGATTTCAGATCCAACTCCAAGGATTTCAGATCCGACTCCATGGATTTCAGATCCAACTCCATGGATTTCAGATCCAACTCCAAGGATTTAAGATCCAACTCCATGGATTTCAGATCCGACTCCATGGATTTCAGATCCAACTCCAAGGATTTCAGATCCCCACTCCATGAATGTGGATTGTGACTCGAGGCATGGCTCAAACGCTCAGCTAAAAATAACTGGACCGGAAGTGGGCGTGGCCAAACGTCAACGACTGCTTATGATAACGACCACCCAAAAAGTTGCGTTTCCAAAATTTCAAATTTCGTCTCGAGAAAATTTTTTGCTCGACTCAAAATCTCAGGACGAGTGAAAAAAATTTTTTTAACCGGAAGTGGGCAAAGGTCAAACGTCAACGACTGCCTATGATAACGACCACCCAAAAGTTGCGTTTCGAAAATTTCAAATTTTGACTCGAGAAAATTTTTTTGCTCGACTCAAAATCTCTGGACGAGTGAAAAAAAAAAAAAAAAAAAAAAAAGTGTTACTATATATAGACATAAAATCTCGCTCGTATATGCTTCACGTTTTGGGGCCGAATTCGACCCTTTTCAAAAATGTCATTTTTTTCAAAAATATCCTTTTCTTTAAAACACTCCAACCCAACTCTAACGTGTACCTTTTTTTTTTTTTTTTTTTTTTTTTTTTTTTTTTTAAACCAAAAATAACGTCATTTTTTATAAATAGATACCCTTTTCCTTTTGAAAATCAATTCCCAGAACCTCCAGCCGATGGGGCGCGCTCCAGCTGAGGTTGCACGACTAACGAGGAACCCGAGGCCACGTGAATGTCACCGGTCACAAAATGGTTGTTGGTGGTGGATCTCTGCTCCAACTCTTCAATTTTACGCTTCAGCGTTTCATTTTCTCGTTTCAGTGCGTGGATGATGGCATAGAGCTTATCCATCTCTACGCCTTGTTTCTGGAGCACACGCTCCAAGATGTGCATTTGAAAGACTTGTTGTTTATTGAGCGTGTAGTAGACGTCTTTCATGCGTTGACGCCAAGAATTGCCCAGTCCAATCTGATGTGTCATTGCCGCCACGCGATTCTCGAAGTTTGCCTGCGTGGGTCGGACGCGCATGATATCACTCTCTGTCCAGTACAATGTGTGTTCTCCATCGGGATGGGGTTCGTAATCCCATCGCAATGAAGCAGCACAATCTCGAAGCTCCGGCATGGCGTCGAGCACGCGAACCTGGTATTTTTTCACACCGGACGACCAGTAGGTTTCTGTTTTCCAATCCAGGACCACACGATCGCGAAGTTTTTGCTGGATCAATTCCGTGGAGCCCGTCGGCCACAACAAGACCATGGACCAGACGGCATGCTTGTACACCGGGCGATTGATGTAAAAATGTCCTCGCTTCACGCCGCCCGGTTGCTTGGATCCAGAACTTTGAGCTGCTTTTTCGCTCGATACGTAGTTGATGGTATTGGCCAAATGCATGGCCGACACGATCCGTTTGTGGCCTTTGCAATAGCGCTCGGATTCAAACGTCACGCGGATGCGCATCCAAGCGTTGAGGTAGGCATCTCGATCTCGCACGGCCACAATCATGTGGCGATGGAGTTTATTACAATCCATGGCTTCGGGCTGGTCGGACGAGCAACCGTCGCACAAACACCAAAAGGACGACACGACCATTGCACTGGCGTCAAAGGCAGCAGACATGTGAGTCTTGAAACTAGAAAAGGCATACGATCGAATAAAAACATGATAGAGTGTCCAATTGCCGGAAAAATACATTCGAAACAGGGCCAAGGGCTCACGACCCAAATTGCTCTCTTCATCAAACGCGGCATACGATCCCGTGTCTGTCAACTCTTGAAAGTCACCCGGGTAGTTTTCGTAAAATCCAGCCTGTTGCGCCTCCTCCTCCATGTCTCTATGGTTGAGTCGACGATAAAGTAATGAGGGATCAAATGGAGCGCAGTCACATAATCTGAGAATGGAGCTTTCGAGAGAATCCATTTCAGAGGCAGCACTGGTTTCAGCAGCAATGGGAGTGTCGTCCATTTGGATAAAGCAAACTTTTTTGTTTTTTCGGTTGTTTTTTCTGAGACGGATAAAGCATTTTTCAATGTGGTCGTTGTTTTCTTTGGGACGATTCGCAGAAAATGTGTGTTTTCCACAAAAAATGCAATCAGTTTTTTCATTAAGATCATGTTTGGATTTTGCATGCATCTTTATATACGCTTCCAGCGTTACTTTGTTTGAGCAAATCGGACATTCGATATCCCTTTTCTTCCATTTCTTGTAAGAAGAACCCAGTCTCTTTTGCAAAGCTGTAAGGCTCATTCTCGAGGATCGAGCTTGAAAAACAAAATTCAAATCCAACTGAATCCGGCAACTCGATGCTCCTTTATTTAAAGCATCTTTAAAAAAAAAAAAAAAAAAAAAAAAAAAAAAAAAAAAAAAAAAAAAAAGGTACACGTTAGAGTTGGGTTGGAGTGTTTTAAAGAAAAGGATATTTTTGAAAAAAATGACATTTTTGAAAAGGGTCGAATTCGGCCCCAAAACGTGAAGCATATACGAGCGAGATTTTATGTCTATATATAGTAACACTTTTTTTTTTTTTTTTTTTTTTTTTTTTTTTTTTTTTTTTTTTTCACTCGTCCAGAGATTTTGAGTCGAGCAAAAAAATTTTCTCGAGTCAAAATTTGAAATTTTCGAAACGCAACTTTTGGGTGGTCGTTATCATAGGCAGTCGTTGACGTTTGACCTTTGCCCACTTCCGGTTAAAAAAAAATTTTTCACTCGTCCTGAGATTTTGAGTCGAGCAAAAAATTTTCTCGAGACGAAATTTGAAATTTTGGAAACGCAACTTTTTGGGTGGTCGTTATCATAAGCAGTCGTTGACGTTTGGCCACGCCCACTTCCGGTCCAGTTATTTTTAGCTGAGCGTTTGAGCCATGCCTCGAGTCACAATCCACATTCATGGAGTGGGGATCTGAAATCCTTGGAGTTGGATCTGAAATCCATGGAGTCGGATCTGAAATCCATGGAGTTGGATCTTAAATCCTTGGAGTTGGATCTGAAATCCATGGAGTTGGATCTGAAATCCATGGAGTCGGATCTGAAATCCTTGGAGTTGGATCTGAAATCCATGAAGTCGGATCTGAAATCCTTGGAGTCGGATCTGAAATCCTTGGAGTTGGATCTGAAATCCTTGGAGTCGGATCTGAAATCCTTGGAGTCGGATCTGAAATCCTTGGAGTCGGATCTGAAGTCCTTAGAGTCGGATCTGAAATCCATGGAGTTGGATCTGGAGTCCATGGAGTTGGATCTGAAATCCATAGAGTTGGATCTGAAATCCATGGAGTGGGATCACAGCTGGGTGGGTTTGACGATTGACAAGGTTTTGGAGATGCGTGTCGAATCCCGTTTGGAATGGCGTCGTATGACTTCGGAAACACACCGGTGCTCTGGATCAATGGAGCTGTTGCCACATTCATCGGAAAAATGCGGTTGTGAATTATGGATACGGGCACTGGGATGCGTGACATTTTGTTGAATCTATCTGGCTTTGACACATGGCGAGAGAGATTGACATGCATGGATAGTCTTGGAGTGGGAGTCTTGAAATCCATGGCGCTGGCTTTGGAATCCATCGAGTTGGATCTGACAGCCTGAGGGGCTTGCAGATTGGGTTGGGACTGAGGTTTTGGGTTGGGGGATCGGGATTTTTATCATCATTTATGCTTTATCTTTTAACAGCGATATTTCGCGGGAATGGTATGAACCCCTCTATGATGTCGTCTGTATTTGATAGAAAAAGGATGATTTTTATAAAAGAGTGATAATGATAAAAGCGCGGAATGGGAGCGCGGAAAACCACGGATTGCTATACGAGAGTTTTTATATAGAAAAATTTTTTTTTCACTCGTCCTGAGATTTTGAGTCGAGCAAAATTTTGTCGAGACAGAATTTGAAATTTTCGAAACGCAACTTTTGGGTGGTCGTCATCATAAGCAGTTGTTGACGTTTGACCTTTGCCCACTTCCGGTTAAAAAAAATTTTTTTCACTCGTCCTGAGATTTTGAGTCGAGCAAAAAATTTTCTCGAGACGAAATTTGAAATTTTGGAAACGCAACTTTTTGGGTGGTCGTTATCATAAGCAGTCATTGACATTTGGCCACACCCACTTCCGGTCCAGTTTTTTTAAGCTGAGTGTTGGAGCCAAGCCTCGAGTCTCGACACACTCTCAACGCATCGCCAGAATGTAATTGGGCCAATGACCTTGGAATTCAATTCAACTCACAATCCCCCATCCCCAGGATTTGAGAACCAGGTCATTTCAAATGATCCACGTGTTGCAACCCTCACAAAGATTTCAAAATATCCTGGGTTGGGTGATATGGCCACATCCTCTGGATCCGGTGATGACGTTGTTTCAAACAAATGTCCTGTCACGTGATATCCTGAAAGTGTATTTGGGGGATGTGTTTGTCAAACCATTTCTTGGAAATGCATCCGGTGATATCCTGAAAGCGCAAATACACACGATGCCAACATTGGGCGTTGTGGCGTAAAACACTTGAGAACACACACATTGAAATTCATTTTTTTGCTTGAAATGGCTTCTGCGGAGGCTCGGTGGTTTTTTTGCTCGCCAACATTGAGGACACACACATTGAAATTCATTTTTGCTTGAAATGGCTTCTGCGGAGGCTCTCTGGTTTTTTGGCTCGCCAACGTTGGGTACACACGCATTGAAATTCATTTTTTGTTTTGAAATGGCTTCTGCGGAGGCTTACCAGTTTTTTTGTCATGTTTACTGGCCAAAATTGGTCATTTCATTGTCACACAAAACTAAACTATGCGTCACGACAAGGCAGTGGGAACATTTCAAAAAACAGCGTCGCGACAGAGCAGTGAGAATCGAGACTTGTGCATTTCATTTTGTCGTTTTGCGTTTTTAAATTTTTTTTGCAAGGGTCACGGTGCTCAGCTATTTTTTCGAGTGACTGTAAAATATATTTTCTCTCGACGAACTCACCAATCAATCTCTCTTTTTCTCCCGATGGCGATCAAAGGTGCGAAAATCTTATAAGGGACATTTACACTGGATGTGAAAACTTCGCATAGAAGCAAGTGTAGAAAACACCATCCATTGGATGGTGCTTTCTATTGTTTTTACACTAGAACGCTGCAAGCTCCATACCGCCTATACTTCCGGGTTACTGTTTCCGATGTATTTATTTTAAAGCCATTTGGCTCACAACGTGATCATCGTGTTTTGAATTCTTGCAAACATGGTATTTGATTAGTTATTACTTGTGTTTACAATAATAACAATACTTGTGCTTACAATGCTAAAACTAACAAAAGATGGTGCACAGCTTGCCACCAGAATAAACAGTAATAAACAAATGGAAAGTGGCCAAATCGGGACTGCCAAAAAAGCGAGTTATTCAAAATCTAACCATGTCACCTTTTTTAACAATATATCTATAAATAAACAAAACAAATTTTCACTTTAAACTCACCAGAATTACTTAATAATATTAATATCTTATGAAATACGGCAGATTTGAGCTCAAAAATCATCTAATTTACTTCTTTTATTGAAAACAAAATTATCCGTTTGAAAATATCGCCTCGCAAAACAAGCAGTCGCAAACTTTCTAACCGGAACTAGAGTAGCTATTGAGCTCGAGATTGTTATTGTTTACACTTATATAGAAAATACCATCCATTAAGAGATGCGAGCGAAAACATGATTAGCGAAATTTCAGTAGTATTTTCACCAATAAGGTTTACATATGGATGGTGTTTTCTACACAAGGGAATGCTGCAGGCTCTTTACTGCCTATATTTCCGGGTTACTGTTTCTAGTGTATTGTGTTTTGAGATACTCTAGAATAGTAAGTAGTTCTTGCAAACGTTGCATTTGTTTATTTATTACTTGTGTTAACAATGAATTATAAGTCCAAATAACGCATACAATAATAAAGATGTTCTTAATATAATAAGAAAAATAGTGAAAAGTCAGTACGCTTATATTATTTTAACATTAATTATGAAATAGTAGTGTTAAATAAAAGTACTGAAGCGACGTGACGTCACTCATCATATTCTGCATAAATTGTTTTTATAATTATTTATTAACTTTAAGTTTGTTTTTACTACAACTTTAATTCTTACATTTTAGAATTGCAGTTTAATATTGTTCTATTATTTTATCTTTGCGTTGTAGCGATTCCCTTCTAGAAAATCTATTTTTAGATCTAACCCCCAAATTGTGCCTCTTCAGCCTACCCTGAGAGGCCGGGATTAAGGATTTTTAATTCATTCCGGAGAGTATCCCGTCAGAGATCGGTCACACAAAAGGTTGTTAAGTTTCAATAAATGTTTGTTAAGTTTTAGAATCGTCATCCTTGCTCTTTTCACATATTGGAGTCCTCTCAATATATTTAGTGATTAGAGGAAAATAATCAACACTTTGAAACCTCTAAATTGGTGACCGGACTTGAATAATAAAACTTCTGATCCAGAACAATGGGTGACGCCGCAGCCGTAGTCATCCCTCCCTTCATCCGAGCTGACCCAGCCCTTTGGTTCTTTATGTTAGAATCGACATTTGCTTTAGCAGCTCCTAAGGCAATCACAGAAGCGAAGACGAAATATAATTACGTCGTCGCTCATTTGCCACCGGATACGGCCACGATCGTGCGAGATGTGATCATGCAACCTGATGTCACTGATCCCTACACGGACTTAAAATCCAAAATCATCGAACGCTGTGGTGAATCTAAAACGGAGGAGATCCGACGTCTACTTGCCGGTGAAAATCTCGGGGATAAAAAACCAACTGAGCTCTTGCGGGATATGAAACGCAGAGCAGAGAATCATAAGATCGAAGATGAACTGCTTTTCGAATTATTTATCCAAGCGATGCCTCTCCCCGTCCAAACAATTATTGCTTCTATTTCCCCCTTGTCAACGGAGAAAGCAGCCGAAGTTGCGGACAGAATACTAGCCATCTCGAATCTTCACTCCCCACTTCCCTCAGTCCATTCATCCACGACCACGAGTTCAACAACCCTGCGGGATTCTCAACACCCCGTTCTCTCTCCTTCTTCATCGGGGGTGGGTGATATATCTCTCTCCCAGCTGTACCAGGAAATAAAATCTTTACGGAAGGAGGTGAACTTTCTTCGAGGCAGGAGCAGGTTTCAGTTTCGAAATGATACTGGAAACCGAAACTCTTCGCGCGCTCGCTCATCTTCCACTGCTTCTGGAAATAGTGCTTCGAAGTTGTGCTTTTACCATCGTAAATTCAAATAAAACGCGCATAAATGCGTGCCCCCTTGTGATTTTCAAAAAAATCAAGTGGTCAAGGAATAGCGGCGAGTAATTCCTTGCCTTCCAATCAATCTCGCCGTATGTTTATCATGGATAAAATTTCGGGTCAATCATTTTTGATTGATTCCGGTATTGATGCATCTCTAATAATGGCAACCAAAAAAGAAAAACAAAATCCAGTAATTCAAACGTTTCGTGCTGCCAATGGCACGTTAATTAACGTTTATGGACGTAAAAATTTAACACTTAATTTGGGTTTAAGGAGATCATTTTCATTTTCTTTTTATATTTGTGATGTTTCATGTTCAATAATTGGAGCAGATTTTCTGTATAATTTTAATTTAGCTCCTGATCTCCGAAATAAAAAATTAATTGATACTTATACAAATTTAAAAGTGCATGCTAAATTATATAATTGTTCTATTTTTTCTGTGAAATCAGTTACTGAAAATAATATGTATGGTAAACTATTATTAAAATATCCCAATATTACTAAACTTCCCGATCCTAGTAAACCAGTTAAACATAATACTGTACATTTTATTAACACAAAAGGTCCTCCAGTTGTAGCTAAACCGAGACGGCTAGCGCCGGATCGTCTTAAAAGTGCAAATCATGAATTTCAATGCATGATAGAATTAGGTCATATGAGACCATCCAAAAGCCAATATGCTTCACCTTTGCATATGGTACCCAAAAAAGGCACTGTTCAATGGAGACCTGTCGGGGATTATCGTGCTCTTAATGCACAAACAATAAAAGATAAATATCCAATCCCTCATATAACTGATTTCACAGCTGAATTACATGGTAAACGGATGTATAGCCATATTGATCTTGTCAAAGCGTTTCATCAAATTCCAATTAATCCTGCAGATGTGCACAAAACTGCTATCTGCACTCCTTTCGTCTTGTACGAAAGTTTACGAATGCAATACGGTCTAACCAATGCATCGTCAACTTTTCAACGCTTTATTGATGAGGTCATTAGAGACTTACCATTCGTTTACGCATTTATTGATGATTTATTAGTTGCATCAGATAATGAGACAGAACATTTGCATCATTTAGACCTATTATTTGCAAAATTAGATGAATATGGACTTTGCATAAATACGCAAAAATGTAAGTATGGTGTATCCACTCTTGAATTCTTAGGATTTAAATTGTCCAGTGTGGGTATCGAACCGCTACCTGATAGAGTAAAATGTATTCTTGATTTTACCCAACCACAAACATTAACCCAATTACGTCGCTATTTAGGACTATTTAATTTCTATCGTAGATGTATTCCCAAAGCTGCTGATATTCTTGCACCTTTAATTAAATTTTTAGAGGGTCACAAAAACACGAAAAAACATCCTCGTTCCAAAGCTACCGATACGGAGCATTTAAAATGGAATGACGATGCAAATAAATCATTCATTGCTTCAAAACAAGCTTTGGCTAAAGCAACTCTTCTTAGACACCCTATTCCAGGTGCACAATTAAGTTTATGGGTAGATGCATCGAGTGTAGCTGTTGGCGGATCCCTTATGCAATTATCAGAAAAACAGTGGGAACCTATAGCTTTTTATTCAACAAAATTGAGCAAATCTCAAATTAATTGGTCTACATATGATCGTGAGTTATTGGCTATTTATTCATCTATAAAGAAATTTAAGCATATGCTTGAAGGCAGAGTGTTTTCCATCTATACAGATCAAAAACCTCTAATATATGCCTTCAAACAAAAAGCCGATAAATGTTCGCCTCGGCAATTGCGTCATCTTGATTTTATTAGCCAATACTCAACCGATATACGTTTCATCAAAGGCGAACGCAATATAGTTGCTGATGCCCTGTCTAGAATCGAGATAAACACAATTTCTTGTAAACCACTAAATTATCAAAAATTAGCGGATGAACAACTCCAGGATTTAGAATTACAAAATATTCTTTCACAATCAACACCAATTTTAAAGTTAGAAAAACACTATTTTCCTCTTGAAAATATCAATCTTTACTGTAATCTAGACACAGGCATTCCTAGACCATTTATTCCTGAATCATATCGCGATATTATATTTAACCATATACATAGCCTTTCTCATCCTGGCATTTCTGTAACAACTAAAATGATTTCAAAAAGATTTGTTTGGCCTAATATGAATAAATTTATAAAAAACTCAGTAAAATCTTGCCAGAATTGTCAACGTGCTAAAATTCACAAGCACACTAAATCTCCAATAGGTACTTTTGCCCTTCCAGATGCTCGATTTGCCCATATTCATATCGATTTTATAGGTCCACTCCAAATTTCTGATAATTTTCAATATTGCATGACCATAACCGATCGCTTCACTAGATGGCCCGAAGTCCTACCAACAAAAGATATGACGGCCAAAACAACATGCCAAACATTAGTTAATGGGTGGATAACTCGGTTTGGCTGCCCATTAACAATCACAACTGACCAAGGTCGGAATTTTGAATCAAATTTATTTCGCGAACTTACAGACATGATAGGTGCACATAGGATTCATAGTACAAGCTATCATCCAATGTCAAATGGCATAATAGAGCGATTCCATAGGCATTTAAAAAGTGCTATAATGGCCCACAATACTCCTAGGTGGACAGAAATATTACCTGTCGTCCTACTGGGCATACGTTCAGCCATTAAAGCTGATATTAATGCATCGTCAGCTGAACTGGTGTACGGCACTACTCTTCGCTTGCCATCTGACATTTTTAATTGTGCAAATGATTTGTCATCACCAACAGAAAATTATGTTACACAACTTAAACACACAATGAATAGCTTAAATCCTATTTCACCTCAGTATCATGGCAAACAATCCCTTTATATTCATCAGTCCTTACAAACTTGTTCGCATGTTTACTTAAGAATTGATGCTGTCAAACCACCTTTAACACCACCATACAACGGACCTCATCTGGTGATAGAAAGGTCTGATAAAACATTTGTAATTGAATTTAATGGAAAAAAGACAACGGTTTCTATCGACAGGCTTAAACCTGCATTCCAAATTTCTAATATAATTCAACAAAATTCCATACCATTAAAGATTACTCAGTTGTCAAAAACACAAGAACAGCAACCTACTCTCACCAGATCTGGTCGGCGTGTACGGTTTCCCAAGCATTTAACTAATGAATATGTCATTTAAAAATCTTTCCTATTGTATATATATAATCCTTGAAGAATCTTTATGAAAACATTTATGCATTTATTTTATCCTTTTATATTTCATTTGTATATATTTATACATGTTTTTCCATTATCAAAATGTCATAAAACTTAAAACATGTTGTATATAACATACTAATTGTATAAATGCAAATTTCTTGTATCGTGACAGAGTCACTGGGGGGATACTCTGTAGCGATTCCCTTCTAGAAAATCTATTTTTAGATCTAACCCCCAAATTGTGCCTCTTCAGCCTACCCTGAGAGGCCGGGATTAAGGATTTTTAATTCATTCCGGAGAGTATCCCGTCAGAGATCGGTCACACAAAAGGTTGTTAAATTTCAATAAATGTTTGTTAAGTTTTGGAATCGTCATCCTTGCTCTTTTCACATATTGGAGTCCTCTCAATATATTTAGTGATTAGAGGAAAATAATCAACACTTTGAAACCTCTAAAGCGTATTTGCATCTTAAATATTTGATGCCGCATTTAGCCTAAACTAGTCATGTATAAATTGTAAATAAATGTAAATAGTAATTATTTAATGTGTTTATTCTTCAAACCATTCATTACGCTTCACTGGCGACTTTCGGACGTGATTTGAATAACCCAATTGCAACCATTGAAAAAGCTATGCCTATTACTAGAGATACAGAGCTTGATAATCCAAGTACTTCTAAATATATTGAAGGCGTCTCAGTAAAACCTCCTCCTTTTTGGAATGAAACGCCAAAATTATGGTTTGCGCATATTGAAGCTCAATTCAAGAATAGTAATGTTTCGGCTGAAATTACAAAGTACAACATCGCCGTCGCTGCCTTGGAACAGAAAATTTTGAACACGGTAAGTGATATAGTTTTGTCACCTCCCGAAGAAAATCAATATACCGTATTAAAGGAAGCACTTATTGCTCGTTTGAGTGATTCCGAAAGTGTTCAACTAAAAAAACTCTTTTCCGAGCTAGATCTTGGCGATAAGCGCCCTAGTCAGTTGCTACGCGAAATGCGAAATTTGGCGATGGGTAAAGTTAATGACAATGTTTTAAAACCACTTTGGTTACAACAATTGCCGCAGCTAGTTCAAGCCATTTTAGCTGTCAGCACTGAAGCTCTTGATAAACTGGCCGAAATGGGCGATAAAATTTTAGAAACTTGCGGCAGGTACCAGTGCGTTGGCGAATTTTCTGCCAATAGAAATCTAGAAGCGACTAAATCAGAAAGTCTGAATTTATCGACAATATTAGACAAAATTAATGAACTTTCTAAAGAAGTTAGTGAGCTGCGAAGATCACGCAGTACCTCTAGAAATAAGAATAATTGTAATCGCCAAAGTTCCAATTACAGGAACCGATCAAAATCTAGAGAAGATATTTGTTGGTACCATCTTCGTTTTGGTAAAAAGTCAACTAGATGCACTAAACCCTGTTCATTTGTTGCTGATTTTGAAAAATCGGAAAACTAATTAGGCCATCGTTGGCGGCGCAAGACGATGGTAACCAGAATTCAAGTCGCCTTTTTATTTATGATCACTCGAAATAAACGAAATTTTCTTATCGATACTGGAGCTGATGTACCCGTTTTACCCGTTTCTTCAAAACAGAAAAAATTTCCTGATCCAAAATTTTACTTGTATGCTGCTAACGCTTCGCAAGTGCACTTGTTTGGCACACAGCGACTTTTCCTTGATCTGGGCTTAAGAAGAAAATTTTGTTGGACTTTTATTGTTGCCGATGTTTCTAAGGCAATAATGAGCGCTGATTTTCTTAAAGAATACGGACTTTTAGTTGATATAAAAAAAAGAAAATTAATAGATCCTACTACATCTTTAAAATCCTTTGGTCGACTTGTCCATGTTCCGTCAACTAATTTGACAACTGTGTCGTCTAAAACTACTGATCCTAGAATTTACCAACTGTTGAATGAATTCAAAGATATAACTGTAGAACATTCGGCAGTCAAAGAGATCAAACATGACGTCACGCATCATATTATAACAACTGGTCCACCAATTTTTTCAAAACCTAGACGTTTGGCACCCGATAGATTAAAAATTGCACGAAAAGAATTTGAATACATGATTGAGCAAGGAATCTATCGGCCATCAAAGAGCGCTTGGGCCAGTCCTTTACACATGGTACCAAAGAAAAATGGAAGCTACAGACCATGCGGTGATTACCGAAATTTAAATGCTGTCACTATACCTGATCGATATACATTGCCACATATTCAAGACTTAAACAACCAATTACATGGTTGTAAAATATTTTCGACAGTGGACTTAGTCAGAGCTTATCACCAGATACCGGTCGAACCTAATGACGTGGAGAAAACAGCAATCTGTACCTTATTTGGTTCCTTTGAATTCATAAGAATGAGTTTCGGGTTACGTAATGCCGCACAAACCTTCCAAAGATTCATCCATACCGTACTTCGCGGATTAGATTTCTGCTTTGCCTACCTTGATGATGTACTTGTGGCTTCCAGAACCGAAGACGAACATCTTTCACATCTAAGACAAGTGTTTCAACGATTTCAAGAAGCTGGTTTGGTCATCAATTTAGAAAAGGGCGTCTTTTTAAAATCAAACATTGATTTTTTGGGACATCATATTTCAGAAAAAGGCCTCAAACCAACTGATGCCAGGATCAAAATTATTGCTGAATATAAAAGGCCAAATAATATCAAAGAACTGCGTCGTTACCTTGGTATTATAAATTTTTGCCATCGATTCATACCGAATGCTGCTGAGAAATTGGCGACACTTAACAGTTTTCTCAAAGGAAAGAAGAAAAATGATAAATCAATAATAAATTGGACAGAAGAAACTATTCAAGCTTTCGAAAATAGTAAGAAAGAACTATGCTCTGCCACATTATTGGCGCATCCAGATCAAAAAGCGAAATTAGCTTTAATGGTCGATGCATCTGGTGTGGTGCAACAAAATATTTCAGGTGTCTGGGAACCACTGAGTTTTTTCTCTAAGAAGTTGACAGACACTCAAACACGCTATAGCACCTATGACAGAGAGCTACTAGCAGCCTATTCTGCTATAAAACATTTTAAGTATTTCGTAGAAGGACACAATTTTACGATTTACACTGACCACCGTCCTCTAATTTACGCATTTCTGCAGAAAGGTGATAAAGCATCACCGCGACAAATGAGGCATCTAGATTTTATCAGCCAATTTACAACTGATATACAGCACATTTCTGGTGTGGATAATGAATTAGCTGACGCACTATCAAGAGTTGAAGAAGTTGTCCTTCCGGAAACGATTGATTTTAGTGCACTAGCCAAGGAGCAAGAAACTGATGAAGAGCTCAAAAATTTTATGAAATCAAAGACTAATCTAAAGTTTGAAAAATTATCCGTTTTCGGAACCGACAAAGAAATATATTGTGATATTTCTACAGGAAAACCACGACCTTATGTGACAAAGGAATTTCGAAAAGTAATATTTTTGTCAATCCACAACCTATGTCATTCAGGAGCTCGAGCTACAGCACATCTAGTGACAAAGAAGTTTGTATGGCCTTCAATGAACAAGGATGTCAAAGAATTCACTAAAAGCTGTCTATCTTGTCAAAGATCCAAGATACAGCGACATGTGCATAAACCGGCTGGTGAGTATGTACCAACTTCAAAAAGATTCGACGAAATTCATCTGGACATAATTGGACCTTTGATAACTTCCGACGGACAAAGATATTGTGTAACTCTAATAGACCGGTTTACTCGCTGGCCAGAAGCCATACCGGTGCCTGATATTAAAGCTAACACCGTTGCAGAAGCAATTTATAGCGGTCGGATTTCTCGCTTTGGAACACCGTCAATAATAATTACAGATCAAGGAAGTCAGTTCGAGTCGTCTCTTTTCACCGAACTGGCCCATCTCTTAGGAATCAAGCGAAGGCGAACCACATCTTACAATCCTGCTTGCAATGGGTTTATAGAGCGATGGCATCGAACTCTGAAAAATAGCATCAGGTGCCATAATAATCCTCAGTGGACGAAAGTTCTACCTACTGTACTACTGGGGCTACGCTCTACTTTCAGAGAAGAATTCCAGACAACTCCATCGGAATTGGTTTATGGCTCAAATATAAGATTGCCTAGTGATTTTCTCCATGAAACACAAACATCTACTGACATTTCTACTTTTGCTGATCAACTACGAAAATATTTCTCTCAAGTTAGGCCTGCTCCACCTTCACGACATGGGAAATCTCCCATTTTTGTGACAAAAGATCTTAACACTACTTCTCACGTATTCGTACGAACTGACGCCGTCCGTCCACCACTTCAACCCCCATATGAAGGACCTCTTAAAGTAATTTCCAGAAATAAAGATTACTTCACACTATCAATAAAGGAAAAAATCCAGAAATATCTCCATTAATCGTTTAAAACCAGGCTTCACGGAACAGTCTGCAGACTTGGAGAACAACGCCTCTTTCAATTCAATGCCCACAGTCGACGCACCTTCTGTCTTTCCAAAAATGACTGATTCACATGTCAAAAAGAAAAGGGTTAAATTTTCTGACGAACCGAAATCTTTTTTCAACAAGACATCACGTGTTGGGAGACCTATTAAAGTTCCATCTAAATTTCTCGATTCGTTCGAATGAGGTTCTCACTGGAAGGGGAGTAATGAAGCGACGTGACGTCACTCATCATATTCTGCATAAATTGTTTTTATAATTATTTATTAACTTTAAGTTTGTTTTTACTACAACTTTAACAACATTTTAGAATTGCAGTTTAATATTGTTCTATTATTTTATCTTTGCATCTTAAATATTTGATGCCGCATTTAGCCTAAACTAGTCATGTATAAATTGTAAATAAATGTAAATAGTAATTATTTAATGTGTTTATTCTTCAAACCATTCATTACGCTTCAGTACCACGTAGTTTGATCAATAATAAATGTGCAAACCTAACATTTGAAAAAAAGAATCGTTATAAAACGCTTCTTGCCTTTTCAATTATATATATATACTAACTTTCAAATTTAAACCTGAATTATAATTTATAAACTTTATTTTGCAGCTCGAACAATATGCTAACATAACGTAAAGACGTAAGATGATGCACAGCTTGCAACAAGAACAAACAGTTATAAACAAATGAAAAGAGGCCAAATCAGGACTGCGAAAAAAGCGAGTTATTCAAAATCTAGCAAGCATCATGTCACCTTTTTTAACAATATATCTATAAATAACTAATACAAATTTTCACTTCAAACTCACCACAGAATCACTTAATAACATTAATATCTTATGAAAGGCCGGGATAGCCTGGTCGGTAGGGCGCTGGGCCGATGTCCAAGAGGTCGTGGGTTCGATCCTCGCCGACCGAAGACTCCCCGGGTAGTAAATGGTGACTGATGCACGTTAAATCTGTCGAGTCTCAAAGTCCTCCATGTTCCCATAACAAATCAAGACCTCTGGGGGTACTGAGCCAGGAGTTTCCTTGTCTTTTGGATTGGTTCAAAATTACAAGGCTACGGAATTGAACATTTAGTCGTAAACCCATGAAATTGGGTCGGCTGTTCAACGACGGTTATAAAATAAAATATCTTATGAAACACGCAGATTTGAGCTCAGAAATTATTTAATTTATTTCTCTTAGTGAAAACAAAATTATCCGCTTGAAAATTGGCGAACGAAATGGGCTGCAGGTGGCGTAAAGCAGAACTCTCAACTTATGGCAACACTTCGCATGCTTTCACCGTAGCGTGCGGAGAGTCATAGAAGAAGGAAGTACGCTAGTTTCTGTCTTGATTTTCATATAGATTATAATCTTTTAAGTTTGAAAACTATATGGAACAGAAAAGTGCATTACACATAGTTCTAAAAGCAAGCATCATGGAAATGTTAAAAAATATTTTTATTAACCTTTTCCAGGGGGCTGTGACAGCAGTTGTCACATTTGATCTTGGGTTCCTCTGGTGGGCATGTGACACTTTCAGCGTAAGAATAGGGGAAGGTATCTCCTCAGATAAGAGAGAGGATCAAGTTACAGGGGGATGTGTTTCATTGTTTTTTGCACTACGGGAAGTTTCACCTTTTTAAGTTAAAGGGAGAACAGTTTCTTTACATTTCCCACCTACCTTCAAACATCTATTCCAAGTTTGGGTACTTTTTTGTTTGTCTGTGTTTTCTCACTTCTATTTTAGTCAGTTTCAATGTTTCTATTTTTTTGAACAAATTATTTTGCTCTAGTTGTAAGTTATTTTTTGAACAAATTAATTTCTTTATTACAAATATATTTTAACGAATATTTTCAATTGTATATAAAAAATATGGAATAATTAGAATCGAAAAGAGCTCTTTTAAGTAAATTAAATCAAATTGAAATAAAATATCAAAGCAATATATAAACTCAAATAGTTTCTTTTAGGTTCTGTCTTAAATTCGTGTTATAAATATAGTTATTGGAATTTTAAAATTTTGATTATAATTGCTGCAGTTTAATAAAAAGTGTTCTTGCATGATTTTAAGTTAATATCCGCATTTCCGAAGAAAAATATATATACTTACTACATTACATGAGTAGAGTAAGTTGAAGTCAATTGTGAATGACTATATTTTTAAAAAAAAAAGTAAAAAGAGAAAAATATATATTATGTATGCTACTTAGTTTTAATAAATTGCTTACTTTTCATGAAATTTGCAGCAAAATAAGAGAAATGGGCCCGATTGTTATGTTAATCATTCGCAACTGAGGCACATTAACTGAAATATTTAAAAGTTTTCGCGTTTTTGGAACTATTTTAAGAAGTCATAAGGGAAGTTGAAGAAAAATATTCTTAGAAATTTAGAACGCATATTAGATTCTAACTAAGAGTTCATGGGATAAATGTAATAAGAAACGTGTTTTAAATTTAGAGTTCGGTTAACAATAAAATATTTTTTAAAGGAATGATTTAAACTATTATATACTATTTAGAAAATAAATTTAAAAATTCTGTATGATTATTTTTAAATAATTAGCATAGGTATTATAGTTCATAATTTTTTAAGAAATCTTAAAAATTAATAAAATAAAACGAATTTACTTGATAACAAAATTTTCAATCGAAATGATCTTGCTTTCTTAACAAGAGACGATCTTTCCAATTAGCCGAAGATAATGCAAAATTATCCTCATTTACCTTGCTTTTTAATTTCATTATTATTATCAATAATAATAAGAATAATAAATAAATGACTCTGATGAATAAAGAGAAAAATTATTTATCATTTATTGAAGAGACCGGTATTTTTCATAACTCGATAGATGAAAATAAAATAATTCAGTCAAAGAGTTAATATCAAATTAAATTTCATTTTCTTCCATCGGCTGTGACTTAAACCCCTTCACTAATAACTCCGACTCAATAGACCTGTCTACAAAAATATGACATTACAACTATTTATGTTCTTTCCCCAAGATTTATAATCTTTCGATAACATATTAAATTTTCAGCATTGTTTTAAATATATATAAAGTAAAATAATGGTATTTATAATGTATAATATAGACATTTATAATTAACTAAATTAAGACCACGAAAAGAACTCCTTATGCATATAAAAATTGATTCAAAGAAAAATCGATTTTACTCGCGAACAAAAGGGTTTCTCCGCATTATGACCCAATTTCACTGCATGATAACTCTCAGGAAGAACTGATTTCACTATTAAAACATAGTAATCCTCAAAATGCAAGAGAAGACAATATAGTCGTTATTTATGTGAAAAATTTAAATAAATCGAGCTTTTCCCTTTGAAGTTTCCGACGTTTTTTAACTCAATAGAAGAGGGTTTATGATCACTGTACACCACATTATCTTGTTTATTTTTTGTGGAAACATATAAATGAACCAATCGTTTTAATATGGCATTAAAGAGCTTATAAAAAATAGATATAATTTTAATAAATGATATAAATAACGTCAGCGATACCAAACTGAAACTTTCAAAATCTGAATTACCTGTTGAAACAATATCCCAAAGAACCAAGTTATTTTTTAATTCTTCAAATGTGTAATAATATTTTTACATTTTAAACAGTAAAATGTTTAACTGTTTCACAATAATACGTTGAAAGTATTACTGTAAAACATTGAGCAATGACATACCACAATTACAATAAATTTAAATTAAATATATGATGAAATAACCTTTAATAAAAATCAAACGTGAGAAAGATAAAAAAATTTAATAAAATTTTTCTCATGATGGAGATTTTAATTGTTAATATAGTTTAGAATAGATATTGACATTATAATCTGTAGTTTACATTTTTTAATTGTCTTAACCTTATATATACATATATATATATATATATATAGAGAGAGAGAGAGAGAGAAAGAGAGAGGAATAGGTGAAAATATGGGCCCTCTTCAAAAAAGTCACCAAAAATAGTTTTTTATTTAATGCATAATTGTTCTTGTCTCATTTTTAAAAATAAAATTATCATTGCAAACCGATTATTTTCGATTTAATGCATAATTGTTCTTTTCTTGCTGTTAAAAATAAAATTATCATCGTTGTATTTAGACTTATAGTCAACTAGATTCAATAGTTATTCTGATGTTTCATGACTCTACTTTTTAGAATAATATTTTACAATTTATTTTTTACTTTTTAGTACATATTTAGATCTGGACATGTTATCTCAAAAACTAGCTATGTCAAAATTTTTTAGCGTCCCTTCAACTTTGAGATAGCGAGAGTATACTGCGTGTAGAAACTGTTGACACGCTGCTTAATGATGGTCGTAAATCAAAATAAAATCATCCTGTTATATCAGTACAAAAACACACACTAATTCAAAATACAATTCCTTTACAAAGAGAGTCTCGAATACTTAATAAGAAATTAAGAACAGGGGAAAAAATAGAAACTGTATTTATTTTTCATTGATTAGAGTAAATAATTTACATGTTTAAGGAATATCAAGCCTTAATCATAAATCACATCGTATAACTAATTTTTATAGCAATAGTGATTTCTCATTTCTACCAATTACAGCAGCAGTCTTTTTTTTTATTGCTATATATTTATATGCATCCTTCCAATTCAACATGAAATACAATGAAAAATAAAATAAAATAAAAAACATTACATTTTCAGTGCACACACTTTATTAAAATTCATCAGTAATGCAACTTGTTTTAAAAGTATTTTTTTTTAACAAAGAAAAAACAATACAAGGCTTTTAAACCTCAAACATCCGTGAGCAAAGAATACACATTTCAGATAAAAGTAGATGCTTTAAAAAATATCTTCTTTCTTTATTTTTTCCTTAAATATTCAAATACTTATAAATTATATAAAGCTACAATTAAAAAAAAAACAAACGAATATCAAAACCACAAACTTAATTTTATGAAACAGAAGCCGTTGGATTGATATCGATAAACATATACAAAATCGAAACATTATCAACAATATATAAAAAGAGAAACAAAGAAATTTGTTTTTCAGAGTAAATCAGATTGCAATTGAATTATAACATATTAAAAAACCTATCTAATAACATACCAATAAACATAGAGTAAGCATAGTAAACACAGAAGTCATCAGCCATTGTCCCCAATACTAACAAGAGTGGTCACGTGACTCGATTGTCTTCATTTACTAAATATATTGACTCATTCTAAAGTACAGTTGAAAGAAAACAAATGACTACATACAAACATGAGTTTTAAAAGAATGCAACGACTATTTTGACATTATTATAAAATGGTGGGAAAAATAAAACTTATTCATTTTAAACTTTGATAGAAATGTATAAAGAACTCAAACACAAATATGTATTTATTCAGCTAAATATTTCCAAACATTAAAATACACTTACATCAAAATTGCATAAAGATCAGATATTATAAAAACACCAAAAAGATTATTTCTAAGTAAATGAATTAATTTTACCAATCAATAAGGGTTTAATTCCAAACCGCAAGAAGTTAGTAGAAACAAGAAGTCATTTACAAATTTAGTAAAAAAAAAGTTTATTAAGGCTAATGGGCTGTTAAACAAATCAGACAATTCCACAGTTTCCTAAAGCTGCCAATAATTTAGTAATCAGAATAAAAACACATAGAGTCAAAACTATCTGTAATTCTATAGTCGGATGGCTGTCTGCAATACAGCAGCCAAAATAAAAACACATAATACAAGGTTGTCTTTATTTTTGTAGTCAAAATGTCAAAATTACACAATGCAACAAAATGGACTATTCCACAGCTTTTAAAAGTTGCCAATAATGTTTTGGCCAGAATTAAAGAATATAAAAATGAAAGTCTAAGCTATCTGTAATTCTATAGTCAAAACAAAAATGCATAGACTGAGCAATAAAATCCATAGTCATTATATTCAAGGTTCCCTGTAATCAGAACTAAAAGCAAAATTTTTCTGAAGTCGCAAATCAAATGTTCCACACAAGGTAATAAGAATTATGTGATAACTTTTACTACCTGATTTTACAACTATAGATAAGTTGTAAATAATTAACCTCTAAAAATCTATTTTAAAATGAGTTTAATAGATCTACAGAATTAATGATCTTAAACAGACATTTTTTTCTTTTTTAAAAAGTTCTTAGTTATAGACGACAAAAAGTAGAAATTATTCAAAGCAAAACTGAGCATCTGAAGTCACATGACTCTCTGTTGGGGTCACTTTTTATAGAGCCACTCTACATACATGTATATACTTACTCTATGCCAATAACAGTATAACAAAAATATAATTTGAACTGTCTCTGAAGGATAAAGTCATTGCATTTCATCATAACTGGAATCAGTGATTGCAAAGAGCTTTTTTCCTGAAATATTTCGTCATGGAATGGATTCCTACTCTTGATGAAATACTGACACAAGTAGGCTAAATGCCAAAAGTTTAGCAGAATTTAAACCTGTTATAGCTGCTAGGTAATAAGGCCCAGGGTGAACAGGTTTTGATTCATCCAATTGGTCCAATAATGTCAAAGGTTTTGTTTTAAACACAAAACTAGTGATAAATAAAACATTTAAGATAATTATTTTTCCTACATTATCTTTAATTAGTAAAAAATACTAAAAAAAATTACTTAACAGTTTTATTGAAAAGTAAACCTTTGGCATTTAGGTGATAATTGTATAAAATAACAAGAAACAATTAACACAATTATTTTTTTTAAAAAAGAAAGAAATTTGGTGAAAAAGAAATAAATGCACTTATGTTTCAAATTTCATTCAGAGATTCTTAAGTGAGATTAAGTAAAAGAATACAAAATACAACAAAAAAAAAAAAAAAAAAAAAACCACACCAATGATTGGATTAAATATATTTTCAGATTTCTCCTCTGCCTGATTTATATGAACTGCCTAAAATATACACATATGAATATGCATATATGAGTGGCATGATTCACACAACATTAAAGTAATGACAAAAGTTTAAGGCAACTATCATACTTCTTTCCTTATAATTTCAAAATAGTAAAGCTTCATATTCAAAGAAAAAAACTTTTCTAAAAACTGTAAATATTTAAGTGCAAAAACATCTAATTGTGACAATTTATTCCACTCAATTCTCTATGAAAGCAAATAAACTACTGTAAAAAAATGGAAGAAAAAAACTGAGCGACATTGAAGAAAATTTTTCTTTTTTTAAAGATTGATCAAAAGAGAACAGTCTATAAAAAACCAACCTGCGGTTGTCAGCTTTTTGAGTTGACTGTGCAGTTAGAATTTTGTTTCAATGCATTATATATATATATATATTCGTAAAAAATATTGTGAAAGTGAGAGTTTTACTCATTTATGTCTACTAAGTGTATAAAGATCTTAGAAATATAATGTAAATTTTGTTTTCTTTTGCAAATAATTGTGCAATAATTTGTTCTTTATTTGAAATTCTTCGTTACTTTTTAGAGCAAGCAAAGTATTTGAGCCATTATAGATGATGTAAATAGATGTTTGTAAAAAGATCGAAATTTTAATTAGAGTAGAATAAATTTGAAAATTGTATAATTGTAAAGTCATTCTTTTGCAAATGGCAAAAATTGAAACTACACAAGTTCACATAAAAGCTAAATTTAGATAGTTGCTAGAGCACAGATGATAATTTTAGCTACATAACAATAACCATAGTAAAATGTTAAAAATGATAATGTTTAAAAAGTTTAACCTATTTAAGAATAAAACAAACACTATAAAATTAAAATAATAAAAAAAAAATGCACTCAGCTCTACAGTATAATTTGGCAACATTATAAAATCCAATAATAAAGCATTTTTTAAATATATATATATAGATATATAAAAAAATTAAATAAAGAATGCAGATTTAAAAGTAAAATGGTCACAAATATCAATTAATTATTTTTTCTTCCTCTTCTAATTTACTTGTTCCTACTATTCAAAATAGTTAAGGTACATTTACGATTTTCTGAAGAGCTTTCGAGATACACCAATTGGATGTCACAAAATAAAAAAAAAAAATAACTAAAAGAAAAACTTTCTTATCATCCCTATTTTCAGATTTCTCGCATAGTACTTTTATGTGGAAGCTTTTGCACCCGTATCTTGGCAGGAGCTTCAATTCAAATGAGAAATCTGTCATAATGTCCTTAACACAGCAATAAGCAGGTCAATAGTAAGTCTCTCTCTCTACCCATCCCCCAGGGTTCCTGCGCAATATATATCTTCGCACTTCATCATACACAAATATGAGAAGGGAGAAGGGCAATGCTGGTAACCACCAATTGAATCTGAAACAAATGAAAACAAATAAGTATGAAACAAAGTCTATAGCTGCCAACATGGATAGGATAAAATCCAGTAGATTTTAGGAAATAATATATATTTCATGATAATTGTAGCGTTATATACTAAATATTTTAAACGTAGGGAATTTGTCATAATTTTGAATAGTATTTAATTCATCAAAGATAGTGAAAATATATTTTAATTAACTGAAAAAGGAAGTTTTTAAAAATAGTTAACTGAACATTTTAGAACAAAATTTTTTTAAATTGATTTCTGTAAATGAGGCTCGCTTCATTATGTATT
Organism: Parasteatoda lunata; assembly: GCA_949128135.1. Lineage (NCBI taxonomy): Eukaryota > Metazoa > Arthropoda > Arachnida > Araneae > Theridiidae > Parasteatoda > Parasteatoda lunata. The sequence goes on from OX421975.1 coordinate 104,594,283, forward strand.
AGTACTAATACTTAGTTAAATATTAAAGGAAGCAATAATCTAAGTAAAAATTATACATAAATTAGGATTTTTTCAGAAAACTACTCAATTTTAAGGAATTCTCTAAACTATACAAAAGCCAGGAGAATTTTTATTAAACCAGTAGACCAGAAAAAAAAAAGGCAAAATCCAATAGAGTTGCAGCTATTTTAATCCAAACAGTTGAAGTTTTAATTAGCTTGTTAAAAGACTTTTTCTGTTAGGTTAGCAAAATTGGAAGTGCAAAATATAAAAATTAAGGACAAAATTGCCTCCAAACTTAAGGATGCCGATTCTCTAATGGGAGCAATTTGTACAATACCAAAATGGATTTGTATTTATACAATTGGTAATGGTTTTAGTAGTTCCTGCACTTAATTGAAACTAGGAAAATTTTTCAAATAACTGTTTTTCTTTTTAAAGTTACGCATAAATTTCTTGCATGGTTTATTATTTACAAAAAAAAAGAGGAGAAAATAGCCTAAATATGAAAAATCGTTAAGTAGTAGCAAAATACGAGGATTTTCTTGTGAAAAACAGTAGAGTGCGATCAGTGCCGTATTACTCATTGGGCCAGGCTGGGCCATGGCCCCCAATTATTAGGGGCCCCCTTAAAAAATTTTTTTGAAAATAAATTTAAAGAAAAATAATGATTTTTAATGATAAATACTTTTATATTTGAATAAATAAAAAACATACGAGAAAAAAATTTAATCTAAGGGCCCCAAAAATTTTAATGGCCTAGATCCGCCCCTGAGTACGATATAGTGATGAGGAGGGAGTAGAGAGATAAGACCTTTTTATATATTTCTCGCACATTGAATGCTTTCAAGCCATCAAATCAAGCGTAATTGTCTCTAACACTGGAAGTAGATAAATATCGTACTTGACGCACTATGACCCTCGTTCATTTTGCTATTTACTTTGTTTCATGGCATATAGCATAATTTTTGAATTTAAAATTTCTTCTATTCTTTTAGATAATTAATATTTATTCTTCCTGTTAACTTCAACAAAAATTTGGAAAATCGCAATAATTTTAGGACATTAATTAAAATGTTTAAAAATTAAAGACATTTGAGGACACTTTCTTTTTTTAAAGGAAATTAAGCAATTTAAAGACAACTTTGAGTCCAGCGTTAATTGCAAAATTCACTTGGAACCTTCTTCCTCTATAAGATTGTTACCTAGTACTTTAATCTACGGATACATTAGAAGTTAAATGATTTGGCTAAATAAATGACTGCATTATAGTTAAAAAGGATCTTTGCGTGAGTCTCCTACACTAAACTCTTCATTCAAATTTGCTTGGTTTCATTTTAAATTCCGTCAATCAAGTAAGAGAACTATTGGTTTTTTAATCATTAAAAAATGTTTAAAAATGACTTACTTGAGAGGATACATCCTAAGACCTTTATCCATTCCTGGAGTGTAACAAAGAAAAGCTGCCATAGCAGTTTCAAATACTAAGCCAAAATTCAATACATGATTTCTATAAGAAAGATTTAATAGAGATATTAAAAACTATGGATTGGTTTCATCGTTTTTAAATTGTATTTTGATGTTAGCCAAGAGATAGGAATAAAATTCTTTTAGACATGAACAGAACGTTTTTATGTTTCTAGGGGACCTGGGCCTGTCTTCATTTGGGTAATTTCAAAGAAAAAATTCTACTTTTGAATAACTTTTAATTTCCATTTTAAGAAAGTAAAACAATGATACATTATTATAAACGCTTTAATACATTATTTGCATAAGAAGTTTAAGGCAGCAATACTTTTTACGCGTTTTGAGAGGTGAAGCCTTCTATCACATCATTAAAATAGATTTCCTGTAAGACATCATATTCAATGCTCATTTTTTATGTATTTTAGTCTGGTGAATGAATGGGTGCCACTACCTAGTTATCATGAATAACAATTAACAAATGTTACTCATGAAAAAAAAGAAGACAAGTTTCAATGTATGGAAACGTGTCTTCGAGATTGTTGTTTTTTACTATTTTATACATCTTATCTATTCCAAATTTATCTAACTTATTCTCCTACGCCATACACCATAATTCCAGATCCTTTTCTTTAAGTGAGTGTTTTGATACTTTTAGTCAGATAATGTAATGTATATACTCACAATTCTTTTAGAACCAAAACTAACTAAATAAAAATAAATAATTTATTTATGATCCCTTGCCACCATTAAGTTTCAAGTATGTAAATAGTGCATAAACTTCAGTGCAATAATTAAGCGAATTAAACTATTATTTAGTTTAATAATGATAAAAATCATTATGAATTATAAGATATGAACATTTTTAAATCATGTTAAATTAAGTAATTTAAATTGCTAAAATCTAATAAATGAAAAAAAAATTCAATTGAAGCTGTATCCTAATACTTTCATTATTAATTTTATTTTCACTATAAAATTTTCCAGGTCAAAAACCTGAATCATTTGAAAATAAACAAAGTGTGTTCATTCAAAGAAAATACATTTTCAGCTTATTTCCTAACTTAAATTGTCAGCAGTAATTAATTTGCATAAAGGCAGTCTTCTCAAACTAAAAATATTGCTTTTTAGAGCACAAAAATGCAAACACCATTCGATAAGTTATTATGTATGATTTTCTATTTTATTTTGCAGACTATAAATATGTTTATTTAAATAACAAATGTCACAGTTTATGCGAATAGAATTTAAGTTCATATCATTTGAATACTTATACCTCATTCCTTGGTGTAAAACAGAATTCCTTCTCGTTTTACAGATGATTAAATCTGCCCACTGGACTATCACAATTGAAACAAAGAAAGCAGTATGGCAAGTGTATTCCAAAATCTTCCTATCTTTGAATGTCTAAAAAGAATTTTTCAACATTTATTCATTACCCAACAAGAGTCAACAATTAAATAGGTTTTCTTAAATGATCAATAGATAACTTTCTGTTTCATCATAGAGCAGAATTTTAGAAGGAATATCAGATATTTAGTAGAAATTTCCCTTAACTATGAATAAAAATTTCATAAAAAAAGTAATTTGTTCTTAAGCGTACAACACATCCTTTTACAAATAGGGACTTTACACTTACTGTACTTTTAATAAACGATGACACTGGATAACAGATATTACAGGAATTCAGCAACAAATATCCCTAACTATGAATTAAAATTTCACCAACAGAATGGTTGTAATCATGCAATCAACTGAGAGAAAAATATGTTTTTGGGGAGTTTTTCGTGCATGTTTTTAAACTTCCTTCAAAGCAAAATGTAATAACAAACAATGAGTGATCAATCCACAAAGACATAACAAATTTAATTTTTTTTCCACATTAAATAACATTTTCTTTGGGAAATATTGCCTGGAAATGCCAAAATTGACTTAAATTTTTTTATTATTGCCAATATAAAAGTTAAATACCCTTAAGGGAACACAGAAGTCTTTTCTGAAAGTTGAAATGAGTAGTGTTGCTACAACTTGGCTAGGCCTGATGATACCCAAGTAAATATTTAGACCAATACGAGAGATCTCAAACACAAAAACTGAACTAATCACTACAGTGCACAACGCCTTGATCCTGTATTGTATCATTTAAAAAATTCTAATGAATGTGCACTGATAATAAATTTTGCACACTGATCAACCAGAGAGCTTTGTTCAATCAGTTAGAATTTGCGGAAGCGAGAACTTTTGATATTCTCTGAATTTGGTGACCTTGGATATCTGGAACAATCACTTCAGATTGTTGAGTTTACTAAAATTATTAGCATTAAAGTAACTGACATTTTATTGGTTTAAACGCAGGGTATCTGCTACAATTTAGATTTTCAAATTCATGACTTTTCATGATTTTCCATTACTAATTCCAAGAATTTTTCATGACTTAACGAAGTTACTATCTTCTCCAACAAAATCGCAACAATAAATTTAAAAAAGCATTATAATAACATTATTCGAAATCATAGGTATAATCTGCATCTTCATATTTATAGATTTTAAATTTAAAAAACCGAGTAAAGAAAGAGTTGAAACAATTAAATAGCTGAAAAAATACAAAAGCAAAAAATTTTTTTCTGCAGAATTATATTCTAAAGATACTTTTCTTATTCATCAGAAAGGAAAGAAATACTCCTGATTTTTCTGTTCTCATTTCGAAATAAAAAATTCGTTACTGACTGGTTTGCTTCAAGTAGAATTTTAAATTGATAAAATTAAAAAAAAATAATAACAAAAATTCTTAAATCACAGAAAAGAGAGTTTAAAAGATTCGCTCTAGAAGTGATGTTTTTCCTTTCATTTTTTGAAAGAACACCATAATTTTTAAAGAACATGATAAAAATCATTTTATATTCTAATAAAATATGACTGAGTGGTGATTTTGTTAGGAATTCAGAACAGGATGAAATTGGGGGGTATTCCATTTTAAAATTAAATTTTTCGGAGACCTAAATCCACGATTTAAAAAAAAATAAATAGTAAAACCCATGACATTTCATGACAAAATTTTGTTCAATACTGAAATTCATGACTTCCCATGAATTTTCATGACTATCCAGGTGCGCGGATAACCTGTAAATGACACTCCTTGAAGCCCTTCAAAAGCAGATAGTTATTTCTCTCAACACACATAAAGACATTCAGTCCAATGCTGATGGTCTCATGATGACTAATTAATTAGAACGAAAATAACACTCCATAGTCCATTCAAACAAATGCATATTTCACCCACCCAGAAAATCATTCACACTTTAATTTTGCAACAGTTTTGTGAGAACCAGAATTGAATACCTGTAGGTAGAAAGGGCTCCTGCCCTATTTCCTGCCTCATGGCCAAATTATAGGTGACAGTAAATTTGGTTTTAAAAGCAGTTTCTGAATATGCGGCTGTGACAATAGTATCATAAAAACAACTTTACTTTCTCTGCTAGTTCTACCAAGATATTGATCAGAATCACGATTTGTAACAAATGGAGCCCAAGCACTACTATTTAGATCAGTTAAGCTGGTTTAACCAGTGCCAGATTACCCATTGGGCCATGGTCTGGGGCTCCCTTAAAAAATTTTTTTTGAAAATAAGTTTAAAAAAATTACGAAAAACAATTATTTTAAAAAAAAATCAATTTCAAATTTATATTAATAAAATACGATAATTTTTTTACATAATTATTACATAATTTTTTACATATTTATTTATTACTTATTTTAGTCAGAGATGCCAACTTGAAAATTATGATTTTAGTAATTATTACACATAACTTATAATGATTTTCAGTAATCCTAAGTAATAATAAAGTTTTACCTCATAATTTTAATATTAACGATTTAATCTTTATTTTAATGGTACTATAAATTGAAAAATTAATAAGAATTATTTCATTATATAATTATTTTAATAATTAATATTCCAAAATTGTTCTGTTTAAAAAAAGATAAAATTTGAGTTTAAGATTCATCTTCTAAAAAGATACATAAATACATACTTGTATAATAGAACACAAAATTAGAAACTGAAACTTCAATAAAAAAACCCATTTATTTATGTGTTATATGTAAATCTAATTTAGTACTTTGCTTTCAGCTCTTATCTCAGCATCAGAAACAGGGTCTAACACATAGTTGGTTTGTTCAGTAGAAATAGTTGAGGATCCTAGGTGCAACCACTTCTATGAGAAGTTCTGAATCGCTTGGATAGTATCAGTATCCAAAGATTTGCACTACATTTACGTTCCATTTCAACTTCCAGGGGATCCATTGTAATTCCCATAAAGGGTATTTAACCAGCATTTTGAGGATTAAAAGTATGTTTGCAACAAAAGTGGCATTTTTAACCTAAAAGTATGACCATTTTAACCCAATTAAAATTAGTGGCAATTTTGGTGTTTTTACTCAATTTGTGATTTCGAGGCAATACTCCTCACAAAAGGTAATATTTGATTTGAAAAAAAAAAAAAAAAATAAAAAAAATAAAAAAAAAACATAAATAAATAAAAAAGAAAGAAAAGAAAACTATATTTGTAATATCCACGCAGATTGGCTACTTTAGTCTGGCATTAGAAAAACAATAAATAAATAAAAAAGAAAGAAAAGAAAACTATATCTGTAATATCCACGCAGATTGGCTACTTTAGTCTGGCATTAGAAAAAAAAAGTTGAAAAACAAGGCACCCTAATGCAGCAAGAAGTTAACACTTACCCATTCTTGATTGTAAGAGTCAGTTAAGTCATTGACAGCTGCAGAGTCCCACTCTCTTCTCAGTCCCAACAGCCTTCCTGGCCAAAAGCCATTCTCACTCATTATCACAAAATAAGTGAAAAAACCAGCAGCTGCCTGCATCATCCCAATCTGGCCATACGACATTGATATTAACCTGCATATATTAATCATACTTCAGCTTTGGCAATAATGGTAAGCTCTAATCAAATTGCTATTTCATTACATGACATAATAAGCAAACAATAATCACATTATAATTTTGAAATAACACATCTATTTTTATTCAAAGGGATTACCACTTTCTGTATTTTTAGTAAACGTTTAAAGCTGATTCATAATTTAAAATCAATAATTCTAAAACATTTTAAACTGACCCACAGAGAGAGAAAAAAAATAATAATAACCGCAAATTATCTAAGTAATTAAAAAAAAATTCAATTATTTTACATTTACAGTTGCTGCTTTAGAAAATTAAATTTATTTTAAGCAAATTTAAATTAAAAAAAAAAAAAAAAAAAAAAAAAAACAGTGAACATACATCAAAATCTGTTTGACTACCAGGAATTTTAAGTTTTTTTTATTTTTTATAATCGTCTTTTAACTCCATTGTGTCTCTAAACGCAATCAAGCAGATTTTAATATTTTGTGCATTCACTTTCATTTGACAGTGATTTGCCATATTTTGATAGTGTTTCTTTTTTACACTTAAATATTAAAATGCGGTCTCCACCTATCTTTAATTTTGAAAAGGTTTCTAGAAATATATATTAAGTGCGGTTATTTCAAAAAACACCCTACCTGAATAGACAGACAATTTAACCCAAAATGTTTATGAGTGCATTTTGCAAAGTATAGCAATAAGTTAGGAATCAAAATATATTTAATTAAAGAAGACGCAAGCTAAGAGAGGATATTACATAAAGTAAAGTATACATAATTATTACTGTACATTACTATTACATAAAGCAAAGAAGATCCAGTTTCAGAGAAGACCCAATCCAGAAAACCTAATGTTAATGACCCACAGACTTACCGTTCATTCACCAATTTGTCTTTTTGAGGATCTCGAGGTTGACGCTTCATGATGTCGCTTTCGGCAGTTTCGTAAGCAAGTGATATAGCTGGTACCTGAATTAGAATTGGGAAAGCAATGTGCTATTTTTTAAAGACACCAACAACGCAAAGAAAGGATGCTTTTAACCCAGTATTTAATACCAACCGCTTTATGAGCGAATTCACACAAAACGAATGGATTTTATTAACTTTATAGAACATAAATAATGAAAAATAAAGATGAAAAAATAAGACTGGAGACTCAAATAAAATAACATAGAGTCGAAATAAAAAAAACCCCACTAAGACTAATGACTTAAACAATATATAATCAAGATAAAAATAATTCTAATAATAATTAAAAAACAGGTAATACTGATGACGTAATAGAAAAAGAAACAGGACCAGTCATTTAAACAATATAAAATGGGGATAAATTAAAAAACAAAAGTAAATCTTATGATTTAACTATATAAATAGGAATAAAAATATAAAACAAGCATAAAAAATAAGGACAAATGACTAAAAAAAATTTTTAACTTCAGTGAAATCCACTACTAAAACTAATCTTAACAATAATCAAATAATAAAAAACTGATTTTTAAATGTACTTATTTTAAACTTTTGCTTACTAAATCAGTCAAAATGTTGGATAATATTTACCCTAGATTCATTAACATTCATCTAAGAGACATGGCTATACTCAATTCCTACATTGTTTATGTGTATAACGCAACTAGTAACAATAAAAACCAACATCTTGCTGATTATTTGTAAAAGAAATATCAGGGAAGCTGCCTAACGCATGATCATGACAGTGCTGCGAAATGAGAAGTTTGACCTGATGCCTAAATAGGCAAACTGCAGAAGTTCTTGCAAAAACTTTTTCCGCTGGGGATCTCAGAAATAATTATGCATTAAAAAATTAATTGAAATGCATTGAATTACAATGTTGCACTTACAACGTATGCATTGAAATACTGTTGTTCCAAATGTAAAAAAATTGCTTACATGGACCATAGTGGTTTATTATGTGACGAACACGCTATGTTCAATTTTATTTCAGAAAATTTATGATTCATAATCAACTTTTCAGGTATAAAATATGTTTATTGCTTCTTAAGTTCATAAAACAAAAATTATCAATATAATATGTTTGTCTGTGAGAGAAATGTTTACGAATGTATATCCATGAATCTAGGGTGGTTATAGAAAATTCTATCCAATCAAGCTCTCCTTTATCTTGCCAAGCCTGTCCAGAAATCCAATCGATCTTTGCTCTTAATTAAAAATCTTCCGGCTCAGACCTCAAAGAATGAGCTGGTGTTTGTAAAAAGTGTGCATTTTGTTCCCTCCCTATAAATAGTGATTGATTATCACATAAACAACGATAATTTGAATAGTTTATCACTAGGAAAACTTAACAAGGCAACTGAAATCTATTTTTCTACGTTTCAATGAAGTTTTTAGGTACTCAACTCTCAATTTGTGCCTGCAGGGTTCATACACACATGGAAAAAATTAAAAACTGGTATATAAAAAGTTTTTATTAACATAACTACTTTTCCAGGAGTGTACGAGCACTGTCCCGACCTTTCTTACTTAGATTGTCCTTGCTTTCAAAAACATCAGGAAGTCTTAGGGACCCCCTTCGCCAAGTAATCAAAGGAACACAGCTATAAATTATATTTGTCCAAGAGGCTATTTATATGAAGATTAATAAAGTAAGAAGTGCATCTCCAAAGCATTGCTTTTTGAAGATACACCTCTACCTCTGGGTAAAGTCTCCTATCTAAATTCAATGGATGAACATTTAAATAGAAAAGCGGCAATTTAAAAAAAGGGGGGATGTCGCAGATCTGCAAGGCATGAGTTTTAAAACTAGACCAGTGGCAAGAGAAGTTATAGTTTATTTATTTATTTTTAAATTGTATCTTACAAATAATTTTTTTAAATTGTTAGCATTTAAAAAAATTTTAGGTTTAGGAAAAAATAAAATTTTCTGAGATCTTCACAAACATTTTTATTTCCTCAAATTGTTACATTTAAATTAAAAATTATTAATAGAAAGGATTCGTGATATTTTATTGTATAAACATTGTTGACTGGTAACAAGTTAACTCGGCTTTTTTGGTATATTGAATATTCCAAAGTTTAGTTTCATTTCATTCAGTAAATTTTATTGGAGTTTATTTGAATGTTGTACATATTTCATATTCAATTATAAAATAGTCATTGACATCACATAGTTTCTGTGTAAAGTTGCCTTTCAACAAAATGTTAATACAGAACAATAGGTTTTGTTTTCGATTCTATTAGGATAAAATTTAGATCTAATTGTTTTGAAGGGTTTTTATGAATTCCATAAAAACTTCTTAATAAATTATTGGCTTACTATAAAAACCTGTTAAATGTTTTTAGCCAAGGAAGTTAGTGGTTAATTTTAGCATTAGTGTGAAAAGTTAAGTTTTAATACTGCTTTAGAATTTTAAATAATGATTACATGTTTATAATTTTAATTGCATACGTTGAGTGAATAGTTTCACAGAAAATTTAATTGAATGTAAATATAATTTATTAAAAAAATTTTTAATCATAAAATATATTTAAAGATAATATTACACGATTATTTCTTAATATAATAAAAGCTGTAAGTATATAATCTTCATAAAAAAAATTAAAAATAAAAATAAATAAATTACATGTAAACAATTTCTTTTAATTATTTCATGCTCACGACAACCCAAGAAATCTGAAAAAGTTAAATTGAAAACTGGATCGTAATATGTGACATATCTGTTCAAAGAGTATATGCTTGACAGCCATCATGATAAAATTTAATTAAATACAAGTTAGAATTCTTGATCTCCACTGTCATTTTGAGAGGTTCAGATTAATTTGGATTCAGTCAATTCGAATAAAAGATATTTTTTTGTTTCGGTTCCAAATGTTGATAATGAACAAATGTCTTGTTAATACTAAATTATCATAAAAATAAGAAAGCAATGTCAAACATTTCAAGTTTTTTTTTAATATCCCATAGTGTTGACATTTTAATGTTAGTGTCATACAATAATTATTTTATTTAAGTACAGTATTAAGAAATCAGATAAGTCATAAGCAAAAAAATTATTCACGTCTCTAAGTACACAGTACAAAGTCTTATATCCAGACCTCTCTTTGTAAAAAAACAAAACAAACAAAACAAGCTTTTTTACACCTGTGATTTGTTAAAAAATTTATGCAGGGATGAGATTCCTCCACTTTACCGCTAATTTCAGTTTCGTTATAAATTTTACCGGACTTCCGATTTTTGTTCAATATGAAAAAGTAAGTGAATATTGAGGAAACAAAATCCGGTATTTCATTACAGCACAAAATTTATTTTCCTCATATCTCATAGTGTGAAAAAAAATTTTCATTTTGAAAATATTGCCGGTTAAACCGAGAATAAAGTCATTATTTGAAAGCGCCATAAGGAATTCACAGATTGTAATAGTAAAAAAGAAATCTAAATTTCAAAAACCATGTGAAAATCCCAAGCCGTTGAAAATGTGATCGATAAAACCATGTTGATAATAATTGCTGACATGTTGGCCAAAAGGGGCTCTACAGAGACTTTGACTAGTTGCGACTCCAGGGCTGCCATTGGATAAAAACAAGAAAAATAGTTGCTTTAGTTGCATTATATATGAAAAATAGTCTCCTAAATAGTCTGCAAGATATATATAATAGTTGCCAAAATTGTATCATCCTCTAACATAATTTTAACTATTTGTGCTGTAATAGTATAAAAACCAGATAATATGTAGTTAAATTTTCACATTTTATAAAAAATGTACATTTATTTGTGTATATAAACAGAGCACTGCTGAAGGAACTGCTATAAAAAACTTCCAAACATTTAAAAAAAATTTATTTTAAATTTTATTCTTTATAGAGGCATAACGCTTCAGATATCATCTAAGAAACAATAGTTGTAATTAAAATTTTAAAAAAACTAGGGACTAAAACTTATAGGCATTATAAATAAAATGATACTTTCATGCATTAATTTTTTTAGCCTCACTATAAGACACTTATCAATACAGTCACTTATTCAATTTTGCAATTAATATTAATTAACAATACAATTATTATTAATCTTGAGGCAGAATTTCTTCTGACTTTTTGAAAGGTACTATTAATAACAGATGTACAAGTTACTAACTTAAAGTACCGTAATTTCCTGGAGATATGCCGCAGCGTTATTGATTTAAAGCTTGAAAACTTAGTAGAAGTAGGAATGCGTATCGAATGGGGCAGCCAATATAATATTACTTTTCCCCCCTTAAAAAGTGTTGCTCTGCAGAAGCCCCCAATATCACACAATGAAATTTCATCATCATTTTTTCCACCTGTTACTAATGTTTTTATTTATTTTTTCATGCTTAATAATACTCCATGGAATTTTCCCTCTCACATCCTTTCTTAGAATAAATAAATCACTATTCATAAGAGAGTGAGCTTTCCTTTTTCCCTATGAATAGCTGTAGAGTGTAGGGGTGAGGGTGGAGTGGAGAAGCATAAATCAGGAATGAATGAAATAAATCAGGGTGGGGCCAGTGTTGACATCAGCTGTAAAATAGACACTCCCACCCTCCTCATTTTCCCCAGGAAATATGTCTCTTTCACTTGTCATGGATTGTCTTGCCACTTGTCATGTCACTCCTCTTTTTTTTAAGTGAATTTTTGCTGATGAGTTTGGGATGACCTTGAATCTTATTGCAATAACAATGTTTAAGAAGAATTTCAAACTTAAAACTGATGGTCAGTGAAGTGGAAAAAAAAATTTGTGAGAATTTTACATGTGGATAAAAGAAAGATGATCCTAGTTAAGGAGTCAGTTAAAAAAAAATAAAGAGTTGTGAATTTGATCATCTTCTTCAGCTTATTTTTTTAATCTTGAATCTTTAACTCTGATCTTCTGTTGTGCTTTTGTTTTAATAATATTTTTCTTTCATAAATATTTATGGTCAGTTCATGCTGTTTTCGTTTTTTTCTTGTTCTGAAGAGTAAAAAGTCTTTCCGTTCAAAAATTTTTGCAAAAAAGAAAAGTTATTTTTTTTCTTCTTAATTCTTAATTTTTCCTTATTAAGAAATGAAAATAAAAAAAATCGCGGTCATTTATTTTCCCTCTTAAGTGCGAGAAAGACATCCTTTGCAAATAATTCTGAATGACTAGAAAATAAATCTTTCAAAATTTTTTCTGAAAAAAAAAATAAATAATAATAAATAAAAAAATAACTAAAATATTTTACTCCGTTATTCTTTATTTTTCTTTATTCTCAAATGAGAAGACAAAAATCATGGGCATTTTTTTCCGATCGAGAAAAAGACTTCTTCAAAAACTCTAAAGTTTTGTGACCATATTGCCATGATTCTGGCTCAAGATTATTAGTATTAATCTAGAGTATAACTAGGATTTCAACATTTTGCTGAAACAATCGGAATCAGAAGAAAAAAAGCGCAAATCAGGTTGTGGTATTTTTCTTCTCCAACCAGTTTAAAAATGAATTGGTAAAGCAAACACTTAAGATGAATCCGACAAAACGAATATAACCATGCACCTTTGTTCCATTATAAATCGCTCTAACTATTAACTACACATCTTGTGTAACTAAAGACAATTTTTTTTTTTTAATTTTGCTACTTTGTTTGAATTAAAAAAAGAAAAAACGTGTTCGACACACGTGGAAATAAAAATCCTACTTAAAAAATATACTTAATTCTAAACTATACCGTTTTAATTATACATTAAATTAAAAAAAGTAAACATTAAATATAAAATGAATAAAATAGAGTTTAAACTTATAAATCTTAAAAATGCTGAAATATACAATGAGAACACCGGTTGATGTGATGAGATCCTAAGAGATATTACATTTTCTTTCTGCAGTAGGAGGAGCATTCACATAGTGCGAATTTCGATTCCATTTGTCTGATTGGTTAAACATTTCTGCCTTGCTTATGACATCAAACAGTGAGGAAGAATGAAGTACGGGTAAAACGAAAGCGCGCAAAAAAAAGTGGGGGATGGGGGGATTCATAAAGCTATTTTTCATTTTAGTCGCCAATTGGCTTAAAAAAGTCGCCTATTATACGCAACTGATTTAAAATTAGTCGTTTTTACTCATATTTCTACAAAAATAGTCGCCATAGTTGCTATTGCTTTAAAATAGTCGCTTTAGTCTCCTTTTTAGTCGCCAATGGCAGCCCTGCGACTCCCTCACTTTCTAAGAAATTTCTTCTGTATGGAACAGAAACTACAAACAAATATGGCTTACTCCCCCTGCTCACCACTGGTATTGTAGAAAGCGCCCCGGTTGCATTCTTGAGCTCGAGGGGGATCGGCCAGATATGACAGCAATTTCAAGACTAAATAGTGGCCATCTTAAAGTAATGACTTTTAGCTCATTCAGAGCCAGCCTCTCCGGAGCATATCCTGGACTGTCTGGGTTTGGAAGACCTAAAATCTGTTAGACAAATAAAGGTATGAGGTTCGATCTCATGCATTCAACTTGTGTCGGTGAGGTCATGGTCTGCGGGGATCGGCTAGTTTATTTTCATTTGCTGTTGGTCGTTCTTGCGTGGATCATGACGTCACCCGTTGTCAGTATTTAAGCTTCTGTTGAAGAAGATCATTTGTGTATTCTTTCTTTTCGTCACTCTGTTTGTGACAATTTTTTTTATGTTTTTAAATAAACTTGTTTCTTCAGAAACTTCGTTTTTCTCTTATTTGTCTTATTAACATACAAAGACGATATTCCAATCTCGGATGTCATGGTTATGGGCCCAGTTTTAGGCATAACCGGGATTTATTTTCTATCGTCTTGAATATTGAATTTTCCTTAGCCTGGACTCAGCAAAGTCATTGTCAACTTCAAATGGAGAATCTTTAAGATGGGGGCCGTTCCCACACGCCATTTTTGCAAAGTGAATCATCAGTAAAATCTCAAGTTGGTTATGGTGTACTTAAAGATGCTGAAGATTCGAAGAAAATAAAAACAATAGAACATTATCAAAATATGACTCTTCTAAAGAATTTTTCTCCAGTTGACAAAACTAGTAGTAAGAGTTTTTAAAAGAACTTTTGTTCGGTGTATAAGTCTGCACATCCGAATTTGATGGCTACTTCTAAGGATTACGAAGTTTGGTATCTAGTCTAGAACGATATTCCCTTTAAGAATCTTTGAATTTTAACTGTTTCATCATGGAATCGAATTTGCATATAGATTTCCTGAATTCGTCAAATTGGAGTACATGGAAAGAAAATATCAAAGTAATCCTCATGGACCGAGGAGAGTGGAGTTTTATCTCCAAAACTGAGCCTGCCCTACCTACAGAAGCAAGTCGAAAAGAAAGTCAAGAATACCTCTGGAGACGTGACAAAGCGTACACGTCGATATTTCTTAGTATTGAACCCGAATACCGAAGTCTGATCTCAGCGACAACTGATGGTGCTGAAGCCTGGGAAATCCTAAAACAACATTTTGAGCCAACTACGAGAGCGAGAGTTGTTCAACTCCTAGACCAATTCTTCGACCTGAAATACACTCCAGGAGAAGAAGTTGGAATATTTGCAGCGAGATTGAAAAACCTGGTTTCTAAGCTGAAAGAAGCAGGACATCCGGTGGATGACCTATACCAAGGATTCCAACTTATAAGATACTTACCCAAGGACTTTCAAGGTATTGTTCAAATTATTTATAGATGGGAGGACACTAAATTTAAATTTAAGAACATTTTAGACGAATTACTTTTGGAGGAAAGTAGACTTAAGCAACTAAATTTTGATTTAAATAATGTTAGTGATATTGCTTATAATGTTAATTCAAGTTTTAATGAAAAGTTAAGTGTAACTAATAAGTTTAAATCTGGTTCTTCTAATAGCAAGGGAAATTTAGAATCTGCTAATATTAAGTCTAAATTCAAAACTAGTTATGATAAATCTAAGATAGGACCTTGTTATCGTTGTAATAAATATGGTCATTTAATATCCGATTGTAAGCAAAAATTAAAGTATAATTCAAAGAATATAAAGAGTAAATTTAAACAAAATGCAAGTGATAATTCTTACTGTAATGTAACTACAAATGTTTTAGATAATAGTCTTTATATCGTTGAAGCAAATGTTGGCAATGTGTGTCATGAAATTAAGAAAGAAAGTTGGCTTTTTGACACTGCCGCTTCAACACATTTTTGTAATAATTTGGATTTATTCTTTGAATATGAAACTGTAGAAAATGCTTCTATGTCGTTAGCTATAGGTGACATTGAAAGCCCAATCTTAGGTATTGGAAAAGTGCAATTTTTAATAAGTTAAATGGTAAAATGCACAGAGTAACTTTACAAAATGTCATGTATTCTCCTAAACTTAGAAGAAATCTTATTTCTGGTTCTGTAATAGAGAAAGCTGGAGGATATTTTGTAGGTGCTAAAAATTGTATTTCTGTGTATAATCGAGTAAATGAGAAGATTTTCTATTGTAAAAGAATTAATGGCTTGTATTATTTTAAACCTAATGCTTATACTAAGCCTGATAAAGATTTAATTATTGATAAAAATGTTAATGACTCGAATGAGCAATTGTTTAATGTATCTGTTCAGATAAATGATCTAGATGTCTGGCATTTAAGATACTGCCACATAAATTGTGATTATATAATTCAAACTAGTAAAAATTCTAGCGTGAAAGGATTACCTAATCTCAATTTTTCAGATAGTAATTGTATAGAATGTAAATTAGCTAAATCTAAAAGAATTTCGTTTAAACCAAATTTAAGTATAAGATCTAAGAAACCTTTGGAACTTTTACATATGGACGTATGTGGTCCAATGCCTGTCGTTTCACATGGTGGAAGTCGGTACTTTCTTTCTATTACTGACGATTTTTCAAGGAAAGTTACTACTTTTCCCATTAAAAGGAAATCGGATGTTTTTAATAGTTTCATAAGATATCAAAAGCGAGCTGAGAGATTTTTAAACTGTAAAATTGTAAATGTTAGAACTGATAATGGCATGGAATTTTGCCATAAAGAGTTTAGTGATTTTCTTGAAAATGAAGGCATAAAAGCTGAACGTACTAATGCTTATACGCCAGAGCAAAACGGTGTTAGTGAACGCTATAATTTAACTGCCTTAGACAATATTAAAGCAATGTTAAAATCTAGTAAATTAGGAAATGCTTTTTGGGCTGAAGCTTTACTATGCTTTACTTACACTTTTAATAGAGTTTGTCACAAAAACCAAATTAAAACTCCCTTTGAACTGTATAGTGGTAGAAAACCATCAGTCACTCATTTGAAAGTATTTGGTTGTTTAGCATTTGTGGGTCAACCAAAACAGTTACGCAATAAACTTCAAATGAGAGCTAAAGAAGGTATTATGTTAGGATATGCAATACAAACGAAAGGTTATAGAATTTGGCTTAAAAACGAAAGGAAACTTGTTGAAACAATAAATGTTCGTTTTGACGAAAATGTAATTGGGGTGGAAGCCGTACTGGGCACCAAACCCAGTAAACGTAATTTTGCTAGTTTTGAACCGGAACGTCCCGATTTGGACGAAAGTTCTTCAGATGAAGATACAGGTAGTTCAAGCGTAAAACCCGATTTAATTCCGTGTAAAAACATTTCGTGGATTAGAAAAGCTGTATCCCGTCCAGATAATAGTCGAACTGATATTTATTATAATATTGAAGGGATAAATATGAGATTAAGATCCTATAACGATGTAGAAAATTACTGCAATAGTAACAAGATAAAGTATGATAGGGATTTATTTGATTTCAGTGGGAAAAATGCTTTTTCTGGTAAAGTTTCAAATTTTCAGGTTAATCATAACATAAAACACGAAGTTAATCATATTGAAATAAAAATTCCTAGAAATTATAAAGACTGTTTAAGATCTCCCCAAGTTAAAAATTGGGAATTAGCCATGTCAGATGAGATAAAAACTATGAGAGAAAGAAAAGTTTGGGATTTGGTTCCAACTCCTAAAAATAAAAGAATTTTGGGAAGCCGTTGGGTTTATACAACTAAAGTAAATGAAAAGGAGGAAATTGTAAGATACAAAGCACGTTTAGTTGCTCAGGGATTTAAACAAATACGAGGTGAAAGTTATGATGAAGTATTTAGTCCTGTGGTTAATTTTGTTCTTGTAAGAATGTTTTTCACAATCTTAGTTTGTATGCTAGGGTGGTATCATACCCAATTAGATATTAAGTGTGCTTACCTTTACGCAAATTTGAATGATGATGTATTTATGTATCAACCTCAAGGTTTTGTTGATTTAAATAAGCAAGACCACGTTTGTCATTTAAAGAAAGCTATTTATGGACTCAAACAAAGTGGTCGAGAGTGGTTTTTTGAACTAGATAATACACTTGAAGATTTAAAGTTTGTAAGATTGAAATGGTGTAATTGTACATATGTATATAAAAATGTAATTCTTATAATTTATGTAGATGATATAATTATTTTTGCTAAAACAAAATATGAAGTAGACAGTGTTATTAAACTTTTAAGTGATAATTTTGATTTAAAAATTTTGGGTAAAACGCGTAAGTTGTTAGGTGTTGAATTTGTTCAAAAAGATGGTGAGATGTTTATACATCAAAAGAGTTACATCCAAAAAGTTTGTAGTATGTTTTCTAGCTTTAAATATCCTTTGTCATCGTTGCCGATTACTAAGGGTAACTTATTATCAAAAGCTGATTGTCCATCTTCTAAAAGCGAAGTGGATGAAATGGCGAAATTGCCGTTTCGGAACATTTTGGGTTGTTTGGCTTATATAGCTAATCGCACAAGACCGGATATTTCCTATGCGGTAAATATATTATCACAATTTCAAGAAAATCCAGGTTTAAAGCACTGGAATACTTTATTAAGATTATTAGGTTATGTTCAAAATACTCAAGATTATTTCTTAAAATTGTCAAATATTGGAGAATTAAATGTTAATTGTTACTGTGACTCAGATTTTGCTGCTAACAGGGATGACAGAATATCAGTAGGTGGTATAATATTGTTTTTAGATAAAACTCCGATATTCTGGAAAACCTTCAAACAAAGATGTGTGAGTCTATCTACAATGGAATCAGAGTATGTGACTTTAACTGACGCTGCCAAAGAGGTAATGTGGATTAAGCGTATAATAGATGAGTGTGGAGAATTAAATTTAAAAGACATAAATTTAAGTGATTGTATTATATTTAGTGACAATCAATCTGCAATTGATTTTTCTCATTCACCTATTGAAAATAGTCGAACGAAACACATCGACGTAAGGTATCATTTTTTAAGAAATTTAATTTATGATAAATTTTTTGCTGTTAAACACGTTAGGAGTAAGTTTAACTTAGCGGACATTTTTACAAAACCTTTAACTAAGTTAGAAGTTGAAAATTTTTGTTCAAAAGTATTTGTGAAAGTTTAATCTTTTGGATGGTTACAGGAATGAAAGAACTTAAGTGTTAGTTTAAAGGAAATTAAATATTTCTTTAGTTTATTGAAGATTTTGATAAACTGTATTTTTTTTTGTAAAAGTTGAAGGCATGAGAGGGGGCCGCATGTTAGACAAATAAAGGTATGAGGTTCGATCTCATGCATTCAACTTGTGTCGGTGAGGTCATGGTCTGCGGGGATCGGCTAGTTTATTTTCATTTGCTGTTGGTCGTTCTTGCGTGGATCATGACGTCACCCGTTGTCAGTATTTAAGCTTCTGTTGAAGAAGATCATTTGTGTATTCTTTCTTTTCGTCACTCTGTTTGTGACAATTTTTTTTATGTTTTTAAATAAACTTGTTTCTTCAGAAACTTCGTTTTTCTCTTATTTGTCTTATTAACATACAAAGACGATATTCCAATCTCGGATGTCAAAATCATCTCCACTTCTTGTTATTGACTTTGCTAGAATACATGGACTCATGGACCAGATCTAGCTGTTGCTAGGTCATGAAGGATTAGTAACAACAACAACATGCTGATAATAAAACGTCATAAATTCAGTGCATCAAAAAGTAATTCTTCAAATGCGCGATTCCAAATTTCCCATGTATGATAATGCAGCATTAAAAAAGTCAGAACAGCTGACAAAAATGCAATTGTAAATCCACATTGGATTGCAAATGGGATCCGATCATAAATCCAAATGGGAAGTCCATAATTAAGAGTAAAATGCACAATTCAAAATGTAATTTGAGTAATATCGCATTTAAACATTGAGATTTCAAAAACCAAGTGAAAATCTATTTTATTAACTACAGGAAAAAACTATTCAACTACTGATCAACTGTGGAATTGTCGCTAATCGAGTGGATCGAGAAATGACTTCCAACTGAAATGCGAGATTCGAAATTTGTGGTATATTTATTAAAATGTTGAGATTTTCAAAACCATGTGGAAATCTGTAATAAAAGCTGCCGACATAGCGACTGGCAAACCATGTGGATTTACACATTGTTGTTTGAAATTGACGTTAATTATTTTCTATTTGGCATTTTTTATTGAATAAGGATGTTTGTCTTAAAGGCTCATAATCCGAAAAAAATCTGTTTTTTTTTAAACTTGCAAAAGTACTATCGATTCTAGATATGGGACTTTCCACTTTATTTTAATGCAGACTTGAGCTGGCTGGAATAAGCCAAACAATTAAAAAAAAAAATTTTTTTAAACTATTTTTATATTTTTTATATAAGTATTTCTTTTTAATTTAAAAAAATTTAATTTTCACACAATTTTGAGTTTAATTACTGAAGTGAATTTGCACCTTTTTAAATAAACATAAATATGTAATTTTAAAATTAGAAATCATTGAGCTCCTGAAAAAATATCTATGTAAAATAAATTAATGTGAGCAAGTTTGACATTAAGTAATGATGTCTCTAAAAATGCTTGGGCACAGCAACTTTTAAATTGGTTATGTTTCATGTGCATTAAAAGAAGTTTTATTAACTGTTTGTTTTGACAAAATAATTCCCAACTTTTGAATTTTTTTTGTATTTGTTATACCGTTGTTTTTTAAAAATTTAATTACTTTATTAGCTTACATGGTTTTGAAAATAATTTTTTTATTTGAGGATTGCAACTGATTAGCCTCCCATTTTTTAAAAAAATTTGCATAGTTTAAATTTGTTAAAATTATTGCATATCTAAAAAATGCATTATATTATGTATGTGAAGTTTTTTCCTTCAATTTTAAGCAGTATGACATGTATCCAAAACATTTCTGTGCCCCGTAATTTTGTAATTTCATTTGTTAAAATTAGCCAATTATTATTCTAAACCATTTTTATGAACTTTTTCTTTCAATCTTAAACTTTTTCAACTTCTAACACTGGTGTCAATTGAATATTCCAACAAAATCCATCTCCTAAAAGTAACTAGTGACTGAAAGCAGTTTGTAATCGCTACATTTAAAAAAGAAAATATTTGTAGTTAACAACATTTGTAATAAAAAATAATTTATATGAATAGTTAACTACTAAAAAATGCAGTTTTTATGACTGTTAATTACTTACAAAAACTTTTGGTTTACACCGGGGCTCATTTTTTAATTAACTGTAATGGTACTTCATGATGCGCCATGATAGTGAGATGATAATGTTAGACTCAGTTATTTGCATTTATTTATTTTGAATAAGTTTCCTGTCACTAAATCGTGTGGTAAGCTGCTGAAATGTCAGACATATTTGTATTGAGTAACTAATTAGTCACCTGATGGTAAGGCGAGCCACTCACTTACTATTTGAATATACATTTTCTTTTTTTTAATGACCAAACAATGCTAAACTCACAAAAGTCTGCACTATTTTAACAAAATTAGAATCACAACTGCATTTTCCTTTTTATGAAAAAAGTACCAAATAAAAGAAAAAAAAAAAAAACATTAATTATGATCAACAACATTTCTACGATCAAAAAACACTAATACTTTTTTTTTTTTATTTGTTGTATGAAGAAAGTGAGTAAATAATACTAATTTCACACCAATATCAAGTATTGAGGCTTACACACTATAATAAAAATCCTTACTTCAAAATTGAAAGCACATGGTAGCAAACACAAGTTATTTGCATTCAATATAATACACACCAATTAATTAACTAGAAAAAATGAATAAGGTTGAAATAAGTAATATAGATTCAAGACAAAAAATGCTAAGTAATGCTAGTTTGTATTGAGCAAAATATTTGGGACAAAGCAAGTGGATTTTATATACTATAAGCACAATAAAAAATAATCTTTTTATATATATATATTTTTAAAGCATTTCAACTATGTCTAAGTGGAACCAACCTACATTATAAATAAAATGTTTATATAAAAAAAAGTTAAGTCTTCACTGCTGCGTTTGTTATTAAATATGGGTTAAAGCATTGTCATAATAAGTATGTAACAATTGAAATGTTCATGCTTACAGAAATAACCAAAAAAATTTACATGCTGAAATTATTCAACAAATTCTAAATAATAAGGATTTGAATAAAAAAGCATCAACAAACTTATGTTTTGTGAAAATATAAATAAATAAATGTCATAAAATACTTGTTAAGATCAATAAGAATGAGTGGCAAGATATAATTTCTTTTACTATTCTTATAACAGCTTGAGTAAGTTTGTTTTTTCTCGTAATTTTTAATAAAAAAGTTACTCTTTCAAATATATTTTGACCCCCCCCCCCCCCGAAAATGTCTACCATTGCTTGTCAGACATGAATTGATTTCATTGCAAACAGTTTTTCAAGATATTAAGATATTTAATAAAACTCTCATCAAGGTTTGCAATAAATAAATTTCCAGACTTTTTCAAGGAAAACATCAAAAAATTTTCACAATTTTTTTTACTATTCAGGACAATATTTCATTAAAAATATAATACTTTATTCAATAAGTAATTGAATAAACTTCTTGATATGTCAAAAATGAAATTTTAAAAGAGTTAAAATTTTACTAAGCCAAAGTTAAACACATAGGTTTTTAGTATACAAATATATAAATCATATCGAAAATTATTTTAAAATCTAATGTAGTATAGTCAATGAATAGAGTCACATCATGGAAATTACATTGTTTCTGATTTGTGATTGAAAAGCAAAATCAATTTACACAGAGAGGTTAATTTTTCAAAAAAATTATTTAAGTTCTAATGAATATAATCACTGAACATCAACTACAGTTACATTTAAGAAAAAAAATATTTTGAAATAAGAAAGTGTATAACGGAAAGCAATTAGTACAAATTGATTTTTCAGTTTTAATGAAACATAACCATGTTGAGGCATAATTCTTAACAAAAAAAAAATAAATAAATAAATAAATAAAAAAAAAAAAAAAAAAAAAAAAAAACAGTAATAGATGCTCAGCTTATCTACTTTGAACCCATGGCTATTTATAATTATTGCAAATTTTAAGAATGAGTATCTTCCAAGTTTGTGATTTTTTTTAAGGCTTTAGTTTTTTTTTAAAAAAATATTATTTTCTGCTGAATTTTCTCCCCAATCCACCCCCTACAAGCATCCATTACTCAAATTCAACCCTTAAACGCAAAATCTAGACAATTACAGATTTCTCATATAAACTATACCCAAACATCATAAAAGATGGAAAAAAAAGGTCAAAGCCAAGAATGTATATCCCTTTGAATAAAAGAGAAATAGCATAAATTAATATTGTTTCTTCATGTAGTCAGTTTTTTTTAAAAATCTTTTTTCAGCACATTATTAATGAAGCGCTGAGAAAGTACTAAATAGAAATATTTATAATATGCTATGAAAATAAAATATATAAAAATATTTCCCACTGGGAAAGGTTGAATTAGCCTTTCATCCTTTCTCTAAAATGAGCACTAAAAATGCTTGGGTATTGAACAAAAGGGTTCTGCGTTTGGCTGACAACACATCCGGAACATCCGTTCCTGCACCCCAGAGCTGGATGGGCAGAGTAAGCCTCGGCCCTCCTTGAGCTGTCACCCAACTGATTTATTTATTTATTTTTTAATAATTTTTTTAAATTTTTATGAATTTATTCTTTTAACAAAACTCAGAAATTAATCTAAAAATATTTTTATGTATTAATAAAAACGTAAATGAATTCCTTTTTAAATAATGACATGCCTCACAAGTCACTGGTTGATAAGGAGGTGGGACCTACCCATCTTGATTATGAATACAGAAGTTCTAATTATCTTCTGAGCAGGGGCAATTAAAAAAGATCCTGTTTCTACGAATTTGTGAAAAATCTACTCAGAATTTTGAGACTTTTGAGAAAAATTGCAAAAACTATGTCTCTCAAGGAGTTTTGAAAGTGTGAATCTAAGATATTGTGTACTTCTTATTTTAAAAGAAGAATTTTGTGAAAGGCTCATTTTTAAAATGAAAAACATCATGGAGGTTTTTTTCTTCTTCTACTATTTAAGATAAAATGCTTAGTCGAGAAGCTAGTTTTACCATAAAATGATTTGTGACATCCAAGCTTTTCCTTAATAGATTGCTGGTGTGATTTATTAGATTTATGTTATTGTGAGTTTAAAATAAAAACTTTCCATTTTTACAAATGAAAATATTGTGGTTAAGAGTAACCAACAGTGTAGAAATATTAGAAGAAACATAAAAATAAGCAAAAGAGGAAATGCAATTAGGAGAGGAAAACGCAGCAATGAAGAAACATGCTCAAATGTGTGCAACCAACAGCCGACAGAGGGAGGAGAATAAATACACCACAATTTACCTTTCGTTAACTAGTTTATCATGTTTGGGGTCACGGGGTCTTCTTTTCATGATATCTGACTCTGCATGCTCATAGGCCAGGGATATAGCTGGCACCTGTTGTAAAGGAAACAGAAAAAAAGTGGCAAAAGAAACAGAAGACGCACAGTTTGTTTTTGCAGAAAGAGAGAAAGGAAGAAAGATAAAGCACATAATAGGAATAATTGAAATGGCAAAAGAAGAGATTTTTCATCATGCATACCAAACGAACTACATAGTTTATAAATGTAATAGTTACTATTCATATACACACCAAATAAAAGGTTCTTTTAAGTTTAGTGGTTAAAAATTTATCAAAAAAAATCATTATAATACTTTTTTAAAATATTAGAATTAAAAAAAAAAAAAAAAAAAAAAAAAAAAAAAAAAAAAAAAAAAACACACACAAATTAATTTCAGTGGTTTAATCTTAAGATATTAAAATTATTATATAGTTAATAATAATACAGTATACTCTCTGTGTCTCGAACTTTGATATCTTGAAAACCCTTTTATGTCAAAAAAATATTTTTCTCCTTGGCACTATAGATCCACCTAATGTTAATTTGAATTCCCATGTTGAAGAGTTTCTTTGGAAAACCTTGTTATGTCAAATTTGTTTCAAAATAGAAAAACAATTTTTTTGAAAAAATGTTTGATGTAAGCTATTGTAAATCAATTCTTTTCTATTCAATGCATAATTATTTTTTGTCTTACTTTTAGAAATAAAATTATAATTGTTGTATTTAGACTTATAGTCAACTATACATATTTATTGGTAGTTAATTTTATGTTTCATGACTACTTTTTAGAGTAATATTTCAGAATATATATTTCTACTTTTTAGAACATATTTAGTTCTGAACTTGCTTTCTCAAAAACTCACTAACACGAAATTTTTTAACCGCCCCTTCAACTTTGAGATATTGAAAGTATACTGAATCATCATT
This sequence comes from Parasteatoda lunata, assembly GCA_949128135.1. NCBI lineage: Eukaryota > Metazoa > Arthropoda > Arachnida > Araneae > Theridiidae > Parasteatoda > Parasteatoda lunata. Next base: position 104,619,299 of record OX421975.1, read on the forward strand.
TGTAGTTTTATTTGCACCATTTAAGAAAATTTAAACAAATTTGAAATGTTATCAAGAAGTTTTAGTGCAGTTTTAAAAACCAGCCTATCAAAAAAGTTGTCTAGTTAAAGTTTATAACTGACCCCATGCGCCAATTATCATTGTTTTGCTTAATTTGATAGACAATTAAGAATTAACATGGAATAAGAAGAGACCAAAATCCATAATATAATAGAAGTTACTCCAGTTAAATTTGATTTTTTTTAAAAAAAGCAGTATTTAGAATTAATTCCCAGAAAGTTGAAAATGATTTTATATCACTTTGTGCATTCTAAATAAGAATATGAGTTTGATTTCTGAAGTCATACCAGTAAAGTCTCCTGTGTTTTAACGAAGACTCCCGTATTTTACGACTATCTTCAATTTATCCATACATTCTCACATTTCTCAGTATTTTTTGAAGAAATTAAAAAAAAAAAAAACTTTTTTTTTAGTAACAAAATATCCGCTAACGCCAAAAATACTTTTCTTATTCCTCAACAGATGGCACTATAGTCAGTCCGGCAGTTCTTTTGATACTGAGCTAACCAAACTGGATGTAGTGAGAATTCTGTAAGTCGTTTATTCAGAGAATAATTTTTTCTCAGCTAACAAACATCTGGCAAAAACTTTGCTTGTTCGCTTTGTACTGTTACCGATCGTCAAAACAAAAATGTAATACTATTTTTAGAAACATTTATTTTGGATGTCAATTAGGCAACCACAAAAGTTCAAAATAGTAGTTCAAAAATATTGCAGATATTATGTTAGGGATCCTATGCATTCCACAGAGTGTGAGAAAATTTTATCTAAAGTAAAAAAAAATTCTCACCGAATTTCGTTCATCACTTTCTGAAAAAAACTTGAAAGCCTGCTTTTGATGAAAAGTAATTTTTCTGGTAACTGTTATGAACAGAACTTTGATAGAAATTTCCTATTCAAAGTCAAATCAGTTACTTATATTCGAAATATGAATATGTAAAAATTCTGTAATAAAAAGCTCATTACTTTAAATTATGAAAATAATTTTGATGTTTAGTGTTCATATAGTAATTATGATTAATGGTTTATGATATAGAGTAATTATGATTAACGGTTTAAAAAAAATCTTTAGATTAAGATTTATGTACATATTTTTTTACATTGTTAAATGTAAGTACTTATATTATTTCCAATTTTGCATTTCTCTTTTTGACTTAAATGTTTATGCATGATGTATCAAAGCTGTGTAGGTAGCCAAAAAAATGTCAGGAGTAAAATCTTCTTTATTTTATTTCTCCAATGTTGGCAGATATGTGAAGTAATCGAAACGTTTACAAAACAAAAAACTGCTAAATTTTTACCCACCCTTACTTTTGAACGTCTGCAACACAAAAATGCTTTTCCAAATGCAAAATACAAATTAAGAAAAATTAAAAGTGCCTAAATCTGCTTTTAAAGTGCATATAGCAGGGGTGATTGTGAGCCTAAGTAAAAATTCCAAAAAATTTCTTGAAAAAAAAAAAAAAAAAAAAACTTAAATTGAAAAAAATTTAAACTAGGTTTTTTTTCCCTTTTTCTCAATATTTCTTAGTTTACTTAAAATAAATTTAAAATTTTACACATATCATACCATTTACACATACCTATGATGACCTGGAGCAGTAATTAAAATTTACAAATATGTCTTTCTTTCTCGAGTTTATGATTACAACAACTATTTACTGATAAAAAATTACAACCACTATTTACTGATAAAAAATTACAACTATTTACTGATAAAAAATGAATATTAATCATGAATATAAGCTTATAAAGTATCTCTCTGGCTTACAAACAAATAAACTGTGTTTCTAAGTTCCACATTTGAAAATTTGATTTTCGAAAACTTCTGTGATCAATGATTTTTTGAAACGTCTGGACCTTCGATCTCTGGAAACTTCTGGATCATTGCTAGCGAAAATTCCGGAAATACGGATTTTTTCCGGAGCACAATCAGCTCTGATATAGTATTAATATTTTGTTTATTTCTATGCATAGATGCACACAAATAACCAATTTAAAAAAAACTAACATTTTCTTGGGTGTGGCCTTCATTTTGTAAATAAAGTGCCCTTCCCCTTTTAGGTGTCCCTATTATAACTTCTGACTTACTACTTTAAGGGAATCATTATGCACTTGTATAAAACAATAAAAAACTTCTGTTCTGCAATTATTCTTTCATTCTAGTTCCAGCTGTTGCTAAAATTGCAGCTGGATTAAGGTATGATTGGAGCCTAGGGCTAATAATGCATAACTAAGTGCTCAACCTATACCAAATAATCCAAAACTGCTCAATCAACTGCAAAATCAATATGTTCAGAAACATTAAAACTTTTTATGAAATTCAAATCCAGTTATATTTGTGTAAAAAAAAAATTAAATTTTTATTGTTTTTATAAGGTAAAAGCAAATAAAGTGCTGAACATTTAGCAGTTTTTTCGCTCTCAAGAGTTTAGCTCACTTCAAAAACTGTCAAAAACTCATATTATTTTTAATTACCAAGTAAAATAAAATCATTTTCTGCTTTCTGGGAATTAGTTCAGATCTAATTTGACTGGGCTATTTTATTACTATCCATAATTATGAAACTGGACGAGTTACACCCAGGCGACCAATGGTAATATTTTATTCAACTTTGATACTAAAAATGCTACAACAATTTTACTATCCAACAGATTCCCAACTTTCAAACAAGAGTAGGCAATTATTACTGAAAGATTTAGAATGATTTAAAAAGGAGTTATATGGATACAGAAGTAGGAAGTTGTTGCCCACTCAGTTCTTTGCATACATTTTATATGTGAGTTTTCTCTCAGGTTTAAAAACATTCAAACCTGGAGTGAGTGTAATGCAACAGAATAATTACAACAAAATATGACCTTTGGTTTTTTACAGATACGAAAAATTCAAAGAGTGAAAAAAGAATTTTTAAAGATTCTAAACTTACCATATCTGTTCCTAAATCTATACATAGAATGGTAACTGTTCCCAAGGGCAGAGGTATGTCAGCCAAAATAAACAGCAAGAATGGGGATATTTCAGGAATATTACTTGTAAGGGTATAAGCGATAGATTTTTTCAAATTATCGAATATCAGTCGACCTGCAATAAAGAAAAAGCGGCTAGGAAAAGTGGCATAAAAATAAATAAAATTCAATGCTTAAAAATTGAAAATATATTGTACTAAAATGTATACCATTACAAGAGGGACAAAACTTTAGTTTAAAAAAAATTAAATTAGAGTAGTCTAACTTGAGAAGCAACATATATGCAAAATGTATGCATTAGCTGCAAGATCTGCATGCACCCTACGGTAATTAAACCTTTAATTAGAACTGAGTTTACTAGATTTTAAAATAATTACAGCATTACACATAAAATAATATACCAATAATTCTATAACTCCAAGCGACCTCAGATGTTGTTCAGCCAATCAATTTTGATACACATACTTGATGCCACGTGCAGGTATCCAATTAAATCTGACACAAAAATTTATTCAGCGTGAAAATAAAAAATAAACCCAAGCCTTTAAGATTAAAATGTCATGTACAACTAAGTGATTAGTCATGATCATGTGATTAGTTGCTTGAACCCAATTGCAGATTCAACTCTTTTTAAGGCAATAATGCTTTCCAGCAAATAATATGTTAATTTCATAACTGTTGTGATTCTGCAACAGTTATTCATGACTGTTAGGCTAAGGTTTGTCAATCTTTAGCCAACACCCTCTATGCTAATTCTAAAAGTGGCACAAAATATCAATAGACCACAGTTTAGTGAAAATAAAGAGTTATTGCATTGCTTGGGCTCATGGAAATATGCAAAAATTGAGAATTATTAAATCATTTTAATTTAGAAGGAAAAAATTTGACTAAATTGAAAATTTTCAAAATTGTAATATTTTTCTTTGTTTTGTAATACATAGGGGACAGTTTTTGCACCCCACCAATTATAACTAAAGAGGAGATGTTTTTCAGGACTGTTTATAGTTTTAGATTATGTAAACACTGAAACTCCCTCCAACAAGCATTGAATTGTAAAATGTTACATTAAACAATTCAAACTTTAGTGAAGTTTTCTAAAAATGCCAAAATAATAACTTCATAATTTGGAAATAAGTTTAACAATATGTATGTACTAATGTAGTTTTCATTACATTTATTGTATATTTGATCATGATTATAGTTTTTGATTTTTTTGAAAGATAAGCATCCATTCTAAACTCTTTCCATACATCCCCATTTTGATAAAAATAAGCTTAAAAAACTATGTGCACTATCCAATTGAAATAATATAAATTGTGTCAAATTAATGATCTGATAAAAAATATAAAATAAGTAATCAGGTACATAATTAGCAAATGAAGCAGCAGTATTTAAAGGAGAAAAGCATTTTATTCTGGAATTCAACTTTAGTAATGTTACATGAGCTTGGTGCTTTTCTGAGGCTGCATCTGGGGCAGAGCCCCCTCAAATCACACCACTGGTATGCAGAGCTGTAGTTTGAAATGAAAACATAGTTTGCCATGTAAAGCAATGAAACCGTGACTTTTTTTGTTAAAAAAATGCCCTCAAAGTTTGATAAAATAATTTTGAACAGCTCCTCTTGACATGTATGAGTACATTGTAAGGATAAATATTACCTTCTTCGACTCCAGTAACGATTGAAGCAAAATTATCATCCAACAGAATCATATCAGCAGCTTGTTTACTCACATCACTTCCAGCAATTCCCATGGCAACACCTGCATATATTTCATATTTCAGTTAAACTTTGAAATAAATTAACACTTTCATATATGTATACACTCTATACTCAAACCTGCATATCACAAACTTTGATAGCAAAAATATCTAAATCCCCTATGTACTGGCTATTTTGGTAGTGTAGAATTTTTTTTTTTTTTTTTTTTTTTTTTTTTTTTTTGTAGTCAATTAGGTTTGTTTGTGGCCCTTGATTTTTTGAAATATTTTAATAGCAAAATTAAACAAATAAATAAATGAAAAATAAAAACTATATATTCTCTCCCCAAAATGTCTGAAATGCAACACCAAATTTTAATCTTGCAATTATTTTCCAATCTTTTAATAAAAGGAATTCAAAATTTAATTTATAAAACAAAGAGTTCATTTCAAAAAAATCATTTACTAAAAGTAAAAGTTGGCAATAACTGACAATATATATTCTTTAAATGTTGCTTTAACATGTAGAGCTATATAATAATAAATTACACTAAATTTTTTAAACTTTAAACAAGATTTCAACATATCAGTTATAGATAATCATGTTTAAAATATAACATTTGAAAAAAGTTTTAGCTATTTTGAAATAATGAAATGTTAGCAATTAGTCACAAAGCTGGAACTAAGACTAAATTACAAGGCAAACAAAACCATTAAGATGTAAAAAAAAAAAAAAAAACTTAAATAGCAAATCTTACCACAGAAACCTCATTTTTATTGACAAGACTTTTAACAAAAATTAATTAGAGAATGATCACCTAATGAGCAACATTGAAAACTTCATTGAAATAGCCTCATTCTTTATCACTATAAAGATTTGAAGTTACTTTTTTTAAAAAAATGTATACATAATAGAAAATTTTCAAAGCCTGGGGTAATTTTCTAATATCCATGGAAATATAGTTGAAATAGGAATAAATTCATAAAAAATTTAGAGGAAGAGTTATAAATTCACTATAAATGAAATGTCCTAAAATCTTTATTATATGCCAACATTTCTTTCAAAAAATTTTTGCAAGTGGCAACATGCAAAAGCTAGGCAGAGTCAGAGATCTGTGATAACGTAAAAGTTTTCTCAGAGTATGGAAATATCTAAAAGCATACCAATGTGTTTGAAGTTATAAAAGAAGCAGAGAAGACCGTAGAACTGTTTGAGAAAAATTGTTAACACAAACCTTTTTTGAATATCAAGAAGATGTTGGCAGTCACAAAGGATTATTAGATACTTTTAATTTGGAAGTCCAGTAGCGTGGACCTCCCAATGAGATGATCCAGGTTCAAATTTCAGAGTTGGAATTTGAACTCCTGGTTTGCATCAACCACAGGACTGATGCAAAATATCTTTAGTTGATCAAATATGGGTTAGAATCTTTTTGCTGTCAGACTTACAATATGTTGTGACCTCTCAAAAGATGCGAGTTAGTTAGATCGAAAAGTCCTTCACTATCTTGTCTTCTGGAAAGGGGTCAAAATTACAAGGCTACTAAGTATAAAAATGATAGGAGTAAATTCGAAAATGAGTCGACTCTTTAATGCCTGTTATAAAATAAAATAATTTTAAAAGAAAACAAAGATGTCAAAGTTACTGAAAGACTATTTTTAGTGTTAACGGAATATACAAGTCAAACTTGAATAACGACTTCTTATAAGTCGAATAATCCTCTAACTCGAATTTTTAATCAAGTCCCAAATCATTCCTATTCTATTCTTTTAAAAACTCTCTTGATAACTCAAAGAGAACATCTTTTAAATTGAAGTTTTTTGTGATAGATTTTTCCAGATTTAGTGTAAGATAATATAAAAAAAAAAAAAAAAAAAAAAAAAAAAAAAAAAAAAAAAAAACAAACAAAAAAAAAAAAAAAAAAAAAAAAAACACAATTCAGTTTGCAACTTTGAAAACCAGTCCAGATTTGTCTTCTGTGCGTCAAACATTCTTGGAATGCCGTTCATTCTCCTTTCCTCCATTGTCCTAAAGGTTAAACAGATAAGGGATTGTGGTGGGAAGGGGAATCTGGAGTGTGCCAGAAGAATGTCTTCAAGGTGGTCACTCTCTTGGGGACGGGAGGAAGAGCACCTGTTTTGTAAGGGGAAAATAGGGTCGGGTCCTCTCAGAACACATGTGCTCATTTGTGATAAGGATTCCCAGATGTACGGTCACCTCTCTTTGATTCTGAGACGCTGCAGTTGCCTTCTTTGGATTTTGCTTGTTGATTAAATTAGCATTTTGTTGCCAGAATGTCTAAGCGTAAATTGATCACGCTTACTTTAGATCAAAAAGTAAAACTTATTTCGGAAATTGAAAAAAATCCTCAGTTGAAAAAGAAAGATGAGGCAGCTATCTTCAAAACACTTTATCTACGATTTTAAAGGATAAACAAAAGATTTTGAGCCGCTTTGGATCGAGAGCTGACTCTTCCAGTAAATGCGCAAAAACGTGCGTATTTCCTGACGTAGAAGCAACACTTCTGAAATGGTTCGAAACTCACTGAAGTAAGAACATTCCCTTTAGCGGACTGTTATTAAAAGAAAAAGAATCGGACTTCGTTCGCTCGCTGAACGTCACAGGATTCAACGCCAGTACGGGATGGCTGGACAAATTCAAAGCCAGGAACAAGATCATGTTCCACACCCTACACGGACAAGCAAAGGATGTTTCAGATGAAATATGCGTGAATTGGAGGAAGAATTTGCCACATCTGCTGCAGTCATATGCACTAAAAGATGTGTTTAACTTGGATGAAACCAGACCCTTTTTTAAATGCATGCCTAACAAGACAATGATGTTTTGTAGTGAGAAGTGCTCTGGTGGCAAGCTCAGCAAGGAATGGTTGACAATTCTGGTGGGGGAACGCCAATGGTACCGGAAAACTTCGGTTGATAGTCATTGGAAAGACAACAAAACCTTGGTGCTTAAAAAATGTCAAATCCCTGCCCGTGGAGTACCATGCCAATCCAAAAGCTTGGATGACTTTAAACTTCCCAAGTAGCACAATTCACAAAAACGATATCGTAAAAACTTAGCTTTGAACATTGTACAATATCACAGAGAAAATTGTACTATATAAAAATGGACCCCTTTTATAATGTATATTCAATATTGCGAAACAATATTGTTCAATATTGTAAAAACGTTGGCGAACGTCGATCGATATCTCTCAGCATTTCGGATATCTCTAAATTTATATTTTAAATTTATTTTTGGAATTATAACAATTTGATGTCATTTTTTGTCTTTTAAATGATTAATTTTGATTTAAGAACACAATTAAGTTTAAAAGGAAAAGTTTTACAAACTGACTTTTAATGTGAAATCTACGGGAATCGTACAATATCGTACACACAATGTCGATTTTCACCAATATTGGCAATGTCGGTCGATGTAGACTAAAGCTGTTACAATACCCTGTGCTACTTGGGTTGTTCGAGACATACATCCGGAAACTAGATTCAAAGTTTTTCCAACTAAAACAGAAATGTGTTACTTTTCCTAGACAACTGTACTGCTCAAGGTGATTTTGCAAACTTGTACGGATTAAGTTGGTCTTCCTGCCGGTAAATACAACTTCAAAACTGCAGCTTGCAGACCAAGGCATCATTAAATGCCTGAAACATACCTATCGAAAACGCTTGGTGCGCCAATCAATTGAGGATGTGGAGAATAGAGTCGAGCACAAAACCAATGTGTTAGATGCCATACGCCTGATTTCGAGCTCCTGGGAGAGTGATGTTTTTCAAGCTGTGATTGAGAACTGTTTTAAGAGCTGTGGTTTCTCCAGTGCAAGTGTAGATGACAATGAAGCGGAATCCGATGATTGGGATCTCTTTGAAGGCATGGGTGATATGGACTGGGAACAGTTAAGAGATTTCCTGTGTATCGATGACAACATCACAACACCAGAACCCTTGTCTGACGAAGCAATAGTGAGTTCAATTTCAATGAACTGCTTTTTTCAAATGAGATTTATGCAGTATATATTATGTAGTGAAGCCAGATTTTATGAGTTTTAATAAAACATTGGACCCTATTATTCTCTTGTTGTTTCCATATGCTATTAAAAAATTAAAATGCGTACAAATGTACATATTTTATAGCACAGGCCACTTGAGTGCCAAAGGAAAGGAGCGGAGGGGGGGGGGTAACCCCAATAACCCGAACTTCGGATAAGTCGAATATTTTTGGGGGTCCCCAGAGACTTTGAGTTATCGAAGTTCGACTGTATTTACTTAATTAATCTGCTATCGTGCTTTTTCTACAGTAATTAAGACTTTTTTTAATTGATTGAAATAGGAACATTAAACTTTTTTCCTTTCCCTGTGAGATTAGGGGGGTGAGATTTCATTGTTAGGCAGTTGCATAACAATAAAAGCTAAAATACCAAAGATAATACTAAAGAATATATTTACCAATGTCAGCTTTCTTCAAAGCAGGCGAGTCATTCACACCATCTCCTGTTACTGCAACAATTGCCCCCTGCCGCTGACAACCTTCAACAATGATTAGTTTCTGCTGGGGTGAGGTTCTGGCAAATACAATTTCGGTATGATTGCGTAAAATGTCGTCTATATGATCTGGTGCCATATCTCTCAATTCTGAACCATGAATAACAGCAGCTTTGGCATCACTGGAAAAACAAACAATTACAGTAGTTTTTTAGTAAACAATACAGTAGAAAAACAAACAATTACATTAGTCAAGGAGACACTTTTTTCGTGTTCCAGCCATTCTTTTTCTTTTTGAATAAAAAAAAATCCACTTTTATCGAACAAAAATTTAGGAGCAAATATAACACATCCCATTTGAATCTTTTAAACAGGGACTTCATTGAAGTCAACATTTAAAATTAGTTGCTTTGGTAGCACCATCACACAAAAATAATAATCTAAATAGTTTGGTAAGAAATAAATAATTGTGGCCGAAATAGTATTCGCAAATAACAAGAGTAGTACATAAGGTAATATAAATCTAAAGAATGTAGGTATAATACAGGAGTTTGACTAATAAATTTAACATGCTTGCTAATTTGGCAGCGATATCTCTTTAAAATACACTGAAACCTGTTTTTGTGTGATCTTTTTCGTGTGATTATTTTTGTGCAGCATATGAAAATTTCAATCAAATTGAAACATAATTTATTTATATGTATTACATAACATAAGCATTGCATCGGCCAATTACATTACATATGCATTGAATTCGATAATCAAATTTTATTGTTGAGCGTAGAATTTCCATGTAAATAAATTAAATGTGATTGCGATGGAATTCTAGCAAAGCAAAAATATATCGATCGTAAATAATCATTAAAGGACATCAGCATTGCGTTAATTTGGGTTTTTCTGAAACATACTGCATGTCTCGTTAGGTTGATGAAGTGGTTTGTGGTTAATGAAAGAGTTGGTGACTAGTCTCATGCTTTGTTTCAACGAGTAGGTAGAAGAAGTTTACTTAAAGAGAGCAGAGTTGCTTTTTTTTAAAATTCATCCCTGATCTGCACAAGTGACAAGTATGCTAAATAAAGTGATTTAATAAAAAAGAATATTACATGTATTAATTTTTAAATCTAATATTAATTGACGTATTTTAAGGGGCTTTCACATTCCTGGGCAATTAAGATACGATTAATTTCAAAGCCAAGGGTTAAATCAAACCAAAGAGGAAGATAATTTCCCTAGAAAGTAAGACTACAATTTTAAAACGAATAACAGAAGGTGAAGAATCCACAGCTCTTGGTGACTCTATGTGAGACTTTTTTTTAAGGGTCTCTTTTCACAGCATAAAAAAAGACTTTTTAATTGTGTTGTATAAACTATTTTTTAGAGCTACTCATGAAGTTTTGTGCAATTCTTTTGCATGGTCCCTATCAACCATGCAAAAACAGATTTGAGTGAAGTCCCCCTTTTTAAAAAAACTAATAGGCAATTCTCTGAAACTACACTTTTTGTAAAGATAGTACCGTATTTTTCGGCGGTAGCGCCGCGGCGCTATCGAAAAAAAAGTTTTTTTTTCCCTACATTCAGCGCTTCCGAGGAAATAATTTTTAGCAGCAAAAAAATTTCTCAAGTAAATTTATTTAAGATTAAATAATTTTCTGAGAGAAAGACTATTAAATAAAATTAATAACGAAGTTGACGAAATATTTGTACGTATCGCGATCTGCTGCAGAACAATTGCCAATTCTTAGCAAACTTTCGGCAGCAGCCTGCAAGAAAATAAATAAACGAAATAATAATTTTAAAAAAACATCGCGTAAGGAGAAAATTTAAAAGGTAAGCATCTTGTATCCACCCCCAGCTTAAAGAAAAATCGAAAGCTAGAAATCTACTTAGCGCCTTGGCAATTGTATTTGGAGCGGACAGAAAAGGAAGTAATAGGACCCCAAATCCGGCACTCACGGGACCGACGAAATGCCGAACTTCAGATCTCTTTCGGAAATCCCAATATGGCGCTCAAATATTACTATAATTCAATTTTAGAAAAACCAATAAAATTAGTCAAGTTTCGATCGTAGATTATGATGGGGTGAATTTAAAACTGGTCCATCTTAAGAAATTTTATTAATTAAAATAATCATCTATATAATATAATCAAGAAGAAATAATCCGAAGGAGAAATAATTCAAGAAGTAATCCGAATCCTCCGATGAAGAAAAAATAATCGTTTCTTCTTCGGAGCGAGATCATAGTTCTTGTTTTTTTCTTTTAGATAACATTTTGTTTTAACAAAAGACGCTTACCTCACAAGAAAAAAAAAGCTAACAAAGAACTACAAAAAAAAAGTAACAATTTATGCTAAGGAACTAACGATAACAGCAAAAAACAAGCTAAAAACTAATAACGATAAAAAAAAAATAAATAAAAGAAACAACTAACAACAAGAAAAAAAACAAGCTAACTAACAAAAAAAATTAACAGTTAATAACTAATAACAAAGCCGCAAAATAAAAAATAAATGAATCAAATAAAAAACCGCAAAAGGGATAGAATTCATTTTGTACTCCACGTGGTAGTTTCAATGTCAACTGGGTGTGGCCAATTTATGGTCAAACAGAAGAGGGAAATGTGGGGACAAACCAGTAATGCACAAGCTCAGCTGTCAAGATTGATTGATCAGTTTCTTCCAACTTGCATTTCTTTATTTTGTTCATTGGAAATGAAGGTGTTTTTACTTTTCACTTTATTTGAAACTGCTTTAGAAACAGATGTTTCCTTTGACACAGATTTTTTATATATTTTTTTCAAGCTTTTTTATTTTTAAAAGATAAAATAAAGTTACTTACTTCAACAAAATAAAATTCCAAATAAAAAGAGAATATAGCTGATTTTTTTGTCTCATCAATATATATTTCTTAAAAAAAAAAAAAAAAAAAAAAATTTAGATCAGATTAAGTGCCGGATTAGGGGTCCAATACTGTATGCCCTTTTCTTTTCCCCAATCCCTTTAAAAATAACTGATTGATTCCTCCTAAACAGCTCCAGTAGAAATGACAAGCAGAGGAATTTTTCATCAGAATTTTTTTGGGGCGCTCTTAGTTATTTCTTATTCTTGTTATTATTAGTTATTTCGTTATTATTAGTTTTTCCTTAGTTTGTTAACTGTAATAAATTTTTTAAAATCTTTTTATTTTAAAATCTTTTTTTTAATAAATTTTTCATTTTATTTTTCTTATTACATTGTTTTACGGATTTCTGTAATTAGTCCAGCATTAATTCAGCTGCTGAGCATAGAAATATTTTTTTGCTGTTAATTATTTGCTATAATGTTTTTTGGGCGCGGTGCCAACTGGTAAGAACAACTTTATTTTATATCGTTTTTTTATTTTTATTTTTTTGCTGAAGGAGAAAACTTTTTTCACGTCAACTCTTTGTTAACGCAGTTTAGGATATTCTCTCCCCACCCCCCAAATAATTTAGAAATTACGTTATTTGATGTATTAAAAAATATTTTGTTGCACTTAACATTATTTTCAGAATTATTTGTTGTACTTAAGTTTATTTTTTGGTGTGGTGCCAACAGATAAGAACAATTTTATTTTATATCGTTTTGTTGCTTTCTTTTTTTTTTTTTTTTTGCTGAAAAATAAATTTTTCATTATAATTTAGAAATTAAAACCTTACTTTATGAAATGTAAAAATTGTTTTTATTTTTTATTATACAGATATTCTAAATGGTAATTTAAAGGTATCTTGCATAAGGATGCTGATATGCGCCGTGTAGTGCCATTGCGGCGCTTACTATAACTTTTTTTTAAAAAATTTCATTTTCATCGATGTGCGGCGCTTGCGATGAAGCGGCGCTTTCGCCGAAAAATACGGTAACCATAATCAACTCACATTGATTTTAATAACAAATTGCCACATTTCTGTTGCCAGCAGAGACCCTGTTAAAACTGTATAATTTATTAGAAAAATTTAACTCATTACAACAATAATTTTAATTATTTTGTAGGTAATGCTGCACTAAAAGGCTATTAGTGATGGTCAGGTATTCATCTCTAATGACATCACAATTTAGATTGAAGCAATGATGGTGATAATTACACAAGAGCAGAACCATTATTACACAATCGGATGAAATTGAAAGGCTGGTGGGGAAGTTTTATTCTATTTTAAAGCATATTTTTAAGCAATTAAAATAACTAAATAAAGCATTTACTTTGGATTAACATCATCAATTGGAATATTCAATCTCTGAGCAATATCTTCAACAGTTTCATTTCCTTCAGATATGATTCCAACAGCTTTTGCAATGGCTTTGGCAGTGATTGGGTGGTCACCAGTGACCATAATAACCTTAAAATGTCAAAAGAAATAACTTAAAAATCAGAATTACACACACAGCTATGCTAAAAGTAATTATTATTAAGCTATAATTGTTAATAAGAATACTTATTTTATACAATATAATTTGAAAGGACCTCCTAAAGTTAAAAACTGTTAATACTAGTTTTAATGAATAAAAGGCTAAATTTCAATGCAAGCAATAAGTTAAACCTTATAACGTACCACACGTGGAATTAAAACAGGAGTTTGCAATAAACAATATTTTGTTGCAAGCTCATATCGAAAAATAGTAGAGGAACGGGGAATCAATACTCAATACAAATATAGGTGAGCATTTCCATAAGAGTTCCATGACACTTAGAATTCATTTGCACAGCTTGTACCACACAGCTGTAAGTTTAATGGCACTATAAGTTCTTTAACACAACTTGGCAATCCATCAATTTGCTGGCACATTCAATTTCCATGATGTGATCATTTTATCCACTATTGGAACAGACATGGCATTCCCCAAGCAACACAGCAGCTGGTGGCAGTATGTTCGTTAAGACTCTCAGACTTTAACCCAAGCTCCAGTTGTCAGTCAATAAACTTTTGAACGTTACAGCCTTCATATAAATTATAACTTTCGGATTTAAAAAATTAAGAATAATAAATAAAAACTTGAAGACTGTGTCACATGGGTATAAAGATTACTTTTTATTTTAACTGTATTTGGGTGCTCAACCACTACAAACTTACAATAAAATAAGGTATTAATTTTAGTGCTCTATTAATATTCCCAGTGATTGCGCTAGACTTTTCTGTGTCCTTTTTGGCCTAAAGTAGGTCCAAATTTAAAATATTAATTCTTTCTTTAAAGACAAGAATAAAAATGCAATTAGTAATTGATTTAGCAATAATTTGACAAAGAATTAAAACCAAAATTTTTATATTGTCCTTTAATGTTCAAAATATGGTGATATTTTCCAAAGCTAATAAGACGTACATTTTCTGTTTTAAATCATACTTCTCTAAGGGAAGAATAAAACCATTATCAATAAGAATTGAATAGTATACATATTACTTGTATTTAAAATAAAATAAAAACAAATAAAAAAAAAGTGACGAAAATTCTAATCTTGATTGTGGCAACAACTGTTTTATTTGTTATATTCTAAAAGAAATTATTTTTCTAGATCAGTTATTTTATTTGAAAATAACTTTAATTAAAATCAGCATTTTATTACTAAAAAACAAATATAATATGCAAAATTAAATGAAAGTAATTCACATAAGGACAAAAATTATCTTCTGAAAAAATATACTGTAACAGTAAAAAATTAATAATGAAAAATTTGATTTCAACAATGTTTAGCTTCTTACAATGAATGAACTTTGTATAAAACTATATATTAATTGTATAAAACTATATATTAATTGTATAAAACTATATATTAAAAGTTGAATAAAATTATTTTTAAGAATTGAATCAATATTGTGTATAAAGCCCAAATAATAGCAGAAAAACCGACTACAGTTTCAGCACAAACCTTTCTCAGTGTCAAAATGCAGATACTGTTTTCGTGATTTGAAACTAGGGAAGAAATTCATAAAATAATATGCCTGTTTTTATGCCATTATTTGTGCTTTATTCACGTTGTTAAGCGTAGAAAATTCATAGTAATTGGCATCTCTAAATGAAACATTAAGACTATAAAATTTAAATAAAAAACTTTTATTAATGCCAAGATAGTAACTAACTTTGATTCCTGCACTTCGGCACTTGGCAACGGCATCTGGCACGGCGGCTCGTGGAGGATCAATCATGGATACGAGACCTAAAAACCGGAGACCATCAATGGGGAAATTTTGTGAATCTCCATCAAAAGGGTAGCCAGCAGGATATTGTTCCGTTGG
Organism: Parasteatoda lunata; assembly: GCA_949128135.1. NCBI lineage: Eukaryota > Metazoa > Arthropoda > Arachnida > Araneae > Theridiidae > Parasteatoda > Parasteatoda lunata. Next base: position 104,634,763 of record OX421975.1, read on the forward strand.
CAAGACAAAATCACAGAAACCTTAATATTATAAAAATATTCTAGATTAAATATTTTGACAATAGCAACATACTCTAACAATTTAAAAAAAAAAAATAGTGAATAAACTTAATGCCACTAATGAAGAATAGACTAACAAATTTTTTTTTCTTAAACACTGAGACTGCAAAAAATTATAATATAAATATATTTTTCCAATTTTTTTAATGACAAAAAATGTTTTAAGCTTTTAAGTATATCTTATATATATATATTAAGTTTAATCATGCCCTACCTATATAGGGAGCACTAGGTAATATCTTGCAGATCACTAAGTGTTGATCTGAGAGATTCAGATCTAATATGAGAACCTCTGATCTTAAGTAATTGGGATAATCCCTACTTTGGATAATCTAAATAAATCAAAATAAGATCGTGTTTTAATCTACTTTCATCAATAAACTCTGAATCTTTTTTCGTTTTTCATAACAGTGCTATGTAGTATTTATTCCTAATATGACCATTAAATTATTGTCTTTTTGTTAAAAGAGTGCTATAAATATATTTGCATCATTGTCTCACATAGTGATACTCCTTCGCTCCTTGTTTGTATAAACCATTTTACTCCCACTTCGCTCCTTATTTATATAAACCATTCAATTCCTTTTTTTAATAAACCATTTCAAAGCAGAATCTAATTCTAAACATTCCTTAGCAAGTTTTTTTAAGGCTTTTCCTTCATTATAATGTACAAATATTTATTTTCCTCGCACAAATAACATACTACTCTTGATTTCTTAGAAAAAGTGCTAATTAGTCAAACTAAACTACATTGGTAGAAACAATTGAATGAACAAATGGTATTTTTTTTTGCAATAAAAAGAACTAACAAAGTCAATAAAAACAGCCAAAATATCATTCATATAAAATAATCCATTCTATTTAACCCTGCAATACGGAAACTGTTTTTTTTTATTTATTTATAAGTCTTTATGTTCAGCTAAATTAAGACGACATATTAATGAAATGGAGAAAAGAACAAAGTTATATGCAAACATAAAAAAAACTTCTCAGTCTATTTTGATCAAGAGGTATTGAAATGAAAAATGATTAAGATAATTAAGGTTCTATTTTATTTTCTGATTAAACACATTCTGCCATTGAACAAATCTTAGAAGAAGGACAAACCTATAACTCTCTCCCCTAGTCCCCCTAGCTCTAGATATGCATTGTTGAAAGCTTCTTTCATCTCATCGTCTAGAACCTTCTCTTTACCATTGATGTAAATTGTGGAACATCGATCGAGCACTCTCTCGGGAGCACCCTTCATGCACAGTAAATAGCTCGTAGTCCCCGAATCATCTAGTTCATGGATCGTTACCTTTAAATAGAGAGAGGTTAATGAAACAAAAATATAAAATGAATAAACTATCTAAATGTATAAACTATCTTAGTAAATCATTACATACATGGTATTTGTTAGTAGAATTGAAGGGAATTTCACAGATTTTACGGTTCTGCTCTCGATAGGCAGCCACATTGGAAGTGGCCAATTCCATGCACTTCAGTATAGCCGATTCTGATGCATCTCCATTGCATTCACTGGAAAGAACAAAAAGAAATGTGTTAATATAGCAAAAGAAACATAATGGTGTCTACCAGGTCAAAGGGGGGGAAAATTCATGACCACAAAAAAAAAAAAATTCATGAGCATTTTTTCATTTTATGCTTTCAATTTTTTTTTAAATAGAAATTATTCAATTTGCTTAAATGTTATTGAATGCATTTTACATTTATGTGATGATTAAAAAAAAAAAAAAAAAAAAAAAAAAAAAAAAAAAAACAGAAATTTTTTGGTGGATTATTAACCAGTTATATTGCTTAATTGGAGAAAATGTTGGTGATAAGCTCCTCTGAAGCATTATACATTATTCAAATAGAGATATGGAATAATACTGTGTCAAAATATTTTCAAGTATTGTTATTTTTCTATGCAATTTAACATTCTGAATTAGGCAGTAAAGATTCAAGATGATACGCTAATTTCAAATATTACTCTTGCGGTGTGTCCATCAAACATTCATGCCATTTTCGCTGTAGTTATCGCTGTTTTGGCGTGTTGTTTCCAAATGTTGATGTTCTTAATATGATGGTAGTACGGCATGCAAATTTCGAATGTGAGATATTACTTTTAATCACTTAGTTCTAAAGGATTCAATCATAAATTCACATTGTTTTACAATCGCGTTTTTTGGTAATTTTCAAATTTAAATATTCTAAATACCATACTATTAAGGTAGTTTTTCGAATGCTTTTTCGTCACATGAAATGTTTTTTTTTTTTTTTTGCATAACTGCAGTGAGTTTGCAAGTTTAGCCTATCAAAAGATACAGGGTGTCTACTCAAAATTTTTTTTTAATTTCCCTGACTTTTCCAGGTTTTCCATACGCCAATCAAGAAATTTCCAGGTTTCCCTTTAGAGAATTAGAGCCATAAAGATATTAATTTTCTAAAAAAAAAAAAAAATCACTTCTCAGATATTGATAATTGAATATAATTTATATTCGAAATTAAAAACCAAGCAAAACATTTAAAATAACACTTTTTTAATTTATTTTTAACACTTTTTAAAAATGATGGATTCCTTTCCATCATTTTTAGAGTCATTTTTTCTAAAAATAAGAGACACTCCTTCTTAAAAATAGACCTAGCAGTATCTGTGGCTTTGCTTTCTTTAAGACTACGCCTGGCTGCAAATCCAATGTCCACGTCTGTAATTGGTAGAAGGTTAAATTTTTGGGTGACATCTACTTTCATCAACTTCATTACAGAATCATTCTGCTCTATTACAGATTTTTTAACATATCTCCTCATTAAATTGCTAAGCATCAAGTACATTTCTTTATACAAGAAAGGTGCCATTGGTTTATCAGTCTGGAACTTCATTAAAAATCTGCACACTTCTGATGACACAGAAATAAAAAAGCCTAATTTTGCCTCTAACAGCTCAGTACATTTTAGCACTGATTTTACTGTGTCATAAGTCTTTGTATTTGGTTCTATCTTTTCAGCTTCTACCTTTTGGATAAAGACTCTTAATGGTGGCAAAATTTCTAAAGCCCTCTGTGCCACAGCTGAACTTTTGACCCAACGAATAGAATAAAATTTCATGGGAAAGAGATTACTTTTTGTAAAATGCACAAAATCAGCACGTCTGGCAGGGGAATCTTTAAACAAGTTAAAGACAGTATAGAGAAACTTATTTAAATCCCAGGATGTACATTTATGTCCTGTCTTGAAAGCGCCATGAACAATATGAAGACCACAAGAACCAATATTCAAAAGAGATTTAGAGCCAGATTGCTCCTGCAAATCACTTTGTAGTAATGAATGCAACTTAAGATTCACATTCGGGCCATCCATAGAGAGTTGAAGTATTTTCTTCATAACAGGATCAGGTATAGAACTTTTCAGAGCATTAAATAAAGATTCTGCATCCAAATGCCCTAGGAAAACAGATGTCAAATATCGTGTTACAACGGTATTCATATTTTTCTGCCAAAACCTGACACGTATCTCCATTTGACCTTTCCGGACAACTTTGTTTAATGATTCATCAAAACATACAATGCATGATTCTAAATCTAAAGATGAAAGAACAGTGATTAATTCATCTCTAAAAAAAAGGAGCCAATATGTTTAACTTTGTTTAATGATTCATCAAAACATACAATGCATGATTCTAAATCTAAAGATGAAAGAACAGTGATTAATTCATCTCTAAAAAAAAAGGAGCCAATATAAAACAAATTGTATATGATGTCTTGTCTTTTTTCAGCTTCAATCTCTGAGCAATGTCACTATCAGGAAACATCATTTTAAAAATATCAGACAAGTCTGAATTTGAGCGATAAGAGGAATGTGTCATCACTGTGCAAAGACACCATATTATCTCAGCTTTACTTACTTGGTCATTGAGGAAGTACTTATCTATAATTTTTTTAGAACCTTTAGAAGAATTTCCTTCCACAGACTCTGTATTAACAAGCACTGAAGAACTGGTCGAAAGCACCTGCTATCCTATCACATGCACAGAAAAACTGGCCGAAGGCACTGATGCTGTACTCACAGGAACTGAAGAATTGGTTGAAGGCATTGATCTTGGACTCCCATGCACTGAAGAACTAATTGCAGGTTTTTTACAAACTGCTGCATACGCATATTTGAAGAATTTTTAAATCCAATATTTTTCTGATGCTTTGGTCCTTTTTCGTGACTTATAATGGCTTGTCTTCCCATATTGCTCAAAGAAATAGTTTCTTTACATGCTGAACATATAGGGTTAAGTTTCTCATCACACCAATCAGAATTAAATACAGTTTTCCTTGAAGACATTTTCCAGACCAAAAACAGATTTTTACAAAAAAAAAAAAAATTAAAAAATTTCTACAAATCAAATAACCACCTAAGCAGTAAAATTTAGCAATACAACCTAAAAACCAGTTTACCCTTATTTGGAATAGTTCATCTTTTATAGGTTAGTAAGAACTAAGCAGCTTTTCATTCATTGTCAATTGAAGAACCCACCACCCCTAAAATTGCTTGACACACCCACCATTGCTTATATCTGCCTGAGAGAGGGAGGGAGAAAGGGGATAAACAACTGAAGTTGGGGGTAAGTTCAACCCCCAAGGGAGACTGGAATTCATAGTTGTGAACAAAAGGGAGGGAGGAAGAACTGCTTAAAGAAAAGTGGTTTTTTTTACCATTAAAAAAAAATGAAAAGAAATTTCATTTTCACACAAATCTCTGTTTTTCAATGAAAAAATTTTTTTTCCATCTTTTTATTCAAAAAGTTTTAAAAATTTCCAGGTTTTTCTAAGAAAAATGTAAATTTCCCTGACATTTCCAGAACAAAAAATTTCCCTGACTTTTCTAGGTTTTCCAGACGGGTAGACACCCTGAAAGAAAGCACTCTTGATGTTTATTCTGAAAATGGCAAAAAACACCAATATAGAGAAAAGTCACAGTTTTGTGGCAACAAAAAGCGTTTATGGTCTAAATTTTTAATCTTACTCCAATGCTCCATTATCTGGTTTTATAAAAACAACTGCGAAAAAAGCAGTGATTTTGATACTTCTCTTCTAGTTAGAAAAATGTAACCAAATTGACGATTTTCAAAAAAATTTAATAACTTTTGAAATATTGAATTATTTTGCATTGTAAAGCCTTGGTATATATATATATATATACTTCACAGCAAGATGATATATATAGTCTAAACTCAACGCTTTGCTTACAGGGTAAGGCACTTAAACTGTGACTTTTTAATGTTCCTTGGTGACAGAGCTTCTGAAAACTTTGTTAAGACACATAAATTTCGAATTTGACTTATTGAGTTTGTGCAGTGCTTGAAAATTATATGTTTTGTTACTTCATTAAAAAAAAAACTGCAACTTTCTCCGGACTTTCAGGATCCTTTTCCTAATTTGTGACTTTTATGATCAGTAGACACGCGAATATGTAGAGAAACTAAGAGAGAGTAAGCAACATATATAACTTTGATACTTATTTTTATAACATGCAAAACAATAGCTTAATTAATCTTCCTTCAGATTTCAAACATTATTGACTGCATAAAACATCTTTTCCTTTTATCTTTGGAACATTGATTTTTTACTTTCGCTTTCATTGTTATGAGTAATAACTTCAAAAAAAAAGTAAGAATGTTAAACAAAACAAAAAATTGAATTTTAATTATAAAAATGTTTATGAGAATAAATATTTATGTTTACCGTTTCAAGATAGGAACATTTTCTTGGCCAGGTTTGAATTCTGCTCTACTACACAGGCGTGCAACACGTGACAGAGCTTTCCAACCAGATGAAGTTTTATCATATTGCAATCCTGAAAAAAAAAAAAACATTCAAATTACCACTTTAATTAATTTACTTAAATATCTACTCCAAATGAGTTCTACTTTTTAAAAAATTATACAAGTTTATTAGAAAACGTTATAACTTAAAATGTTTCAGGTCCATTAAACTAGTTAAAAAAAAAAAAAAAAAAAAAAAAAAACTGTGACGAAATATTGTAGCTTTACAAATAGGTATTTAGAAAACAGTGGACTAAAATTCAAAACATATTTAATTTTCCGTTCCAATGACAAACTTTTAAAAACAAAAATGAAATGTGACATTTTAAAATTATGAGCATTGAACGGCAAAATAAAATAATTAATGCCAAAATAAGAAGTAACAAATTTTCAAATTGAAAAAATAATGCTTAACAATATTTTTTAATGGGAGAGACATTGCAGTGAGCACACAAGCCTGTATATGTGAAATAGACCGTCCAGTCGATTACGTGTGTTCGGCTTTTGTTTACTTACGCTTCATTTGAAGTTTGATTCACAATGTTGAAAGCTGCATATCTGATTAAATCGCACTTTTGCAGATAATATCTTAATGGTTTAAAATCCATTCTAATGTCATATACTACGCAGTTTCAGAGCAAGAAAAATTCACGCATGATTAAGAGAACAAGTGACTGTCACCACCATACATAATCTGATTTAAATTGCTGTGATGTAGAGCATTTGGTTTACAATTAAAGGAGAATCTCAAGCGATCGCCAACAGTTATTTGATACAACTCTAGTTAAGAGTTAACAAAATCAAAACGCAACTAAAATTTATGTAAAAAATATGACCTTTTTTAAATACTTCTCTCCAGCACATATGTACATAACATTTAATTATACATTTACAAATTCCAATTCAATAGTCAGATACTATTTTTTTAGTTGCAGCATATGAACAATGCAATATCAAGCAAACAATGCAATTTCAAGCAACTATCACAACATGCATTTAAATATTCATTGAACTATGTGAAAACATCATTGCACATGAAATATTAGTTACATTTTGATGAAATGACAATTGTTTTATGAAAGTAAAAATCTTTTAACATTTGATGACAAATTTTTTAACCTGTTAAATGAAACCAATATTGCATGTGCATAACTACAGTAATTTCCAAAAAATGCATCACACCAGTGAAAAACATTTGAAAATATTTCAAATATCATCAAATACGCTGCACTTAATCTTCTGTATATCAATAAGAAACATCAATAAATATACATTGATAAATACTAAGCACATTTTAAAATCAATAAATCCAAAATTTGAAATGCCAGATGGGAAGTGGCCCAAATATTTTAGATTAGAAAAAAAAGCATAAATTCATGTCAGCCATGTAATTTTACACACTCATAGTGTAATCCAATGCTTTAAAAATTCATTTCGTGCGGCATATTTCTTTATTTTTCCGACAAAATTAGAAAGCAATTCTGTAAAAAGTGTTTGGTTAATAAAATGAGTTTTTTTCCAATAATGATTCAATAATAATTCCTTCTTCTGCAGAAAAGATAATAAAGGGGTTCTTTTTTTTCTCTCTTAACCTACTGGCGGTTAATTAAATGGGCAGAATTGGGAGAATGTTTCTCCTCTATACACTATTCCCCTATTCATTAACATGGAAAAACCGGTTTTGCTATGTAGAGAAGACTGCAGTTTAAAATGCGAATTTTTACGTGCAGAACCGTCAGTGAGTTAATCTCCTTTTTATTGGAAACGCGTTTCAGACATTCATGAACCGAGTTTTCCTTCCTTCTTTTCCATTGAAAATTTTTTTAAAATTCAAATGATTATTTAAAATTGTGGGCATGTTCTAAACCAGGGGTTTCCAACTAGCAGCCCGCGAAGCCTTTTTATGTGGCCCGCGTACTAAAATATATTACTAAATTATTTTTAAAAAAAAATAACGCCAGGCACTGAACTTTCGTTTTTCGCCATGGAAGATGCCGAAAGTGCTGCTCATTTATTGTTACCCAGTGGGCACCTGTGAACCAAAGTCACGGAGGCGAGCAACGTTACCCACGACACACTGCCACAAACCCGTTTATAGGGTGGGCCACATTCACACATCAGAAGACAACACAGGGAGAGAAACATCCATGCCCAGAGCGGGATTCGAACCCACGGCCATTGGCTTCACAGTCAGGCATTCTAACCACTTGGCCACCTGTAAAAATTCTATATAAGTTTAAAATACTTTTCTTCCGTTTAAGAAAACCTAATTTCTTGGTTTCTGTGAAATTTAACAAACCAACGATGCAAAAGAATTTATCTCTCAGGTTTTACACCCAAGAAAATATTTATTCAAATACAAAAATAATCGTGTAAGTTGCGCTTTTTTTATTTAGTTTTTTTTTTTTTTTGTATTTTTGAATATAATTCAGCATGTGCGTATCAGAAATTTTCTCAAAGAAACTCTCCCATTTAACTTTTTGAAACTACTCATTTTGGACGAAATTATTAACATTTGTAAATTTTAAAACACATAAAAGAGGGAATGAATATCATGTTTTATTTAAATTCCTTGAATTGAATATTGCAAGAGCAGAAATTTTTTTTATTTCAGATGCTCGAGAATTTTTTTTTCCTAATAAGTCGAAAAAAACTATTAATTTATCACAGAATTAAATTTAAAAGAAGAAAAATCTTGTCACTAAGTTTCTGATTAAGAGAAGATTCAAAATGATACGTACCAAGCATTATTTGTTTATTCTTGTTATTTTGCTTTTTGATATTAAAAAAACTTTGATAAAAATCTGACAATAATATTTAATGTTCCTTCAAACATAAAAGAGTCCTATATAAAATTTTGATAAAGTTTCGGCCCACCATTTAACTGGTGTTTTTAATTGCGGTTCCCGGCCACATGTAAGTTGGAAATCCCTGTTCTAAACAAATAAAAAAATCAGGTATATATCAGGAAAAAATACTAAAAATCAGGAATATCAAAGCAACTAAGAACCCTGCTAAATTTTACCTTATCACATTTTGCCAGATTTTTTTAGTAAATAATTTTTTTTTTTATAAAATTAGTTAAAAAATAATTTCTTGCAAAAACTCCGTTTTTACATTTTTTTATTAGTTTATTTAATAATGGTAAACAAATTTGAATTGTAAGAAAAAACAAATTTTCACATAATTTTTTTTCTTCTCGAGATGTGGAGAAAAATATAAAGTTAATATTAAGGCTCCAAACTTTGTACTGCTCTTATGACCTAAGTATTAGGACCATATTTTACAGAGTGCCGATATTTAAGAATCCAAATCCACCAAAAAGAGGTTTGTTTATTCAGTACATTGCTTGTCTGATTTTGTAACTTTTAAACATGGCTTGCACTAATGAAAAAGCAGATTTAAGGTGAATAAAATGGAATCATTAAGATTGAGTCCCAGTATATGAAAAATCAATCATTAGATCTAAAGTTATTCAGGGTGTTCTCTATTTTATTTGACACACCATACTCCCAAGAGCATGAGCACACAAAAGCCACAGTACATGTTCTGGAAATTACTGTAATTACACCAAAAAAAAAATGTGGTTTTCATTATAGCAGTAACTACTAGATATATATCTCTAAAATAAACACACCAAGCTAAATGTTAGTACTCTTTTAAAACTGCAAGCACAATGAACAACATGCAAGATACGATTCTCATGCAATCTATAATACAGAAAACTCTCACTAATCCCATTTGAGTGAGGACAATTTTGCACTACAGTTGAATTTTGCAATTATCATATTATTACATTGTGAAAGCATTCTAGGCTTAAGAGATCTTACTACAGTAAAGTAAAGGGTTGTTTATCCAGATGCTGATGAACCGGAATATCTAATTAAGCAGATTAATTGAGGACAAAGCATTTCCCCCCCATTTCCTCCTATTTTTTTTAAACGGAAATCTATTTTTATCTAAAGTTTTTCAGAAGAGAGTTGAAAGGCAGTTTTTTTTTATTGTCCCTTAATGACCATTTAAAAAGGACCTCCTTGCAATTCGTGTTTGTTCTACTTAGTTTAAATAAGGGAAGGATGTAGCAGGAATAAGCTTTTTGAGAAAAGGAAAGAGTTCCTATTTTTTCCAAGGATTAGACGGAAAAGGAGCATGTGTCCAGTAGAAGCACACTGGAGTACATATCCTATTAAAAAATGTTTTGTAGGCGTAGAAAATGTTTAAAAGAACGTCTAGAAATTGTAAATGTCCAAAAGATGTCCTTAAGATGCACACTATTAAACAAAAATGTTTTGTAGGTGTAGGAGGTGTTTTAAAGAAAGTTTGAAAATGGTAAAAAGTTTCACTACTGTTGCTGCAGATTGTTAATTTAACGAAGTAACATGAAAACAGAAACAACACAGCACTTGAATATGGCATTATCACAGCAAATAATCCTGTAGTCTGGGAAAAGTGGGAAGTTATTTCATCTTTGAGCAGTGGGAAATATACTTTTCACCAACTTTATTAATGTTTATACTGTAATTTTTATGTAAACCTTATAATATAATTTTATTGACCCACTGAAGGGACGAAAGGCTGAGTCAACCTTGCCCGGCCCAAGGATAGAACTCCGGACCCGTGGTATGACAGTGTGATGCTCTACCACTCAGGAATCAGGCGTCAAAGAGGCCAACACCAGTTAGTAATTTTCTCTTGTATGTTATAAGCACCGTGGCCGAAACACGACGACATTGTCGCAGAAAGCGACAGAAGCTGTTTTACAAAAAAATAATTTATACAGAAACAGAAAATTTCTGCAGAAGCAATAATGGCTCTGCAAAAATGTTTTTCTTACAGAATTGTTTTTAAATAATTGTTTCTCTAGCGTACCGCGGAAGGGGAAAGTGCTTGCGATCCTCTGTTAATCTCCGATACAAACAGTTTCTGGATAAAAAAGGGAGAAATTTTTTCCCCTTTATTAAACTATTTTTTGGAAATTTGCCAACTTCGGCCTCTATCGCAGGTGCAGTAATTTGCATTGTGTTTTCTTATGAGAACAGAGCGTTTTATATTTTTTGCGCTTTTGTGGAAAATTTCATGCGTAAAAAGATTCTTTTTTCTTTTAAAAAAAACCATGTCTAGCGAAAAGGTTATTTGTTGCTCTTGTGAAGCAACAATAATTAAACAAATTTTGAAAACTCATTTTTCAAGGCGGCATTCCGAAGAAGAAATAAGATGGAAGTCGAAAACATCTAACGATGTCAGAGATTTTTTTTTCTGGAAAGCGACAGGGAAAGAAGCTTTTTTTCCCATTCTTAGCTATTTTTATAAGTTCTATCTTTTTACAGGTTCTGGGTAATCTTTATTTATGCTCTAGTAAGCATTTTTGTCTGCACATCTATACATTTATAATTTTTCTTTATTATCGAAGATTATACAAATTTAAACTTATATTATGAAATCAAGAAAAAAAAAATCTACACAGTTTTATTCTATGCATGTAGGCTTTTTTTTATAAACATGAAGTGCATCTATCATTATAAATTCATTACACATATATTTATAATGATAAAAATATCTTGCAGAAAGATATTGGTTCTAGTTAGGTTTGTTGCAGAAAGCCAGAAAAAATTCTGCCACAGGGATTATAAGTTTGTTAATTTAATCATCTCTAAGAGTTTCGTTGTAGTTATAGACCCAGAGTTAATTAATTTGGTTATTTATAAGCAAAGAAATTCAAACTTATGGCCTGTAAATCTAACCTACCTTCCTGCCAAATACTCAAATTAATTTTTTAGGTAATAAGCTGAAATAATTTCTTTTTATAAATCAATCTTAATTCCAAAATTATCTCAATATAATATTATTAGAACAATTCAACCTATAAAGGGTTAAATAAACAATACCATTAACTGTTTTTGAAGTTGCCCAGCAATCCATATTTTTTGTTTAATGGACTTCACTGTTCCAGATAACCCGCACTTTAATCTATGTTAATTATTCATTAGAAAGCACGTCTCATAAAAACACATATAAAGAACAACAATAGTTTGATCTTTGCAATATGACACAGATAGAGAATATAAATGGGATCAGACGAGAGTTAACTGCATGGTGGGGTGAACATTCCATGCATAGAAGTGGATCTATTATCTATTTGGTGAAAACTAAAACTGCAGAATCGCTTTTCCTTTTTTCTAACAACATTCGTGGAACCATTTATGTTACATTTTTTAAAAGAGGATGGATATCCAACACTCTAGTGTTAATACCTCTAAGGTGTTGAAGGAGGAGCATATAATATGGGGATTATACCAACTGTTTGATTGGACCAGTGCTGGATATGAATCTCTCATGACATAGTATAGGTGTCTCATGATAAAGTCTAAAAACATTTATAATATCATCATTTAAAGCAAAAAAGCACAAAAGGTGTGTCTTAAAAGTAATGCCGCTTAAATTATCGCAAGACTTATACTCAACACACTCAGGCCTGTTCAAGGGGGTGGTCAGCTTAAGCCCTGTCATCTCTCACCAATCAAGGAGTAAAGACAGGTATTATAATGATACTAATTTTTGTCTTGTGTGCAAGATACCGAGTTGACAGTGGCAGCTTTTTTTAATGATAAAGACAGCATTTGGTGGTGACTGTTCATCAGAATGTCTAACGGTGGCATAGTTCCTTTTCTGAAGGTCATGCATTATAAGTTTGAGATAGAAGGTCATCAAGAACCACCACTGGCAAAAATGTGATGTTTGAACTCATTCCCTCAGTTCAATGTTCATTTAACGACATAGATATAGGAGTTTGTGGAGCAAGGGAAGATAAAAAGACAATAGTTTAATGATGAAACTTAACATTTAATAAAAAAAGGAAATAAGTTTAACAGCAATATCATGACTGGTGAGAGCTGCCTATTTGCAGGGTTGCCGGATCAAGAATGAATGCAAAATTATATTGTTCAATAGAAACGAGTAAGAGTTTAGTCAGGACTTTTCCCGCCTAGACTTTATGGCTCCATCTATCCGGTAGTTTCCCTTCTAGATGGTCTTTTCAATGAGGAAGTAGATGATTTAAATGATGATGGATGATGCAATTCGCCCAACTCTTACATAGATAATAAACCTTCTGAAAGGCGTCAACCCAAAATTTCAGACAATTCGAAATTTCTTCATGGCAACATATTTAATTACTCCACCCTCTTTGTGGCCCATTTCCTGACATATTCAAAGGTGCAAATGGCACATGACTACAGTCCTGGCATGGCTTAGACTTCTTTTTATTCTGGTACTTGAAAACTCTCAGAAAAGAATATAATTTTGGAACAATTTACAGAGTAAAGAGATTTATAATTAAGGAATTTTGATTTGTTCTTTTTCCTAGGTGTCCAGAGACGATCGAGAGACTTGTGTGAGCTGATCTTTCCCAACATGTCTGAATGGCTAGAAAGCGTATAAGCTTCAGGGTAAATTCAGTGACATTACTTTTTGGACACACCCTGTAGAAGACAGAAAGCTAAACAAAAGCATCTAAACATAAATCAATTTAATGAGTAGACATTAAAGGATAGCAGGGCAATAAAATAGATATAAAAGTAGTTTTACACAAAGAAAGCTATCATGCAGCTCTTAAAGTAATTTGAGTATAAAGATGCAAGGGTAAACACTTAAAATGAAAAATCACTAATGGAAATAAATGAAACACTTAACAACATTTCTCGATGGAACACCAACATCAAATAACTTGTTGCAAAATTAAAATAAAAACATTGATACACCAAACAAATATATGTAGATTACCAAAAATAAAGACAAATGAATCTTTAAATAATTAATATTACAAAATCAAGTCAGAAGCTGAAAACTAGAATCTGCATGAAAAATCCTTAAAATAAAAACTTTAGAAGATAATTGCCACTGCCACATTAAAAAAAAAAAAAAAAGGCTTTTATTTTTTTCTTCTTTGCTTTGCATTTCACAAGATTGTATTAGTTGGGGACAAATAGAATTGTCAACAAGTAGAAAAATTTTTGTGCATGATTTAAACTACTCAACTTTATTTATTGAAACTCTATGTATTACAAGCCTAATTTAAACTTGAAATGCATTTCTTAAATATTAAATTACACAAAAATGAAAAAATAAGATCAATTTATGGATTAAAGTATATAAGAATGTTGATTTTATATAATAACATATTTTATCAGAATTCTATGACATTTTTTTAATAAGTTATATATCATTTTATTCTAACTTTAACTTCTGAAAAATATATCCCTCTAAAGTAAAGCATATTAAAAAAAAAAAAGATTATATCAATTAGATAATCCAAAAGCTTGTTACTTCTGTCAGGGGCATTGTAAGGGGAAGGACAAATAGAACAGTCGGCAACAGCCCCCAATTTTTCTGATTTAAGCGAAGTCTCACACCTGTGACCTTCTGATTAAGCGAAGTCTCACACACACAAGAAATTTTCTTTTAAACAATTATGAGAAAATGTATTTTTTTATTATTAAACATGCTTTGTATTATATCATATAAATAAAATAGAAAAGAAAGACTTCAAATTTCTAGGAGACTTCTACTAAAGAACTTTATTTAAATTAAAAAATAATATATAACAGAAAAATAAAAGATTTAACTAAACATTTTTAGGAGATTGTTTAAGTGGGGCTTCAGTTGTAAGGACCATTAATGTTGTGTACATAAAAATGAAACGAATGTATAAAAAAAATTAGAATAATTATTATTTGTCTGTAGTAATGAAGTTTGAAAATGCTGGGGTCCTTAAATAATTTATTATACTAGCAAAATATTTTTTCATCAAAACATTATTCAGACTCTGTCTAGTAGACATTATTGTAGAATCCTTTACACTTTTTTAAAAAAGGGATTTCAATATCTGTGCTATTTTTTATCAAAAAACTTCGCATGAAAAAATATAAACATAGATACAATGTACATATAAAAAAAAATTTAATAACAATTTTATGGCATTTGCAAGAAGAACACAAGATCTAAAATTGTTTAGTCTTTGAAGTGGCATATAGTCTAAAAATATTTTGCTGGTCCATTTGTTGCTGATCTCCTTCTAACAAGATTCAATTTGTCAAACTCCTTATTGACATGCGAGAATTCTTTGTGAGGCTAACGTAAGTTGGTTATAGTTCTAAAACATTTTATTATAAAGACAATAAAGAAAAAAACAGAAGAAAATTCATAAAATATCCATCAAATAGCATTAAGTGGTAATATTTCATGTAACTTATAGCTAAAAATAAAATAGTATAAAAAAATTTCATTTATATTGTACCCGATTGGTCTTCTGTAGTATCAGCTTCAATGATTTGATTATCAAACCACATATGTGCAACAGTCATACGATTCTGTGTGAGGGTCCCTGTTTTATCAGAACAAATGGTCGAAGTAGATCCTAAAGTCTCCACAGCTTCCAAGTTTTTCACAAGGCAGTTTTTGGAAGCCATCCTTTTGGCAGTTAAGGTCAAGCATACCTATAAAAAAACAATTAATTACAAAAAAATGCAATTCTAGATCACTTTTGTTCGCAGATGATACTACTGTTGGAGAATTTAGCAAAATGTAAACAAAGGTTGAAAATTTTTTAATTTAATGTGTTAACAAACAAATGAGCTGTGTCGCCTTCTGAGTGGATATCTCATTTTCTTCCAAGGAAGTTTAAATGTTTATTGCTAGTTATGGTTTGTGTTTATTAGATTTAAGAACAGTTTGTTGAATGTAGTTTTGTCTTTGTTTTAAGAGTTTTCCATTTTCCCCCTCAATAATGTTGTTTCAAAATAGTGTACAGCCATTCCGTAAATTAGTATTTTAGTGAATAATTTTTTCCCCAAGATTAATTGTGGATTGATATTTTAAAAGGGAACCTAATATGCAATAATGATTTTAAAATGTATTTTGAAGAATTTAAAACAAAAATGGTACTGCTACCTGAAAGATTTATCCCAATTGATTATGAATTGAAACTGATAAGACATGTCAATTGGGATAGGTGGAAGACAGACATTGAAATTTTTTTATTAGATAAATGCTGTTGGAAATTTATAGGAGGTAAAGAAGAAGAGTTAGAAGTTTTAACTGCAAGAAGAGAAAAACAGGAATGTGAAAAGATCGATTGCTTTCAAGACTGTACAATGCAATTAAGCCGGAGTTGAGACGACTTATTCAAGATTGTTTAGATGGCAAGAAAGCTTGGGTGAAATTGGTTCAACAACTTGAACCAAAGACAAAAGCAACCAGATGCATGATGAGTTTTATAAGAATAAAATATCAGGCAAATGAAAGTATAGGTATTTTTATTGCTTGACTTAAAACAGCAGTGAAAAAAGCTTAGTGAAGCAGGTAATGAGTTGGATCAATTGTTTTAAGGCATACAAGCAATAAGTCACCTACCACATGAACTTTCAGGCTAATCTATTATTGGAAAGATAAAGATTTTACTGTTGATAAAAATGCTGAAGAACTGATTAGGAAAGAAAGAAAACTTACAAAAGTAAAACATGATAATATTAGTTAAGACATTATTGCTTTCAATATTTCTTCAACAAGTAAAGAAGTTGTAGAAAGATATGGAGACAGGAGAAAATCTCAAATTAAAGTAATGGAAGAAAACAACAGAAAAATCATTGATACATGTCATCGCTGCCACAAATATGTACATTAACTTGGAAATTATAGTAGAGACTTAAGCATTACGCTCTGTGGAAGCTAGTTAAACTTTAATTAGAAAGGATGATAAAATTTGGGCAATGGACTCTTATACATAAATGATCTGAATGCTTTTCTATGTTGAAAGATAGTACGATGATTTAAGAATGGTGGGAGGAAACAGCATTTTACTCATTTCATACAGGGAACAAAATTTTGGAGAAAGAAAAGGAAATGCTGTACGAGATGCTACATGGAAAAAAACCCACCAGTAATGCATTTGGAAGTATAATTCATGTTAATGTACCAAAACAAAAAGAGATAAGTTACATAAGCATTCTAAAGAAGGGACAATGCTAGGCTATGCTTATTTTAAACCAAAGGTTATTGTGTAATTTTAATAGAAGATCTTAAAGTTATCGAAACAAAGAATGCAAAATTCAAGGAAAATAAATTTGCAGTGAAAGTCATCGGGGATCTAAGAAACAAACCATCAGGAAGAGCAAAATGGAAGGAAAAAGAATCAGAAGATAAGGATATTTATAGGCCAGAATTTGACTCAAGTTGTAGTCATGAAAGCACCAAGAAGGCATCAGATTTAAACTGGTTGAGAAAAGCAACTAAATCAGACAGATCCAGAAATGCTATTTATTAATACATAGAAGGGTCTAAAAACTAATTTGGGGCATCAAATGACATTGAGTAATATTGTGGCAGTAAAAAAATAAAATTTGAAAAATATATTTTTGATTTTAGTGGTAAGAATGCTCTGGTGAAGTAACCAGAAATGAAGTTGACATAGAACAAGAAGATGAAGGAGCAAATTTAATTGAGCATAGTATACCATAAAAAGCTATTGCGCCAAGAAATTGTGAAATATGGAAAATTTAAATGATAAAGAGAAAAAAGAAGTGTGATTATTAGTTGAAAATTGTGGTGCATAAAGATAAACTTACAGCACAAGGATTTAAGCAACTACAAGGCATTGACTATTATGATGTGTACAGTCTTACGGTAAATGATATTTTACTCATTTTGATCCTAAGGTATAATTTTTCTCTCATATAACTATTTCTGGCTATTTCATGGAGAATTTAGGCTTATGAAATTTCATTACTTAGATTTTCCACTGTAATTCTAATCTGAAAATTAGTAAATATTATAGTCTTAAATTATTAAACAAGAATAGTTACTAAAAATGCTTACTGTAACAGTAGCTAAAAGACCTTCAGGTACATTTGCAACAATAATTCCAATTAAAAATATAACAGCATCCAACCAGTAATAACCCAAGATGAAAGCTATAACGAAGAATGTAACACCTAAGAAAACGGCCACGCTAGTGATGATATGGATAAAGTGGGCAATCTCTCTTGCGATTGGTGTGTCACCCATCTCTAAACCGGATGCTAAATTAGCAATGCGCCCCATTACTGTACGATCTCCAGTGTTGATGACAATACCTCTACCAGTACCTGAAAAAAAGTTCTTTTTAAAAAAAAGTTTCTAAAAGTTTTTCAAAATATCAGTTTAATTAACGTTCCTTTGAACAACTGTACCATTCAAGATTATCATATTTGCAGGCTTTAAAAACTTAAAATGGGTCAAAAGAAAAGAAAAAAAAATCAAGCAATATCTAATAATTGTTGTTAAAATAAATTTTAAGGCAATGTCAGTAACACTAATTCTAATTTCTTGATAATTTTTATTAGTTCTAAATTTTTTAGAACAATTGAAAGTGTTAAGGATGTAGCAAAATGTGTTATATCGATAACAGTGCCAGTTTTTATAAGAAAATTTAGGATTCTGCATTAATAAAATATTGTAAAAAGTGTCAATAACACCAAGAGTTAGTTATATTAGGGGAGGAAATATATTAGAACTGCATGATTTTTTTTTATTTTTAAAAATTGTTATTTATGCATATTAAGTCTGCAAATATGATATTCATTAAGCAGTGGAATGACCACTTTGTAAGTTAAACAACTACTCAACTTAACAATAGTTGATAACAGTTGATAAATTATAAATAATACCTATTATAATAGAATATATACATTCTAAGCATAAGTGATTTAATGAGTGAAAGTAAACAAGTATTCTCAAGACACAGAGTGTTCTGTAATCACCACCCTTGACATATATTTTTTGAATTTCTGCCAAAAATGTGGAGAAAATATGCACATTAGAGGTCTTTATTAATCTAAGAAAAATTTAATTAAATTTTGACGAAACACTCAAAAATAATAATCATAAAAAGAAGGCAAGATTGAAACCTTTCATGTTCTAATTACTTCGTTTCAGATTACAATTCTAAAAATATACAATAAGGGAAAGAGAATACAAAACACCAAATCAGAACTGATTATGCAATAAGACCAGTAACTAAAAGATCTCACTAATTTGTACACATTTTCTCTTGTCTGTTAATATATAGCTTTTATTTAACAAAAAGCAAAAAATGAATTAAAATAAAAATTTACATGCCAGAGAATACGTAATGTTCAAAATTATGATATTTTAGATAAAAACAAAGATTAAACATAAATCTAAACAGTATACCATTTTTTATATCTTGTGCTGGTTTGGGAGGCAAAAACCAATTATTTTATTTTGGTCTGAGTCAAATTATAATGATCCCTGAGCAACTTATAAATTAATTTTGAGCTTTGATCTATAGTTACTGATAACGAGCACTGCTCAGCTAACAGAAAGAGCACTCATTATACTCAATCAGTTTATTAATTTTAATTCAGAAAAATATATTTCTAAATTTAATTTATTTATTTTTAAAATTAGGATTGATTTTTTTTTTTACGGGAATTTATATGATAGCACAGCATTTTTAAAAGCCTTTCTGATAGACTATAGCTCTTAGAACGTTTTATGGATACTTTTTTTTTCCAGAAAATATTATTTTTAACAATAAAGTTTTGCTTTAAGAATTAAGAGGAAATTTTTTTTGTTACCTCAAATATTTCTATTATAGTTTTTTCTCTTGACCTCACACCAATTAATAGAGCTAAATTGTGGTTATTTTTCACAATAATGACTAAACTTATATTTATATATAAAAAATATTTATTAATGATTTAAAAAAAGCATGTAGCTATTTGGATGCTGAATATTCGGTATTCAGCAGATTTTTTTGGCCCAATATTCAGTATTTGACCAAATCAGTATTCATTACAAACACAATAAAAAATCTATTATGGCCAGGGTATCAGATGATAGATCAGCTTTTGGTAGCCCAGAATGTGCTCAGGCAACTGAAAATTTAAAGTGTCAATAAAATTTTGCCTTTATAATTGTCAATGGGCTTTAAAAATTGAACAATATTTATTATATTCTTAATTTGAATTTATAATTTTGAACATTAAAATTACATTAAATTTATTTCATGTTATATTTCTCTGAAACATGTTACAAAATTTAAATATAAGTTTAAAAATATGCATTTAAACTGAAAATAAATATCATTTAAAAAAATTTACATTTGATGGTTGCATAAGTATTTAGTAGTAATTACTTTATTTTAATCTTTTATAAGTTGTAATAAAATTTAATATTTAAGTTTTTATGATGCTCAGGGCCCCATTAAGTTAGGTAAAAAAAAATTGAAATACATTTTCAATAACCTTTTTATGATAGGCAAAAGAAATTTAAGGAAGTAAGGAGGAAAAAAATAAAACAAAGAGCAATAACAATAAAATATTAATAACATACAAAATTAATGAGCATTCATAAATTATTTACAAAATGCAAAATATATTATACATTTTAAATAATAACTAACAAACTTGAAATCATTTGAAGAAATACCTTCCACACAGTTTGTAGAGAAAAAGGCTATATTTCGTGTTTCTAAGGGATTTTCATTGGTCATCTCGGGAGAACGAGTCTGAGGTTCGGACTCCCCTGTTAAGGAAGAATTATCGACTTTGAAACCTTGAGCAGAAATGACTCTGATGTCTGCAGGCACACGATCACCTCCCTTCACCTCCACCAGGTCGCCCACAACAACATCTTCGGCAGGCAACGTATGTTTTTGTCCTTCTCTGATAATTGTAGCATACTAAAAGAACAAAACATTAAAATTAAACACAATCTAATAAACCATCTATGTTTTCATCTTTTCCTAATGATTGTAACATAATGAATGAAAAACACAATCAAAACTGAAGATTAACTTGAATTTAACAGCCTATCCCTGTATTTATGACCACTAAATTTAATAGGCAGTGCAGTTCACAAACTTGAAATTTAATAGACAATCTATGTTTTTATCTTTGTCAAAGGATTGTCGGTAATACACTTTTTATTTATCTTTTACTAAACATTTATACAAATATTCATTACTATGACAATGACCTTTTTTTAAACTTTTCTTTTTATTTTGTATGCTAAAATGAACATTCTTTATTAATTGTAGCATACTAAATAAAAAAGAAACTTGAAAGGCAATATTGTCTTTCAGCATGCAAATAAGAATTTACAAAGGAAAGAATGAGCAAAACCAAAATCAAAGTTAAATTTTAAATCTGTAATGCATCTTTTTTCATACATAGAACTGAATAAGATAACAAAAGAGGTTATCTGAGCAATTATTTTAAACATACAAAACACAGCTAAAAATGCACACAATATTAAATTAATTAATTTAATTGCACTTAAAAAGAATGAAAAGGGGAAATATAAAAACTTTTCACTTTGACATTATTAATGTTTTTACAATAATTTTTCAACGAAACCCCCCTCACTTCAAAGAGGGGGAGAGTGATCAATTACTGAAGGAAAGAAATAATAATATAAAATAAAAATTAAAAACAATTAAGAACTAAGAATGGAAAATAAGGCAGTAAAAACAGCTTAATGTATAGAGAACTTTATGATTTTAAGAAATCGATGATTTTAAGAAATCCCACAAACTTTGTAATTTAGATATTTCCATACAACTTTCTTGTTAATTAGTTATGTAGGCTTTAAAAAATTCCCAAAATACATCGACTGTTATTATAAAAAAGGGATTGTACCTGAGGCACCATATTTTTGAAAGACTCCATAATTTTAGAACTTCTAGCTTCTTGATAATATGAGAAACATCCAGTAACTATTACAACAGTGGCTAAGACAATACCTAAATATAACTGAAACAGACAGAAAATAGTTTTATTATGAAATTCAACACAATACATAATAGAGAATAATCAGAGTTCGCAAATCAATTTGTGAGCTATTTTAAATTATTTTTGAGTTATTTTCTATTAAAAAATTTTTTAGAGTAAATTTAAAAAAAAAAAAGTTTTTCTAGAAAATCTACAATTTTGCATGTTTACGATTCGCTTTTTGTATTAATAACATCAATCCTGAGCAGTTTTTGTGTTAACAAAAGTTTAAAAAGGAAGCTTTAATACATTGTACAGTTCGAGGCCAATGTTGCAAAACCCTGTATTTCAGAATTACAAATAATTCTTACAACCATACCAGAGGCATTTTGAAAAAAGAAAAAAGCTGAACTTTGTGCTGTAACATAAAACTTTAGAAACATGCACTACTAATTAAACGATAATACAACGTATAATGTAAAGAAATTATTATAACATAGAAATTCTATTAAGAAGATAGATTTTATACCAAAAATATTTTTTATTTTATTATTATTATTTATTATAAACATATTCATTAACTTCATTTTATGACACTTCTGTTAATTATTTCAAAATGTCATTACTTACAGAACACCCATTAGAAAACACTTCTTCCTAAATATTCTGTCTAAAATTGTAATTTGCCTCATATTTTTTTTTTCGAGTGTGCAGTACATTTTTTCAACAAAAAATAAACACTTTTTAGTGCTTTAGCGAAGAATTCCCTTGCTTTCTGTATTAGGTTCAAAAATTCCAAGGCTATGGAGTTGAACATTGATAGTCATAAACTCAGAATTGGGTCAGCTGTCAATGCCGGTTATAAAATAAAATTTTGAATAGACGGTCTTAAAAAAATTCAGTAAAATATGAAAGTAAGATTTAGAGGAAAGAGCCCCAAAGTAAACTTTATCTCGGGGTTCAGTCAAGCTTGTATCGGGAAACAAACTTATGACATAAAAGAAGCATATTATTCGGTAAAAATTGTTATTTCCTTTGCCTTGTTAAAAAAAGGCAAATCTCTTTGTTTACTTAAAACTTTAATTATAAAGAAAATTTGATAATATAGAGCAAATTGATATCAACTTACATTATCTTCAACACTACCTTCTGAAGTTCCTACTTGAATTGAATAAGCAATAAAACATAGAACTGCACCTATCCAGAGTAGAAGAGCAAAACCCCCAAACAGCTGCTTACAGAATTTCACCCACTCAGGGATTTTCTTAGGGGGTGTTAAAGCATTAGGACCATCTCTTTCATAAATTTCGCGGGCTTGCATGGCAGTGAGACCCTGTAAAAATAAAACTCATTATTATTTTAAATACTCAAATAACATGAGGCTAACATTAATAACACACAATTAAAAAACTGAAATTTTAAAATATTAATTTACTTTCAAACTTACTTAAGTAATTTACTTACAGTTTCTGGATTTGTTCCTAGTCTAGCATACAATTCTTCTATGTTGATTTTGTGCTCATCCTAAAAAAATGAAAAGATAACAAAATTTAAACATAAATTTCATTCACTTAAAAAAATACAATTTATTAGTATAAAAATATTTTAGAAATATAATTAGAATACTCAGATGTACAGTTATTAGCAAGTGGTAAAAAGAAGATGTCACATTCAGCTAATGCCTCTCCTGACTTGCTATTTTAAACACAGGGTGATCTATAATGAATGCCCTTAATCTATATATTTAAAATCCTTGTCGAAAATGAAGGCAAAAGGAATAAGCACATTAAAGGCAGTAAATTGATATTTAAACTAAGAAAAAAATAAAAAAATATTAAAATCTAGCAAATTACTATTTAAGAAGATGGGTGTATAAAATATCAGAACCTACTTAATTAGCAGAGAAAACAGATAAAAGATGATTATTATAAATACCTTAAGTTTATCAGTTCTTCTGAATTGTGATTTATCACATTTCAAAAGAGCTTTAGTTTTTTTTCTTGCTGATACTATGCAAACAGCTTGAAATAAATTAGGCTTATTTTTACATTTCCAAATTATCAATATAATCAGCCTAAAAACTACCAGGCTGATTTGGAAAGTATTCTAGACTTTTCTAATTAACCTGGCACATTGCAAAGTGACATAGGGAATATGCAAATAGCTTGATCCACCACTTAATAAAATAAAATACAAATCAACTTAGAAGAGCTGAGGTGGCTCAGGAGTTAGAGCGCTCATTTCCTAATGGGGTAATCCAGGTAAGAATCTAAGCAGTGACTGATACAAATTCTGATTCTGGCTTGCCCGACCACAGTGCTGATTTAAAATATCCTCAGTGACAGATGTATTATGGGGTACAATCGCCTTCTTATCTGGCTAACCTTAGCCGGTTTTCTTGTTTTACCTCTCTGTGTAACGCAAACGTGGATTATTTCCATTAAAAAGTCTCGTTTACTCCAATACTTGATCTAGGAGTGCCCTTGTCTTCTGGGTTGAGTTTAAAATTACAATTACATTGCTAGTTGTTAACTCAGAAATGGGTCGACTCTTCAATAATTGTTATAAAAATAAAATAAAATGAGCCTACAACACATGAAGAGCTTAGTGAAAGAAAAGGCAAAGTGATATTTTTAAAAAAAATTTGAGATTTTTCAAAGTTCTTATTTTAGCCTTATTTAAATATATAGCATTCATTTATACTGCTAAATTTATTAATTCAGAAGATACTCCATGGAAGAACAAGCAAAGTGACATCATTTGAGTATTTTTGGATCAAAAAATCGACTAGGCAAATCGGCAATAAATAATCAACAAACAACCCAATAAAATCACTTGCTTGGCACTGAACGCAAGATAAAAGAGGTTAGAAGTTAAAATGTAATTTTCACAAGTTATGTCTAAATTTTCTCAAACTAGGTACCTCACAGAAAAACCTAGAAAAAACTAAACATATATATATGTATATACATACAATTTTATTTAAGCATATTTAATTTAGAGTATTTCATTCTATTTTTTAAAATTAATGAACTTTAAATTTATTACAATAATTCATAATATTAATTATAATAATTTTTGAGCAAGCATACTGAAATCATAAAAATGTTTAGAGAATTTGGCCAACTAAAAAAAAACAACGTAAATAAATTCATATTGCAAATGTAAATTAGTGAATGGTCCCTTAATGAAATTTTAAATATAAATTTCTAATTTGGTAATTTCTTTAATGGAATGATTATAAATACACTTTTCAATAATTTTGAAGTGGAAATATAATTAGTGTTAAGGCTAAAAATTTTTGTTTGAAGTAAATTGTTATAACGTCCCTATATTAACTATATTTAACAAATCAGAGATCATTAAATTTTTAATTTTAATTATTTTTACAACTAGATGATACAGATATAAATTATATTATGAAATTTCAAATCTGAATCACATAAGATTTTTTAACTACATTTTCTAAAACTAAAATAATGAAAAGTCCCTAAATTCAGTTTTTTAAAATCTTGCCTCTTAAATTCATTGATTTTTATTAAATAACTTATGAGTACTGAAAATTTTAATAACAAATTCAGTAAAATAAGACTACAATACAAACCCTAAAATATTTTATATAATTAAAGAATGGTTGTCCCTAAGGTACAAATGCTCATAATTTGTTTTTTAAAAAAAACTCAATTCTTTAACAATTCTCAGGTTAATAATTCTCTGATGAATAAACGGGAAAGGAAATTATCGAAGTAATTCACATCACGCGAATATCGAATCGAATCAATCACTATCAAAGTGATTCAAATAAATCGAAGTGATTCATAATCAAGGATAGTTGCTGTTGTTTTAAGCCACTTGTCAATACTGAAAAGCTTATTTCAAGGCAGAGGAGTGCGCTTCTTGTGTCCCAGTGGCGCTATCATGGCCAAGAATTCGACTTCTAGCACATACATACTTCACAGCCCGTTTTGCAGGGAGGACACCGTCACACAACATCCATCCATCCTCAGATCGTAATGTTGCCCTGAACCAGAGCACGATCAATCTCTGATCCAGTTCCCCCCAGAGGTATCGATTTGTTAAGGGAACTTGGAGGACTATGTGATCCTGACAGATTTAGCGTGCACCAGTCATCATTTTGCACAAGGTGTGTCTTCGACCGACAGAGATCGAACTCACGACCCCTTTACATGGGCTCCAGGCTAATCCGGCCGCTTCGAAGATAGTGGCGCTGATTTATAAATGGAACAGTGCGACAAGGCTTGGCTGTGACCAAGACAATGACGCATCGCGAACGAAGAAATTAACAAGAAATATATATAAAATTTCTATATGCTATGGGTGATCGATTGAATGTAAACAATAACAAGCTTTTTAAAACCGGAAGAAATTTAGAAAACTCCCGGTGTATCCCTCCGCCTTTGTTATACATACGAGGCGATGTGTGAACAAGGCTTAATATTTTAGGATTTGTTGTTGTAGTTCATTTACGTCGCACTAGAGCTGCACAATGGGCTATTGGTGACGGTCTGGGAAACATCCCTCAGGATGAACCGTAGACATGCCATCACAATTTTGATCCTCTGCAGAGGGGATGGCACCCCCGCTTCGGTAGCCTAACGACCTGCACGCGAAGTCGAGCACTTTACGGTAGAACAGTTTAACGAGGACCAATACCGCACACCCTCGGTCCCTACGCAGGCTGATCCAAGTGGTCACCCACCCGCAGGCAGTGATGCTTGACTTCGGTGATCTGCTGGGAACCGTGTCTTAATGATCAGTCCACTGCGGGACTAATATTTTAGGAAGTTTTATTATTGTAATTTTACCACTCATAAGTTTTTTGTAATTAATAAATTCTAATAAGTCGTGAGTCTAAAACAAATTTAACAAAATTAATATCACGACAGCAAAAATAAAGTGTAAAGTTAGCCATGTTTTGAGTGTTATCCGTTATTTGGCTGTATTTGTGTAAAATAGTACCGTTTCTTATTCTTTGGGCAGCATCATAGCAAGTTTGCGGAGTCTTTTCCAAATTCACTTGTTGTTTGTTTCGTTGAAAGTTAGATTGAAAGAACGCGTTATATTGTGTAAACAATATTAGTATAGTAATATTGGATGGCGCGTCGGAAGTAGTAACCTGAAAGTTCTACGACGAATTTTTACCCCTAGCGCCATCTGCGCTTAGCTTTGCTCGGTCAAACATCCATGGGGGAAACAATTTGGCAATGTTTAGTTTCGACTTCTCATTTGCAGCCTGAAATCTCTCGCAAAATGCAACAGAGTTGAGATTATTACAAGAATCCGTCCCATTTAATACAGCTCACCCATGCGGAGACCAACATATAAAACGATTGACGCTTTTGTAACCATACATACGAAGAAGCTGAATAGTGGTCGATTGAAAAAGGAAAATGTTAAACGGAACATGACTAAAAAAAAATCTTATTTAGGAAATTAAGCACTTTTTACAAATACCCAATGAAAAAAGCACCTTTAGAGGCTTTCAAAAAACGAAATCACCTTTAAGACTATATTACCCGAAGTCATTTTGACTGCTTTTTAATTTCAATTCGAAAAACAATGATGTATATAATGACACAATTTCTTAGAATTTTAAGACTTTTTGTACAACATATAATTTTTTTTTATTGTTAATATTTACTAATAACTGTAAATAATACAAAAAATATTAAAAATTAATTTTAAACAAATTTCTTTACACATTAGTTATTCTTTCACAATCCAGTCATTTTGACTGCTTTTGGGCAATATAGATATTACTAAAGTTTCAGTCTTTCTAGTGTTGAACACTTTTTAAAAATGCTACACATCCTCTTAAATAATCAATAAATCGGCAGTGATCAACATTACAAAATCATGCACAAAATTGAAAGAAATATACGGACATAATTAACTTGAAACAATTCCAGTTTTTTATTTATTTATTATTTTTTGCTGCTCTTCTTGATGCCTTTACTTTAGTAGATTAAGCTAAAACAGGTCTTTAAGAGTTTGTACTATCAAAATGAAGATTAACGATGTTCATCAATTAACATAATTCTATTGTTCCGGACAAAATTCAGAATAGTCAAAAATTACCATAAACAACAATTTACTCCAGCATTTGTCCTATTTGCTAGGTTGTAAAATATCTATTGCACTAGTACTTAAAGTAGGTATCGTGATACCTATATATTAGTATATAGTACATGCTAAAACAGCACCAATTAACATAATATCAGTAATAACTATTAATTTTTCTTCTTCTATTTTTCGGATTATTATTTTTGAATTGAAAATAACAAAGGGTTTAACAGCACTCTTTAAGATGTGTGCGCACACTTAAAATATATGAGTGAAATCCGAATTCATAAGCTTATTTAGCATCACTATAATGGCAACTTTTTCAAAAAAATTATCATGGCTCAGCGAAGACAGATACTTCATTTTGCACCCTGCCAACAAAGTAAGTTGCAGTGCTGATGCAAAATATCCATTGACGTATCAGAGCTCCATTGACATCGGGCTAACCATGAAATGTATATTGTGGTTTTACCTATATTTTGCGCAAATGCTGATTAGTTTCGCTTAAAACAATAAGAATTCTTCTTGAAGATAAACGTGACCTTGTACTTTAAACGAGTTTTTCTAACATTATTATTAATTATTATTATTTTTTTTTTTTTTGGATTAAAAGGCAAATTTTTAATGAAAAATTGAAGACATTTGTGTTTAAACAACAATACCTAGATATTTTTTGCATGAAAACTATTAAAAATACTTATATTTAATTTCAGAAATACCCTTATATGTAACGAAAAGACAACTTCAGAAATACCCTTATATGTAACGAAAAGACAACATTTTGATCACAATCGGCGCTATTTAAAAGAATACTTTTGAGTTCACGCTGTCTCTAAAGCCCTTTCTATCGGTATTCAGATAAATAAGATTAGATAAAATTTTATACCAGTTTGTTGTAGGAAGAAGACCAGTTCCAAATTAAGGTCGCCAAAATTTTATTCTATGAATACAAGCCTAAATATATGTATATTTTTTGTAATCTTTTCAAAATTTTTTTTTTTTATTCGTCGAAAAACATAAAAAGTCCTCTATGAAGACAAGCAAATTAGAATCAAATAAATGGACCCACAAAAATTTTGTGAGTGATGTCTTCACAAACATACTAAAGACATGAAGATTGTGAGAAAAAAACTAACAAAAAGGAGGAACGTATAAACTTTAACGCTCTAACAAGTCACTAAAATGTCACGCTGGTTCTTCCACTAAACTCATTAAATACCATTAAAAACTTTTTCTTCTAATTAAAAACTTAAAATCACAATTTATCACAACTTCAAGGCATCAAAATAAAATAAAAAATTAAAATATTTAAAAACTCTCATTAATTTCTTGATTAAAAAGTTATTTTCTAAATCAATGTGAACTCCAAAGTGTGCACTCTTAATGGTCCTCCAAAATCAGAAGTCATAAATGTCTCCTTTGGTAAATTAAGCCCTAGTTATATCACCCCAATAAACATAACAGTAACAGGAAAAAAATAATACTAAATATGCGAACCAATGTGCACATCAAATGAATTAAAGCAGATAAGCTATAAATTAGAAAAAATAAATAAATAAAAGATACATTACCATGTCAACCTCCTGCTTGAGCTCATCCAGGTCCGGCTTTCCCTTCTTGTCCTTTCCCATGGCCTTTTTTAATATTTTCGGCTTTCCATCAGGTGTTTTTCCATCGTCTGGAATACTTGGGGTTACAGCTAGACGGAAACTGTCAGATCTCGCCAACTATAACAAAAATAAAAATGATTTTTTATCTGTTTTTAGAGATCATTTATATTAATTCTACAAAATGTTAAAAAGAATAACTATTAATTAATACTAAAAACTCATAAATGAAAATTAATGTAAAGAATATTTTCTTCGTATCACCCTAAGTACATTATAACATGATGATTTAAAAATTCAATAATGTAAAAAAAAATTGAAGAAACTTGTTTCCACATTTTATTATTCACTCGTTCAGTTTTTGTTGTGGCTGCATGTATTTTGATAAGCCTTACAACAAGTAAATATAAAAGCAGGTTCTTGGAATAAGAAAATAATGAATTTCGTTTCGTGCATTACGATTTAAAAATAAAAAAATAAAAAAAACTAGTTCAAACAGTCAAAATGCGGTTTAAAATAGCTAAAAACCTCAGTTTCGGCTGAAGAAGCGAAATAAAGATAAATGCATTCCTTTAAAATAGAGTTAAATTTAATTAAACTAAGTACAATTGACCTTAAGGAGCCGTGTTGGCTCAGGGGATAGACCAACGAGGTGAGTCAGGTTCAATGGCTGGTCGAAACGAATTCGGCACCTGGCTCGCACTGCCCACAGTGCCGACGTAAAATTTCCTCGGGTGTAGACGGATCATAGGTTTGAGTTCAGTTGCCGTCAAGCTAACTTGGGAGATTTACCTCTCCATGTAACGCAAATGCAGGTTAGATCAATCAAAAAAGTCCTCCACGTCCAATTTCTCCCAATACTTCATCCAGGAGTTCCCTTGTCCTCTGGATTGGGTTCAAAATTACAAGGCTACGGAGTTAAATATTAGTAGTCGTAAACTTAAAACTTGGGTCGGTTGTTCAACGACAGTTATAAAATGAAATAAAATTGACCTTAAGGGAACATTACTCTGGGACTTCTTTGAACTAGAAATGATTAAAAACATAGGCAATGTTAAAAATAAATAAATAAATAAAACGTTATAATTTTTTTTTTTTTTTAAATTTTTATTTTCTTCGAAGAAAGAACTTGGTGTTCTCCCGTTATCAATGGACTAATGTTTCACTAACATTTAGTCCGAAATATATCCACAGACGAGGGTTGACGTTCGGTCCGAAAGAAACTAGACAAAATGGAAAAACTGAAAATCCCCAATAAAATAATACGTTCATAAAAATAAAAAATCAAGCTCGTTGATTTTTTATATTTTATAACCGTTATTGAACAACCAAATTGATTTAACGACTTCTAACATAGTTTTGCAATTTTCATACCAATCCAGAAGACAAGAGAACTCCTGGATTGGGTGAGATTTACCCTCGAGGAAGACTTTTTAATGGAACTAACTCGTATTTCTGTTACATGGAGAGGAAAACGTCCCACGCTGAGAAGGGGACTCTAAACCCATGATCCGTCTACAATTGAGGATATTTTACAAATCCTGAATAAAAAGAGCACCTTTAAGGCTTTTATAAAATGTAAATCAAAAATAAGCACCTTTAAGTACTGTTTAAAAACGCTACGCACCCTGTTAATATTAACTTAGAATTAATCTTCATCTACAAACAACATCAATTAATGTCACAAATTCATATCCAATTAAACAAAGAATAGAATAAATAAACAACTTTGTTGTGATGTACTGCAATCCAAAACTGAAATAAAAAAAAGAGGTCGCTATATAAAATATTTAATCTTAAAAACGGATCAATTAGCTAATTAATTTATTATTTAAACTAAATAGTGCTAACTATTATATTTGGAAATAGAAAACTATTATCAGAATTACTTTTTTTCATGACAGATTTCGATTTTTGGCAATAAGATAAGGGTTGACCACAATCTGGAAAATAGGGTCCCAAATAGGTCAGGAAAATGTTTAAAGGTTTTTGTTAATTTTATTTTATGCGCATTTCGCTTATCTTAGGAACTTCTTGAGCGAATTGGAAACTTTTGGGACACAATAATACAATTCGACTATCTAAAGAAAAGTCCAAACAAAATGTAATTTTTAATATATATTTATTGTTTTATTTATTAATTAATGATTAATGGTCGGAGCCATTTCAAATTGTTAGATTTGCAATAAAAAACTTCGTATTCATAAAATATACAAAAATTGATAAAAAAAATTGATTAAATGGTTTCTGAGGGGAAGAAAAAAAAAAAAAAAAAAAAAAAAAACACCAGACATTTTTAAGTCTTTTAACTCAGAAATTATTCAATCGATTTCATTCAAATTTCGTACTTGTTTCATTTATTATTACACAGTTGTTTCATTTATTATTATGTAAAAATTTCGCTATCGTGTATAATTTTCATGTAAAATGGTTTTTAAATGTCTATTTCTCATCATTTTCAGTTTAAATTATAGAATAGCTTTCGAATTAGTTTTCAAATCAGTTTAAATTATAGCTTTCAAATTATAATCAATTAATCATTTTTTTTTTAAGTTTACTTTTCTTGAAAAAAAAAAAAAAAAAAAAAAAAAAAGATTGTGCATAGTCATTGTCTTTTAGATGTCTTTATTTTATTTTTTTGAAAACTACAAAATTTTTCCTTAATTTGATAATAAGAGAGAATTATTTTTTGAAATAAGCACATAAAATAGATGAGAGTAATTTAAAAAAATTTGAGGATAAAATTCTGTCATTACATAATATTACACGTACTAATAAATTTTTACTGCGTTAAATGAGTGTCCTTTTTGTATTCCTGTTATGTATATGGAAAAAAATGAATTGCATGTGATATAATTTTAATAAAATCTTCTTTTCAAAGGGCAAAATTAATCAACAGGTGCCGAAATTATGTGCAGCACACGCTGTATCTGAGGGAATTCTGTTGTGAGAAAATCCAAGTTGCCGATTTTCATCGAAACGTACACGATTAATAACTTCGGCTTCCATAGTCGAATAATAAATGCAAAACGTAATTTTTGTGACTCATCACTCTTTGAACATTTCGAATAAAGCTAAGATCGCCTTATTTTTAGTAAATAAGCGCGGATACTTTAAAAACGCCCATAACTTTTTTTAAGCCAGAATAAAACTTTTTTTTTTTCTCTTTCCATTTTTTTCTTCTTTTTTTTTAATCTTTCTAATCACGAGTGAGACAAAAATCAAGCCTGTAAGTAACTCAGTTGGGCGTATAACGAGAGGAATATTCTCCCTACACCTGTTTCCGCTGGTGTAAACTGGCGGGAACTGGTTTTAGTTTCGAGTTCTATTTCAAAAGCCACCCCGCTTCCTCTATGAAATAAATCGCGGACAAGAGGAAATCGTCGGGACATCCCTTCGTCAAATATCGAGGAAATGTATGAATAATGAATACTTTTTAATATTCAAAACGACATTGATGACGCTAGTGTGACGTCTTCATTTACGTAATAGGACCGTCTTAAAGACTTCGGAGTAAGAAAGGAAAAAAAAAATTCTTTCATTTTTTTTCATTGAGCCGCAGGTTTGGATAGTATTTAACTAACAACAGACAAGAGGGTGAAATGATTCAAGGAATTGAAATGTACAGATAATTAGATTTTCAGCGAAAGAAAACGGTTTAAAGCATAGAATATATTATTTTTTAAATCATATTTAATATTTAAAAACTTACTCCAGTGTTGCATTACCAGTGCTCATAAAAATTCGCAAAAACTGAGAATAAGGCAGTGATTTTAATAATTTTCATCAGGGTGAAATATTGTCACTCAAATTAGCAGTATTAAAAAAATTTAAAAACTTCTGAAATATTTAAGTTATTTGTCTGTTTTATAGCCCAGATAATTCTTCGCGCCAAGTTTATATATATAGCTTGAAATCATAGCATTGCTTCAAATGTAAGGCACTTAAATGTGGCTTTTTTTAAAAAATTTCTTAGGCGACAGATCTTCGTAAAACAGTGTTAATATCTAAAATTGATTTAAAACAGGGTTGCGATTTTGACTGGAAACTTATTCCTTAGAAAGAAAAAAAAAAAAAAAAGAAAGAAAAGAAAACTGAACAAAATGGAAGAAACTAGACAGAACATAAGAAATTAAAAGTGACCAACACAATTGTCAAGCAATAAGTAATAAGATAGTTTCGAATTAAATATAAAATAGCAGTAAAAAATTAAAATTTTTTGCATATCTTCTTATCTTTAAAAAAAAAAAAAACAATTTTTATGTTATTTATTGTGTATTTATGCAGAATTTTAAAGTATATATATGTTATTTTAGAAGTCTGTTTGATTACTCGAACTCAACAGTATTTGATTATAAAATAAGCAAGTCTGTTGTAATTGTTTATTCCACTAGAAACCTTTGCCCCCTGTTCGCCGACCCCGACAACTGATTCTCATTTATTTTTGTTTATTTCTTCTTTTAAACGTTTTCTCAAAAACCCAGAACATTTTGGTTTCACAATATACAATTTATTGTAGCTTTATGTAAGAACATTTATGTTAGTGTGTTAATCGTAACGAAATAGACGATTACCTAGATCTGAAAAATAATTATCTGTATTGGAAAAAAGAAAAATTTAACCTTACTAATACAGACTGTGAGATATGATAAGATAAGAAATAAATGAAAAGTAATTTTACTCGTTGAAAAGACTTAAAAAAGAATTCAAATAGGAAACGGTTTTTATCACTATTTATGAATTTATTTTTAAAAACTTCACCATGAATGATAAGATTTATATCTGGCAACATGCAATCTATCTCTCTCTCTCTTTTTTTTTTTTGTTGCTACTTTTGATAGGCATCTACTCGAGTGCGAACTTATAAAATAAAGAACTTGAGATGGAAGAATAAATTTCCTACAACAATAGATAGTTAATATTGAAAGCATAAATGCCTTTAAAAAAAAAAAAAAATCACAAAAAGTGCTTAAATTTGCAATAACTTTGAAACAAATAATACTTTCGAAAAAAGATGTTATCATTAAAATTATAATACAAAATGTTCCCTACAGCAACCCAAATTTCAACCCTGCAATAACATTTCAGCAGACAGTAGATCGGACAATATGATTCTTTTCTATTACAAGTTTAACAGTTCATAATTCTTGAACTAATAATCCAATTGTATATTTTTTTTAATGTTTATTTAATCGAATTCCTTGTATATTTTTCTACACACGTTCGTAATTTCAAGTTTCTGAGTCTCTTTGATTTCGAGCAGCAAAGCAAAAAAAAAAAAGCCATTAAATTTGCAAAAACTTAAGAATAAATTAAAATTTCGAAAAAAAAAAAAACCTATCCTTAAAATTATAACACAAAATGGCCTGATCAGCATGCCAAATTTCACCTCTGTAGTTGCATTTAACCGTACAGTAAAAGAGGCTAATTTTTTTTCACTACACGTTGAACAGTTCTAGGATTATGAAATAAATAATCCCCAAAAACTGATGCGGTAAGATATTCTTCATGAAAGACTTTATTCGTTTCAAAAATATACAAATTGGAAATAACAGTCGTATCAAGCGCTCAAAAATAGACGCTCGTTTTCAAAATCTTCTCATTTCTCATCAATTCCTGAAAATAAGCGTCTATTTTTGAGCGTTTGAAACGTGTCTACTGTTATTTCCAATTTGTATATTTCTGAAGCGAATGAAGTTTTTTTATCAAGTAATTCTCGAATCGTTTTTTTTTTTTTTAAATTCAATCAAACTTCTAGCATATTTTTCTATATACTATCGTAATTTCAAGTTTCTACATCTTGTAGATTTTGAACAGCAAAATAGAAGAAAAGGAAAAAAAAAAAAAAAAAAAAAAAAAAAAAAAAAACAGAATAAAAGGTTGGAAGAAACCTATTTTGTCTGAGGTTGTTTTTTCTACTGTGGAAGACACTTATATATCCCTGATTTAAAATGACATTTTTTGTTTCTTCATAAATTATAAATTTAGGCTTTTCTATATTTCTTTGTGTAAAATAGTTTTTTTTTTTTTTAAATTTTAAGACATTCATTTTTTTCTTCTCAATTGTGGCATTTTAATTTTCGCTTATTTAAAATAATGCATTAAATAGCTTGGAAATCACTATTATTCATACAAGATTCTAATAACAAAAAATTTAAACATTTGTTTAATGCTTGATATATATATATATATATATATATATATATTTTTTTTTTTTGAAAAAGTTTCTTTTATTTCTATCACATCACTAGGGTGGAAGAAAGCTATTTTGTCTGACACTTCTCATCCCTGATTTTAAAAAAAAAAAAAAAAAAAAAAAAAAAAAAAAAAAAAAAAAATTCTTGATAAAATAAACATAATAACGATTGTAATTCGCCACCATTGCAAACTGAATAAGAACATTCCTCGTGTTGAAGGCAGCAATAGAAGAAGATGAAGCAAGGACCTTGGCCGGCCACAACAGGAAAGGCTATTAATTCAGCCATCAAATAATAAAAATGCTCAAATGAAACATTAATGGATACTTCTAGAGATGAAGTGTCAGGGGCTATAAATTATTCTTTTGTCATGTTTCATTAATTAATCGAATAAAAGAATCTTATAGCGTCACGTGGTCGAAAATAATGCTGCTGGTTGTCTCTCCCCACTGAACTGAACTCGATTTTATTGGTTTCGTTCGCTTTCTCCTACGATACGTTTATTATTATTTCCGAAATTTATTGCTAGGATGGGAATCAGGCTTGGGGTATTGCGTTATTTTTGTGCCAGGTTTCGTGATTTTATAATTTTCCTTCGAAATTCTTCGGGATAAATATCAGGATAATTCCCATAAACTCGGAAGTTTTGACGAAGTTACAAATTTGTGTAAAAAAAAACCCCGCTATAATGGACCTTTCGCGCGTATTCGAAAATTAGAAGCTAATATTTTTAGCGCTTACCAAAAATGTTTGGTTACCATGAAAATTTTAAAAGCTATCGTTAAATACTTATGCTAAGTAATAAAGCGTTCAGTTAATATGTATTATCTTTAGAAGTTCATTTTCAGGAAAACGGAGATCAATAAACGAAAAAAAAAATAATTTACAAATTAAAACAACAGCGGCGTATTACACAATGTGTAACAAATGGATTTCTCCGTTCTCATTGGTTAATCAACCCTATAGCAAGATTTGGGTCGAAAATTTATTTCAAAACAAATCGAAATGAAAACGCTTATGCACTATAATTATTTTTGTAATTTTACGAACACAATAATTAAAATTGTTTTTGGTCTAAAAATTTTTTTCAAACTTTAATGTCAAGTCAGATTAACACTAATTCTACTTAAATAAGTTAAAAAAAAGCATTAAGGGTTTGTGTGTTCTAATATCCGAGTTTTATCGAATAATTTTTTTTTTTAATTCTTTGAAAAAGACATTGGTGCGCTTTCAAAACTTGTATATAGGCAATTCTATGTTGAAAGTTTTATTCAAATGGTAATAATTAGTACAAAATTCAATTCTACTTTAGAAGTAAAATTTATGAAAGCATTATTTTACTTTATAACCGGCGCTGAACAGCCGACACAATTGAAAGCTTACGACTAACATGATCAAGTCCGTAGCTTTGTAATTTAAAAAGCAACGCAGAAGACAAGAGAATTGCTTGATCAAGTATTGGGATAAATCAGCCATCGTGGAGTATTTTTTGATAGAACTAACCCATATTTGCATTACATGGAGAGAAAAGTCATGAAAAGGTTCCACCGTCAACCCTATACCAAGGGGATTCTAACCCATGATCCGCCTACCCACTGAGGATATTTTACGTCAGCACCGTGGTCGTTGCGAGCCGGGAGCAGAATTAGCACCAACCAGCCACTGCTGGGATTCGAATTTGGGTCATCTCATTGGGAGGCGACGCTCTATCCCCTAGCCACAGCGACTCTAAGAAAGTATTAAATTTTAACCGGCACAGCGTTAAAAAAAAAAAAAAAAATTAAAATCGTCCTTTTTTTCAATCCCGATAAAATTATTTACAAACGAAGAGCACTGAAAACATTAGAAGTAGCAAATGAAATTTACAAATAAAATTTACTTCAGAGTCAATTTTTACGTTTTCACTAGTCTTTTGGTAAAGGAACATGAATCTCCAAAACTAATTAAATGGTTATTTAAAAAAAAAAAAAAAAAAAAAAAAAAAAAAAAAATACAGGAGATATTTATTTAAAGAATTACAAAAATACAAGATTGTTATTGAATTAGGTATAACAAGTACAATCGACATAATCTTTATACAAATAATAAATTTATTAAAAGTGCGAAATTTCAGAAGACCAATTATCAATCATAAAAAACTGCAAACACTCGAAAAAGAAAAATATCACATTTAAAATAAAAAACTGAAGTTTCTTGAATTTACGTATCGAAGTTAATTTTTTATTTTATTTTAGACTTCGTAATATAGTTCAACTTTAAATATATAGTTCAACTTAGTAAATATAACGATGAGGTTTACGCGATTACAAAAATAAATTTCTCATGCGTCTCATTATCTTAAGTCAATGGGCAAGTGACATAGTGTGGGAATATCGATAATGATTGGTTGTTGAAACGTGGCATTTCTTTACGTTTGTGACCGTTCTTTCCATTCTATTTCGAGTAAGCCAAGTCTGTCAAGTATCAATTCTCTCAAGTGACACATTCTATATTCTTACACAAAGATTCTTTCATAAAGATTTCAATTCTTTCACTATATATTTCATACTTAACACAAAGACAGGCATGAAGCCATGTAGATATTAAACAAACTAATTACACATCTAAGTTACCAGGTCCACAAAACAAAAATATATCACGGTTACAATAAGGTACATAAACAAACAATACATCTTAGTAAAGTAAAAGACGTAGACGAGAAAGAATTATATTTCAACAAATTGGATGTGCGGTGCGGTGCGGCGCTATATTAACACGTCATTTTGCTTAAAAACGATCAGCTGGAGCTGACGTCATAGGTCACATGTGTGGGTATTGTGATCTTTTTGAAGTACCCAATTGACATCTAAAAGCTACGTTTAATAAAAAAAAAAGTAATTTATACAAATAATTTTAAGGTGAAAGGCAACCGGAGCTTTTACAGCCTACCCATAAATTATGAGGCTGAATTATATCCATCCTTCCATTAAGTCGGAAAAAAATTCTTCATTTGTTTTTGCGCAAATATGAATTGC
This sequence comes from Parasteatoda lunata, assembly GCA_949128135.1. Classification (NCBI taxonomy): domain Eukaryota; kingdom Metazoa; phylum Arthropoda; class Arachnida; order Araneae; family Theridiidae; genus Parasteatoda; species Parasteatoda lunata. The sequence continues at coordinate 104,673,285 of OX421975.1, forward strand.
CTGTGTCAGCATAAAATATTTGTAAGAATTTCCAGGAAATTCTCTCTCTGATGCAGATGCATATAAATTGTTAGAAAAAAAAAAATAAGTAAATGCTAATACGTTATCAGAGATTATTCCAAACTTGTTGTGAAAAGTCCTTGTTTTCTAAAATTGTGAATAAATCTTTTAACCCTTTCGTTACGCTCCGATGAAGTGACGTCACTGAATGGTGCACTGCGCCGCGAAATGTGCACATTGCATGTCAGTGAGCCTATGTTCGGATCAGGGCTCGAAAAAACTCGGAAATTTTAACCGTCCCCGAGGACGGCTTCCTTTTAAACTTGTACCCGTCCTCCTTTTAAACTAACCCGTCACTTCTAAATAAATAAAATTATAATTTTCTCTTATTTATTACAAACATTTATCATTTAAATTGCACAATGAATTAGTAGTTATTAGGATTACAAATACTAGGATAACATTATACAGTTATAAAAGAAATACTAGGTTACTAATAGTAACCTAGTATTTATTTTATGAAATAATTTATTTCTTATATGAAATAATTTAAATGACAAAGGTCAATTTATCTGGAATGTCAATTTATCCGAGGGTACTGCGTTTTTTAAATGAATCAAATATGACGTTTGCCAGTTCCACAATCAATCTAATGATTTACAGAGGTTTGTGCTCAGAAATCTGAAAGGGGTTTTCCATTTAGGTAGATGTTCATAATTGCGTTTAACGCTTCTTGTTAAGACCAGTACGTAATGTGTGTTTTTTTGTAAGTTCATTACTGAAAAGCTCCTTTCAACCGCCAGACAGAGAAAACGTCCAAGCGCAGTATGTTGCTGTATTTCTAGATTAGAGGGTCATTATAGAAGTGAGGCGATAGACTCTTGTAAGATAACAAAAATTGAAAATGTATCACGAATTTTAACGGGAAAATGACGTCGGATTCGAGAAATTTGTTGTCCGCGGGGACCGCCGAGGACGGGTGGTTTTTCGAGCCCTGGTTCGGATATCACTTAACAATATGTTTAGAAATTTTGCAAGCATTATAAATAAAAATGCAATCGACTCACAAGACTTGTCTAAACTCACTTTTCAAATAGTACTTTAAATTTCAAATTAGTTATGGCGGTGAAAGAGGATTCGCGACGAAAAGTTTTTCTCGTGGTATGGCGTTCTCTTAAGCGCCGCCGCATTCAAAATATACTTTTAGTAGTATTAATACAATATGGCTCAATGGAATATAGTTTGGAATGGAGTTTGAGATTAAGCAGATTATCAAACGGTAACATGCTAGCACCGGCTAAATACGACTTTCATACAGCATCGACTGGATGTCGGTTAAGTTCTGTAGCCAAGGGATATAAAAAAGTCATAGTTTAAGTGCCTTTCACTTAAAGCAATGCGATGATTTTAAGCAAAATATATTATCTTGCCGTGAAGAATTATCTGGGTTATAGAACAGATAAATAACTTAATAATCGCCAATTTGGCGATATTTTCCTATCCAGATGAAAATTATTAAAATCACTGCTGTATTCTCAGTTTCTTGCAAGAAAGTTTTTAAATATTGAAAAAATAGACGACAAACGCTTTTCATTTTCACAAAACTGTGGTTTTTCTCCAAATTGATGTTTTACACAATTTTCAAACTAAGCGTAGACAAGAGCTGGCTTCAGATAGGCTTAACTTGAAATACAGTCACGAGTAACAGTTGCTAACTCACAGCAGTTATAAAAATAGCATATTATTCGGAAAAAAGCATCACTTCATATCAAGATGAAGCTTTCGAAAAACAGCCTTAAATACGGCTCTCGTAGCGAAAGGGTTAAAAATTTAGTGCATCTGCGTTTGTGGAAAATTACAAAATTTCAATGGTTTGCTCAGACTTTTTACGAACGATTCTGATTCAGTGAAATTATGATAAAATCTGTTTATAATTTTCCAAATTTATTATTATTGTAGAATTAAGGGTAGCAAGTTTCTTTCATAGTGGAAGAAACCGCCCAGGAAGAAATAGGTTTCTTCAAATACAAACGGAAAAAAATTGTAGAAACCCTTTTTCAAAACATTTTTTTAAAAATAATTATGATGAGGGGAGGGGAGAGAACGTAAAAATAATGACGTAAAGGCTCCATTTTCAAAAGAAGATTTTAGTCAGTTTTTATGAAAATATTTTTTGTAGAAGAATCGTTTTAACGATAAAATTTTTTGTTTAATATCGTTAACGGACCCAAGAAGTATTTTTTTTAAAAATGATCCTTGATCTTGAATGTATGTTGCAGTATATTAGTTTCATACAAAGAAACACCATAGAAATGATCTATATCAGGGGTTTCCAACTTACATGAGACCGGGGGCCGCAATTAAAAACACCAGTCGAATGGCGGGCCGCAACTTTATAAAAATTTTATATAAGACGCTTTTATGTTTGAAGGAACATTAAATATTACTGTCAGATTTTTATCAAGTTGTACAAAACAAAAGTATTGAATTACAAATTAATAAGAAGTAGATTTTTACCTGAGAAATAAAATTATTTTTTTTTTTAAACGAAGAAAAGTACTTAGATTTTTTACGATAATTGACCGCAAAAAAAAGCTTAGCGGGCCGGATGTGGCCCGCGGGCCGCCAGTTGATAACCGCTGTTCTATACTATCTCTCCTGCTATAAAACTATCAAACTTACCAAAAATGATAGTTACGCAGCTATTTACGACTAGAGCTGTGCAATATATTGAGGTTATCGGAACATCGATATTTAAAAAAAAAAAAAAAAAGAGTTACATTAAACGATACTTTTCAAGAATTTTTGTCACACTATATCATCAATAAGTCTTAACGATAAATATCGAATACAATAACATCGCTAATACCACTGATATTTAAAATTATCGAATACTACAATATCGCAACGCAATCATAATGTACTATTATTAATTCTAAACTTGGTCGTAAGAAAAAAATATCCAAATCAACCAATACGTAATTATTTAGACAATGTCATCAAAATATCAATAAAAGTGAAATAAAACACCAGAAGCTGTTCTGTTATCTGGGTGCTGTCATCAGACTCTCAACTTAAAGATAAGTTTTTTCAAGTGCTCGCGTGTCAAATTGAAGTGATAAATAAACAAACACTTATTAGATCCATGCGTCAACTACGATCATATTAAAAAAAAAAAAAAAAACTGTAGCATTAATTTCTTAGATTACAAACACTCGGGGAAAAAATTTCCCGACTTATGTAACTAATAACATTAATTTTCTTATTAATTTTATAGTTTTGTTTAATTCGTGTTCATAAAATGCTTTAACTTGCTATGAAATACTTAACTAAATCTGTACAAATTTGTTCGGGAAAAATATATATATATATATATATAGAACTTACCAGAACTACAAACACAAATGAATTTCCATATTTCTTGAGTCATTTAACTATATTCCCTGCCATTTTTCTGATTTCTCAAAATTTATAAATATTTACAATTCTGTTGCCCTCTCTTTTGTAAATATATTTTTGAAAAGTAATTTAAAAATACAGTAAAAACTCGAGATAATGAATACAGATATAACGAGAAATCCGCTGTTATGAAAATATGGTTCTGCGTCAATTCGACGTAGGTACAATTTTTCGTGGGACAACCGTCGGAGCGACAATTCGTCGTAAGCACAATTCGTCACATTTTTTCGCCTCATCGGTTTTTATGACTACGACATTTTTACGACTCGTCACAACGACAAATCGAGATGTAGTTTTGATGTTAGTCCAGTAATTATAGCAAAAAAAAAGGTGTTTTTACAAGAGAAAAAATTAACACCAAAAGCATGTTTGGCAGAAAATTTTGTAAAATGCCATTACAAATGATACCTGATAACTCCCCTTCTCTTCTAAGTGAGATTCTCCCTCTTTTATGGGGGAGATAGGGGTGATTTAATTAGAAGAATTGATTTTTCTCCAAATAGGCACGTGAGGCATTATTTCCAATGTATTTTTTTTTCTACACTGAATTGAATGAAATGAATTACGAGATGATGGGACAAACAATTTAGAAGTTAGAGATGTTTTATATACAAAAAGTACAAATTTGTATTTGTACTTATTTACATTGCTATCTAAACAGTGAAGCATTGTTTACTACGTAGTTTTTTTTACGTTGAATCGAATGGGATCAAACAAAACTCAATAGAATGAATAGTTTAAAAGAGTTTCATGTATAAAAAGAATTTTTATTCACTTGTAGTTATGTGCACTTTTTACATTGCTATCTGAAAATGTGGGTACATTTACCGATATAATTTTTCATGCTTAATGGAATTAGATCCAATAGGCTATATAGCCTTGCAATTATATACGATTTTCTTCATAAACAGTACAAAATAGTTCTTTTTATATAAAAAATGCAACTTTTGTAATATTAGTTCTTTGAAATATCTGACAATTAATTGAAAAGTTAATTAGAATAGTCTTTTTTTTTAGCGTACTGTACACTTTTACATTGCCATGGTACATTTTTCGATTTAATTTTGTAATTATCTATGATATCTATATAATAACATAATATAGACAAAAAGGACAAAAGAAAAGAGAGATTAAACGGAGAAAATTGAGAAAAATAATAAGTTTTATTTACTGCGAGTCCATCGAACTCATAAAATAAGTTAAAAATATAGAGAAAACAAAGGATAAAAATAGAAACATGTTTTAAAAAAATATTCACAAACTAAAAAAAAAATTTCATAATGAAAGGCTGAGTTAAAATTCAAAATAGACTGGGGTGAAAATACGAGAGATAGAGATTAACGTGAAAATCCGATAATTAGATGAAAAGTTTAAAGCGGAATAAATGTATTCCCCCCCCCCCTTCAGTTAGTGGTGCTCTTGAACGTATGATTTCATAACATTTTAATTAGCATATTTAAGGTCAACCCCTCAAATTATTAGGATTGCATCCTAGAACGTGCAAGTTCGATAATTAGATCAAAAGTTATTAAAGGTGGTCTGTTTTTTTTTTCTTCTTCTTTTGGGAACTGTATATTTCAAAAGTTGTAAGTGGAATAATATATTCCCCACTTCTTTCAATTAGTGATGCTGTTGGCAGTCTGACTAAGACAGAAGCATACGGGGCAGTTGCCCCGGGCCCCCTCACGAGAGGGGACCTCCAAATCAAATTGAAAGTTTCTTTTACGTTTCCTTCTTTATTGAACTTTTTTTAAAACAAAATATCAGTACTGTGTTGTTGTTGCTTATCCCCACTGTCCGACGGAGTCAGACAAGATCCACGAGTTCGTTGACTGAAAGGAAGTCGAAGACTAGGAGAGGATTGCTAAAGAGATCCTCCTTAGAGAGTCCCCATGCAATCTAAGAGGTGTTCAGGAGAAGCTTGGCGAATTTGGCACTTGATCAGTGTAGCCAGATTAGGGGTTTTCCCCCTAAATTTAGGGGATTTTTTTTAATCTTCAGAGGGTATTTTAGGGGAATTTGTTTTTAGGTGTTTGTTTTAGGGCTATTTGTGAATTTTACTAGTTTAATTTTGGTAACGTTCTAATATTAAACTTTGTGAGATAGTAATATGAAAATCAATATGTTAAACCAAAACAAAAAGATTAAGATTTAATTTTAGAACTTAACCCCTTTGTGGAATGTAGTAAGTTATTGCTTAGCTCGATCAACCTGTACGTTTGGTGAATTTGAATTCAAATTATTTAAAATTTTTAATGTGCATGGTTTAAAAATAATGCCAAAGGATAAAGAAAAAAAGAAGTACATACAAAAGTACAAGAAAAATTGGGAACACGAAAAGCAGTTTAAAGGTAAATTAATAGTACAATTGTTCATCCTTTTTTTTTAATTATCAGCATATTATTAATTTGTTGATAATAAAAGATTAAAAAGTATTGAAGTAACGTTTTCTATACGTTATTTAATTTTTGTACTATTTTTTTAATGCTTATACATTAAGTTAAAAATTTTGGTGTTTTTTTTAAATTTTTAGGGGATTTTACAATGCCATCTGGGGGTGAACGGTTATCGGCACCTGGCAACACTGCACTTGATGCAGGTGACGAAGGTTTTCCTGCCCTCGATGAAAGTGAGGCACTTGATGTGACCGCTAGCAAGCCTTGATAGAACAGTCCGGGTACGTCTGTCACACGGGAGGTCAACGGACAAACCCGGTTTCCATCCCTTGTACCAATTATGGGTTGGGGGTGTTTTCCACTCCTCCGAGATTTTTGATTTTTCCAGAAGAGGTGCTAATCCTGTCGTCCACAAGAGGCCAATTACTAAGATGGTGGTACTAAGTACTGTGTAAAATTCGTGAGCTTTATGTTAGCTTCTTCATTAATCTATCGCATAAACACAAAACATCTAAATTTCGTAAATCCATGGCTTTCTAGGGTGAAATTCAGCTAAATTTTCGCAATTACGATGGTCAAATTTGGCCAAAGAAAAGTCTGTACTTTTACCTATTGCAAAATATAAATACCTACATAAAGTTCGGTTCTTCATTACTGAAGTAGTAAAGTAGAGAGTTTTTGCCCCAGGCCCCAATTAGGGTAAGTCGGGCCCTGGCTGTTGGCCATCCCTGGCAGACACACAATCATTAAAAGAAGGAATTTCGATTGAAAAAATATTTGTTCATTTTGAGACTGGAAAGAAAAATTGAATTGGGAGGAATTTCTTTTCAGCTCCATGATCATTACTTCTAATCATATTCTAGGCCATTGAGTAACGAGGTCAATTTTCAACAATTGATGTCACGTGACAGGCTTCCAGTGACATAGTGTCGGCTGTTCAAAAAGGTGTTTCAAGGACGCGATGTATGATTATCTTGTAATGGTAATGTCTTTAACTATGTTAGAATTGAAAAATAAAAGTATTAGAAACACACAATTGTAAACATGTGGCTAAAGGGCCGTTTAAATGTAAGGTAAGCACTTAAAATGATGAGTGACGATTTGTTTATTTCAATTTCATTTTTTAACAAAAAATAAAAAAATTCGAACAAAACATTTTTTTTTAAATGGACAAAGTAACCCGAGTTAACGATAATAATATAATAAATATTCAGATAAATATTAATTTAACTCTCGTCTAGACCAGTAACAGCAAGCTTCTTTCAAAAATTTATTAAAAAAATAAATAAAAAATATTTTAAAAAAACGCCCAAGAAGAAATTTATTTATTTTAATTACATTAATTAATAATTTTTAAAAATAATAAATAAAAATAATTAAAGTAATATAATCATTATATAAATAATTTAAACTTTTTCATAAACAAATTCCGTTTAAATGAATACTGAAAACAATTCTTAGATAATATGCCTAATGTATTTATCAATATATTTTGTGAATAAAGATTTCATATTTACATACCCTTCTATAATTTTGAAAATAAACTTAATACATTTTATCTGCAAACTTTTCCTAAATTATTGAATTTTTATAACTATTACAAATAATTGATCAAGAGGTAAACAAGTTTAAAACATTTTTTTAATACTTGAGCTCAAAATAAGGCAAAAAATTAAAAAAACATTTTAAAAGTTAATTATCAGTTATTTATACACATAACTGATACACATAACATTATAAACATAAAGTTTCCAAACATAAATGTTTTCGTTTCAAAGTATTTTGTTTAGGATAAAATGGTTCATCTAATTGTTAATTCTATCAGGATTTATTAAAAAAAATTAATTAAAAAGAAAAATAATATCAAAAACCATACTGACTAAAAAAATTGCCATGAAATTTCGACAAACTGAAAGAATCCCAACAAAGTAAATAATTTTAGAATTAATAATTAATTTAGTAAGTAATATTTTTTTAAAAAAAATTTTGTATAATTTTATCTTTAAACAGAATATTCACTAAACTGAACATAATATAAGTACACATATCTAGGTATAAGTGTACATATTTATTAAAAAAAAATAAAATAAGGTAATATAAATCAAAATAAATTATTTTTTTAGATAATGCAGATTTTAAAATTCTGTCAAAGATTTAAATAAATATTAGGAAAATAGATGTTTTTACAAAAAAATCTAAAAAAATTATTTAGTGAAGAGAAATTTGTTTAATTAAATTTGAATTATTAATTTAATAATTATTGTTAAGCAATTGTATTGGTCAATTTTATTTTCTTCCATTCTGCCTAATTTTTTTTTCAGTTTCTTCCAGTTTCGTTCGGTATCTACTTCTTCCGGAGCACTGGAAGAAATGGGTTTCTTTAGAACATAAAAGCCAATCCTGGCCTATACAAAGGCGTTTATTTTCAAGTAAATATAGCGGTTTTAATTTTCATTTCAAGATGTGACGACGGAAACGACGCTATCGATATATATCGTAGCATTCCCGATGTAACATATGTTACATCAGGAGTGCTGCAAATCCTTGAGAGGTAGGGAGGAAGAGTACTACAAATAACAAGGGGGTTTGCTGCGTAGCTGCTGTGAAAATAAAATAAAAAAATCTACAATTAATAAAAGGATTAGTTTTAGTTGTGTGAAAAGAATGGGAGAATAAATAAAATAAAAAAAAAACTACAACTAACTGTACAAAATTATAATCTAACATATCTTTTATTTTAAATTTTAAAATAATCAATAAAAGAAGTGAATAAGTGAAAAGGGTGTGACGTATGGATGTGACAGAAGTTGAATTCTTGGCCATAGATGGCGCCACTGGAAAATAAGAACAATCGCACCCCTCTGCCTTAACAGGCATACGCCAACAACAACAACAAAAGAAGTGAAGGTACTAAAATCTATCAGAAAATGTATTAATATTAATTTAAAATTTAACATAAATCGAAATTGAATAAGGAAAATGTTTAGTTTCCATATGTTTAATTTCCATATTAGAATTCTTGTCCTTTTTTTCAAAAAAAAAAAAAAAATTTATACACATCACTGTTATGAACTTTTTCTGCGTTCACATTTCACTTCAGTTTGCACTCGAATCTCTACTTATTTTTTTTAAAACTAACTACTTTTTTTTCTTCCTATTTTCAATCGATTTTCGAGTGCACTCCAGGATTTTTTTTTTTTTTTTACTGTTTTACAAAAAAAATTAAAGCCTTATAATTTCAGGTTAAGTGAAAAGATCCCAACAATCTGGAATTAAAAAGGGGAGCTCGCTGGTCAAAGGTCATCCTCAACTCTTTAATTGGGATTTTTCTCTCAGCTCGACGGAATACCGTCTTAATATCCACTTTAGAAAAAGGCAATTAAACAGTAGAGTTAAAATAAATATTTATTTAAATAATTTATGCGAAAATTAAGTTACGATAGAATTAAAGATATCGTAACACAATAAGAAAATAAAAACAGATCAATTGAAATCTAGCAATATTTATTTTCCGTGAAATTGTTAACATTTTTAGCACAAAGGGCAATAATGAATAAAAAGAAAAATTAGATTATAAATTAGCTGAATTTATATCTTCTACAAATGAAATGAATGACGAAGGAGTAGACACACGTAAAACGAGGAAACAGTGACTGAGATAGAATGATTCTTTGGGCGATCGTAGGGTGATATTGATTAATAGTATCGATTGTGGCTGTTGACAAATCTGACAGTACCTTTGGAGAGTCCCTGTCGAGCAGGATTTCATTTCAAACCTTTAAATGTTGAAAAGAATTAGTAGCATGTTGGTTTTAAAAATATCTAATGATTGAGGTAAACCTATAGAGACAAGACATTGACTGTAAATCATTTAAAAAAGAGAGATGATGATGCTATTAGCATTTACGCGAGCATGGATGAAATAAGCTAGCGTTCACTTAATATGGCATTATTGCCGAGTTTTTCTTAAACGTAGACAAAACGTCTCATCATTTTAGCTGATTTCATTACAAATTTAACAACATATATATTATGTTTTTTTTCTTAACGGGTTGAGCGTTTTTGATTTATTTAATGAAAATGATAAAAGCAGACTTCTGAACATTATAATCAGCATTCAAATTTTCCAGTAATAATTATCCTTATTATTATTTCCAGTTTCCAAGTTTGTTTGTTTTATCACATAAAGGAAATTTCGTCTTTCGTAAACATTGTATGTAAAGCTCATAATGTATTTATTTTTTAAATTTTTTTTTTAAGAAATTCGATCTTTTTTTCTTATTTTTTGAAAAAATACCTTCAAACTTAGGTTTATTATTATTATTTATAACAGGAATATCATTAAAAATAAATATGATAATACATAGGTAACGATATAACTGCGTTACAAATTATTTTATAGTAATACATACAAATACATGATTATTGAAAATTTAATAAATTTATCATTATTAACTATTGAAAATGACAAAAAATTGTGTTGTTTCAAGCACACATAAGAGTAAGCAGACATCAACTGCAGATAGGCAAAAATTTCAAAGATTAACTTAAAGAACACAATTATCACATTGATCAACTTAAGTTATACAAAAACGCTGTTATGGAGATAAATTTTCATCACATAGAAGCGAAAGAATTTTCATCGTATTTTTTTATTGGTGTAAAAACATGAAAAAAAGTACAAATTTTCATTTTATTCTGGTACAATTTTTATCAAAATTCATATGCTATTATTATTACTTTTTTCTTCCAATGCCCACCTGGATAATGACCTAGGTCATGCAGGCACCTGAAGGGCAGATTTGTTGGCCACTCTTTCAGGGGCACCATATTAGGTGGGCCGACGTTGCTCCCAGAGTAAGGACAGATAGTACAGAGAAGGAAAGAACATCCATGCCTTGTCCGGGATTCAAACTCAGAACCTTTCTGATGCAAGTGCAGTTCCCTAACTCCTACACAGGTCAGCTGGCTATGTTATTATTTTAAAATGATGTAATTTATTACAAACCCATTGATGCCATTCTGCTAATTTACATTATAGTTTTTGCTGGCCGGGATAGACTGTTTGGAAGGGGTTTGGACCCTATGTTCAAGAAGTAGTGAGTTCGATCCCCGCCGACTGAAGACTCTCCGTGTAGTAAATAGTGACTGGTGCGCGTTAAATCTGTCGGGTCATAAAGTTCTACATGTTCCCATAATAAATTAATACCTCTGGTACTGAATTGGGTATTGATCGTTATCTGGTTCAAGTCAAAATTACAATACGTGGTTGAATGGATGTATGAATGGGTCAGCCCTATAAACGGGCCGTGACGTCTGTAACTGAAGTCTTATTCTTGGTCATAGATGGCGCCATCAAAAAATAAGAAACGCATTCTTTGCCTTTGAGATTTTTAAAATGTCATTTCAAAAATGTTAATGTTCGATGTCAAAAACGTTTTAAAAAAATTCAAATATCATTCGGATGGGTTAGGACGCATAACTTTAAGGTTAGGGCTTGAACTTTTATTACATTAAAGACTTTTCACGCAATGCAGTAAAAGCAGCAGAGTGAAATGAAAAATAATGGTTTGCAAAGAGGGTTTCTGTTTGGGAATCTAACAGAAGTTAAAAAACTTGAATGTTTGCTGTTGTTGACAATTCCTTTTCAACACTTCTGTTTCACATTCAAATGTACATTTCTTTCTTCACTTTTTTATTTACAGGTTAGTGATAAAATTTTTTTTTTAATGACTCATTTCCTTGTTTAGACATCTTAGTCAGAGTGACGGGAACTAAAAATTTGGCCTTGATTCGACGTACATCTCGGGCTTTAAGCTACGCTAAATTAGAAGAAATGAGCGTTGACATTTTTTTAATGCTCATCAACGTTTAATGTCTATTTAATGTATATTAATGTTTTTTTAAAACCACAATAAAGCAAACATTATTAAAAACTTCGAATCACATTTTGAACTAAAATACTTTTTTTTTTACTTATTTGTCAATTAATTTGTGAAAAATAATGTCAGACTTGTATTTTGTTTTTTATGTGATAAGAAAAAAGTTTTTGCTAGACCTAAATTTATGTATAATCGATTGTGAAAATAATTTAATCTCCATTTGTAACAGATTTGGAATTGGCGAAAGTACAATTAGTAAAAGAAATATACGTGTTTCAAGGAGTTATTTTTCATTGCGTGATAAGGAAAGACATGTTTCACTAGGAGGATAAAACATTGTTAAAAATCATCGTTAACTATTAAAATCAAGCCGACCGGCCTGTATAGGGAATTAGGGAACTGCCCTTGCATCAGATGGGTTCGAATCCCGGGCAAGGCATGGATGTTCTTTCCTTCTCTGTACTATCTGTCCTTACTGTGGGAGCAACGTTGGCCTACCTAATAGGGTGCCCCTGAAAGAGAAGCCAACAAATCTGCCCTTGTAAATACCTGAATTGACGAATGTTAACATAGGTGGGGCATTGGGACAAAAAAAAAAAAAAACTATTAAAATTATCTGAAAAATACAGTTCATATTCTTTTTGAGTAATATAATGGTGGAGTAGTGCATAGTTCCATCAAGCCCAAAAAAGGTACAGTTCAGGGGTCTGTCCAGACATTTTGTGAAAGGTCCGTTTTTGTAAAATTGTGAAAAAATTACCCGTAATTTGTGAATATAAAATAAACGTTAAGTCACATTCTTTCAACCAGGGTCCGCTTTTGTGAATTTGTGCAAATAGGGTCCGTTATTGCAAAAAAAAAAAAAAAAAAACTTTTTCAAGGAGTTTTTAAATTGTAAAGACATACAAGATTATGCTCAACACTGTAAAATTATAATAAAGAAATTAAATTTTATAAAATAAACAGCAATTGCTGCTACTAAATTAGAGATGCAACATACAAATATTTGGTATTTAGCCTATACTGCTGAACGCAGAATATTCATTTCGGACGAATAAAGGAAGAAGCTTCTGCCGAAGACAAAACTTAGTTCGTTTGCATTTGTCTTTCCTTCCTGGGAAGGGTTTATTCGATTAACAAAACAATAATGAAGATAAACAAATTTGTGAAGGGTCCGATTAAAAGATAAATTATTTTGTGAAGGGTCCGTTTTTAAGATAATATATTTTGTGAAGGGTCCGTTTTTAAGATAATATATTTTGTGAAGGGTCCGTTTTTATGAAAAGATATTTTGTGAAGGGTCCGTTAATGGACCCAAATTTCTTCTAAACAGACCCCTGCAGTTGCTCATTGGAATTCATTTAATTAATTATATAATTTAAGGCCTAAAAAAATAAAGAAATAAAAATGCGATTTTTCTCTATAATTCATCAAAGAAATATTTTGTTGAAGGCTGTTTTTCGAAGGCTCCGTCGTCAGATGAAATTATGATTTTTTGCGAATAATATGCTATTTTTATAATTGTTGTAAGTTTGCAACAATTACTCACGGCTGTTAGGTCAAATTTAGCTTATTTAAAGCCATCACTGGTAATGCTTATTTTGAAATTAGCGCAAAACGTTAATATAGAGAGAAGTCATAATTAGAATTGTATATTTGTAGTTATAGATACACTACAGTACTCCCCCACCAGAATTATATCTGTTTTTGAATTCGATGAACAGATACCACTAGTTGATTCATTGCTGTTTAGTGAGAAGCCGGGAGAGCTGTATTAAGATCACCGTATTTTTTTAGTGCTGATCGTGAGAGTTCACGGTTGTGATTGCTCCTATGTTGCCATTAGCAGTCGAGTGTATACAGACCGACGTTGTGTGTGATCGAGACTGAGTAGCAATAGCGTGAGGAGGTGGATAAGTAGCAAGTGAACTGTATCGAAGTAGGAGTGTTCAAATCAAAGTGGGCGTTACAGTCAAGGTAGGCATCTGTTTCTGAAGGTCATCAATGTGAGGAGAATACAATCGACCTTCATCTAACATAGAATCGAGTCTTATATACTAGTGAATTAGAATTGTATATTTGTAGTAGTAGATACACTGCAGTTTTATGAAAATAAAAAGCGTTTGTGATTTAATTTTTTAATATTTTCAAACTTAGTCCATTGCTGCATTATCTGGGCAAATAAAAATTTGCAAAAACTGAGAATAAGGCTTTGGTTTTGATAATTTTCACCAAAGTGGAAAAATGTCACCATATTGGCTGCTTTTAAAAAAGGTTTAATAACTTTTAAAATATTTAAGTTATTTGTCCGTTCTAAAGCAGGGGTCTGTCTAGACATTTTGTGAAAGGTCCGGTTTTTGTGAAATTGTGAAAAAATTACTCACATTCTTTCAACCAGGGTCCTGCTATTATGAATTTATGCAAATAGGGTCCGGTTATTTCACAAAACTTTAAGGAGTTTTTAAATTGTAGATACAAGATTATGCTCAGCACTGTAAAATTATAATAATAAAAATTAAATTTTCAAAAATAAACATCAATTGCTGCTTCTAAATTAGAGATGCAACATACAAATATTTAGTATTTAGCCTATACTGCTGAACGCAGAATATTCATTTCGGACGAATAATGGAAGAATCGTCTGCCGAAGACAAAACTTAATTCGTTTACTTCCATCTTTCTTGTTTTCTTATTCAATTAACAAAACAATAATGAAGATAAACAAATTTGTGAAGGATCCGATTAAAGGAAAAATCATTTTGTGAAGGGTCCGTTAACGGACACAAATTTCTTCTAAACAGATCCCTGTAAAGCCAAGATAATCGCTTTGTTTGAAATGTAAGGCAGTTAAACTGTGGCTTTTTTATTTTCCTTGGCAAGCCTAATGCCGTCATGCTTGGCGGCAAGAGCTTCAAGAAACAATGTAAAAGGTTCGTCGGGTTCTAATAATCTTTAGGGAGGACAATCAATGCTAATATTTTATTATTCCAGCAAGTAAGTTCTTTTTTAGTTTCAATTCCAATCTTTCAGGAATATATGTGAACTGAAAATTTCTGTTACTCGATTCAGAATTTTTTTATATTTAATTTGAAAAAACATCGCGACATTATCTTAAATATTGATATTTTTCGACAATATATCGCAGTATTAAAATTATAAGGCTTCCACTATAATGTTTATTGAAAATAGTAGCCTTACACGTAAAAAAATAGTAGCCTAAATAGTCAAAGAGAAATAAATAACATGCTATTTTCATCCATGCAGTAGTGTTTTGTATAATTATTATAATAAACAAACTAAAAAAATACAATAACTTAGCTATACTCCATTGCAAGTTAAGAAAAGACCATTACGATATAAGATGCGCCACATAACCAATTATAATTATATTAGATCAAAATAATGCAAGCAATAAGAAAGTTCATGTAAGTATGAGATAAACCATCGTAAAATATAGGAAAACGTTCGGTGTCATATCACGCGATATCACGTGGTGGAATTCTTTCCTGCAATTTGTGTCAACATAACAAATTAAGCGTTATCCAAGATGCATATTATCACCCGAATATTTTTTTGCAGAAAACATGCTTCCTAGTGACAATAACATAATGTTGATTCAGGTTTATCCTTATATAACTACTGTTCTAGTCTAGGAAGAAATTATCCTCTCTCCTATTCATTGCTCATTAACTATTTCCCAAAATGCAAAATGACTCTTGATGCAAAATGATTTGATTTTCATTTTATAAAAGAATTCAATTTATAATTAATTTGTACTTTGATTTGAAGTCTTCTTTTGGAAAATATCAATATTAAAAAATTGTTAAACTTTGCCTTCGGCAAAGAATTTTGAAATTTGACTAACTGACTCTTTGAATGAAGAACTGGGGATTGATCCCCAGTGGCGAATTAAAGCCAAACCAGCTGATAGATGGGTACTAGTTTGTTTGAGATGTAAAGACGGTCTGTGCGCAATACTGACCACATTGCCACAATCATGCCGTTGTTCACAAAATTAAAAGAGTATTAACCTGGCCCACAACGGACTTTAGCGGGAATGCTTTACTTTACTTATCATCGGTTATAGGGACCAATGTTCGTTGTGGTGACGAGGAGATTTCCGTTATTGTGATCTGTGGCAGAATAATCGCTAAGTCTTGGCAACTTCCGGGGAGCGGCCCACGTAAAACTAAAGGAAAAATCTCAGTAAGGGATCATTTCAAAGGCTATAACTCGTAGTCACCCCGGGCAAACCTCTACATTTTTTAAAAAAATTTTTCAAGTTTAAAAACAATTTGGCGCCTTGACGATTGTAGTTGGCGTGGCAGATCACAATACGAAAATGTACCCATGGGGACAATTGTGAAAAGCAGTCGCCAATGCATAGCCCTCATAATTAATAAGTACCTGTTACCTTAAAAATTTTACTTTAAGAAATTAGACAAAAATGAAAATTTCAGAATTTAAAAAAATTACCAAAAAGGAATTTTCAACAGGAACAAACCAACGGGCAGCCAAGATCCTTGCCCAAAAGTGTACATAAGCAACTTTGTATAAGATGAATATAGGAATGAAATATACAAACAAAATGAATGGCAATGAACTTGTCGCAGAATGCCACCAGATGGCGTCTTATAATGTAAAGAAAAAATTAGATTGTATTAAGAATCCATTGAAGGCAGTTGTAAGCCTAATGAACTGAAATAAAATTATTGTTATTGTTTTGAATCGATCGCTCATCCTTGAGAATTCCACAATGATGCAAGAAACCCGGGAAACTGATTGAAAAGGTGAGCGAAAAATTTTGATTTACTTGTTAGTAAAAATATTGAATTGACATTGATTTAAAATGGAAAAATATACTGCTGCTAGAAGTATAAACAGAACTGCTGTTACTAAGCTCATAAATAAAATTGAAACTATGTTAGTTAATACAGACTCAAAAGTTGAGGACATTATTGATTGTTTTGATTTATTATCTGGAAAAGAAAAAGACTTAAATGAATTGAATACGAAAATTTTTGATTTAACGAAAACCGAAGATTTGGAAAAGGAATTAACTTCCGTCGAAAATTATAAAGAGAACATATTATTGTGTAAGAATAAATTAAATAGAGCTAAAACGCCTCATCTATAAACATTAATAACGAAACGAAATACAACAACATTAAATTGCCACACTTAATAATTGAAGAATTTGATGGTGATATAATTAAATGGCCTGAATTTTGGGCAAGACTTAAGATTTCCATTCATGAAAATAACTCTTTGTCGAAAGTAGAAAAACTTTGTTATTTGATATCGTATTTGACCAAAGATGGCGAAAAAGCTATCGCTCGTTTATTGACTACAGATGAAAATTATGACTCTGCAATTAAAATATTAGAAGAAAGGTTCGGGCGTAAGGATTTGATTATAGACAGACATGTGTCTACGCTGTTACATATGGCGCCATCTCGTAAGTCGAGAGATGTGAATTCGCTGAGGAATATTTATGATGTTTGTGATTTACAAATTAATTCTTTGAAAAGCCTTGGTATTGAACCAGATAGTTATGGAACACTTATGTTTCCAATTTTGATCAAGGCTCTTCCGAATGATATTATTTTATTATTTACTCGAAATCACAGTTCGGATAAAAATAAATAAAATCAGTGATTTATTAACATTTTTGAAAACTGAAGTTGAATCACGTGAGCGCGCATATCTTTTGGCGGAAACGCCATGCGAAAGTAATAATATAAAAAATTTTGTTAAACCGCAAGAACTTAGGTCAAATAAATTTAACCGTTCCTTTGATAATAAGGATAAAAGACAAAGTACTGCCATTTTGAATGCTACAACTGAGAAATTTTGTATTTTTTGTGATAAATTAGGAAATCATGTATCTGATAATTGCAAGTGCTATAATTTAAATCAAAAGAAAAATTTGTTAAAACAAAAGGGAAGATGTCTTTCTTGTTATAAAAAATATCATTTACAACGAAATTGTCATGCAAATGTAGAATGTTCTAATTGCCATAGTAAAGAACATAGAAAGGGTTTATGTGATAAAATTGATTCTACAGAAAACAATAATTCCCAAACGAGAGTTATTGATACAAATACAGTTGTGACCTCGGTTATTCCTGTTCTTAAAAATGAAACAAACGATAAAACTATGTCAACATTTAAAGCTGTTATTGTTACCCCTGATGAAAAACTTACTGTTCGGTGTTTATTAGATTCAGGCAGTGAAAGAACATTTATCCATAGACAAGTTTGCAACAAATTAAATTTACCCATAGTTGGGAAAGAAACTATTAATTTAAATACATTTGGCAGCACTGATTCAATTAACTATGTTAGATCTAAATTTCGATTTAAATTGTGCAACGTTGATGATACAAATAAATTTGTTATGATTGATGCTTTAGAATCACCCGAAATCTGTGGTGCATTCATTGAAGCTCCTAGTAAAGAATTCATTAAGCAAATAAATTCTTTAAACATTAAACTTTCAGACTGTGATGATCATCCACAAAAAATAGATATTTTAATTGGATCAGACTACTTTTGGAAAATAGTGACTGGAAAAACAAAACGCTTAAGTTCTTCTTTGATGTTAATGGAAACTCAAATGGGATGGGCTGTTCAGGGTCCAGTTTCCCAAACCCCCTTAATAAATGAATCAACATCAGTTAATGTTTTGAATGCCATTATTTCTAAGGACGTAGAAGATGAAAATTTAACATCAAATTATATAAAATCCTTTTGGGAACTGGAATCGATCGGCATTAGAGATGAAATTTCTGATAAAAGTATTTCGAATAATGAAGCCTATCAAAATTTAAAGTCAAATTTAAACTTTAAAGATAACAGGTATGAAGTTAAGCTTCCTTGGAAACACGATAGTGTTAATTTGAATGACAATTATTTTAATGCCGAAAAAAGATTACATTCCTTGATTGGTAGATGCTTAAAAAGATCCTCACTTGTACACAGATTATAATGAAGTTATAGAAGAATATTTAAGATTAGGAATTGTTGAAATTGTCGCCGATAAAAATGATAAAACTGAGAAACCTGTCTACTACTTGCCCAGCCCCATCATCCTGTGATTTGAAAGGATAAAGACGCAATTAAACTAAGAATTTTTTTTGACGCTTCGTCACATCCTCCGAAATCCCCATCATTAAATGATTTGTTGCATTCTGGACCAAACTTAAACCCTGACTTAAAATCTTCTTCTTAAGTTTAGACTCAACAACATAACATTCATCGCCGACATCGAAAAGGCATTTTTGATGATTTCACTTAATGAGAAGAATCGAGATGCTGTGCGATTTTTATGGGTAGACAAGTTACCAGAAAATTTATCTGAAATTCAACCAAGAATTCTTCGCATGAAGCGTGTCTTGTTTGGTGTTACTTCAAGTCCTTTCCTTTTAGCGGGTATGATCAAGTTGCACGTAGAAAAATATAGCCATAAATACCCTGAAACATGTAACATATTTAATGATTCTATGTACGTAGATGATCTTTTATCAGAGTCTTCGAATGAAGAGGAGGCATTTAAGATATCTAAAGAAGCCAAGCTAATTATGGATGAAGCAGGCATGAAACTCAGGAAATGGAAGAGCAATTCTCCGAAATTTGAAAAATTGTGGGAAAATTCCGAAATTGAATTTAATCCAAGGGAAATTCAGAATCATGATGAAACAACTACAATAAAGGTTCTGGGATTAATTTGGCATAGATACCAGGATATCTTTAAATTTGACGTAACTAATCTCATCCAATTTATAAAGAACTCTGATAAAACAAAAAGAACACTTATTAGAATTTTTGATCCTATTGGATTTTTATCACCTTTCACAATGAGACTGAAAACGCTTTTCCAAGAACTTTGGGAAAGGGGAATACACTGGGATGAGGAACTACCAGTTGATATAGCTCGCCAATGGAACATTTGGTGTGAAGAATTACCTTTCAAAACAATCTCGAAATACCAAGATATTATTTTGATTCAACCTTGATCGAAGATATGAAAGCCATCCAAATTCATTGTTTTACTGACAGTAGCCTATGGAGCCGTAATCTATTTACGGGTTACAGACACTAATAATGACATCAATGTTAAGTTTCTTTTATCTAAAGGTAGATTAGCACCTCTGAAGAAATTGACAATTCCCAGACTCGAACTAACTGCTGCCTTGATAGGTGCTAGATTGATATTTCATATCAAACCCGTTTTTCAAAATCTGTGTCAATATCAGCTATCATTGCTGGACTGATTCAAGCATTGCACTCTCTTGGATTAATGATTCGTCTTCAAGGTGGAAGCCTTATGTGGCCAACAGAGTGCGAGAAATTCAATCTTTGACTGACCCAGGAATTTGGCATCACTGTCCTGGTCAAACAAATCCTGCCGACATCATTACCAGAAGAAAAAAGTTATCAGAACTGATTACCAGTGATTTATGGTGGTCAGGCCCTGAGTGGATGCTAAAAGAAGAAAATTGACCCCAAGCTCTACATATTGTTTCAGATAGTGATAACAGTACTCTGGATTTAGAAACCCGTAAACCTTACGTTTCTCTCCTAACTTCTGTTGCGGAAAATCTGGTAAAGAATGAGATGAGGAAACATCTCAATGTGTTTCAAACTGCTACAGGTGATGAAATTTTGCAGAACTCTAACCAATTACTTGATTTGAATAAATTTAGCGAGTTAAGTAAAGTCCATCGTATAAAAGCATGGGTGCACAGATTTGTCCATAATTCCAATCCTTCGTCTGAAAAATATTATGGACCTTTGACTGCTCCTGAATTAAAGACTGCTGAAAGATATTGGGTAAGAAATACTCAAATGAACTATTTTCATAAGGAAATTTCAGATTTGTCTCATCAAAGAGCTATAGACAAAACATCTAATATTTACTCATTGTATCCAGAACTCGATGAAGATGGTCTCTTGCGATTAAAGGGCAGGATACAATTTGCAGACTGTTTAGAATCCACTAAACATACATGGATACTACCGTCCAAGTGTCGTTATGCAGAACTGGCGATTCTCAATGCCCATGAACAGGTCTTGCACTCGGGAGTAGACCCAACACTAACTCAAGTGCGGGAAAAATTTGGGATTATAAAAGGGAGACAAAGAATCAAATCCTTACTTGGTAGATGTATCATTTGCAAGAGATATAGTGCTCGTCCTGGAGAACAAGATGTGGCCCCACTTCCTCCAGATCGCATTCTGGAAGCACCACCGTTTGCTATAACGGGATGTGACTATGCAGGTTCCTTTTTCTCCAACGAAAACAAACATTATTTGCTTTTGTTCACTTGCGCTGTCACTCGCACTGTACATTTAGAGCTTGTACATTCCCTAAACACAGAATCATTCTTACTAGCCTTTCGACGATTTATATCTCGTCGAGGATTATGTTCAACAATATATTCTGACAATGGAAAATCATTCAAACGAGCAGATATTGAACTTCAAAAATTGTGGAAATGTATTTCTGATCCTTCTGTTAAAAACTTATTTTCTGCTTACAACATTCACTGGAAATTTATTGTTGAGCGTGGAGCATGGTGGGGGGGATTCTGGGAGAGGATGATAAAAACTATCAAAATTACGCTCAGGAAAATTGTTGGCCGATCATCGCTTTCTCTCGAAACAGTGTTTGTCGAGATTGAAACTATGATAAATTCCAGACCCATCACTTATTTATATAGTGACCCCTCAGAACCATCTTCACTCACTCCAGCTCATTTTTTAATAGATAAACGCTTGCTATCCCTCCCTCCTAACAGAATTTCTAAGGCTGATCTATTGGGATCAAGAGAATCAATTGTGAAAAAATTTAAACATCAACAGAATCTGTTGAATCATTGTTGGAAATGCTGGCGAAAAAGGCTACTTGTTAAATTTAAGGTCAGCTAACACGAGTCAAAAGGTCTCGAATGTAAAAGAGTTTAAACCCAATGACATAGGAACTTTATCCTAGAAATATGTGGTCATTGGGCAGAATAACTGAAATTTTTCATGGAAGGGATGGCAAGGTCCGTTTTTGTTCAATAAAAACTCGAACTGGAATTATTAGAAGGCCTATTCAGCTTTTATATAATATGGAAATTAATAACTAAAAAGAAAAAAAAAAAAATTGTGTGAACTTTAACATATTTGTAATGCTCTCTAATATTGTATTTTTTTATTAATGATTATTTTTTATTTAGAAGATTTCATTCCAGAGAAGCTAAAATGTCAAGTCTGGTAAACTGTTTACTTTTTTGTAAATTTAAATTTGGTGGGGAGTGTCGCGGAATGCCACCAGATGGCGTCTTATAATGTAAAGAAAAAATTAGATTGTATTAAGAATCCATTGAAGGCAGTTGTAAGCCTAATGAACTGAAATAAAATTATTGTTATTGTTTTGAATCGATCGCTCATTCTTGAGAATTCCACAGAACTATTACCATACAAAAAGAAAAAAAAATCTTAGGAAGGATTATTTATCATAGGAATAGATTCTATAACAGAATATATAAAAGTGTGTTCAATTCCATATCATATATCATGCAATAAATCATGTGAATTTCAAAATAAATCTAATGCTTCTATTCTAAGCACTGCGTACAATTATCAGACAATAACTGAATACTTATTTTAAGACGATGAGATTAAATACTTTCATTTTTTACATCATAAATATTTTTCAATTTTTTATACTTTTCTAGCTGAATACCCGTTGTGCATAAATAAACTGAGTTAGACTGATTTTTTTTATTACTTGTTTAGTTTGAAAAATTAGAAAGAAGATATAATAAGGAAACTTAAATCATGAATATGATTTCAATGAGGATCTGCGTACAGGAGTGTGTATTCCAGACTTTTTGGGGAAGGCCTTTGTTTTCGTAACATTGAGTAAAACAACTCTAATCACAATTTTTTTAATACAATTTTTGTCAACAAAACAATCCTTGCAACCTTGTAAAATATTACTAACTTTTAAGTAGATTAAAACAAAATTGTCACAGGCAAGAAGCAGAAAAAAAAAAAGAAAAAAAGAAATTAATAGAAAAATTTCTTTTATAACGATACAAATCTTTTCTGTAAGTTGGAGAAAAATTTCCAAAGTAATTGTTATTATATTTTTAAAAATTATTTTATTAACATAAATATCAAAATTTTGTTTACTTTAAAAATAAAAAAATTCTCTTAAATTTGATGAATTTTAAGGTTAATCTTTGAGTGAGAATTTATATAATTATGTGATTAATAACTGCCAAAGATATATAAAATATTTTAATTAATAAAGAGCGAAAGATAACCTTTACGATTCTGACTTTAAAAATATTTTTTTTTTTCTTTAGCGTTCAATTGACAAGAGATATTTATAGATTTTCCCCACGCTTATTATAAACATTTCGCGTGGAGGAAATAAAATTCGAACCACTTTACATCATCTTAGATCAAGAAATATGAGACTCATAAGAAGCTTCACAATTACCATCATTGTTCTTTAATAGCTCTTTATTTTTCCAATCAACAAAATGATTCACTTTTCAGTTGCTTTTTTTTTTTTTCTTCTTTTGTTAAGTAAGAATGACACTAATCATGTGGTATCTGTCAAAGCATTGGAGGACAATTAAAATGATAACACAAGCAGAACTTATTACAACCGAACTATTTATTTTGAAGTAACGCTACATTATTGGTGTCATGTGATAAGAGTAAATTGTAGAAAGCGTTAATAATCTTACTACATATAAAAATTGTTTTCCATTGTTGTCGATACATTTTTATTGACTGGAAAATCACATATGAGTATCCAATTTTCCCACATTAATTTCCTTGCAGGTTTGGTAGTCATCAGCATAAAATTGATATAAAAAGTTAATGTTTTCCTATAAATATTTTTGTTTCCCTAATTTAAAGATTAAAATTACCTGTATTGTTATTATTACGATTTTGATTTTATTTGATTTCATATATTTTTAGTTAAATAATTGCAATTGTTTTATGCCAAGAAATAACAATTATTGCGCAGCAATCATCGGGGTCGGTGAGCGTCAGCTAAAAGGGGGCTTAGCCCCCTAGTCATGAATAAAACAAAAACGAATTTGCACTCAATTATTCAGCAAGGTTATGAAGAAAATTTAACCACACTTTTGTTAACCGCAAGATTTTTTTGAAAAAGATTGAAACACATTTTTCATCAATTGTTTTATGACACTCTATCCCCTCAGCCACCACAGCTCTAAACTTATGTTATTGCAAAAAGAGCTACATATATATATTGAGAGAGAGAGAGAAAATAAGGAAAAAGATATAAAGATTTTTTAAAGGGGAAGAAAAAATTTTTTTATCCAGAGGAATTAATCTTAATTTGTAATCATAACTACATTAATTTTAATTTTTTAAATTTAAGTACTAAAAAAGAAGAAAATATCTGAATTGTTGTTTCATACAATAAAATAAATGATTTTAAATTTAATATAAATAACTAATTACTTGGAATTCTAATGTTTCTAAAAACATTTATTTAAATACCATTTTTAAACAGAATTTGTAGTAATGTTTATTTATCGAAAAAATCAAATGGATGAACTCTTCCAAAATTTGATAAAAAACAATGGATATACAACTAATGTAATTAAATTCTATATGAAATTGAGTTAATTGTATGTTACAATTAAAAATGTCTTTGTTAACTAAATTGATATTTTTACCATGTGAAAATCCAACTCAGGCAAATCCATGGCTAAAAATCCTCTAATATTTAATAAAAAAAACTTAAAATTTTTTTTATAATATTTTTTTTTTTACATTAAATGTTAATAATTTCTTTAAATTCAACATCATTAATATTAAAATTTTATAATTAATTACATTGGACATTGAACAAGAAAGAGTTTTAAACTGATTTCTATAAATGAGGTTCGCTTCATCATATATTAGTAATACTTATTCAAATTGTCAAACAAGCAAAAATTCATTTTCAATAGGGAATTTTTGAGGAAATTTCACACAAAATTAGGGAATTTTCTAATATGTTCAAAGAGCAGGAGAATATTTATTAAACCAATAGACCAGAAAGACAAGGAGGCAATTAGTCAATTAGAAACAGAGTAAATTAGTTTAGATCAGAAAACATTACTTTAAAAAAAAAAAAATTAATAATAATTTTAAATTCCTCAACGTAAAACAAGTATTTTTTCATCACTGATGTTCATAAATTTCAAAAGCACTTGTATATAAATAAAAAAAAAAAAAAAAACTAATTAGGATGTAGTTGAAATATGTTTATCGCCAACAAATAGTTTTACATAATGCTAATGGAAAATTATAATCAAGTTTCCTCTCACTCTTATTTAGTCTCTATTACTCTTGCATTTTCTTCCAAGTTTATTTTGAAATTTAATTCAGCCTTTCATTATTTATTTGTATAAAACCTTCAGTAACAATGAAATCAGATATTTAAAAAATATACACAATTAAGAATATATTTATTAATGATAATGTGTAAAAAAAATAATTTTAGACTGAGTAATTTTTTAACAAAAATTCAGATGGCTTAAACTATTCTTTAAAAAAAAAAAAAACATACTTAAATTAAATTATAACAACAAGATTAAATGTGAAAAAAAAATCTATTATTTTAAAAACAATACCAATAAAAAAATAGCTTTTTTGATTTTTATATACATTTTATGAATTCAGACTCCCTGATGATAGTTTTGAATTAAAATTTTTTTTATAAATAATCATTAAGATATCTGCAACTGATAAAAAAAAAAATTAACTAAAGATTACAAACGAAGTATACTTTTAAAGATGAACAGCAAGATTTAAACCAATCTCTATTTTATAGCAGGTTTATTTATTGTAAATTGAGTTAGAAATTTAATAATAAAAATAGTTTTTGATAAAAATATGAAACCTTTTTCCCTCAATAAACTAGTAAAGTAGTTAATTTCTTGATACCAGGGTTGTAGTTTTTGCCGGCAAAAACCAAATTATTTAAATTGCTGATTAAATATTATTACAAAATACTTGAAGCAAATTTAAATCAATCATAAGGAATAATAATTTTGATACATTACATGAAAAAATTATTTTTAAAATATTAATAATTAATATAAGGGTAATAATTTTTGAAGGATTGAAAGTTTTTGACCTCTTTTCATTTTAGAATCCTTAAATAAATGTTTTTTTTAACAAATTGTATTTTTTTTTAACTTCTTCATAATAACTTTTGGTATGTATTATTTTACATATCACTCTTACACTATATTTAAAGAGAGACATAAGAAAGCTAAGATGGATGTTTTATTAGATAGATTTTGATAATCACCTCATTTCTCAATATTACTACAAAATGCAAACAAAACCACATAATTTAAATTCTTGTGAAATTTCCAGTGAATTTTGGAAATTAATGTCTCATTTACACTCATGTCCTTCTAGTAGTACTGCCATTGAAAGAGTGTTTTTGAATTTTTCATTTGTACATTCTAAAATTCGGAATAAGTTGACTCTAAATAATGTTTCAAAACTAGTGTTCTGTTATGCTATGTTGAGACAGCACAAATTGTATTGTGATGATTAATAAAATATTGAATTTGGGCAAATTTAAAAAATTGCATTGATACTTGTATATTTTAATTAACTACACATGTTGATAGATATTTTATGTTTTAAATTATAGCTATATTAATTTAAAATAAGTTCATTTCATTGGAAAAAAGAGAATAATCACTAATTTTCCGAACAATAATGTTTTAAACTACTAAAATGAAATATTTAAACATTATGATTTAATTATGGAATAATTTTGTTAATTTTTTTTAATTATATATATTTATAGTATATATTTCAATTTTAGGAATAATTTTTTATCAAAAATGTGTTTTTGTCTTCTCATTTTGGAAAATATAAGTTTTTGCCACTTTGCTTGGCAAAAACCTGTTTTTGCCAGGACGGTTTTTACCATGGTTGTTTCCACCTGCAGCAAAATCTTGCCAACCCTGCTTGATACAAATTGGGATAAAATTCAAATTTCTTATTGGATTTTATTTACCATAGAAATTAATCTACAATTTAGTCATTTTAATTCTTATTTAATTTCAGTCTAATATAAAATTATTTAAATATTTATTTGCTGAACAGATTGTTAATCAATGTTGTGTAAAGTTTATTTCTAATAAGAGTTTTGTATTTATTATTTTAGTTGCAAATTTTAATTGGGAACTGTTTTATATAAAGCTTATTATATAAGCAATTATATAATTAATTAAATTTATAAATAAAAGATTACTCATTTATTATTAAAATAATGGCAAAATAATTAAGTTGCATACTGTTTTAAATATGTTTTTTGATAAAATGTTTAATAATGTAATAGTACAGGATGACTTAATAAAAAGAAATGCACTCTTATTTTCAAGCTTTTAATTTGGTAAAATAATAAAAACCAAATAATAATAATAGTAAAGAATATTAAGAAAGAATGATAAACAGGTACACCGACAATAAAGCGAACATTATTGGTTGTGAAATATTGTTGCATTATAAACAATAAGATGGATATGAATAACTCTGCATCAAATTATCCTTTTTGAAAACTATTTTATTATGCTATGTACAATTAATTTTTTTTTCTCTCATCAAAATTTCTTTACAAATAAATGATTTTTTTTAATAGAAACAATAATTAAATTACGCCCAGAAAAAAAATTTAAGAATCAGAAAGGTGAAATAAATTTATTCAAGAGTGTTTCAAAAAATATAA
This sequence comes from Parasteatoda lunata, assembly GCA_949128135.1. Classification (NCBI taxonomy): domain Eukaryota; kingdom Metazoa; phylum Arthropoda; class Arachnida; order Araneae; family Theridiidae; genus Parasteatoda; species Parasteatoda lunata. The sequence goes on from OX421975.1 coordinate 104,700,806, forward strand.
CACAATGAAATTTAAGTTATACCACAAAGCTAAGAATTAAAAACATCATGTGTTTCGGAAAAAAATAACGTTAGCAGTGTCGACATAGATCCCACACTGCATTGGATAATTCGAAAATTTTGTTGACTTCATAATTTTAATTATTTTTAATAGAAACTTTCATATTTGGTTTTTTAAGTGGTTGACCTACACACTCGAAATCCACTCTCGTAGTCAAAAATGAGGAGTCGACTTATACACTGGGATATACGATAAGCATTTAAATCTTATCAATAATTTAGACTACAATTAAAATAAACAGAAATAATTTACTAGTAAGAATTTTCCCAGTAAATAATTTCCTCTTTTGTTATTAATTACTTGAAAAAACTAAATGCAAACAAATGGTATAAAATAATAATTAAACAAACGTGTGAAATACTATTTAAAAGTGTCATAAAACTTTTAAAACATAGTTATTAATGAGTCTAAAGCAAAAAGTGCTGTAGCTTAAATTTAAAAAAACAATATTTAAAATACCTCTAATATTTAAAAATTTCTTTCTCTAATTTACATTATCGCTCAAGCTATCCTACATTATTTAATCTCTAAATAGAACAGCACAAAATTAAATTGTTTATTTATTTCTTCAATTAAATTATCTCTAGTTATAAAAATGTTTTCAAGATGAAATTTAGCTTCAATAGACTAGATTAGATATTTAGCTTTAATAAACCAGGTTAGATATTTATCTATAACAGATGCTTCAATACAAACACAATTAAATTATTGCTTTATTCTTTAATTAGAAATTATTTATGAAATGTGATAAATATAACATGAAATTGAAAAGAAAAAAAAAACTCAGTTTAATTAACATTATCTTTCAATCTATCTTAATAAATCTTTAAAACAAATCAATACTTTTTGCTTTATTACTTCATTGGAATAAATTATTTACATTTTCGATGTGACGCTCATTTAAATCATTTCAATTAATTACTGTTAAACTAAAATGAACAAAAATCGTTAGATATTTGTACTTATAAAATTATAATAGTTTTAGTATAAAATATTATTTCATTTTTTAATAGGAAGTACTCTGAAACAACTAAAAATAAACGTGATAACAAAATACTGAGGTGTTAAATAATAATTAAACGAACGAATTTAAAATTTCATATGATGCTTAACGGTTAACTCCATGGAGAGAATGACACTTAAGAGTATATGGATTGAATTCCATTTAAACTAATGCTGTTATATTTTTTTAATAATCGACATTTCTTAATAACGATGATAAGTATTTAAAAAGCTACATAAATAAGTTACATAACTAGGGGGTGCCACTAATTTCCCCCTAAAAGAAAAAAAAAACGCGATTTTAAAAAACCGATTAAATAAGCGTGGCATAGTTAAATTATTACAGATAATTTATTCAATTGAATGGGTGTAACAAATTCGTATTCGACGAGGTGAACCAAAATTGGGTACAGACACCGAAACCAAAACAAATTTTATTTTTCCACACCGTCAGAATCGTGAGGGGTTGCAAGAACCCCTGGGGATGCCCTGCCCAATATTGGTTTACGAACTTAGAAAACTCACGGGAAAAATTGCAAGCATGCATTCCGGCACAGAATGAAAACTAAATTTTTTTTTCATGCTCTGATCAGTGCCGAAATTCTGCAAATCACACTAAATTTATAAAAATGTTTATTTTTTTAAAAAACTAACCTGCTCATCGTCTTTCTCCTGCGAGGCCATTTTTCCATTACATATACCGCACTGAAGACAACTGACGTCAGGCGTCACTACTCTCTATATACGGGTTCTTCGCGTCGCTCTGACGTCACAGGTCAGGAAACTTGGCGCATTTTTGGCGATGGAAAATACCGCTAAATTTAATGCTTGGATTTTAAAAAGTTTTTTTCTCCGAGGGACACGAGTTCTCTTCAGAATGAATTTGAGATGCATTATATAAAGCGCAAATAGAGTATAAATTTTTCTCACCCTACTATATTGAGTTGATAGACTTTTCCAATTTCTTAATAATACGACCTTTATTTTTATTTAATATTACAAAATAAATAACATAGCTGAAATGTCTCAGAAAATTTAATAAGATAGTCAATAATATTTAAGTTTTAATGGAAACAAATGTTTAATAAATTAGAAAAAAAGAACTATTATAAACGTTGAGAATGACTATTATGGAAATTAAGCTAAATAATTCAGTTATTTCATTTTGATTTGAAAACCAAAATGTGAATTGCTATTGCAGTTTTTTTTTATAAATGCGTGTCCTTTTCATAATTGTTGTTAGAAATATTATGCATTTTTAAAAATAAGTTTAATTTTTTTCTTTTTGGCATATTACGTTAAATATAAATTCATAAAGACAATCTAAATAATGGATTATATTGGATTTAAATATAATTATAGATTTCAAACAGTTTAAAAAAACTGTGCAAAAGAATTCTTAGTTCTCGGAACCCTTTTAACTCTTCCATAGAACCCTTGCATTCCGCGGAACACCATTTAGGAACCACTGCTCTAACATTCCTACCTATCAATAAGTACTTAGCTACGTAATACAATCTGTAAACAAAAGCAGTCTTCTCTCGATACGTTTTTAAAAATAATTACATAATTTTTATTAATTAATTTAATATATTTTTTAAAATGAATGAGAGAAGTTGTCAATTAGAAAATTTTATTTTGTAGTCTTTTTATTGTTGTTTTAACATTGTATTTTTCATAACACTGCGTACTGCATCTGCTGATATAATTTGCCGTTATAATGAATTTTTTTACCATATTTCTTTTTTACCAATTTTTTTTTCCGATTAAGTATAATACGATTATAATATTAATAATAAATGTTATGTCGATATTATGTTAATGTTATATGTAACAATGTTATTGTCGGGAGAACTGACGACGTTGAATTTTATACAGTTAGCATTTTTATAAGTCTAATTGAGCATTTCCCAAAACGTGAAAATAAAAAAGCATTGGATAATTAACTGTCAGAAATTTTTTTTATTAATGCGGTATGTTTGTTGTTTTAATTTATATATAAAATGTATTTTAATATATATATTGCTAATAATTGTGAGCGAAACTAAGGTGTCAGGTTAATTAAAGCAAAAAATGAAGTAATCAAATATAATGTCTTTTGAAAAGCAATTCAATGCGTGAAAAAGAAAGCATGCAATATTTATTATAGTTGTAATATTGTAATATTTATTGCAATATTTATTAATGCAATATTTATTTCAATTAAGGGATTTCTTAACCATTTACAAGCAGTGAAATGGCGGGCAAATGAATAATCAATAGACCTTTGAGAAAAAATATGCCGATTCGATCATTACTACTCGTGACGAAATAAAACTTGTTTACTTGTTTCTACGATGACTGTAAACCATTTATTTTACGCTAATAAACAACTGCTCTGTTAATCAATCATACATTTCTTAAACGACGAATTTATTAATTTATTACAATTTGGGAAGCCATTTATAAGCATATGCAAAGTGAGGCCCTCGAAACATTACTATTGAAACCTAAGGCGTAAAATTCCGAGTATTAGATCAAAAGTTATTCTATGTATTCCCTTTTTTTGCTCACTGTACTAATACAAATATTCCTTAGCCAAGGCATAAATATGAGAATCACGAAAAAAAAAAATGCTTAATCACTCGCTACGCTTTTTTTTATTGAAATAAATATTATAAAATAAAGAGAGAGAAAATACTAAGATTTCTTTATATAACAAGCGATATTTTTTTTGGAGCTAATATATTATTTAATTGGGTATTGTTAAAAATATCCGATTAGATAAAACATCCGATTAGATAAAACATCCGATTAGGGAGTATCAGGAAAATAGCCTTTAAATTTTAAATAAAAAGCAAGAAGTGTAGAAAATTTGGGTCAAGTATATACGAAACAATGACCATTTTCTTAAGAAAAAAAAAAAAAAAAGAAAAGAAAAAGAAAACTGAGAATTTAAAAAAAAAAAAAAAATTAATATATCAACTTTTTTATGTTTAGAGAAAATCGGGAGAATATTAGTGAAGAAAATAGATTTTAGTGTAAAGAATATAGATCGGTCAAGTGTATAAGAAATAATGACAAATTTCGTAAGAAAAAAAAAATTCTTAAAAAAAAGAAGAAGAAAAAAATATTTTTTTTCATTTCATATATTAAATTTTTCATATGTAGAGAATATCGGGAATATTAGTGCAGAGGATATTTTATACCGTAGAGAATAAAGGTTTTGTCAAGTGTATAAGAAACAAAAACAATTTTTTATTTAAAAGGAAAAAAAGAAAAAAAAACGAGTTTTTTTTAATTTATGATATCAATTCTTTCTGGAACTAAAATTATTCTTAAATAAGCTTATTTGGTTTGGTTATTGTTAAAAATATCCGATTAGATAAAACATGAGAGAGAAAATATCTGAAAAATAGCGTTTAACTTTTAAATAAAAAGTAAAAAAAAAAAAAAAAAAACAGTGTAGAGAATATCGGTCAAGTGTATTAAGAATAATCATCATTTTCTTTTTTTAGAAAAAAGAAGAAAAAACTAAGATTTATTTAATATATAAATTTTTTTATGCGTAGAGAATATCGGGAATATTAGTGTAGAGAAAAGATTACCGTGTTGAGAATTTAGATCAGTCAAGTGAATAAGAAACAATAAAAAAAATTTAAAAAATTTTTTCTTTTAAAAGTCTAATATCTTTTTTTATTTAATATATCAATTTTTTTATGGGTAGAGAATATCGAGAATATTAGTGTAGAGCAGTGTTTCCCAAACTTATGACTTTCGCGTACCCTTTCTAAATTTTTCGTAACGCTGTGTACCATTAATAAAAAAAATGAATGAATTTTTTACTATTAAAAAATTGCACAAAAGTTAAAAACCACAACTGGCTGTTAACACCACTAATTATTAACTGTTAACTCTGCAAAGAATAGCCAATAGAAAAATACATAATCGTAAATTTTCATGGCTAGCTTAGTTTTTAAATAAATTTTTTTGAAATTTTCGTTTGTTGCAAGATATTTTGCATGAGAACGCGTACCCCCACTGAACTCTTCCCGTACCCCTGGGGGTACGCGTACCACACTTTGGGAAACACTGGTGTAGAGAATATAGGTCAGTAAAGTATATAAAAAACACTACCCATTTTCTTAAAAAAAAAAAATAAATAAAAAAAAAGACTTGTTTTCATTTAATATATAAATTTTTTCATGTGCAGAGAATAAATCGAGGATATTAGTGTAGAAAATATTTTATAGTGTAGAGAACATCGGTCAGTCAAGAGCAAAAAAAAAAAAAAAAAAAAAAAAGACTTTTCTTTTTAAAAAAATTTGGAAACTGGGATTTTCTTTATTTAATATAGAAATTTTTTTATATGTAGAGAATAGTTTGCAGTATAGAGAATATATATCAGTCAAGTGTATAAGAAACAATAAAAAATTTTCTTTAAAAAAAATAAAAATCTAAGACTTTTTTAAAATTTAATACATAAATTTTTTTATGTGTAGAGAATGTCGGGAATATTAGTGAAGAGAATATTTTAGAGTGTAGAGAACATAGGTCTGTCTGGTTTAAAAGAAACAATAACCATTTTCTTCAAAAAAAAAAAAAAAAAAAAAAAAAAAAAAAAAGAAAGAATTAAAAAAAAACTGTTATTTTTTTATTAAGTATATAAATTTTTTATGGCACTAAAATCACATTTAAATGAGCTTATTTGGGTAATGTTAAAAATATCCGATTCGATAAGACATCAGAGTAGGGAAGATCTGGAAAGTAGCCTTTGAACTTTAAATAAAGAAAGTAAGAAAAAAAGAAGAAAAAAAACAGTAAGGAGAATATCAGTCGGCCAAGTGTATAAGAAACAATAACAATTTTCTTCAAAAAATTTTTTTAAAAACCGTGATTTTTTTTATTTAATCTATCAGTTTTTTTACGGCACTAAAATCACATTTAAATGAGCTTATTTGGGTAATGTTAAGAATATCCGATTAGATAAGACATCAGAGTAGGAGAAATCTAGAAAGTAACCTTTGAACTTGAAATAAAAAGTAGGGGAGAGTGGGGTCAATTGTAACAGGGTACGATTGTAACAGAGCAAAAAAAATCGAATGTCGGGTTCTAGATTTGGTTCCTAGGTGGCGCACTAGGTGTATTTAATAAATCTACATGTATACCCCTGCTGGCAACCATTTTTATGTACTTTTGAAAGAGTTATATCACAAAATATATTTTCACGCTACGTAAGTACTTTTTTTGGTATTAGAATATTATATTGTAACAAGGTAATTTTGTTTAAACAAATAAAAATTATTAACCGAATATGTAAGTGGACACCATAATTAACATTTCAAAAAAAAATATTAGTTTTGTTAATTAACTAGCATTGTTTTTAACAAATGAAGCTGAAATGGCGTCATGGGGACGATTGTAACAAAAAGTAAAGGGACGAATGTAACAGCTGAAAATAAATAATCTTATGTTTACAAACCATAACTTTACTCTTTAAGAACCACTAATAGTTTCCTATATCATTTATATTATGTTGCATTTGCATTATTTTATTTGTCACCTTTCGCAGCATAAATTCAAATTTTTAACCCCTTAAAGTTAAAAGTTTAAACCTTTAGGTCTCTGCTCATTATTATTTTTACTCCTAAAATATCACTTCTATTTTGATCAATAAAAAATATAGCCCAACTATGATGATATATATAATTAACTATGTTTTAGTTGAATTTATGAACTTTTACAATTGACCCCGTAAGTGGGGACAATTGTAACAAGTGCACGACTGTCAAAAATTGTTAATAACTAATATAATAACATTTAAAATAAGTTTTTTTTTTTTTTTTTTAGTAGAGGATAGTCTACTTTACTCGTCTGTCAATTAATACTAATAATACATTGGATTTTTAGTTAGTTAAAAATAGTTAAGTAAAAAATGTTACAATTGACCCCACTCTCCCCTACGAAAAAAAAATTGAAGAATATCAGTCGGTCAAATGCATAAGAAACAATAACAGTTTTCTTCAAAAAAAAATAAATAAATAAAAAAACTGTGATTTATTTTATTTAATACAAAAATTTTTTATGAAACTAAAATCACATTTAAATGAGCTTATTTGGGTAATGTTAAAAATATCCGATTCGATAAGACATCAGAGTAGGGAAGATCTGGAAAGTAGCCTTTGAACTTTAAATAAAGAGTACGAAAATTTTTTTTTGAAGAATATCAGTCGGTCAAGTGTATAAGAAACAATAACAATTTTCTTCAAAAAAAAGAAAAAGAAAAAAAAAAGAAAATTTAAAAAACTGTGATTTATTTTATTTAATATATAAATTTCTCTTATGGCACTAAAATCAAATGAGCTTATTTGGGTAATGTTAAAAATATCCGATTCGATAAGACATCAGAGTAGGGAAGATCTGGAAAGAAACCTTTGAACTTTTAAATAAGAAGCAAGGAAAACAAAAACAGCGTAGAGAATATCGGTCAAGTGTGTTAAGAATAATCAACATTTTCTTTTTTTGAAAAAAGAAGAAAAAAACTATGACTTTCTTTATTTAATGTATAAATTTTTTATGGAACTAAAATAATATTTAAATGAGCTTATTTGGGTAATGTTAAAAATATCTAATTAGATAAGACATCAGAGTAGGGAAGATCTGGAAAGTAGCCTTTGAACTTTAAATAAAAAGTAAGAAAAGAAAAAAAAAGTATAGAGAATATAAGTCAAATTTAATAAATTTTACGTTTGGAGTGACATAGTGACTTAGACTCTATACTCAACGGTAAAGTTAAAAAAAAAATTCTCATCCGTACCAGATAGACTGAATCAAAACCTTATTTACACTTTTAAAGTTAACTCTAATTTTGTCTGGACATGCTTGAACTAATGACTATCTTCACAGATTAAGAAGACCGGCAGTGCCGGATTACCCATTAGGCCAGACTAGGCCATGGCCTGGGGCCGCCAATGATTAGAGGCCCCTTAAAATGGATTTTGTTTTTGAAAATAAATTTTAAAAAAATTAAGAAAACCAATGATTTTTTTAAAAAAAATCAATTTCAAATATACATTCAAATTTTTTCAAAATGTTATAATTATTTTTTAGTTCTAATTTAACAAAATAAAGTAAAATTAAATTTATTATTATTTATTTTTATTTTAAATATGCTTTCTTAAATGAAAAGATATATAAATACTTTTATAATTGAATAAATTAATAATATGCGAGAAAAACAACTTAATTGAAGAGCCCCAAGAATTTGAATGGCCTAGGGTACGCTTAATCCGGCCTGAAGGCCGGGATAGCCTGGTTGGTAGGGCGCCCATGATCTGAAGGTCGTTGGTTTCCAGCTGGCCGAGGACTCTATAGTAAATGGTGATTGGTGCACGTTAAATTTGCCGGGTCACAAATTTCTTCATATTCCCATAACAAATTAAACCTCTGGGGGTACTGAATTAAAGATTGATTTTTCTCTGGTTCAGGTCAAAATTACGATCTGTTGATGAATGAATGGATGTATGAATGCGTCCGGCTTATAAACGGGTTGTGAGGTGTGTTGCTGAAGTCGTATTCTTGGCCTTAGATGGTGCCACTGAAAAAAACATGAAACCCACCCTCTGCCTTAAAACTCGCTTGGATTCACCAAGCAGGCTTTCTGATACTGGCAAGTGACATTAGAAACAACAACAACAACAGCAGATTTAGGCTTATAGATTCTCCTCTTTGTACCTGTGACCAAAATAAAATCCAAAGGGTTGAATTGAACATGTTTTATTCTTCTAACCTCAACTGGACTCGCTCAGACACGTACTTTTTAAACATACTACGTGGACTACAATGACCACCAGACATTCATACTTTGCTTACAACTGACTGCCTTCCAATTTTTCAAAAATTTATTAACGATATTCCTTATCTTTCTTTTTAATATCCCAACTGTCTTGTGGTTAGTGTTTTGTTTGATTTTTGCTATTGTCAATGTTGTATCTATAATTTAATATTGTGTATTGTTTTCGATGCATGTAGTATAACTTTAGTTATGGAGCATGCTGAAAAATAAATATATTTAAAATTAAAAAAAAAACATACATACATACTTACTTACGTACGTTCGTATAGATACATACATGCATAATACATGCATGCATGCATACATACATACATACATACATACATACATACATACATACATAATTTAATTTAGAACTATACCCTCATTACCACACTTGGGGTAAAGTGGGTATAGTTCTAAAATAAGTATATATTTAACTAAAAAACATATGCAAATATTGTTTTAAAAATAAAAACGCTCTTAAATCAATGTATCATAATTAAATTTTTTAAAAAAATGCTATAGAATAATTTTCTTTTCACATTATTAAATTGAAAGAGTTAATGTTTATGGCTATCAAAATTAGGTTTCATTTCGGATGCAGTTCATCTAAAAGCAAGAAAAAAATGTGATTTTTTGGTTTACTTGAAATGTAAATGAAAGCGTGAAAATTAATATCTATTGTGGTGGATTAAAGTGTTTTTACTATTTAGAGTAGACATGTATATTAAAAAAAAATTAAATTAAAATTTTATAAAATTGAAATAAAAAAACTTGCCGTTATCCTAGAAAATATCTCTAAAAATATTAATTAAATTATCACAACCTAAAAGTAGAAAATAGGTGAATTTTAACATATTACCCACTTTACCCCAGCTATCCCTATATTTTTCTTTTACTTTGAACAACTAAATTGATTTAAAATAAATATCTTTAAATAGCGAAAGAACTTCTCTTTTGTTTGGAAGAATGCTATTTTTAGCTGAAGCTTGTCCGCACACTTTATAAGAATAAGGGGTTTGAAATATTAAAAAAAGGACAATATTTGTTTTTCGCTTTTCTATATTGATACCAGAAACAAAAGTGTTTTTCATTTTGCTCTTTTTCGTATAATATTGCTCACTTAATAGAAAATTGTATTCTCTTAAGATTTTTTATTTTTTTTATTTTTTTGTCGTAATAGCGGAAGGCGTGTAATTTTTTAATCACTGCTAACAAACAATTTTTGTATCTTTAATAATAGCAATCCGACTGAGTCATGAAAATTCGTCGTAATAGAGAACTTCTCGTAATATGCCGTTCTCGTTATACCAGGGTTTTTACTGTGTATTATAAAAAATAATTTCAATGACTGTATCAAACGCATAACTACGGAGAAACGTGTCGGTAAAAGGGTTCGGGAAAACCAGAGTTATTAAAGGACATAATGAATTGAGTAAAATCAATGCAATAAATCTTCGCCACAACTTGTCACCCATGAGATGGCGAAAACGAAAAAGCGTCACAAAATGAGAGGGCAAAGAAAATGTTGTGACACAAGAAATCGAAGTCAACTGCAGAAGCAAAATATATCTAAAGCCTTTCAATTAATGAATGATTTCTTTCTATTTTTTTCTTTTTTCTAAGGTTAAATGTATTTATATCATAGGATGATTAATGAAATGAAGCTATTTTCGTTCAAAGAAAGTTTTCAAAGCGAAATTTCCGTTAAATTTCTGATATAAGTTTTTCTTTTTGCTGTCAATTTTCATTACCCAGTTATTACTCTGAACCCACAAATGAATGTTATGATCTGGTACTGATCCCATTTTACTGGGCATCCAGGGCCAGGAAACACTCCTTTATGCATACATGGGAACGTTACTTTTTCAAAGTAAGGAGTAAAAGTACAAGTAATTTAAGCAAGAGTAACGAGTAAAAAGTTTTGATTTAAAAAAGTAACGATTAAAAAGTACTAGTAAAGAAACAAAAAAAAAAGAATAACGATTTTATAGACATTCCGACGAAATAAAAATTCAAAGTAATTGTTAATATTATTAAAAAATGTCAGAATTTTTTAAAAAAAATGCATTAAATTTTAATTTAAAGGTACAAAACTTTAAAATGCAGGAAAATATTACACAATTCTATTAAAATAGTGAACGTTGAAAGAAACCAAACGAGAAATCAAAATTCAATGTTTGCGTATAAAAATAAAAATTTTAAATTGTGCTCATTTTAAAACTATTAAATCTTTACAAATTTTGCTTTTACTTTTAGAACTTTTAGTAACAAATTAATTTGTTGAACATATTCATTAACATCATAACTTTTGTTTAAAGAAATAAGTAAAAAAAAATGTTGCTTTCATTTACATTTAAAATTCATTTAAGTAAAGGTTTCAAGTTCCCTCCCACCAGCCGCCCTCTCCCTTTCGAGAAATTGCAATCCTTAACGATGTTTGGAAAAAAGACGTTAGCTGTTAAAGAATATATAATACATTAAATTTATAAATTAAAAAAAAAATTTTCAAAAAATTTGAATTTTTTTAAAGGAAATTTTTTAAAAAACTTCAACAAAAAAAACTTTTTACTTTTACTTTCGTTACAAGTAACGGAAGTAAAAATATTGTCATGCATGCACAGGTGCTCCTCAAAAAAATATTCAAATTTGTAGTTAAGTAAATATATTCATAAAAATGTATTGTAAGTCAGTTATGAAAATCGACTTATTTCATCAATTTATTAATAATGAAGTTGAAATAACTATTTTGGGCAAGACACATTTTATTCTTGTGCAGAATTTTAAAATGGAGGAACTTTGGTAAAGTGGATACTTTTGTATTAGAGAAATGATTATTAAAAAGTTGTATGCTTTGGAGAAGAATAGGTAAATTCAGAAACCTAATATTAAAAACTATTTTCACTAAATTAATAAGATAGTTAAAATTTATTCAAAATTAGGAATAGGGAATTACGTTGATAATTGTTTAAAGTGTGTAAAATCATAATTATAAAAAATACAAAGACAACTGGAGAAAATAAAATATATGTCTATAACACTCATATTAAATTTGTTTTGTAATATTTTTATTTTTTTAATTTATTTATTTATTTTTTTTTTTTTTTTGCGCTAGCTTCACTTAATATACTTTTATTAGTGTCTGTTAGATCAGCATTTAATAGAAATAGACAACAATTGCAATTAGAGCATAAATATTTTCTTTCAAAAGATACATTAATTATTCTCTACTCTGTTGCAAGTTAAGAAAAAACCATTATCTCTATGGAGAGAGCCTGTTTACATCTATGTGTACGCCAAATGGATGCCAAGCTCCCAGCGAGAACATCTCAACATCGCCAACACTTGGAACAACGTTGCATCCAGAGCCTGACTAAGGCAGGGTCATAGGGGGTCGTTGAAACCAAATCAAATAGAAAGTTTGTTTTACCTTTCTTTATTCAATGAACTTTTTTAAAACAAAATATCAGTACAGTGTAAAATCTACCAGTTTTATTTTAGCTTCTTCATAAATATATGGTATGAACACAATTTTTCGCAATTACGATGGACAAATTTGGTTAATCAAACACCTGTATTTTTACATATCGTAAAATGCGATGTGTTTACAAAAATACAGGTTTCTGATTGGCTTAATATAGCCATCGTAATAGCTTAAATTTAGCTGAATACCGCCCTAATGTCAGCAAGAATATGAATTTTTCGCAGCTAGATGAGAAAGTCAGCAATCAAAAAACTGCATGCGGCATGATGGACATATAATTGTCAGAAAATCAATGAAATGGACAGAACTATATTTCGTCTGCCCATTAGAGGGGGAGGGACTTTATAGCTATTTTAGGTTCTAGTCAATTTTCTTGTTATATATGAGGTGAAAATTTTATATACCTCCATAAAATGCGGTTCTTCGTTGCTGAAGTAGTTAAGCAAAGAAGGCTTTGCCCCATACCCCAATTAGGCTAAGTCAGGCCCTGGTTGCACCTATGTACAACCTTCTTTTAGTTTACTTAGTAAATCTCGCATCTTTGATTTATTAAGGGCATATCAGCATATGACGCGCCACTTTTAGTGGTCTAATCAAATCCAATGCTCTTGCAACATCATATAGTTGTTTCTCTTTGAAATATGAGAGTTTTCCTTATTTATCGAAATATCACTGCAAGACTAGGATTCCAATTAAACTTTGAAACTATAACCCTTTTTTAATAATTCTGTGATCTATATCGTAAAAGATAGCACGAATTAAATTTCTATCTGACGTGTTTCACTTTTAAAAACTTTTCCATTGTTTTGAGAACATATATGTATAATTTGGTAACAAAATAAAACGGAACTACATGCAAAAGCGGATGATTATTTGAATCCTGTATCACAATTGCCTTTTGTTAACTTGCAACGAAGTATAATATTTTTACTAATTCAAGCATCATCAAGGATTAATTTTTTAGCAAATTAAAGCACTTATTAAAACTTATATCCACCAAACAAATAAAATTGTTAAGGTTTATTTATTTTTTATTTTTAAAACAAAACAAACAAACAAAAAACATTTTATTGAAGTGAAACTTCTTATGCGACTTGCAACAAGGTTGCGTTAAACGTTTAACGCTACATTTTTATTGGCCGGAAAATCACGTGGTAGGATCCAGTTTTCCCTCATTCATTTCCATATTGTTTTGGTTCTCACTAGCATAAAATTAATAACAGAATTTTTTTTTTTTTTTTTTTTTTTTTTTTGTTCCAATACTTTTAGATTCAGAATTCACGATCGCAACGAACTATAGGGGGCGTTGTTGTATGTGCCGAATCCCTGCGATTTCCATATGAACAGTCATTCAGTTACACTGGAGACGTCTTTAATGTAGCATGTAGCATTGTAACGTTCCATCTTTATTGTGGCTGATTAAATTTAATAAAGAAAAATGTTTGTTTTCTTTCTTATGCAAATGAAAACAAAATGGTATCTCTTTTTTTTTTGGAGAAGGAACATCCAGAACACATCGGAAAAATATTTGTAAATAAAGAGAAAAAATAGGTATATTCTTATAAGAGTTCAAACCTAATGCCTGAGAAATAGTATTACTAAATTTAATGGTATAAAATGAATGGCCCATTTAAATTTTAACGTAAAATAAAGAATTCTTACGAAACAAAAAAAAAAAAAAAAAAAAAAAAAAAAAGAACCATTCTTTTTTTTGTCGCCATTTTTTAGTGTTACGAAAATGCGTCTTTGGGACTTGCCAAAAACTAAACAGGATGCAATTTTATTTTTTTAGGAGCGAAATATTTTATGGAGTGAAATATAACGAAAATGTACCAATGTCCATAACATGAAACTTTATCTTAGTAAACGTCCGTTTTGGAAATGTTATTTCATTTCGAATCTTATTTATTAGAGTTCATAATGGCTATAGAATCAGGTGAGAGAAAAGTTTGTTTTGAATCTATGCTAAACTCTATATCGGCCCATTTTCCACCGAAATCCGATTGACTACTTTGATTTTAAACAAAGTGTTTCATTTTAAGATTTTTTCCAAAAATTTTAAGTGTAGATTGGCGGCACTTAAAAATCTGCCAAATCTGTAGCTGTGGTTAATACGTAAGTACCGAATTTTTCTTTCATACTTTTCTGAATCATATTACTTCAAATATTAGAATATGCAAGAAGTATACATAAACACATAATTTAATACCATTTAATTTTTCAAAAAAAGTATTTTGACAACAATTTTATCAAAAAGTTATTAACCAAAAAACGTAAAATAAAGAATTCTTAGGATAAAAACGATTTTAAAAATTCCTCACTTTTCAATAAAAACTTTCGTACTGTTTCTTTTTTTTAATTCTTATAGTATTTAATCAGACGTAAAAAAACCATTTTGTAGAGAACGATCATCAAGTAAGAAAAAAAATTATTTACAAGCAAATTTTTTATTATAAAAATCATAACACTTACCTGATTTATAAGTCCGGAGAATTCCAAAATGATATGTTCTTTGTTTGAAAACTTTATTCTCAAATAATATATACATAGTTTATCCCTTCATTACTTTTAGGTAACATACCACACATCAAAATTTTATAATTGTAAGATCTCGATATGAATTTTAATATGTAGCTTAAAAACAGAATAGCTGAATTCTAGTTGAAATTCTTTCAAAACTAAAAAACTCTTACCAAGTAAACGATAAAAAATTTATTTATAATCAGCACAAAAGATACTTTTTCAAGTAATTCGGATTATTCTTTATTGTTGTTTTCTGAATTATGTAGATACAGAAATATATACTATTCTAAGAAGAATATTCTATAACTATTACAGTTCTGTATGGAATTCATTGGAACACATTTATTCATTGGAATGACGAAAGCAATGTTGACTTCATTTTCCCTTGTAATGAATTGAAGACAGAAAAATTATTTTACCGCAATACACACATCTGTAACAGCAAGTGATCATGAAATCATGTTATGTTGTTGGTAATAGAAAGGTAAAAATTATTGAGAAGTTGTTCTTCAAATGCTTGGCGTGTTCTGCTTCAATGTTTGGCATGTTCTGATTAGTTTTTTCAAGAAGTTTTACCTTTTCTTTAGGGAAATTTTGCTTCTTTTTTGATGCTAAGAAAATGGCGTCCGTCATTGCCAATGGTTATGTGGGAACTAATGCACGATATTTACAGTCTCCCGCTAGATGGCGTACTCGAGTGTTGCGATCTCGAATTAATATTTAATGCATATGTAGTAGATTTAAAATTATAGTCAATGGATTGTTCACCTTTAATTTTTAAAGTTGTAAGTGCACCTTCTACTTCATCTGTAAGAAATTCCAGTTATTTTTTAATATCTCCCTCAGAAAGCTTTTCGCGTTTGTCATGTATAATCCATCGACGAAATATATCATCAGGAAAAGCGCGTAAAATTTTTGGCGATAAAACTCGGCCGTATGCATTAATATCTTCACCCAATGCAGTTAAAGCTTGTAATCTTCTATTGCATTCTATAAAAGTTTCATTCAGAGCTGTAGGAGTAGCATTTCTTATTGGCTTAATATTTTCTAAATAGTCCAAATGAGACTGAATGATTCTATTTTTATCACCATACCTATTCATTAAGAGCTTTTTTGTAGTTTCGTATGTGTTAGCAATTATGCTTATTCCGTCAACCAAGCGCTTTGGCTCTTCTTCTAAGTAACCTCTTAAAAATACATGTTTATCAATCGTCGAAAGATTTGGATTATCATCTATAGAGGATTTGAACTGTTCCCAAAAACTGTGCCACTGCTCCACTTCCCCTCTTAAAGGTTCCAATTTAATCGCAGGTAGTTTAACCGTATATGTTTGAGACATTGGCACTGTATTCGTAGTAGTTGTACTTGGCATAAACAAATTACTAGTACTTACAGCCTCTGTATTTTTATTATTTTTCGTACTTTATAAATTGCTAATTCAGCATTGTCCGTATATTCGTCACATTGTATAACATCTAAATCATAATCCTCATTAGACAATAAATTATGAATTTCATTATCCAAACTTTTCATTTCCGTTAAATAATTTGAAAGACGATCACATAAATAGTCAATATTTTCTCTAAAAGAAACATTATTTTCTTTATCTAAATTAGAAATAAAACGAGTAATATTACCACTAACAGTTTTTCTTTTCTGTTTTAACAAAGTCACCGCATTATCATCTGCCGTATTACTTTTGCATCGCCATTGGAAACGGAACTTCTCAGTCAAGAAACAAAGTGATTTTTACTTTAATTTAATTCTCAATCAAATCGTAAACTTTGAAATAAAATGCTTAATCGAGTATTCGGCACCATATGTTGAAGATTATCAACTAATAATAATATCAATGAAAACATTATATTTATTCTAAGATAACGTAACGTACAGTATTCCAAAAAACAAAGGTATTTTTATTTTTATAAACAAAATAAACGTCGTTCAAAATTCAGCAGTTTGCTTATGCGTACCGCAACAATTACGAAGTTTAACTTCTTCCGCGCGGAGGGACCCCACGCACTATTTTTTTTACATAATTTAACAAAAAACGCATTTAAGAATTTATTATATTTCATTTTCAGTTGATTCATGTTTATATTGAAAAGCAATAAGTGTGGATAAAATTGGTCATCGATAAAATTAAACATAACTATTCATCATTAGTTCTTAGTATACTTACAATAATTTTTATTTTAAATTAGGCCGTGGTAAATAAAATAAAGCAAAGAATTATTTGTCACACTTTATAATAAATCGCTAATAAAGAAGTTTGGATAATTTTTTTTTTCGTTTTGAAAATGTCACTTTCCTGGTTTTTCCACTAAATTTATCAATTAATGCAGCTAAAATAATTTAAAATTTGTTTTAAATTATTATTGCCCTTTTCGGTGGCTTTACGTTATTGAAGTAAATAAAACTCATTTTTTGTAGTTTATCTGGAATAAAAATTAAATGTATTTAGTATCACTTGTCGTGATGATATTGTTCTCGGCCAACTCATGATAGCCAAAATGTACCACTATCATTTCCAAAAACACTCATTTCCAAAGTATCGGTGCAGATTTAATAATCAATAAATATATCAATATGATATTTAATACCTATATAAGTATATTTTGTACTTATTACAATAACACTTTAACATTTGAGTTTTGTGCAAAATGAGTTTGTTTGCCATACTTATATATGTATATTCTTATATAGGTATATACTAGTACTTGTATTGTTATTAAATAGTATTGTTATTAAAATTTGATAGGGATTTTGGAAAATGACCGTTTCTATCTATCTGATCTTTAGTTTATTGTTGAAATATTTATAAGTAGTGTTGAAAAAAAATTATTTAAATTCTAATTCATTAAAATATTATTACACTATCTTTGCTACCAGTGGCAAAAATATCATCGGAAACTATGGAAAACCCTTTGTAGAAATCTTTTTCTTAATTATTTTTTTTTAATATATATGTAATCGTCGTTTAACAGTTGACCCAATTTTGGGGTTTACGACTACTAATATTCAACTACGTAGCCCTGTAATTTTGAGCCCTATCCAGAAGACAAGGGAACCCCTGTATCAAGTATTGGAGAAATTTGCCTTCGTGGAGGACTTTTTGATCGAAGTAACCCGCGTTTGCTTTACATGGAGAGGAAGAGCGCGACAACCTCCCACGGTTAGCTTGAGAGCAAGAGGACTCTAACCCATGATCCGTCTACCACTGAGGATATTTCAAGTCAGTACTCTGGTCGGTGCAAGCTGGATGCGGAATTCGTATCGACCAGCCATCGCCGGGATTCGAGCCCGGGTCACCTCATGTAAGGCGAACGCTCTATGCCCTGAGCCATCGTAGCTCTTTGTAGAATTCTTATCAAAATTGCACAAATTACCATTTTACCAATAGCACATGTTACCGTCAGAAGTACATATTAATTAAACGTCATTTGTTGTTCCTACAACAAATTTTGCTGGCGACTAGTTGTGGCCAAGACGTTTTGTCGCTGCCACGAATTATGCCAACGATGAATTGACATCGAGAAAAAATGCGAGCTTGATGAACTGTCTCTGTGACGAATTATTGTTACGACGAATTACCCCATAATAATTTGTGTGTGTCAATTCTCGGCCGGATGATTTAGATGTTTTTAGCGATCAGAAAACTATTTAAACTTATGATGTCAGAAGTTCCTTTAAACGATTAATTCCTAAACGTTAATAGTGTAAAATTTTTTACTCGTACCAGTCAAGAAAAGTTTGAAACTTACACTATTATCGAGATCGTAACTTCTTAAGAGGTATGAGTGCTATATCCTATCGGTGAGATGAATAATATAGGCGTCGAAATTTTGAATGCAAGATTTCGTCGTAACTGTCACAAAGAGGAGTAAATACAAACGTAGTCTACTATTCGAGTTTATAAAATTATGTATAAAATTTCCTAAGTTTTTTAGATTAACGAAAATCAATTAATTGGGAGCCAAAACGATAAAGGGATCATTTTCTAAAAATAAATTTCTTCAGTTATTTTGACAGACCTCGCGTGACCATCCATACAATGCCTGCACATTCCATAGGGTCGCCATAGTTACCGTCATCTAACAAATATCAGCGCTATGCTTAATTATGTGCTGCACGGCAGACAAGAATCGCGTAGAGAAACCTTTATTTATTTTTCTTCCTTGTAATGGTATTTCAGTCAAACACTTCAAATTAAAATCTATACGAAAACGTCTACTATTTGTGTTTTATAAACTGTGACCGTTAAAAGTATTTTAACGCATTTCTGTAGAGCTAGCTTCTTGTAATACACATTATAAGAATTGTTTTTCAATAAGAAATAAAGGGAAAAAAACAAACTTTGAAAAAGGAGCTATCTTTGTAATAAAATTATCCCATTAGGGGGCCGTTTT
The DNA here is from genome assembly GCA_949128135.1 of Parasteatoda lunata. Taxonomy (NCBI): domain Eukaryota; kingdom Metazoa; phylum Arthropoda; class Arachnida; order Araneae; family Theridiidae; genus Parasteatoda; species Parasteatoda lunata. The sequence goes on from OX421975.1 coordinate 104,720,100, forward strand.
AATATATACCATAAGCACCTAAACCGGGCGAGGGGTTTTGGGATTTGTTTATTTTTGTGGACAAAGGAAGACGGAGTTAGAGCGAAGACATTAGAACTCCTTTATTTTCAAAATTTTCGTAAAAAGTAAAATAAATATGTAAAAAAAAATATTGCCCGAGAAAAATTTCAGATTTGTAATGAAATCTTTGGAGAAAAAATACATTGGTAAAAAATTTCTTCGTAAAGTTCTAGAGATCAAGAGATTTGAAAAAAAAAAAAAAATTCCAACAACACTATAAAAATCTAAAGACATGTCACTCAACCGCAGTTGTAAGCAATGTTTTTCAGTGCTCTATTATTTTTTAGCAGTAATGACATGAAGGCTCCCGGTCAAAAGACAGTTTAAGAGCTGACTCTCCCTTCTCCTAGCACCCATACCACAGAGAGGACTTTCAGAAACCACAATTTAAGGTGCACCATCTCTGCTTAATCGGCTGCTAGTATCGAACTCACAAGTCCTGGCTGTCTACAAGCGGAATGGCCAACTCTTTAACCGATTACACAACAAGGACTTGAACAATGATAGTTATAAATCTGTTTTAAAAGTTAAACTGAAACAAAACGTTACTGCTGGAGTTGTTGTTGTTCATTTACGTCACACTAGTGCTGCACAATGGGCTATTAGCAACGGTCTGGGAAACATCTCTGAGTATGATTTGAGGACATGCCATCACAATTTTGATACTTTGCAAGAAGGGATGGCTCCCCCGCTTCGGTAGCCCAGCGACTTGCACGCGAAGTCGACCAATTTACAGTAAAATAGTTTAACAAGGTCCAATACCGCACACCCTCGGACCTTCTCAGACTGAATCAAGTGGTCACCTACCCGCACACTGATCGCAGCCAGTGATGCTTGACTTCTGTGATCTGCTTGGAAACTGCGTCTTAACGATCAGTCCACTGCGGGACGTTACTGCTGAAGTAGAAATATTCTTAACGGTAAACAGATCATGGGACTGAACCCTTGTCATAAGGCTGACAGTGGGAGTATTTCCTCTAAAAGTAATTCATATGAGAGTTTGTTTCACTTTAAAACTTTTTCCATGTAGATGTTCTCTTGCTTGGTTCAGATTTTCAGAGTTGGGTTCGGAATTACAACATTGATAACCACAAATTCAATACGAGTGTTAAATTCTGATGTTTTTACTGACGTAAAAATTTTCTCAGTGATCCTGGGTTAGAATTCCTTTATCGTTGGGATAACCATGGGAATTTTCTTGGTATTCGGTACTAAAGTAATTTGAATGAGAGGTTTACTCAAAAATGTCCTCAACGATGGCTGTTTCTCAAAAATGCTTGATCAAGGAATTCTCTTGACTTCCAGGTTTGAGCTAGTTGTTCAACAACAGTAATCTAACTCATTAAAGCGAAAGTATTTCATGGAAGAGAGGCAAAAACAAAATTCAGTAAATAAAAATATTTCTAAACATATATGCGCACTTTTGGAAAATGTTTTCGTCTCGTATAATTTTTCACACGAAATCAGTGGCGGGAAAAATGATTAAAATACAAACCACATAATAAATTAAAAAAAAAAAAAACGGCAATTAAAAAGACTAAGCAAAGGCACCACTGTAACAATCGTAATCCAAGATACATGATGTTCGAGAAATCAGTTCAAGAAAAATGGACACGTTCTAAGGAAACGCGATGGTTTCTTCTTTTTAAGATATGAAATTAATTAAAAAGTTCGTCCATAGAGGGTGCTGCTGAATGGATAACAATAAACACATACATTCAGCTGCGAGTTAGACATTTCCAAATAAAATGTATGCGTTTTTAGAATTTGACTTTAAACTGTGATTGGAAGATTCGAAGTGGGTGATCAGAACTTTATTGCAGTCTTTCTTATAAATAGAAACAAAATTATTTTCACAAATTCCCCTTTAGGGTGTGGGTGTCCGGTCAATTCACCGCGGGCAGTGGGGTGGTTTTGGAGAGGTGTTGTATCTTTAATATCTTTTGCAGTTTCGATGAATTACATCTATTTACGAAGAGAAAAATTACATTGCCTACAAAAGATAACTAGATATTTAATTTGAGGCAGTTCAAAAATTACGAAATCTCCTAAGAAGGGAGTGTTTTGGGATATGTTTATTGTTATTTACAAATGTTAAAAGTTTGCTATATGAGCAATGCTTACGTAAAATATTAATTTAAAAATGATTGTTGTGGCTAAGGGCTTCGTGTCCAGCATAATAATTTCACGAAAAAGATTATTTATTGGTAAATATTTTTAAAATTATCATTTTTCTTGGCTTGGCCAAATATTTGAATTAATAGTAACCAATGGTCGGAAGTTGCCCACTACAATTAGTGAAACTACTGTAGTCGTTCCTTTTTTCGTAGTTTGTAGTGTAGTGAGCTACTTGTTTTTTAAAAAAAAAGTAGCATAGTGAGTAATGCGGTACAAAAAAACAGCTGTTTGTAGCGATTTCTGGCAACTAATTTTAACGTTACTTTAGAATAGTAAGACGGCTCTAATGGAACTAAATTTTCAAATTTGTTGATTTTCGAGGGTCCATCAATGGAGGCAATGAAAATGACCCTATGGCTGCATCTGAGCGTTAATAGAAATTACGTAATTACAATCAAGTATAATTAATATATAACCTAAACATTACGAAAAATAGATAATTAATCACTTCGGTCACACTTTCACATGTGAATGCAGACTTGTGAAGCATTGATTATATTTTAAAAGAAGGCGGCGTATTTTCGATGTAATTAATTTCTAGAGGAAATAAAAGAACATTAAAGAATTACAAAAATTGCAAGCATTTGACAGTTTCGCATTTCTTAAATTAAATATTCGCGGTCTGAAAAGGCATAAAAAGTTGAAGGCTAAATAAACAGAAAAAAAAAATTTAATAACAAACTGGCTTAAATTCCTTGAATTTGAAGAAATAATTCTTAATTATTTCCCTTATATTTAGCGTGAGTCGATTTCTTATTCAGAACCATCTTGAACGTAAATTAAGTTCTCTTGAAAAGTCCGTCGCCTTAAATTACTACAACAATAGCAAAATAGTTTGTATTTTTTTAAATTTTCGCTCGTCATATTTCAGTCGCCATTTTGTTTTTTTTGGGTATTTTTAGTGTATTTCAAAATTTCAACTATGAATTCAATTTACCTGCACATAAAAAACCCTAAATAAGAACCCCTAAATTTTGAAACAAATTTTATCAAAATATAAATTTTGGTATTTCGATATTATAATGTTTGGAATGATTATGAATACTTAATTTGGGCTATACTTAACTGGCCCACTGTGCAATAGCAAAATTATTACTAGCTTTATCAACAGTGGTGATACAAAAATTCTTCTGAATTTTTTTAATTTCTTGTTTCAGTTCAGAATAAAAAATAATAATTTTTTTATGAAAAACTAATTTTTTTCCTTTTCATATTAGTTTTAAAATTTTTAATGATATTTTCTCTCCATTCATAAAAACCTTCAATTGGAAAATTAAGTTTGTAAGATAATTTTAAAATAAACTCATTAAGATTTTTAATAAAAATAGAAATAACCTCATTTTTAGAAGTTGGGAAAGATGGATGAATATATATTAGGGGGCCCTGAAATTAATATCGCTTCGAAGGAACATTTGATATTTGTTATCAAAATTTTATTTTTAATTAATGATGTATTCACCCTTGTTAGCAACAACCTTTCAATGCTGGATCGAAAATGAATCAAAATAGATCGGGGGAAAATGAATTGGGCTATATATATAGCCAAATATATATAATTACAGAACAATGAAAAAAGAAAAATAATAATAAAAATCTGGAAAATAAAAGATATAATCTTTTCATCAGCTCACATGATTATATACGCTAAAAGAAGTGCTTTCTAATATTGTATAAATATAGCCAAAGCAAAATATATCAGTAAAATAGTGTGAGGAGCACTCAAAAAAATTTTACAAAAAATTGACAACAAATAAAATAGAACACATTAAGTAAAAACATCACGTTGAAACAGAAAATAAAATATAACGAAAAAACAGAATAAAACATGAAACAAAATCTACCAATAGCAAATTCAAAGGAACTTACATGAACGGGAAATTTTTCAAGAATCATTTAAAATATTTTCGTAACAAAATTGCCAGATTACAAAATATGAAAACAGAAGCGTAAAGTGAGGTATAAGTTTAAATAAAGGGGTTTTGTTTTATAGTGCGTTCTTACTGCAGTACTTAAGTGCGTTTGTATCGCTCTCTTTCTCCCTCTCTCTTTATATATATATATATATATATATATATATATATATATATATATATATATATATATATATATATATATATATATAATTTTCCTTAACGTTGATATGAAACTGAACAGACGATTATTCTATGTGAGAAATGATTTTTCTTCCTGATGAGAAAACAGTCTGTTGACTGTGGGGGTAAAGAGACCGGAAAATACGATTTAGAGAAAGCTTTTCTAGAACATAAGAGGAAACAATTAGAAAGAATAGCAGATACAAAATTAATCCTGTTCCATAGACCACAATCGTTTCAGTTCTTTCCAGGAAATTCTTTTATTTTCTCTCTTTCATTCTTTCTCCTTCATAAAGGAAGAAAGAAAAAAAGATGAGATCCATTAGGTATTAGCGCAGAGAGAGGGAGGAGGTAGAGAGAAAGGTATTAACAGAAAAGAATTAAAACAAACATTCCATTCATCTTAAACACACACACTCTGTATAAAGTGTAGAAGGAGTCGGTGCAGCAATTTTTCAAATCTTAATTGTCACTTATAGACTTTGACAATCATAGACATATTTATGCTAAGCAGAAGTTGAGTTTTAAATACACGCATACGTTTCCTTCGATAATATGTTTTTTTTTTAAGCCTGAAGAAATTTAAAATACAAATTTGTGTGTGAATTGGAAATTACAAACTGTCCTGAACTATAAATAATTAATTGAGTTTGAATTGTGAGATCATTTCTACCTAATTTTAGCGAATGTAATTTTTTATTGCAAAATACAAAATTTGAATGCAATAGATTGAATAGTTCTCGAAAAATTAATTTTTAAATCTGAGACTTTTTAATAAATTATTAACTTGGAAAGAATTCGACCTATTTCGTTCAAATTTTGTATTTTCCTATTTAAAATTATATTCAAATGATGATTAAATTTCTTTACCTTTTATTTTAAAATTTTTAGAAAAGTAATAATTTAAATATGGAAAACAATAAATGTTTATTAAAAAAGTATTTTTGCGTGGAATTTTCATTAAAAAAACGATTTTTATAACTGTATGATTTTTATACTCTTTTATTTCAAAATTTTTAGAATAGTAATAATTTAAATAATAATAACAATAAATGTTTATTAAAAAAGTATTTTTGCGTGGAATTTTCATTGAAAAAACGATTTTTACAACTGTATGATTTTTATACTCTTTTATTTCAAAAATTTTAGAATAGTAATAATTTAAATAATAAAAACAATAAATGTTTATTAAAAAGTATCTTTGTGTAGAATTATCATTGAAAAATGGATTTCTATAATTGCGTGCAACATTTTTTGATTCATTTAAAATGTTCTCGACTTGTAGCAAAATACGCAAAATGTAAAATTAATTTTACGGGATCCAAAATTTCGACTACTCTATAGATCAAACTATTGGGACAATATTTTCCAGATATTTTGCTGGCCAAGAATACAAATCAGTCGGAAATTTTTTTTATCTAATAAGAAGAAGCTCTGATTTCGTAACTTAAAATATCGTCTGCACTAATTACTTAGCATTTTTCACGTTAATCCCTCGAACGATGAAAGTTGAGTCCTGGTGCATGAAAATTCGATCATCAAATATTTAATTTTTTAAAATGCATATTGCGGATGTATTACTCATTGTAACGAGTTCAAACTCAACGCTAAATTAATCAATGAAGAATCTCAATGAATGGATAACACATTACGATTCCATATTTATTAAAAGTAATAAGGTTTCCATTTCTTACTCTTTGTTATAGAGTGAAACCTCTAAGAAGACTACCTCTATATAGCGACCTCCACTATTTACGACCACTTTTGGGAGGCACAGAATTTTTTTCATACACTTTGCGTTGAAGAAAATCTTTAGGAGAGACCATCAAAACCTCTCCCGCCGGCAAACTTCGGCATCAAATGAGAAAAAAAGGAGAAATAAGGAAACACGAAAAAATATCAAACCAAAAACATCTCAACAAAGTAAGAGAGTAGTTTAAAATGTATTCAAAGTATTTATACGAGTCTCTTATTTAGAGATCTCTTTTTGAGAATCTCTGAAAGACATCTACAACCATATGTTGCAGTCAAAGGGCACTAAAGACGATGCTATCAATGATTTATTTTGGGAGTTAATTTAATTGGAGTAAGTTAAATTAGAAAAAAAAAAGTTATTTTAGAGAAAACTAAGCGTCTCAAATAAACTCTTTTAAATCGAACTATTTTTTATGATATAAAACTAAATGCTAACTTAAACAAAAAACATAATTAGCTATTTAAAATAGTTATATCATTCATAGTCAAATCACATAAATTTTACACATTATATCATTAAAATCGATTGCGAAAAATCATGTATCTTCGATTTTGAAGTCAATGGGGATAACCTCCGCTCCCCACCTCCATTAACGACCATTTTACTGTGGATCAGAGAGTAGTCGCTTCTGAGAGGTTTCACTGAACCCTTATACACTGATGATACGACTCTTAATGACTACTGAGGTTGAGAGGTTATATGAAGTAATGGAATAAAATATATTTCACATTTGGAATAACTCTTATTTAGCTTAACAGTTAAAATTGAACCAATAAATTTTGGAACTATACATATCGCGTATAGAAGAATATTACATATACATGACATACATTACATGTACATTATTGTGATAGACTGCCCTAATAAATCTTAAAAAGGTTCTTAACAACATTTGAATATACAATATCGATTAATATTTTATTTGTATAAAAACTAGTTGCTTGCTTAATGGAAAGAAAAAAAAAAAGATCTCGAATGATTTTCGATAGTGTTGAAAGACGGCAGGTCGCAGATTCGAACCTAGAACTCTTTCCGAAATTCAAATTGCTCGACAAATTTGATGTCCTCTACTAATTACTCAAACTTCGATTATTTCTTCTGAGTCAGAAAGAACGTAAAATTCTTAATGGCATATCTGCAAGTGACGTAGTGTGGGTATCTCGATCCTGATTTGTTCTTAAAATATGTCTTTTTTTTACGTTAGCAATTGTTCTTTCCATTCTATTTCGAGTAAACCAAGTCCGTCAAGTATAATTTCCCCTAAATGAAATTACATTCTATATTCTTTCATAATGATTCTTTCACAAAGATTTCAATTCTTTCCTGATATATTTCTTACTTAACACAAAAACAGGCACGGAGCCATGTGGAGTATAAACAAACTACTTATGGATCGAAGTTGCCAAGTACACAAAACAAAAATATATCACAGTTACAATAAATAAAATACATAAATAAATAACAAACCTAAGTTAAGTAAAAGACGGAGACGAAAAATAATTCTATTTTAACAAATTTCATGTGCGATACGCCATTTGATTAACTTCACGTTAATTATCACGCTAACTTTTGTAGAGAAACTTAACTCAACTTAAACACGCCATTTTGTTCATAAACGATCAGCTGGCACTGAAGTCATAGGTCATAAGTGTGGGTATCAGTGATCTTCTTCTTGAAGTGAGAATATCCAATATTTTTATTTATTTATTATTATTATTATGTTTTTTTTTTTGGAAAAAAAAAGAAGAATTGTTGTAGAATATCTTGTTTAACCTTTTGATAGCGCGACAATAACAGTAAAGCTTTAATATGAATTTATTGCGTTACAGATGCTCGAGTACGGATGTTATAGGATAGTATTTTAGAAAAATGCAAGATAAACACGCGAAAACAAACTTTTTTACGCAAGTTGGCTGTTTTTTTTCTATTTTTCTTCTAGAAACAAGTTTAGAAAGCTTACGCCTGCTTTTATCACATTTAAAAAATAAAAAAAATCAGGAAGAAAAAAATGAAATTTTAGCGCTTTTCAACCAGAAATAGAATATTCTATTATTTAATATTTATTGCTTCTTAATTGGCATAAAAATATGTGACATTCATTTCTCAAAATACCCTTATTTTAAACAATTTTTCAGGCCATTTTCATTTTGAAACGACAGCGTCACGGTGAGCCTAAATGAAATTACCCATGTGTCAAATTTTGCTACTTTTTTTCTGGAAAAAACAGATCTGCAATAAAAAGTAAAGGTTCTTTTTTAAAATTTATAAATTCCTCCATTCCTCACCCCCCCCTTTCAGAAAATAGGGTGTCAACTTTGTTGTTATAGAATGCAGAGACAGCCACATAACGAAATTAAATTCATTCTTTAATTAAAAATGACGAAACTCTTCTTATTCTCAGCTTTATTTATATCATTTGCTTTTGTAGATTTTGGCCATTTGTAGAGCGCAAATTGTATGTTTTTTTGTTTAAAAAAAACAAAATGCCGGTTCATTTATTTTGTTTTGATAACTTGAAAACTGTAAATTTTCTAGTTCCATCTTTTCCTTTCTAATTTAAATTATACTATTTTCCTTTTTAATATTTGAGTATATAAAAGAAGTGCACCTAAGTAAATTTATGACATTAATTACGTGGGAAATGTTTAAAATTCCATGATAATATGAATTTTAATTGAAAAAACAAATTTTAGGAATTAGTTTTAAGTAAATTTTTTCAGTTCTTAACCACAATAATAATGTAGTTATATTTCAATAAAAATGTTTTCAAAGCTGAACTCATCTAGGCATTTATAACTAGTTTCGTTAATTGTCGCAAATTTGAATTTTAGTTAGAAAATCAGTAAATGCAAATAATTATTAAGTCACTGAAAATTATTATTATTACAACACTCCAAACATAATAAATAAAAATGTTTAGACTTTTTGATACATTAAAAAAAATGATGAGCAAATACTTAAACAGAAAAAACAGTTACTGTGCACTCCACGCGTACTTCATTACAAATAATTCCTCCTTTTAAAAGAAGCAACAGAGACTAAATGTAAATGCAATTTCATTGTAGTCTATTTCATGCTTGGTAATATTTCATTAAAAATTTCAATGTGTAAAAAATAAAAACGGAAAGTCCAAAATGTCCTGCTTTGTCCTAAAAATACTTAATTTTATTGTCGGCTTAGAATAATTGACCCATTATATCTATCAATGTCCGTAGCCATGTCATTTTGAACTTGACCCAGAGTTCAAGGGATCAAACATTGGGACGCACGTAATTTTAAAAAAAAACTAGACTATTTGTTTTATTATGTGTAAAAGTTTATAAAACTGGCACCAAAAAACATTAACAGTATAATTATTATAGATGAAAAAAAAAAAGGCTTTCTTTTGTAACACTGTAAAAAACTTCTATCACCTGAAACAAAAAATCCGCAGAGGATTTTATTTATAAGGCTATCAACTATATTTTAAATTATTATCTTAAAAGCAAGTGCATATACTTCTGAGTCAGGGATGTATGTAGCTAATAAAAGCAAAATTTTAAAGATTTCTGCACTTGTATTTGTGAAAAAACATGGATATAAAATGAAATTCTACTTTTTTCTCTTAATCTGTATTTCAAAACATGTGTGCTATAATCATAAGCAATCATGAAAAATTGTAAACAATTATTTTTTTTTTTTTTAAAAGAGAGATAACGTGTTTAAGATGGTGTAAAAGGCAAAAATATCTGATTTTGAGATAAACGTATTTAAAGACTTAAAATCATAAGTCTATCCTCTGTTATCATTTTGCACAAAAATTCCTATAATTTTGTAAGTAATTAGAGTACAAACAAAAGTAAAGCATTTTTAAAAAGCTAAGAGTACAGGAATACTAAATTTATAATAAACTCAATTTCTAAAATTTTGCCCAAGTTTTTTCGAAAATTTTTAGTCCGACACATTAACTAGTCAGATACGAGATTGGAAAAAAATATACATATATCAGGAATTAAAATAATAAAAAGAAACAGTTTGCGATTAACATAATATCATGTATAACGTCAGAGTTCAATGTAAGTATCTGGTTGTCAGTATATATACATGCAATATCTTAGCAACAAGAGGTCACATCATTTGCATATTCGCGTTTGCTCCGTAATGGGATAACTTTCAATCATTCGTGATACGTATGCTACATAAACAATGTCATCAATGCGTTTTATCTCAGCGCTCTAATAAAAAATTAAAAAGCTTGTTCTCAATTTTTTATGTTTATACATATATTGAACAGAACTCTGTGCAAGAGCCAAGCTGTTTTCGATGGCGGCCACATCCTGTGCTGCAGGGCCCTCCGCGGGTCGTCGTCTTCCGAGCGATATTGGGAGGCAAGAGCGCTCCTGAGGAAATGATATTTTACTTTCTTGTTTTTTTTTGTGTTTTCGCTTTTTAACATGTCAATTCACCTCTGCCATTTGAAATAAATAAATAAATATTGAACAGAAGATTCATATGACTCAATACAAATAAAATCTCTTTTCCCTCTTGTAAAACATTTTCAAGAAGTTTTTTTTATTTTTTATAGAGAAAGTCTACATTGATAACGGCTGAAGATGATTTTTCATAATTTTTGGACTGAAGTTGTTACGCATCAAATTCAGTAAAAATAGAAATTTGAATCGTTATTATTGCACCCAAATGAAATTCTTTCAGCTACAGGAAAGAAATTTATCGTTATTGGGTTTTGCATATAGCAGTATTCATAGGGCAACAATATTTGCAGGGGCGGATTAAGCGTACTCGGGACCCTAGGCCATTCAAATTTTTGGGGCCCTTAGATTAAATTTTTTTCTCGTATATTTTTTATTTATTCAAATATGAAAGTATTTATATATCTTTTCATTTAAGAAAGCATATTTAAAATTCAAATAAATAATATCCTGCACCTCTTAAATAGTGACAATTTAAATATTTAAAATTTGATTGAAAGTGACCAGTTGTATGAGTTTTTTCTAGAGTATATAAAACAATAAACAAACACTTACCTTCTAGTAAAATATTTTGGAATTATTTATTGATCAAATAGAATTACGGACACTAAATAGAGTTATAAAACACTAAAAAAATTATGAGACACTTCAGTTGAGGTACTGAATAACTTCTTTTTCATTTAAAACGTCTCAATAATGTAAACAACATTTAATTCTTTGCTTCTTGTTTAAACAAGTCTCAGCTCGCTATAGTACTGCTTTCAATTTTTTCGCGCGCAAATCAAAAGGACAAATTTGAACTTAAAAAACATTGATAAATATTGTAATACATAAACTATAATAATACTTATAAATAAATAATAACTAAAATAAGTAATAAATAAATATGTAAAAAATTATGTAATAATTATGTAAAAAAATTTTCGTATTTTATTAATATATATTTATTAATTTTTTTAAAAAAAAAATCATTGTTTTTCTTAATTTTTTTAAATTTATTTTCAAATTTTTTTTAAGGGCAAATTTTATATGCGGCATCCAAGTATAAATAACTGGTGACTCGGTGCGCACTCGTTACTGCATCAGTAAGAAAGGAGACACTTATTAGAAAAGACTTGGTAACGATGACTGGTAGACCTGCGATTTGGACGTGAGACTCCGCTAAGAATGATGCACGGGAAATATTATTAAAACATTATTTTTATATGCAACTATACTTAATAATAGATCTAACTAGGTCTGGATGCCGTGCGCGCAGAGCAGCACCTGCCATCCATTGGCCCGCCCCAGGCCGGAAGGTCGCAAAGAATTTATTCAAGAAATTTTAAAAATACAAGCAGACAAAATTGAGGATAACCATAGTCTAAGTTGAATGAAGTAAAACAACGTGATTAAAACATTGGCCTAAAAATGGACCTATTGATAGTTTCGCTTCTACAAACAGGAACCTTCGTATTGCAACTTGTTACTTTTTCCAATAATTTTGTGTTTCGATCGCTGAGGAAGATTTTATTTGCAGATCCGATACTATAATAGTCTTTTAATTGTGCTCTTATTTCACTTTATTCATACGCGTAGTATCCTATAAGCATCTCATAAATGAAATATTTTGAAATTTGTATTCTTAAATGCGTGAATATTAAAAGAAAAAAAAGTTTTTTTCATATCTTTCTGAAAATTAGTTTATATATATATATATATATATATATATATATATATATATATATATATATATATATATATATATATATATAGAGAGAGAGAGAGAGAGAGAGAGAGAGTGAGAAAAAGAGAGATACTAAAAGATTATGTGTATTTAAAAAATCTACTATTAAAATTGATTATAAGATAAATTCGGAATATTTTTTATTTTGGACACATATGATCTCCCAGCTGTACTTATAACTAAATTGGATAGTTCTAATAATTTTTTATTCTTTCTTAATACGTTCTGGGACCCAAAACTTGAAATGTCAACATTAGGAGAAAAACGGGCTGACATTAATTTTTATTATAATGTTTATTGTAGCGGGTAAAGAATTTGTATTTTTTCGCTCTACATCTCCACTTTCATGCTTCTGCTTGTCTTGAACCACTGACGACCATTGACGTCATAGATATCGATTGAGAATCACACGTGACTTCCGTCTGCGGCGGGAACATCCAATATGGCGACAGGGATGAGAGCGCTGCAAAAGTTTCAATTTTCTTTTTTGGAACTTATTTCGCTACTAAATCAGTCACATAGGAGAACACCTGCTACTCTCCTTAACATCTGATAAAGAGTTAACATATAAATTGAGTGATAAATGCACTCTTCAAGCTCTGATATGTAACATTTAAATACTTCATAACTGTTAATATCTTTAAATTGATAATCAAGTAAATGAGCGATACTAATTTCTGTACTTACGCGAATAGTTCTCCGTTCTATAATTTTTTAATGTTTCTTTGTAATACTACTAAAGTATCTTATAGCTATTCAGAAATGCAGGTATATATACTATCAGTGTACCGGCATTTACGAAAAGCTGTCTCTTACACGCCCGGTATTCGGCCAGATTCGGCGCTGTTAGAATTCAGTATACCCAGTGACGAGATTCAAATCATTCCAAAAATTTTTTCGCTTAAACGATTTTCGTATTTTTTTAAAAATTATTCAATGTGCAGGACTGCATGGGCGTCGCAGGGGTCCAATCATTGAGGGGGCCGAAATTAAATAGTCATAATAGCCTTCTAAATTTCACACATAAGAAATAAAATTCTGAAATGTGTTAAATATCTACAAAAAGATTAATAATTCTTATCTCTTTTTTGTTTTTAACTTTAAGGAATTTAAATCGATGATAATTTAGGAAATGTTTCTTTATTGATATGAAATATTGAGGGGGACTTTTTAGAGATTTCTAATTATAGAGGGCGGGGGGTATATAACCAGCGTCCCACCCTACGCCAAAGGCGCCCGTCCATCGAACGAAAAATAGTATACGCAATTCTATTTATTATTTCAATTTTTTTAAAATTATTTATTACAGAAATACTTATAACGGTGCATCGTAAAATGGAATGGCATAATATAGAAGAGTGAGTCATATACTCTGTTCCATAATTAATTTATGCTTTTTTTAAGCAGTACAACTACAGTATCTCAACGTAATTCAGAACTACTTTTTATTGGGCGTGCTGAGTATCTCCCTGCAATTCCGAAACACCGATACAAATACTGTCATTGTACTGGAATTTAAGGAAAACGCGTTTTAACTTATGTCACACGCCCCGGTTTTTGGGATAGTTAAAATTAAACCTAGTGACGAGAGTCACACCAGTCAAAAACCGGTTTACTTAAACGTTCGTATTTTTTTACAATTATTTTGTACAGAAATACATAGAACGGTGAATAATATGCATCGTACAATAATTTTTCGCATTTTTTATTTATTTAATACAAAAGAAATAAATAGGGCCGGGATAACCTGGCTGGCAAGGCACTGAACTCACATTCGTGAGAACGGGAGTACGAATCCAGCTAGCCGAAGGCTCCCCGTGTAGTAAATGGTGACTCGTGCACGTTAAATCTGTCAGCTCACAAAGTCCTCCATGTTCCCATTACAAACTATACCTCTGGGGGGTACTGAATTGTAGATTGATTGTTCTCTGGTTCGGGTCAAAATTACGATCTGTGGATAAATAAATGCATGTATGAATGGGTCCACCTTACACACGGGTTTGACGTATGGATGTGGCAGAAGTCGTATTCTCGGCCATAGAGGGTGCCACTGGAAAACAAGAACAATCGCACCCCCTTGCCTTAGTCGCTTACGATCTAACAACAACAACAACAACAGAGGAAATAAATAGAACAGCATACTGTAATAAAGAGGTGAATAGTACACTGTTCTATATTTTATTTATGTTTCTTCATACAGTAGTACTACTGCAGTATCTCACTATAGCTCTGAAATGCTGTAACAGATTCGGTCACTGTACTTTAATTTGAGTAAAATCGATTTTTCACACGCCTAGTTTTCGGTACAGTTAAAATTAAATTCAGTCATATCAGTCAAAAAACGTATTTTCGTATTTTTCTAATTATTTAATAAAGAAATATGTATAGTGAACGAAAAAAGAAAAAGCAAAAAAAAAACGAGCCGCCATGAATAACTTTTGATCTAATGATCGAATCTTCACGATCTAGAACGCATTCTTAATGGTTTGAGGGGGTTAACTCTAATATGCTAATTAATTGTTGCAAACGAAATTTAAGTTACGAAATCAAACACAAAATTATACTTTCTCTGAAGAAACTTATTTTTTTTCCCAACGGAATGAGGTCTCAAAATTTGGTCCCCATAGTTAGGTCAGAAGAATGAACCATATCTCTAGAACTTCTTAAGCGAATTTTCAAAAAAATTTGCTCATAATTATAAAATTCATTCATCCTAAGATAATTCCATGCAAAAAATAGGTTTTAGTTCATATTTATTATTTTTTAATAATAAACGAAAAAGTAAATAGTTTAAACTGCAAGGTATAGAATTTTTTACATTATTTTAAGGAATTCAATTTTACATGGCCAAAACAAAATTTGAGTGAAATCGATCGAATAGTTTTTGAGAAATCGAACTTCGAAAAAATCGTATAAATAAAATTGCATTGCTCAGGAACTATTCAACCGATTTCGCTCAAAATGTAAACTTTTCCAAGTAAAATTAAATACTTTAAAATGGTGTAAAGAATAGTGTACCTTAAAATTCAAAATTTTTCGACTATCATTAAATAAAATAATAAAAACTAATAAATATCTATTAAATTTTATTCTTTACAAGAAATTATCTTTGAATAAACGAATTTATAATTGTGCGCAAATTTTTTTTTAATTCCCTTAAGAAGTTCTCGAGATTTGCCGAAAAACGCGAAAAATAAAATTAACATTAAAAGTTCCAAACTTTGATTTGCTCTCCTGACCAAAGTATGGGGACCCTATTTCCCAGATTGGGGCCACTCCCTATATTTTGAGGGTTAGAAATCTGAATCTGTAGAAAAAACTGGTATGTTTATTCAGAGGAAGTACGTTTTTGCGTCGGATTTCGTAACTTAAAATATCGCCAGCACTAATTAATTAGCATATTTGAGGTCACCCCCTCAAACCATTCAGAATGAGTTATAGAAGGGGAAGATCCGATCATTAGATCAAAAATTATTTAGGGTGGTCCGTTTTTTATTTTGCGCAATGTACATAGAAAAATGAATGTTATAGGCAAGATTTTGGTAAGGATCAGACCAGTTACTTCGATTTTGAGGAAATTATTTTTGTTTTCAAGCGGACTAACTCTGAATTATCATTTACTAGTCCAGAAGAAGGATCTACCCACAGATTTGGCATATTGTTGTTGATTAATAATGACGTCTGTGTCGACAAGTTTGTCTTACTATGGCAACTCTCTAATGTTCTTCATTGTTTTTAAACTAACCCTATTTATTGTTCATTAACAGTTACACGAAATACTTTTTGTCCAACACATTATACGTTTACTAAAGATTCTAACCTTAACAAACAAAAGGATTTAGTCTAATAATAGCACTGTTCTTTTACGTTTCGATAATCTTTGCTGTCCGGGTAAGCCTTTTAATACAAAATTGCAGTTTTTATATAGACATAACGAAATTCTCTAAGATGTTTTTTTTTTCAATAAATACTATATTTTTGTAAGAAAATTTGGTCGTGCCCTTATCAGCCCTGAGTCCAGAAACAATTGCCCACCCCCCTTGAGTACGGCCTTAAATACATCATGCATAATTTTCTTACATTATCATATAAAATTGAATATCTGCTCATTTTTCACTGAAATTCTAATATTTCTAAATTTACCACGAGAGCTGTGGTGGCTCAGGGGATAGAGCGTTCGCTTCCCAAAGAGGTCAACCGGGTTCGAATCGCGGTGATGACGGGTCGATACGAACTCCGCACCCACAGTGTTGACGAAAAATATCCTCAGTGGCACACCAATCATGGGTCAAGTCCCTTTGCCGTGGGATGTTTTCGTGGTTTTCCTCTCCATGTAAAGCAAATGAGAGTTAGTTACATCAAAATGTCCTCCGTGAAGGCAAAATTTCTTGATTCAGGAGTTATCTTGTCTTCTGGATTGAGTTCGAAATTACACGGAGTTGAACATTGGTAGTCGTAAACTCAAAATTGGGTCGGCTGTTCAGCCTCTGTTATAATAAAAAATTACCATTGAGTTAACACGTGTTCTCTGTGGGACCCCCAAAGTGTGAGGTCCCACACCCTGTAACCCGACAAGTTCAGTAAGACTAGGCTATTTGACATTTTCAGGGGAAAAAAAACTATTTATTTAAAAAGTAGTGCAATTATTACTTTTTAGGAATGATATATTATTCAAACTAAGCTATTAATAACTGATTAAATATGACAACTTCTTGGTAGAAGATTTTAGCTCCAACAGGATCCTTCGAATCTTAGCTGTTTTGCCTTACCGGATTTTTCCCTACACAGTTCTATAATCAATTTGTCGGGGTGTAGTTCTCGACAATGCCAACCTTCAACCATCCAGAGGCACCTCAAGATTGCATGTAATGATGCTAGTGAATTGATGTTTAATAATTGTAGTGGTAGTTTTGCCACAATACTCCCCCGCCAGAATTTTATCGGGGATTGAATTCGATAAACGGATACAACTTGTTGCGTATTTGCGAAAGACCGGGAGAGCTGTGTTGAACCAACCGGATTTTGAGCGCTTGTGGCAAGAGTCATATTAAGTTCAAAAAGTTTTTGAGCGTTTGACTTGAGTGATGTATAAAGTTCACGGTCGTGTGTGTGGTCCCACCTGTGTTTGTTATTAGAAGTCGAGTGAGTACAGGACTCCATTATGTGTAAGTGAGACTGAGAAGCAACAGCGCGAGGAGGACAATGATGCAGTCACAAATAATAAGTCAACTTCAGTATTCAATGTAGTTCATTCATCGAAGTGGGCATTCATTTCGATGTAGGGGAGTTCTTTTCAAGTCTGGGTCACCAATGTGGGGGAGGAATTATCGACAATGTCAACCTTCATGTATCAATAGGTACCTCAAGATTGATTTATTAATTGTAGAGGTAGTTACGCCACAAATTTAATAAAAAAATATATGGAACAATGTACCTCAATATAGAATAGTGAATAATGTACACCATTCTACAATTTATTTATGTTTCTTTTTGGAGTTCTTTATACAGTACTACATCAGTATGCCTCACTGCAATTCTGAAATGTCGATATAGATATTGTCACAGTATCGGCATTTACGAAAAACAATCTCTCACACGTTCAGGTTTTTAGACAATTAGAATTAAAACCAGTGACGAAATTCAAATCGCTCAAAAACCGGTTCGCTTTGAGGTTTTCCCATTTATTTTTAATTATTTGGCCCAGAATTACAGTACGGTGAACTGGACACAGCGTTCGAATTTATTTCGCATTTTTTAAAATTTATTTAATATAGGAACGCATAAAGCGTAACACAACGTAACAGAAAACGGTGTAATATTATACTATGAATAATATACAATTTTTATTATTTTCATTATTAATTCAATTTTTTTTATTTTTTTTACACAGAAATACTTTTTTATATACTACGCTTGCAGAGTATTTTCAAGTAATTCCGAAATGCCGGTACAAATTCTGTCAAAGTACTGGAATTTGGGGAAAACAATTTTTCACACTCCAGTTTTCCTTTAGTCCAGTGACGAGATTCAAATCATTCAAAAACTGGTTCACTCAAAGAATTTCGCATTTTTTGAAAATTATTTAATATAAAAAAAGGAATATTTATTTTGGAACTGAAAATTAATAATTTTAATATCTTTTAAATTTATTAATTAATTTTTAAGTGGAGGAGACCAATCATGAGACGAATGGATTAATAGTTTAGAAGTAGAAGATTTTTCTTCCAAATACGGGTAATTCAAAAATAGCTCTTTTAAATTAAAATTTTTTATTTCAACTTTTGAAATATTAGCTCTTTTGATGCGTGTTTGGTAGTATTCGATTAAACGAGGGAAAAAATACATAGGAAACCTCAATTGTCTGTATAGCAATGCAAGATGCCTATATAAGTAAAAATACAAAATAGTACTTTTTGTACATAAAACACTTATAACTTCTAAACTACTAGTCCGATCGTCTCATATTTGATCTCATGCAATTAAGCGTAAAATATTAAGTCGGAAAATATACCTATAACATGTTCAAATAGTACATGGATAGCAAGGAATAGTGAGTACATAAATACATGTCAAAAGTAGTACTTAATAAAAACTCTTGATACTTTTGAACTATATCTTCTATGGACTCGTGTTGCGGAAACAAATATATGGAAAAATTATTTAATAGGTTTAGATAGAAAAAATTAAATGCTTATTTAGGTACAAGTATAAATTTGTACTTTTCATTCATAAAACGTTTATAACTTCTTAACTATTCATCCCATCGTCTCGAGATTGGTCTCATTCATTTAGGCATAAAGGAATACATCAGTAAACGTGCTTGTCTAGAAGAAATCTAATACTCCCCTCAAATCATTCCCATTTCCCTCAAAAACGGGTACAGAAAAGAGTTTTCAGATATATAATAACAAAATAAAGTTTTTTGTCAAAAAATATCTTGGGGATTAGTTTTCCGAAGTCTAATTTTACAGGAATGCGGATTTTACTTATTTATTTTTACTCGACGTAACCGACTACGCCACCGGGAAGTTGCAAATATCCATCAAGAAACTATTTATAAAATGAAAGAGACACTTTTTTCCTACTTTTCCGACCAAATATTTTACTTCGTTTTCATTGCTAAAAATGAAATATTATTTCTTCACCTTGCATGATACTTAGATCAAAAACTTCATTATTTACGAACTGTCGATGCAAACTTGAAAGGAAAACTTTTGTAGCGATGTAAAAAGGGCCTTTATGAGAAAAATGGTTGAACGTTTATGGTTAAACAAACTTGATATTTTCTAGTAGCATTGGCTACCATTTGAGTTTTAGAGTATCGCAGTTGCCGAATTTCAATTCAAACTATATAGATTATTAATGCACTAGGGTGGTCTCAAATGCCTTGCATCTTCAAAAATATTTCAAAACTGAAATAATTTAGTCTTAAATTCAAATAAGATATACTTTAAGCTACGTAGAAGCACACATAAAGGTACGGAATTGGGCATACTATAATTTCGGTTTCATAAATAAGAACTTTCAGTGTCTAAACACAAAATGACAGTAGAAAAGTAACGAAACACACCCAGTTGCACTAAAAATAGAGGTTTAAACGATAGAGGACGATGAACTTGTTTGATTGAGATAAAAGAAGGAGGGAGATAAGATACAGAAGTGTAGGGTGGGAACCCTAGAGGTGCAAGATGCAAACGTTAAACTAGAATATATTTCCAAACTCTGGGAAAGAAAGGGATAATAGAAAGATCACAAACTAAAATATTAGAATTACTCAAAATATGTAATAATGCCCAGAAGTCAAGGTCGGTAAATGTTAGAGCAGGGTTGAATGATTTAAGTAGAAGAAAACATAGACGAAACTGTAGATAAAAATCCTCTGAAAGGAACTACGTTTATTATTCCTTCATCAGTTTCTTTAAGTGAGCATAGAAAGACGTGCATTTGTTACGATTTTTAGATAAATTTTTATTAACGCCTATTAGGGTTAATTGATTATTCAATAAGCTTTGTTTTCTTTGCTCCACAAGATTTAAGAAAACAAGAATAAAGAAGGCTGTGTAACGTTATTTTAAGATTTGGATTGCTGAAGTACATTCGCGTTGGGAGCTTGGCATGCATTTGGCATACATTTAATTTCTAACAGGCACTCTTCAAAAGGATAATGGTTTTTTCTTAACTTGCAACAGAGTATAGTTATTGTTGTTTGCTAACTACGTAACAGGTATCAGAATATGTTAATTAAACGCTTAATATTTGTTTTTCAATAAATAAATAAATAAACAAAAAGTGATGATTGACACTAACGACTCATGCACTTTTTTCATGATGTTGAGGAAAATTTCAAAATATTTTTATATATTCTTTAAACAGAAGTATCGAAAAATGACTGATACAAATACGTCTCGTTTCTTTGTTTAGTTAATTTATGCCTATTTTAATCACCTTTATTTTTATTGCTTGCTGTCTGAATTCATCTGACCCTTCGTGATCTGATCTTTGAAGTTCATTTGCTGCGGTCTAACATTGTCTACTTTGTGCTACTTACTTTCATTTTATGAATTATTTAATTTTTCATTTTTAAAGCAATTCGTCAGCGAGGTTTTTATTCTAAACATAGCTCAAAATGCGCGTTTAAGAAAATGGGCACAGTAAAATAATGAGCTTTTTCAATGTTCAACCCAAATTAAGGAATTTGGAAGTTACTTTTTAAACACTATAAGCATATTTCTATCAGAACAAAATTCTGGGATCAGAGTGATTGTAAATTCATATTTAGAATACTAAACGATTAAGTGATGGTTTATTAAAATCAAAATAAGAACAAGGTTTATTTAATACCACTATTAAAAACTTATGGGACACGCGACAACCTTTTAAAAACAACTGTTGACTATTAAAGTCTTAAAAAAAAGAAAAATTTAATAATTATTGATGCAAATGAACAAAGTCATGGACAATTTCATTCAGATTCATTTATTCTTTAAAAAAGAAAGACCAATTTAATGAAATGTACAAAGTGATTGATGCAAATGGACAAAATCATTCGGATCCATTAGTTTATTCTTTCAGAAAAGGATCAATTTAATAAAATGTACAAAGTGATTGATGCAAATGGACAATATCATGGACGAATTCGGATTCATTAGTTTATTCTTTAAAAAATTAGAACAATTTTCGTAAGAGAAATTTTTAAAATGGAATCAAATGCTATGTCTATTTTCTTAAATAACTATGTTAATTTTCTTAAACACGCTTTTTGAACTGCGTCCAGAGTAATAATAATAATAATTAAAAAAAAAGAGTCACACCGACGAATTATTTCATTAGTGTTACCACTGAAAAAAAAAACAAAAAGAAATTTAAACCTTTTCCTGTAATTACTTCAGCCTTTTATGTAAGTAGACCTTATTTTTACTAACCTAACTGGTAAAGACTCTGACTATAACAGACTTAACCAGCTGGTAAAATATGTTTTGTGATGTTAAGACGACCAAAGTCGATATCTCACGAAGAAGTAGTTATATAAAACCGATATTAGTAATGATTTTTTATTTATTTATTTTTTTTTTTTGACCTATACTCAAACAATAAAAAAAGTGTTTTAGACTATTATATTTTGTTTTTGTTTTGTTACACAGAGATTTATTTTTTGAGAAAATCGAAATCAAATTCCTCAGAATCCAATTACTTTGTTTATAACATTAAAATAATCATTCTTCCAATACTGTGTTGATAATCGTTTTCATTCATTTGATCTTTCTCAATGTCAGAGAAAGAGAGTGAGATAAAGAGGATAAATCGGGTTCTTCTGCTCCTAAAATAGTGATTGTTCGTATCGAAAGATGACCTATTTTTAGATCTCTCAACCAATCGATGTTTTCTCTCTCCAGGATTAAATTATTCCCGCCGAAAGAGATCGGGGAAGAGAGGGGGAGGTAATTTTGAATGAAAACCAAACAGAGAACTGACACTAAGTTTTCTTTTCGATAGTTGGCGGTTTTCAATCTTTAAAGAGAGAAGCCTCTAAGTCAGCTTCAACAGATTATATTTTCTCCCGAGTACTATCTTTTTTTTTTCTATCTTAATGAAAAGAAAGGGAAAAAAACTAGCTGTTGAAACCGGATAAAAAGAAGAAGCCAAAATTTGATCAAGTGATCTGCGTGAACAGTAATCTAATTTTATTTTTAAAAAAAAAAGTACTTGTGAAGTTGCTCTTTTATTATCAGGCGCTTAGTACAAAGCGATACGGTATTACAAATACCGCGTTTTAGCTGTACTGTAAATTTCTTAGCTGTTACATAACTTAATTTTTCTGTGTGCCTTTTCGTTTACTTTACACTTTCATAAATTCCTCTTACATTTATATATGCAATTACAATTTATGTATAGAATACATTTTATACGTTTAATTCATCTAAACTAAACGATGAATTAAAATCGGTATTTGTTCGGCATCAAAAACGTGGTATTGATATCATCGAACTCGTGATAGACCTAATTAACGTTTATTTTCTGTAAATGGACTTCAGGAGAAGAGCACAATTGTATTTATTTATTTATTTTTATTTTTTTAAATTCCCACTGACTTGTGACAAAAATTTCATTTAATTTAATTTTATTCTATAACCGGTGTTGAACAGCCAACCCAATTTTGGGTATATGACTACTAATGCTCAACTCCATAGCCTTGTAATTCTGAGCCCAATCCAGAAGACTAGGGTACTCCTGGATCAAGAATTGGTAGAAATTTGCCTTCGTGGAGGACTTTTTGATGTAACTAACCAGCATTTGCGTTACATGATGAGGAAAACCATTAAAAGTCTCCCAGTGTTAGCCTGACGGTAAAGTGTTTCTGAACCATGATCCGTCTACCAATGAGGATATTTTACGTCAGCACTGTGGTCGGTCCGAGCCAAATGCAGCCGGAACGCTGGGATTCGAACCCGAGTGACCTGATTGGAAGGCGAACGCTCTTTTCCCTGAGACACTACGACTCGATTCCATTTAATTGTTACAAAGATGCATCAAAAGCGTATCTATAAACAAAATTAATTTGTGGCTTCCTACAGCTTTTCCACGTGCCACGTGAATTATCGTTGTGCTCATCTGACAAAAAGATTCAAATCGGAATAATTTATAAAAGTTTTTGATTAAATAGATCTGAAAATGACACATATTTAATTTTTATTAAAACAAATCGACTCTAGTTTCAATTTCCTGCATTGCGAATAACGTTAATCTTATTCGACTTTCTAACGCCCCCCTTTAAGTATAATGCTTTGATCTCCTCTAATCTTTGAATGCCATATTACCAAAATTAGGCATCATTGGTGACTTTTTACTGTTCCTCGTAATGAATATGAACTTTTTCTCCATTAATTTTGCTTCATAGCTTTTTTATTTCAATTAGAACTTATTACCAAAATTAATTAAGTATCATTGAAGACTATAATAGTTTGCCGTTTTTTTTTTTTTAGATCTCTTAAACGAATTAGTAACATTTCTCCATTAATTTTCCCTTTTAGTACTTCGCTTATTATTTTACTTCAATTAGTAACTAATACAAACTTTATCATTGGCGTAATATTGGTGTTTTTCATGCTTATCTTCAACTAAATTGTTTTGTTTCTGCATTATTTTAAATTTTCAGTATAAAACTTTTTTTTACATTTTATTTCAATTACCGGTGATTTTAAATTTAGTTTTATAAGAACAAGTTTTAAAAACAAATTACTTTAGAAATAATAATTCTGCGATGTAGTTTGCTTATGCTACCACGCTTTCTTTGAATATTCAAGTAACCTGGCAAAATAAAATATAATTAAGCATAAGAGAACAAGCAACAAACAATCAATTTTGACTAAATATATAAGCTGGAAAACATTACTGGTGTTATCTTTAACATGCTTGGGAAAAAACTGAACCATTATTACATTACTTTAAAACAGTGGCTTACACTAAGCCAATGAGAAAAATTCAATTTTTAAAATGTCTCTCAATTTAAAATATAATTAAATAATTTAAAATAGGGCTTTGTATTTTGTTAACAGTTTTACTCATTTAGATTCATTTTGAATCTCGTATTTTTAGAGCTCACGGTATACCCGCAATCCGTTTTAGTGTCAGTATTAGTACTTTTCAAAACTACAAAGTTTAAAAACTAGTAGTAAAATTCAACAACATATGGCTCTGCTAATTAAAAAAATTTGACAAATCATTCTAAATTCAAAATAGACGTTTGAGATTTGTGTCCTCAGAATGCAAAACATTGTTACTGCAAATCATGGTTATTTAAAACTTATGATGTCAGTTCTCAGTTATTAGCGCCATCTGTTGACGCATTTTATAGCCACTTTTGAGATTTGGTAACAATAAAAACTGATTTCTTAAGCGAAAATCAGCAAAACACACATATCTATTTTTTTATTTTTTAAATTTATTTTTCAAATAATTTGTCAATTTAAGACAGCCGGGAAAAATATTTTTATAGGTTCAGGTACCTGCTCACTTCAATTACATTTTAAGTTAAATATAGTTGTAATTTTCTTAGTTTCGTGTGTATCGCTACCCGATTGTCGCTATGTGAAATGTTTTGTAAATTTAAAGAAAGGTATGAATTGCAATGAATAAGAAAATCAAGAGATTCGGGACAGATAACGGGCTAGAATTTGTTATTAACGAGATTGATAGTTTTCTAGAAAAATACGCGATCATACATAAAAAAACAATACCATATAACCTTTCGTCGAAAGGACGTGCTGAGCGATCCTTAAGAGTATATTAGTAAAAAGAGTTAAGATATTATTAAATGAAAGTGAATTACCATTAAAATTTTGGTCTGAGGCGATTTTAGCACTCACATTTGGAATCTTACACAGCGTAAGCATAAATAGAATTTTTCGATTGAAATAGGACCAGGAAAAGAACCTAAACTTAACTACTTAAAAGTATTTGGATGCGTCGTTTATTTTCATTTGCCTAAACAATTCCGAAATAAATTTGATGTTTCGCGAAAACGTGAGATTCTTGTTAGTTATTTTAGAGAAATAAGGAAAGCTTTTAGAACATATGATGTCGATAAAAATATTGTAATTGAAGTCTGTCTGTTGTAATTCTTACTGTCAAATTTAACAAATCAGTAAGAGGAAGTAAATTTTCTGATAAACAAACATTAGTGTAGCGCATGGAGCATTGAGGATTTGACCTAGTTTAATACGAATTTATCTCAACCAAAGAATGCAGAGAGAAGAAGTACAGCTGTTTGAATGCGTAACTTACACTGAGAAATGTTCGGTGCGGTATACTATACTAGAAAAATAACTTACAGAGTGAGCAACATACTCAGATTTAGCAGTGCATCATATGTACTGAGATTCAGTGCATGCTCATTAGAAGTAAACTGACAGTCAGGAGGTGTGTCACCCATGAACGGGTTGTTGGACAATTTTACATGTATGGTTGGGTACTCTGCCCAACACCTTCTAGAAAAGAGTAGGCCTCAGCACGGGTTACCATAAATATCCTTTAGTAGTCCAAACGTAATGACATATTTCGTATTTTCAACCACTGCACAGCTTAGTACCTCGAACGTAATGACATCTTTCTTATTTTTCATCAACTGCGCAGTTAACTTCGTCACATCGGACTACTAAATTTATCCGTGCTGAGGCCTTCCTTCTTTTAGGAGGTGTTGCTCTGTCTCCCGCCCAAAAGTCATTGTATTTTTTCTTTCTGTGTCAAAATGTGCTTAAGCAACATGGATGATATAAATGTATTATGAAAGAAATTTCTTGATGAATAGTCGAAGTATTGTTTATTAATCGTGTAAGAATGCAGAATAACCCAGCAATAAACCAAAACAGTGGTTTATTGAAACCACTGTTTCAGTAAAAAACTTTTTTCTTTAGCCCAATCTCAGTAGTGGTTTGGAAGAGAGCAGGGTGCATGCCCGTTTCAAGAATATCTGCGTTTGTGCCCCTAAATGTTGTTTTTTCTTTAGACACAGTTACCGCGCTTAATCTTTGGGGAATGATTTACTTACACTAATCCTATGGGAGATAGACTTCTTCCCCTATGTATATTCTTAGATCCTCCACTGGAGCTATTTTTACGTCTGTACTGTGGTCGATGCAAGGTGGTAGCAGAGCCATCGCTAGGATTTATACCTGGGTCACTTAATCGGAAATCAGTTTCCTATATCGAATCCAACCGAAGAAAAATTAAAAACGTAATCGAATTCTTACAAACCACAACTTAATGAGACGAAACAGTAAGCCAGTTTCATTCAGTCCTCTGTTTCCTCTGGCAATCAAACGAGTTTTGATGTTTTAAACCCCGTCTTTTTCAAATTAATTCGTCAGTTTCGCGTTCATATATGCAAACTTTTTTTGGCTTCCTTTTTGACACGAATTTTAAAATACATGTATCAGAGTAATCATTAGGGTCGGGATAACTTGCTGGGTAGGGCGCTAGACTCACGTTCGCGAGAAAGAAGTAAAGTGGCAGTCAGGAGGTACGTCCCGAGAACCGGTTGTTGGATGACTCTACATGTATGGTTGGGTACGCTGCCTCCTGGCAACCGCCATTTTATTTTTTCATTCCATGTCAAAAAGGATTAGCAGATTTAAACAGCATAGATGATTATCAAAGAAGTATTATCAAAGAAATATAGTACTGTACTGTTCATCGATAGTGCAAAAATGCAGAACCAGCAATAAATTAGAAGAGGAAACTCTTCTTCTCCTTCCCTGCATCTCTAGTGGTTGGGAGAAGAGGGGAGAGGGTGTAAACCCTTTTCAAGAATCTTGGCTGCTTTGCTCTTAAATGTTGTTTTTACATTTATTTACAAGAACCGCACCAAACCTTGGGAAACTGGCTTACATTATGTCGATGGAAGCTAGCATTCTTCCCCTGTTTATATTCTTTGTCTCAACCTCAAGTCAAAACTTAAGCCCAACCGAATGAAAGAGTGAATATTCTCTTTCTCATAAATCGTCGTAATAAAATATCGAGATGCAAAATGAACGCAATCAAAATATTTCGGCATTAAGATGCTTCTGAAAGAATAAAAAATAAAATATCCACGGAAGTGGGCTTCAGAAATTCATTCAGAAAGCGCGAATTTCAGAAAAAAGAAAATTCAGAAAGCGCGACTGATTGCAGCTGGGTTTAATCAAATAAAAATTGTTGATAATTCTGAATCATATACACTTGTGGTAAATATTGAATTATTTAGGTTATTAATTGCTTTAGCAGCAAAATTGGATTTATTTGTTAAATTTCTTGATATTAAAGCTGCATTTTTGTATGGTGATATGAAACTGTATTTATGGAAATACCTCCAGGTTTTGAAGATAAAAATAGTAAAAATAAAGTAAGCAAATTAAATAAAAGTATTTATTATCTACCTCAATCTGGTAGAAATTAACATATAAAGTTTAAAATTTTTTTTAAAAAGATTGGCCTCATTCAACTCGCATCTGACAATTGCGTATTTACTAAAATTAATGATAAGGATTTTTTTGGAAAATTGTATATACGAAGGTTGCTATTTATATTTCTGGCCTAATAATGAAAAAACAAATATGTAGGATCGAAATTGGTTTTATTGTTTTTCAAAATATTCTCCATGATGATCAATACACTTTTGCATGCGTTTGAACCAATTTTCAAAGCACTTTTTCCAGTCCGATTGAGGTAACTCCAAAACATGCGTTTTGAATGCATCAACCGCTTCTTCGGGGGTCGAAAATCGTTGTCCACGTAATTTATTTTTGATGTGTGAGAAAAAGAAGAAGTCATTGGGTGCCAAATCAGGGCTGTACCGCGGATGACCCATCAGTTCAATCTTTCGCTCCATCAGAAATGCCTTTGTTTGAGTCGATGTGTGAGAGCTCGCATTATCATGATGAAGAATGATTCGCCTGTTCTGCTTTTTTCGAATTTCTCCGATGACTTCTGGCAAACAAATGGTCGTGTACCATTCAGAATTGACCGTCCTGCGTTGATCTAACGCCACTGTTGCCACATGACCGTTAATGCCGAAGAAACAGGCAATCATTTGTTTCGATGTGCTTCTTCCTCGAACAACTTTTGTTGGTTTTGCCTCGTCTTGGAAGACCCATACAGTTGATTGCTGTTTTGTTTCCGGCTCATATGCATAGATCCATGATTCGTCACCTGTGTATATGTTATACACAGCCTTTGATGTACCTTAATCGTATTTTTACAACATTTCCTTGCACCAATCGACACGAGCCTTTTTTTGAGCGTTTGTCAGATTATGCGGAATCCAACGCGAAAAAATTTTTTTTACGCTCAAATGTTCATGCAATATTTTATTGATGCTAGTCATACTAATGTCCAAAGACGCCTCTATCTCACGGTATGTCACATGACGATCTTGCTTTATCAGTTCACGCACAGCATCGATCTTTTCTGGCACAACAACGGATTTTGGACGACCTGCACAGGATTCGTCCTGGATCGAACATCGACCACGATTAAATTCGTTATACCAATTTTTTACAGTGCTGTAGGATGGCGCTTTATCGCTGAATAAACAATTAAGTTCATCGAAGCATTCTTGTCTTGACAATCCACGTCGAAAGTTTTGAAAAATAATGGCACGAAAATGTTCACGATTCAATTCCATTTTTTGAAAGAGAAGAACTTTTCAATTTACTGTCAACAACACAAATGAAGCTATAATGGTAAATCGTCAGCTGAATTTATGTTTAAAAATATCAAACTTTCGATTAAAATCGTCTGCGGTCGCCTAGCAACACTTACTGTTGCCAAGGCCAGAAATATAAATAGCAACCCTCGTACGTAGATGATTTGACTTTATTTTCTAATAATTCGAAATTATACAAAGATATCATTTCAAAATTTCATAAACCATTTGAATTAAAACAAACAACTAATAGTTCACCATGTTTAGGCATTGATATTTCACAAAAAGAAAACGGAATTGATTTGTCTCACTCATTACATTGAATCTTCAATGAAAAAATATGGTTTGGAAAAATGTACGAAAACAAATACCCCCATAACTAAAGTTGAATATAGATGTTTTTAATCCTACTGATAATTTAGTAAATCCGACTGATTAAATCATCCGTGAACTTTTACATTTCGCAAATATCCCTTTAGCTAAAGTTGAAGATAGATGCTTTTAATTTTACTGATGATTTAGTAAATCAAACTGATTAAATCGTAGGTGAACTTTTATATTTAGCAAATAGAACCCGACTAGATATTGCTTTTGTAACT
Organism: Parasteatoda lunata; assembly: GCA_949128135.1. NCBI lineage: Eukaryota > Metazoa > Arthropoda > Arachnida > Araneae > Theridiidae > Parasteatoda > Parasteatoda lunata. Next base: position 104,749,659 of record OX421975.1, read on the forward strand.
AGTTATTTATTACAATTTATGAAACGTTCCGAAAAAAGGCATTATGTTTTGGCTAAAAGAGTTTTGAAAGATTTGAACGCTGATAGGGACATGTTCTATAATAAAGAATTTGGTTTTTTCAACTGTAGTGCGGATGAAATTTGGGACAAAGCAGAAGGAGAAATTTTTTTTCCAGGTTGTGTAATTCTCTTCTAACACGAAAAAGTCGAAAACAAAGATGTATATAGAGCTATCAATATGTGAAGCTGAATTATTTGCTGCAGCTGACGCAGCTCGAAAACTTACTTGGATAATAAATATGTTTAATGAAATGAACTATGAAAAATTTACTAATGCTCCTGTTACTATATTTTCTGATAACCAAGCTGCAATTGACTGGTAGAACATTGGTAAGTCTTCGAACAATACCAGGTATCTAATCTTAAATTTCATTTTGTGAGAGATATGATTAAAGATAAAACATTAAAAACTGTTTATAACAATGCTAATGATAACATTTCTGATTTCTTAACTAAAGCTGTAACATTTGAGAAGTTAATTTTGATTTTGGAAAAAACAAGTTTAATTTGAAACTATATTGAGAGAAATATTTTTTTTAATGTATTGTTAGTTGTATCAAAAAGTAAAATTCTTCTCGCAGGAGAGAGATTGTTGTCATTCCCAGGGAAGGATTGTTACGAAGTCTTTTTTCTTTAATGCCGACAGATGGCGTTCTTTTTAAATTTGAAGGTATTTGTTTGCTTAATGTCAATAAACCTTACTTTCTGTCTGAATCTCGATCTCCACCCATTGATGATTTGAAATTTTATAGAGAGAAATAATACTTCTTTATGTATTGTTATTTGTATCAAAAAGTAAAATTCTTCTCGCAGGAGAGAGATTGTTGTCGTTCCCAGGGAAGGATTGTTACGAAGTCATTTTTCTTTAATGCCGACAGATGGCGTTCTTTTTGAATTTGAAGGTATTTGTTTGCTTAATGTCAATAAACCTTACTTTCTGTCTGAATCTCGATCTCCACCCATTGATGATTTGAAATTTTATAGAGAGAAATAATACTTCTTTATGTATTGTTATTTGTATCAAAAAGTAAAATTCTTCTCGCAGAAGAGAGATTGTTGTCGTTCCCAGGGAAGGATTGTTACGAAGTCATTTTTCTTTAATGCCGACAGATAGCGTTCTTTTTGAATTTGAAGGTATTTGTTTGCTTAATATCAATAAACCTTACTTTCTGTCTGAATCTCGATCTCCACCCATTGATGATTTGAAATTTTATAGAGAGAAATAATACTTCTTTATGTATTGTTATTTGTATCAAAAAGTAAAATTCTTCTCGCAGGAGAGAGATTGTTGTCGTTCCCAGGGAAGGATTGTTACGAAGTCATTTTTCTTTAATGCCGACAGATGGCGTTCTTTTTGAATTTGAAGGTATTTGTTTGCTTAATGTCAATAAACCTTACTTTCTGTCTGAATCTCGATCTCCACCCATTGATGATTTGAAATTTTATAGAGAGAAATAATACTTCTTTATGTATTGTTATTTGTATCAAAAAGTAAAATTCTTCTCGCAGGAGAGAGATTGTTGTCGTTCCCAGGGAAGGATTGTTACGAAGTCATTTTTCTTTAATGCCGACAGATGGCGTTCTTTTTGAATTTGAAGGTATTTGTTTGCTTAATGTCAATAAACCTTACTTTCTGTCTGAATCTCGATCTCCACCCATTGATGATTTGAAATTTTATAGAGAGAAATAATACTTCTTTATGTATTGTTATTTGTATCAAAAAGTAAAATTCTTCTCGCAGGAGAGAGATTGTTGTCGTTCCCAGGGAAGGATTGTTACGAAGTCATTTTTCTTTAATGCCGACAGATGGCGTTCTTTTTGAATTTGAAGGTATTTGTTTGCTTAATGTCAATAAACCTTACTTTCTGTCTGAATCTCGATCTCCACCCATTGATGATTTGAAATTTTATAGAGAGAAATAATACTTCTTTATGTATTGTTATTTGTATCAAAAAGTAAAATTCTTCTCGCAGGAGAGAGATTGTTGTCGTTCCCAGGGAAGGATTGTTACGAAGTCATTTTTCTTTAATGCCGACAGATAGCGTTCTTTTTGAATTTGAAGGTATTTGTTTGCTTAATGTCAATAAACCTTACTTTCTGTCTGAATCTCGATCTCCACCCATTGATGATTTGAAATTTTATAGAGAGAAATAATACTTCTTTATGTATTGTTATTTGTATCAAAAAGTAAAATTCTTCTCGCAGAAGAGAGATTGTTGTCGTTCCCAGGGAAGGATTGTTACGAAGTCATTTTTCTTTAATGCCGACAGATGGCGTTCTTTTTGAATTTGAAGGTATTTGTTTACTTAATGTCAATAAACCTTACTTTCTGTCTGAATCTCGATCTCCACCCATTGATGATTTGAAATTTTATAGAGAGAAATAATACTTCTTTATGTATTGTTATTTGTATCAAAAAGTAAAATTCTTCTCGCAGAAGAGAGATTGTTGTCGTTCCCAGGGAAGGATTGTTACGAAGTCATTTTTCTTTAATGCCGACAGATAGAGTTCTTTTTGAATTTGAAGGTATTTGTTTGCTTAATGTCAATAAACCTTACTTTCTGTCTGAATCTCGATCTCCACCCATTGATGATTTGAAATTTTATAGAGAGAAATAATACTTCTTTATGTATTGTTATTTGTATCAAAAAGTAAAATTCTTCTCGCAGAAGAGAGATTGTTGTCGTTCCCAGGGAAGGATTGTTACGAAGTCATTTTTCTTTAATGCCGACAGATAGCGTTCTTTTTGAATTTGAAGGTATTTGTTTGCTTAATGTCAATAAACCTTACTTTCTGTCTGAATCTCGATCTCCACCCATTGATGATTTGAAATTTTATAGAGAGAAATAATACTTCTTTATGTATTGTTATTTGTATCAAAAAGTAAAATTCTTCTCGCAGAAGAGAGATTGTTGTCGTTCCCAGGGAAGGATTGTTACGAAGTCATTTTTCTTTAATGCCGACAGATAGCGTTCTTTTTGAATTTGAAGGTATTTGTTTGCTTAATGTCAATAAACCTTACTTTCTGTCTGAATCTCGATCTCCAACCATTGATGATTTGAAATTTTATAGAGAGAAATAATACTTCTTTATGTATTGTTATTTGTATCAAAAAGTAAAATTCTTCTCGCAGAAGAGAGATTGTTGTCGTTCCCAGGGAAGGATTGTTACGAAGTCATTTTTCTTTAATGCCGACAGATAGCGTTCTTTTTGAATTTGAAGGTATTTGTTTGCTTAATGTCAATAAACCTTACTTTCTGTCTGAATCTCGATCTCCACCCATTGATGATTTGAAATTTTATAGAGAGAAATAATACTTCTTTATGTATTGTTATTTGTATCAAAAAGTAAAATTCTTCTCGCAGGAGAGAGATTGTTGTCGTTCCCAGGGAAGGATTGTTACGAAGTCATTTTTCTTTAATGCCGACAGATGGCGTTCTTTTTGAATTTGAAGGTATTTGTTTACTTAATGTCAATAAACCTTACTTTCTGTCTGAATCTCGATCTCCACCCATTGATGATTTGAAATTTTATAGAGAGAAATAATACTTCTTTATGTATTGTTATTTGTATCAAAAAGTAAAATTCTTCTCGCAGAAGAGAGATTGTTATCGTTCCCAGGGAAGGATTGTTACGAAGTCATTTTTCTTTAATGTCGACAGATAGCGTTCTTTTTGAATTTGAAGGTATTTGTTTGCTTAATGTCAATAAACCTTACTTTCTGTCTGAATCTCGATCTTCACCCATTGATGATTTGAAATTTTATAGAGAGAAATAATACTTCTTTATGTATTGTTATTTGTATCAAAAAGTAAAATTCTTCTCGCAGAAGAGAGATTGTTGTCGTTCCCAGGGAAGGATTGTTACGAAGTCATTTTTCTTTAATGCCGACAGATAGCGTTCTTTTTGAATTTGAAGGTATTTGTTTGCTTAATGTCAATAAACCTTACTTTCTGTCTGAATCTCGATCTCCACCCATTGATGATTTGAAATTTTATAGAGAGAAATAATACTTCTTTATGTATTGTTATTTGTATCAAAAAGTAAAATTCTTCTCGCAGAAGAGAGATTGTTGTCGTTCCCAGGGAAGGATTGTTACGAAGTCATTTTTCTTTAATGCCGACAGATAGCGTTCTTTTTGAATTTGAAGGTATTTGTTTGCTTAATGTCAATAAACCTTACTTTCTGTCTGAATCTCGATCTCCACCCATTGATGATTTGAAATTTTATAGAGAGAAATAATACTTCTTTATGTATTGTTATTTGTATCAAAAAGTAAAATTCTTCTCGCAGAAGAGAGATTGTTGTCGTTCCCAGGGAAGGATTGTTACGAAGTCATTTTTCTTTAATGCCGACAGATAGCGTTCTTTTTGAATTTGAAGGTATTTGTTTGCTTAATGTCAATAAACCTTACTTTCTGTCTGAATCTCGATCTCCACCCATTGATGATTTGAAATTTTATAGAGAGAAATAATACTTCTTTATGTATTGTTATTTGTATCAAAAAGTAAAATTCTTCTCGCAGAAGAGAGATTGTTGTCGTTCCCAGGGAAGGATTGTTACGAAGTCATTTTTCTTTAATGCCGACAGATAGCGTTCTTTTTGAATTTGAAGGTATTTGTTTGCTTAATGTCAATAAACTTTACTTTCTGTCTGAATCTCGATCTCCACCCATTGATGATTTGAAATTTTATAGAGAGAAATAATACTTCTTTATGTATTGTTATTTGTATCAAAAAGTAAAATTCTTCTCGCAGGAGAGAGATTGTTGTCGTTCCCAGGGAAGGATTGTTACGAAGTCATTTTTCTTTAATGCCGACAGATGGCGTTCTTTTTGAATTTGAAGGTATTTGTTTGCTTAATGTCAATAAACCTTACTTTCTGTCTGAATCTCGATCTCCACCCATTGATGATTTGAAATTTTATAGAGAGAAATAATACTTCTTTATGTATTGTTATTTGTATCAAAAAGTAAAATTCTTCTCGCAGGAGAGAGATTGTTGTCGTTCCCAGGGAAAGATTGTTACGAAGTCATTTTTCTTTAATGCCGACAGATGGCGTTCTTTTTGAATTTGAAGGTATTTGTTTGCTTAATGTCAATAAACCTTACTTTCTGTCTGAATCTCGATCTCCACCCATTGATGATTTGAAATTTTATAGAGAGAAATAATACTTCTTTATGTATTGTTATTTATATCAAAAAGTAAAATTCTTCTCGCAGGAGAGAGATTGTTGTCGTTCCCAGGGAAGGATTGTTACGAAGTCATTTTTCTTTAATGCCGACAGATAGCGTTCTTTTTGAATTTGAAGGTATTTGTTTGCTTAATGTCAATAAACCTTACTTTCTGTCTGAATCTCGATCTCCACCCATTGATGATTTGAAATTTTATAGAGAGAAATAATACTTCTTTATGTATTGTTATTTGTATCAAAAAGTAAAATTCTTCTCGCAGGAGAGAGATTGTTGTCGTTCCCAGGGAAGGATTGTTACGAAGTCATTTTTCTTTAATGCCGACAGATGGCGTTCTTTTTGAATTTGAAGGTATTTGTTTGCTTAATGTCAATAAACCTTACTTTCTGTCTGAATCTCGATCTCCACCCATTGATGATTTGGAATTTTATAGAGAGAAATAATACTTCTTTATGTATTGTTATTTGTATCAAAAAGTAAAATTCTTCTCGCAGGAGAGAGATTGTTGTCGTTCCCAGGGAAGGATTGTTACGAAGTCATTTTTCTTTAATGCCGACAGATGGCGTTCTTTTTGAATTTGAAGGTATTTGTTTGCTTAATGTCAATAAACCTTACTTTCTGTCTGAATCTCGATCTCCACCCATTGATGATTTGAAATTTTATAGAGAGAAATAATACTTCTTTATGTATTGTTATTTGTATCAAAAAGTAAAATTCTTCTCGCAGGAGAGAGATTGTTGTCGTTCCCAGGGAAGGATTGTTACGAAGTCATTTTTCTTTAATGCCGACAGATGGCGTTCTTTTTGAATTTGAAGGTATTTGTTTGCTTAATGTCAATAAACCTTACTTTCTGTCTGAATCTCGATCTCCACCCATTGATGATTTGAAATTTTATAGAGAGAAATAATACTTCTTTATGTATTGTTATTTGTATCAAAAAGTAAAATTCTTCTCGCAGGAGAGAGATTGTTGTCGTTCCCAGGGAAGGATTGTTACGAAGTCATTTTTCTTTAATGCCGACAGATGGCGTTCTTTTTGAATTTGAAGGTATTTGTTTGCTTAATGTCAATAAACCTTACTTTCTGTCTGAATCTCGATCTCCACCCATTGATGATTTGAAATTTTATAGAGAGAAATAATACTTCTTTATGTATTGTTATTTGTATCAAAAAGTAAAATTCTTCTCGCAGGAGAGAGATTGTTGTCGTTCCCAGGGAAGGATTGTTACGAAGTCATTTTTCTTTAATGCCGACAGATGGCGTTCTTTTTGAATTTGAAGGTATTTGTTTGCTTAATGTCAATAAACCTTACTTTCTGTCTGAATCTCGATCTCCACCCATTGATGATTTGAAATTTTATAGAGAGAAATAATACTTCTTTATGTATTGTTATTTGTATCAAAAAGTAAAATTCTTCTCGCAGGAGAGAGATTGTTGTCGTTCCCAGGGAAGGATTGTTACGAAGTCATTTTTCTTTAATGCCGACAGATGGCGTTCTTTTTGAATTTGAAGGTATTTGTTTGCTTAATGTCAATAAACCTTACTTTCTGTCTGAATCTCGATCTCCACCCATTGATGATTTGAAATTTTATAGAGAGAAATAATACTTCTTTATGTATTGTTATTTGTATCAAAAAGTAAAATTCTTCTCGCAGGAGAGAGATTGTTGTCGTTCCCAGGGAAGGATTGTTACGAAGTCATTTTTCTTTAATGCCGACAGATAGCGTTCTTTTTGAATTTGAAGGTATTTGTTTGCTTAATGTCAATAAACCTTACTTTCTGTCTGAATCTCGATCTCCACCCATTGATGATTTGAAATTTTATAGAGAGAAATAATACTTCTTTATGTATTGTTATTTGTATCAAAAAGTAAAATTCTTCTCGCAGAAGAGAGATTGTTGTCGTTCCCAGGGAAGGATTGTTACGAAGTCATTTTTCTTTAATGCCGACAGATGGCGTTCTTTTTGAATTTGAAGGTATTTGTTTACTTAATGTCAATAAACCTTACTTTCTGTCTGAATCTCGATCTCCACCCATTGATGATTTGAAATTTTATAGAGAGAAATAATACTTCTTTATGTATTGTTATTTGTATCAAAAAGTAAAATTCTTCTCGCAGAAGAGAGATTGTTGTCGTTCCCAGGGAAGGATTGTTACGAAGTCATTTTTCTTTAATGCCGACAGATAGAGTTCTTTTTGAATTTGAAGGTATTTGTTTGCTTAATGTCAATAAACCTTACTTTCTGTCTGAATCTCGATCTCCACCCATTGATGATTTGAAATTTTATAGAGAGAAATAATACTTCTTTATGTATTGTTATTTGTATCAAAAAGTAAAATTCTTCTCGCAGAAGAGAGATTGTTGTCGTTCCCAGGGAAGGATTGTTACGAAGTCATTTTTCTTTAATGCCGACAGATAGCGTTCTTTTTGAATTTGAAGGTATTTGTTTGCTTAATGTCAATAAACCTTACTTTCTGTCTGAATCTCGATCTCCACCCATTGATGATTTGAAATTTTATAGAGAGAAATAATACTTCTTTATGTATTGTTATTTGTATCAAAAAGTAAAATTCTTCTCGCAGAAGAGAGATTGTTGTCGTTCCCAGGGAAGGATTGTTACGAAGTCATTTTTCTTTAATGCCGACAGATAGCGTTCTTTTTGAATTTGAAGGTATTTGTTTGCTTAATGTCAATAAACCTTACTTTCTGTCTGAATCTCGATCTCCACCCATTGATGATTTGAAATTTTATAGAGAGAAATAATACTTCTTTATGTATTGTTATTTGTATCAAAAAGTAAAATTCTTCTCGCAGAAGAGAGATTGTTGTCGTTCCCAGGGAAGGATTGTTACGAAGTCATTTTTCTTTAATGCCGACAGATAGCGTTCTTTTTGAATTTGAAGGTATTTGTTTGCTTAATGTCAATAAACCTTACTTTCTGTCTGAATCTCGATCTCCACCCATTGATGATTTGAAATTTTATAGAGAGAAATAATACTTCTTTATGTATTGTTATTTGTATCAAAAAGTAAAATTCTTCTCGCAGGAGAGAGATTGTTGTCGTTCCCAGGGAAGGATTGTTACGAAGTCATTTTTCTTTAATGCCGACAGATGGCGTTCTTTTTGAATTTGAAGGTATTTGTTTACTTAATGTCAATAAACCTTACTTTCTGTCTGAATCTCGATCTCCACCCATTGATGATTTGAAATTTTATAGAGAGAAATAATACTTCTTTATGTATTGTTATTTGTATCAAAAAGTAAAATTCTTCTCGCAGAAGAGAGATTGTTGTCGTTCCCAGGGAAGGATTGTTACGAAGTCATTTTTCTTTAATGTCGACAGATAGCGTTCTTTTTGAATTTGAAGGTATTTGTTTGCTTAATGTCAATAAACCTTACTTTCTGTCTGAATCTCGATCTCCACCCATTGATGATTTGAAATTTTATAGAGAGAAATAATACTTCTTTATGTATTGTTATTTGTATCAAAAAGTAAAATTCTTCTCGCAGAAGAGAGATTGTTGTCGTTCCCAGGGAAGGATTGTTACGAAGTCATTTTTCTTTAATGCCGACAGATAGCGTTCTTTTTGAATTTGAAGGTATTTGTTTGCTTAATGTCAATAAACCTTACTTTCTGTCTGAATCTCGATCTCCACCCATTGATGATTTGAAATTTTATAGAGAGAAATAATACTTCTTTATGTATTGTTATTTGTATCAAAAAGTAAAATTCTTCTCGCAGAAGAGAGATTGTTGTCGTTCCCAGGGAAGGATTGTTACGAAGTCATTTTTCTTTAATGCCGACAGATAGCGTTCTTTTTGAATTTGAAGGTATTTGTTTGCTTAATGTCAATAAACCTTACTTTCTGTCTGAATCTCGATCTCCACCCATTGATGATTTGAAATTTTATAGAGAGAAATAATACTTCTTTATGTATTGTTATTTGTATCAAAAAGTAAAATTCTTCTCGCAGAAGAGAGATTGTTGTCGTTCCCAGGGAAGGATTGTTACGAAGTCATTTTTCTTTAATGCCGACAGATAGCGTTCTTTTTGAATTTGAAGGTATTTGTTTGCTTAATGTCAATAAACCTTACTTTCTGTCTGAATCTCGATCTCCACCCATTGATGATTTGAAATTTTATAGAGAGAAATAATACTTCTTTATGTATTGTTATTTGTATCAAAAAGTAAAATTCTTCTCGCAGGAGAGAGATTGTTGTCGTTCCCAGGGAAGGATTGTTACGAAGTCATTTTTCTTTAATGCCGACAGATGGCGTTCTTTTTTAATTTGAAGGTATTTGTTTGCTTAATGTCAATAAACCTTACTTTCTGTCTGAATCTCGATCTCCACCCATTGATGATTTGAAATTTTATAGAGAGAAATAATACTTCTTTATGTATTGTTATTTGTATCAAAAAGTAAAATTCTTCTCGCAGGAGAGAGATTGTTGTCGTTCCCAGGGAAGGATTGTTACGAAGTCATTTTTCTTTAATGCCGACAGATGGCGTTCTTTTTGAATTTGAAGGTATTTGTTTGCTTAATGTCAATAAACCTTACTTTCTGTCTGAATCTCGATCTCCACCCATTGATGATTTGAAATTTTATAGAGAGAAATAATACTTCTTTATGTATTGTTATTTGTATCAAAAAGTAAAATTCTTCTCGCAGGAGAGAGATTGTTGTCGTTCCCAGGGAAGGATTGTTACGAAGTCATTTTTCTTTAATGCCGACAGATGGCGTTCTTTTTGAATTTGAAGGTATTTGTTTGCTTAATGTCAATAAACCTTACTTTCTGTCTGAATCTCGATCTCCACCCATTGATGATTTGAAATTTTATAGAGAGAAATAATACTTCTTTATGTATTGTTATTTGTATCAAAAAGTAAAATTCTTCTCGCAGGAGAGAGATTGTTGTCGTTCCCAGGGAAGGATTGTTACGAAGTCATTTTTCTTTAATGCCGACAGATAGCGTTCTTTTTGAATTTGAAGGTATTTGTTTGCTTAATGTCAATAAACCTTACTTTCTGTCTGAATCTCGATCTCCACCCATTGATGATTTGAAATTTTATAGAGAGAAATAATACTTCTTTATGTATTGTTATTTGTATCAAAAAGTAAAATTCTTCTCGCAGAAGAGAGATTGTTGTCGTTCCCAGGGAAGGATTGTTACGAAGTCATTTTTCTTTAATGCCGACAGATGGCGTTCTTTTTGAATTTGAAGGTATTTGTTTACTTAATGTCAATAAACCTTACTTTCTGTCTGAATCTCGATCTCCACCCATTGATGATTTGAAATTTTATAGAGAGAAATAATACTTCTTTATGTATTGTTATTTGTATCAAAAAGTAAAATTCTTCTCGCAGAAGAGAGATTGTTGTCGTTCCCAGGGAAGGATTGTTACGAAGTCATTTTTCTTTAATGCCGACAGATAGAGTTCTTTTTGAATTTGAAGGTATTTGTTTGCTTAATGTCAATAAACCTTACTTTCTGTCTGAATCTCGATCTCCACCCATTGATGATTTGAAATTTTATAGAGAGAAATAATACTTCTTTATGTATTGTTATTTGTATCAAAAAGTAAAATTCTTCTCGCAGAAGAGAGATTGTTGTCGTTCCCAGGGAAGGATTGTTACGAAGTCATTTTTCTTTAATGCCGACAGATAGCGTTCTTTTTGAATTTGAAGGTATTTGTTTGCTTAATGTCAATAAACCTTACTTTCTGTCTGAATCTCGATCTCCACCCATTGATGATTTGAAATTTTATAGAGAGAAATAATACTTCTTTATGTATTGTTATTTGTATCAAAAAGTAAAATTCTTCTCGCAGAAGAGAGATTGTTGTCGTTCCCAGGGAAGGATTGTTACGAAGTCATTTTTCTTTAATGCCGACAGATAGCGTTCTTTTTGAATTTGAAGGTATTTGTTTGCTTAATGTCAATAAACCTTACTTTCTGTCTGAATCTCGATCTCCACCCATTGATGATTTGAAATTTTATAGAGAGAAATAATACTTCTTTATGTATTGTTATTTGTATCAAAAAGTAAAATTCTTCTCGCAGAAGAGAGATTGTTGTCGTTCCCAGGGAAGGATTGTTACGAAGTCATTTTTCTTTAATGCCGACAGATAGCGTTCTTTTTGAATTTGAAGGTATTTGTTTGCTTAATGTCAATAAACCTTACTTTCTGTCTGAATCTCGATCTCCACCCATTGATGATTTGAAATTTTATAGAGAGAAATAATACTTCTTTATGTATTGTTATTTGTATCAAAAAGTAAAATTCTTCTCGCAGGAGAGAGATTGTTGTCGTTCCCAGGGAAGGATTGTTACGAAGTCATTTTTCTTTAATGCCGACAGATGGCGTTCTTTTTGAATTTGAAGGTATTTGTTTACTTAATGTCAATAAACCTTACTTTCTGTCTGAATCTCGATCTCCACCCATTGATGATTTGAAATTTTATAGAGAGAAATAATACTTCTTTATGTATTGTTATTTGTATCAAAAAGTAAAATTCTTCTCGCAGAAGAGAGATTGTTGTCGTTCCCAGGGAAGGATTGTTACGAAGTCATTTTTCTTTAATGTCGACAGATAGCGTTCTTTTTGAATTTGAAGGTATTTGTTTGCTTAATGTCAATAAACCTTACTTTCTGTCTGAATCTCGATCTCCACCCATTGATGATTTGAAATTTTATAGAGAGAAATAATACTTCTTTATGTATTGTTATTTGTATCAAAAAGTAAAATTCTTCTCGCAGAAGAGAGATTGTTGTCGTTCCCAGGGAAGGATTGTTACGAAGTCATTTTTCTTTAATGCCGACAGATAGCGTTCTTTTTGAATTTGAAGGTATTTGTTTGCTTAATGTCAATAAACCTTACTTTCTGTCTGAATCTCGATCTCCACCCATTGATGATTTGAAATTTTATAGAGAGAAATAATACTTCTTTATGTATTGTTATTTGTATCAAAAAGTAAAATTCTTCTCGCAGAAGAGAGATTGTTGTCGTTCCCAGGGAAGGATTGTTACGAAGTCATTTTTCTTTAATGCCGACAGATAGCGTTCTTTTTGAATTTGAAGGTATTTGTTTGCTTAATGTCAATAAACCTTACTTTCTGTCTGAATCTCGATCTCCACCCATTGATGATTTGAAATTTTATAGAGAGAAATAATACTTCTTTATGTATTGTTATTTTATTTTATAACCGTCGTTGAACAGCCGACCCAACTTAATGGGTTTACGGCTACTAATGTTCAACTCCGTAGCCTTGTAATTTTGAACCCAATCCAGAAGACAAGGGAACTCCTGGATCGAGTATTGGGAGAAATTTGCCTTCGTGGAGGACTTTTTGATGGAGCTAACCCGCATTTGCGTTACATGGAGAGGAAGACCACGAGAACCTCCCACGGTTAGCCTGACGGCAAGGGGACTCTAACCCATGATCCGTCTACCACTGAGGATATTTCACGTCAGCACTGTGGTCAGTGCAAGCCGGATGCGGAATTCGTATCGACTGGGATTCGAACCCGGTTCGCCTCATTGGAAGGCGAACGCTCTATCCCCTGAGCCATCGCGGCTCATGTATTGTTATTTGTATCAAAAAGTAAAATTCTTCTCGCAGAAGAGAGATTGTTGTCGTTCCCAGGGAAGGATTGTTACGAAGTCATTTTTCTTTAATGCCGACAGATAGCGTTCTTTTTGAATTTGAAGGTATTTGTTTGCTTAATGTCAATAAACTTTACTTTCTGTCTGAATCTCGATCTCCACCCATTGATGATTTGAAATTTTATAGAGAGAAATAATACTTCTTTATGTATTGTTATTTGTATCAAAAAGTAAAATTCTTCTCGCAGGAGAGAGATTGTTGTCGTTCCCAGGGAAGGATTGTTACGAAGTCATTTTTCTTTAATGCCGACAGATGGCGTTCTTTTTGAATTTGAAGGTATTTGTTTGCTTAATGTCAATAAACCTTACTTTCTGTCTGAATCTCGATCTCCACCCATTGATGATTTGAAATTTTATAGAGAGAAATAATACTTCTTTATGTATTGTTATTTGTATCAAAAAGTAAAATTCTTCTCGCAGGAGAGAGATTGTTGTCGTTCCCAGGGAAAGATTGTTACGAAGTCATTTTTCTTTAATGCCGACAGATGGCGTTCTTTTTGAATTTGAAGGTATTTGTTTGCTTAATGTCAATAAACCTTACTTTCTGTCTGAATCTCGATCTCCACCCATTGATGATTTGAAATTTTATAGAGAGAAATAATACTTCTTTATGTATTGTTATTTGTATCAAAAAGTAAAATTCTTCTCGCAGGAGAGAGATTGTTGTCGTTCCCAGGGAAGGATTGTTACGAAGTCATTTTTCTTTAATGCCGACAGATAGCGTTCTTTTTGAATTTGAAGGTATTTGTTTGCTTAATGTCAATAAACCTTACTTTCTGTCTGAATCTCGATCTCCACCCATTGATGATTTGAAATTTTATAGAGAGAAATAATACTTCTTTATGTATTGTTATTTGTATCAAAAAGTAAAATTCTTCTCGCAGGAGAGAGATTGTTGTCGTTCCCAGGGAAGGATTGTTACGAAGTCATTTTTCTTTAATGCCGACAGATGGCGTTCTTTTTGAATTTGAAGGTATTTGTTTGCTTAATGTCAATAAACCTTACTTTCTGTCTGAATCTCGATCTCCACCCATTGATGATTTGAAATTTTATAGAGAGAAATAATACTTCTTTATGTATTGTTATTTGTATCAAAAAGTAAAATTCTTCTCGCAGGAGAGAGATTGTTGTCGTTCCCAGGGAAGGATTGTTACGAAGTCATTTTTCTTTAATGCCGACAGATGGCGTTCTTTTTGAATTTGAAGGTATTTGTTTGCTTAATGTCAATAAACCTTACTTTCTGTCTGAATCTCGATCTCCACCCATTGATGATTTGAAATTTTATAGAGAGAAATAATACTTCTTTATGTATTGTTATTTGTATCAAAAAGTAAAATTCTTCTCGCAGGAGAGAGATTGTTGTCGTTCCCAGGGAAGGATTGTTACGAAGTCATTTTTCTTTAATGCCGACAGATGGCGTTCTTTTTAAATTTGAAGGTATTTGTTTGCTTAATGTCAATAAACCTTACTTTCTGTCTGAATCTCGATCTCCACCCATTGATGATTTGAAATTTTATAGAGAGAAATAATACTTCTTTATGTATTGTTATTTGTATCAAAAAGTAAAATTCTTCTCGCAGGAGAGAGATTGTTGTCGTTCCCAGGGAAGGATTGTTACGAAGTCATTTTTCTTTAATGCCGACAGATGGCGTTCTTTTTGAATTTGAAGGTATTTGTTTGCTTAATGTCAATAAACCTTACTTTCTGTCTGAATCTCGATCTCCACCCATTGATGATTTGAAATTTTATAGAGAGAAATAATACTTCTTTATGTATTGTTATTTGTATCAAAAAGTAAAATTCTTCTCGCAGGAGAGAGATTGTTGTCGTTCCCAGGGAAGGATTGTTACGAAGTCATTTTTCTTTAATGCCGACAGATGGCGTTCTTTTTGAATTTGAAGGTATTTGTTTGCTTAATGTCAATAAACCTTACTTTCTGTCTGAATCTCGATCTCCACCCATTGATGATTTGAAATTTTATAGAGAGAAATAATACTTCTTTATGTATTGTTATTTGTATCAAAAAGTAAAATTCTTCTCGCAGGGGGAGATTGTTGTCATTCCCGGGGAAGGATTGCTGTGAAGTCTTTTGCTTTTTAATACTGACAGATGGCGTTCTTTTTAAATTAGTATGTATTTGTCTGTTAAATGTCAACAAACCTTTCTCTCTGAATCTCGATCTCCACCCATTGTTTAATTTGAAATTATATTGAGAGAAATAATACTTTTTTAAGTGTATTGTTAGCTGTATCAAAAAGTAAAATTCTTCTCGCAGGAAGAGATTGTTGTCATTCCCAGAGAAGGATTGATACGAAGTCTTTTTTTCTTTTTAATACTGACTGATGGCGTTCATTTTAAATTTGTATGTATTTGTCTGCTGATTGATAATAAACCTTATTTTCCGTCTGAATCTCGATCTCCACGTATGGACCACAGTTCCTAGAAAAACTTCAGGCATTAAAATCAATTTATTTTCTAGAATAGTAGAATTGTTACACTTAGATGAAGAATATTACATAATTCCGTGAGGTACTTTGAATGAAACACAAAATGGTCCCTTTTTCATTGTTCGAAACAATTCGATCTTTCCAACACGCACGAAATAAATTAAAATCGACGTGGAAAGACATTTTGAGAATGAAGTATAAATACAGTAGATGAATAAAGAATGAGGCGAGATTTTTTAGTAGTAAGTTTCTTTCTCAATCCATGAGCCCGGAGGTCTATGTCGGAGTATATACCGCCTCACTTCATCATAGACGAAAATGAGGAGAGAGAAGGGAAGAGCGATCAGCCACCACTGGAATTTCAGTGGATACATACGTAGACCCCGATCCATTCCGGGGCAGTAGGATAGGAAGGCGGCCAGAGCTGTTTCAAAGCAAATTCCGAAATTGAGGACGTGGTTCCTGAAATAAATAGGTATAATAATTTAGAAGAATTAATCCTGTTGATCTTAAAACAGTTAGTACAAATCAAATCGACCAATTTCGCTAATATTGGGGCGCCATATTCATTTTGGCGATTTTTACAGATCAATTGACTATAACAAAAAGACATGTATAGTTCGTTCAATAGGAGTTGGCACTTGGCTCCGCATTCATCACGTGGTATGCGACACTACTATTTCTCTATTTTTGGGAGAAGGATGTGAAGAATCTTGAACAAGGTTGTTATTTGGCGATCGTATGGCAAACATATTTATTTCGCCAACTTTATGTTCATTTTTTTCAATATGAAATATTTTATAAATTTGATAATATTTCGCTTCATTTTTCATGATATTTCTCTTTTTTGAGTGGATATTTGGTCTTTTTTTTAGACATTTTGCTGCTAAAACAGCAATTTTTAAATTTAAAATATATTAATTAGCTAGAGAAACGAAGGGTATAATAGCAGATGATAAAGCGAAGTAAGTGATCTCAAAAAAATTCACTGTTTTTATTCGGTGCGCATTCAGGGTTGTCTCAATTTAAAACGCGGAGATGTTTCACCCTTTACTCCCGCGCTGAAATGAACTCGGCGTCTGAGGAAGTGGACCCAAGTACCAACTTCTGGTGAGCGAACTATACTTATCGGTTATCGGGATCATGTTTTAGCGACAGTTTTCTCCGAGATCACGCTAACTCGAACATTGGTCCCTGCGACTAATAAGTAGGAGTTTCAATATCCCGATGCGAATGCCAAAAATATCAATATTTAACATATATATTGAGATATTTTACCAATTTAGTTTACAATATCTTTTACACTAATCAATATTCTCGTAGAGCAAACAAAAGTTTATCAACATGCAATATTGTATTTAATCATTAACGTTATATGTATAATATTTATGCTCGAAAATCAATAGTGATCGCTTGATTTCCGTATTTTATGAGTATTGTTATCGTTAATTATCACAATTCTGTTGCATTGGAATCACTTGCGTGTACTATCTGGTATTCCGTGCAGACCAGAATATGACATTGTTCCTATATTTTGGCATTAGGATTCCTGTAAACGATAAATACCGATAGAGGAAATACAAGCATAACTTAACGCATGTAAAAATGAGTAATTAGGGAGATTTCGCGAATTTAAGTTAGCTTCCGTACGCTGCTGAACGTAAAGATTGAAGCAACTGATGGCAATGCTCGCGTTTATTTTAGGTGCTACGAAGTATCTTTACTTTATGTTGGCGTGATTTACGCTACAAAGACAAAGCTGCAAGCAAGCTGTTTATAGCAGTTAAATGTTGTTTTCTGTTTAAGTTTACCTTTGAACTAAAAAACATGAACATGAAATGCGAATTTGAAGAAATGTATGGATGAAATTTAGAAATGAATAGTATGTTTTACAACCATTGATTCATTCAATAAAAAATAATTTTACTTGTTCTTGTTTAACCTTATGGTTGTCTAATTGCTTTAGTTCCACAAGAAACTAGATATATATGTTAGCTATTTCAAATTTACATTTGTTTTAACTACACAATTTAGCTAAAAGAAGTTAGAATCAGAAAAAGTTCAATAATATTTTTTCAAATATTAATAATTATAAATTGCATTATTTATCGCTAAATTCATCAAATTCTAAAATCTATCCATTTTTCGGCTCAAAATTTCACAGTTTTACGTAGAGTAAAGCATCTTGAATCGTAAGCGAAAGCTTTATCGAAATAGTTTACATCCATTGTAAATGTTTGTTTTAATTTCGTGGTCAAAGTTAAAATGATATTCCACTAAGTTAGCCTTTTAACTTACGGATTTTTTGCAAAATCTTTTATTTTCACTTACATAAGTTTGATATTTTTTCACAGGCGCATGCACCTATAATTTATTTTCACACAGAACCGTCACTGCATTAATTTTCAAATGCAGAGTCACATCGCGTTCACAAATGCACATATTCTTTCCATGTGATGATCCAATGATTTTTGCCACGATATCATTTTCTGTGGTAATTAGATCTGAAATTATGATAATTTTTTCCGAAAAGAGAAAAAACACACACACTGTTCAAAACGCATGTTCAAAACAAACATGGATCAAAGTGTGCTTAGCACCGGCCTTATAGTTAGAAGTGATTTGCATATTGATAACAAAGCGATGTTATGTTGATAATGTTCGTCGGGATATTACGTAAGCATAAATCAGTACACGATCACACACATATTAAATATAATTGCAGATACATATTTTCCCCACTGCTATAACTTGTTTGCATTTCGATAATTCGATAAAAATGTTTCATCATTTGAAACTTTATGGTTTACTCCGGATTTACATGAACTCACTTCCACTATTTCTACATTTTATATAACTCATGTAGGTGGACACGGTACGGTTTGGTTCTTTTATTTACGTGACATTAGAGCTGCACAATGGGCTATTAGTAACGGTCTGGGAAACATACCTGAAGATGATCCAGGGACAACATACATTCATCACATCCCGTTTTACAGGGAGAACACAATCACACACTATAGGCCGGGATAGCCTGATTGGTAGGGCACTGGGCTCATGTCCAGGAGTTCGTGGGTTCGATCCCAGCTGGCCGAAGACTCCCCGTGAAGTAAATGGTGACTAATGCATGTTAAATCTGTCGAGTCGCAAAGTTCTTCATGTTCCCATAACAAATCAATACCTCTAGGGGTACTGATCCAGGAGTTTCCTTGTCTTCCGGATGGGTACACAATTACAACGCTACGGAGTTGAACATTAGTACTCCTAAACCCAAAAGTGGATCGGCTGTTCAACGACGGTTATAAAATAAAATAAAATCACACACCATCCATCCATCCTCAGATCGTAATTTTGACCTGAACCAGAGCACGACCCATCACCGATCCAGTCCCTTCAGAAGTATTGATTTGTTGATGGGAGCTAGAAGGACTTTGTGACCCCAACAGATTTAGTCTGCACCAGTCACCATTTTCTACACGGGGAGTCTTCAGCTGGCTGGGATCGAACTGACGACCTCTCGGACATGGGTCCAATGACAATTTCCGAAAAATATTTTAGTTTTAAGACATCAGTCTCCGTAAAGAATAATTATTTTGAAATTAAGTTAAGATTCGAAAATCGATTTATTCAAATTTGGGATAAAAAAAGATCTTATTTACCACATCGAAGGAAACGATTATGAAGAGTAAGTACTATAAAACAGAGGTAGGAAGTGTTGATATACGAGTGGAAGAAATTATTAAGCAACAGGAAGCGTTAGCGGAAAATAGTCAACTGCAGAAGGAAAAATTTGAAGCCCAATAGAAAAGGAAGAATAAACGTCAAGGAAAGACTAAATGTCGTCTGATGGAAATACAAGCAAAAATGGAAGCTAAAAGGAGAGAAACGGCAGAAAAAAGAAGCTAAAAAGAAGAAGACGCGTGCTTTGAGAGTTTGGCGTGATAGATATTACTTATGATCGAAAAGAATAAGGCAGAGAGAATATGTTTTTCGAAGGCTTCGTTGTAATATGAAATGATACTTTCTTGCGAATAATATGGTATTTTTATCACTGCTGGAAGAAAGAATTGGAAAATAGATAGAATGTACAGCCACAGTGAATTCTAAGTTATACTGTAAAAGAAACTAGACATAAAGAAGTTTTTCTTTTAGCGCCGGCATATAAGCATCCTCTACAGTTTGTGCTGGTTGGCAAAAGGATATTATTCAGTCCAGATTAACGAGACTTGCTGAGGAACGAGATTGTTGGGGGAGATTTCAGAAGGTGGAAAGAGTTTTAGACTGTGTTGGACAGAAAATAGTTGCTGAATGAATTACGGCTACAATCGCATCTAAAAATTTTACTGTCAAGGTTCATTTATCAAATTAAATGTTCGTTTTTTTAATGAAATTCATCATGTTTAATCTTCAATTATCCATCTACCAACATAATTAACAGCCGCTCGAAAGTGACGATGTCTGTCACGATGTTTTTTGCTTCTATCATTGAAGGCGCGATTCTTCTACAGTTCTATTAGAAAGAATGAAACTTACTTCATTCCCTGGTGAAGTAAAGAATTCCTCCTCGTCTTACAGATAATGAGATCCGCCCATTGGACGATGACGATGGACACAAAAAAGGCAGTGTGGCATGTGTACTCCAGAGTCTTCCTGCCTTTGTATGTCTGCGTGAAAAAGTGACAAATAACTATCAAAGATTAGATGATAAAAGTAAATACACTAAAATTCCATTATAACGACAACTCACCAAATTGTCATTATAAGAAAATATGCACATTTTTAGAGTTAAAATAACAATAAAAAGCCTGAAAATGAAATGGACAAATATATACCCCTTATTTTTGAACTACAATATTTTTTTTTGAAATACGTGTCTAGAGTAGATTGTTTTTACTTACAGACTGAAATAGTTGCGCTGCATTTTATGAAAGGCAGAAATGTTTGAATAACAAATTTCCAAATCATAACAAAAGTTTTCCAGAAGAAAAAGCAATGAAGTGCAACACCTATTAACAACAATGAATGTTGATTATATAGTTGTTGTTATATAGCTTGCATACAAAAATACATTTTAGAACTTGTCTAAAACATCAATTTCAGGCTGCCTCTCTATGTCATGTTTTTTCGATTAATCAAAGCTTTCCTTTTAGGACGCTGTTGGGATTCGTTTCTGCACAAAGATAAACACGTGAAAGTTATTTTCATTCACTGTCCATCAGTAGAACAAATACGAGATCAATTTGACAATTGATTTCTATTGGCTTCAGAGTCATGTGATTTCCAGCCGGTTTTTAAATTAGCCTAATTCATGTAATCTATATATGTTCCATATTTAACATAACGTTTTGAACTAACATTTACAATTAAATTACCTACTAATGCAGAATATCACACTTTTAAAGTAACTAATTCAAGAAAAAAACTTCCTTCTTACAACAATCGCGATATTGAGTTTTAAAATTGCGTGAATATGAATCGCGATATTGGATTTCAAAAACGCGAAAATATAAATTACAATATTGAATTTTTAAACCGCGAAAATCTGATTCACTATACATATTAGGTCGCATGAATACGAATCTCCATGCGTAGCTTTTAAATCACGCATAAATGCGAAAATTGTTGTTTGATATTAAAAACACATGAATACGAATCGCAATATTGGATTTTAAAAACGCGTTAATACGAATCATGATATTAGATTTTTTAATGACGTGAACAGGAAATGCGATGTACAATTTTTAAATCGCGTGAATACCATTCGCAACACAGTAGCTTTTAAACCAGGTAGAAACGGAAATCGACGTTCGATATTAAAATCGTGTAAATAAGAATCACAATATTAGCACTTCCAAATATTCAAAATGGCGAAAATCCGCCAAACCAAGTGAATCAAATTGGCGAAAGAACCACGCAAGACGTAATTCTTCACGTAATTAACGAAAGAATGTATATAAATATCTTGTTAAGGGGATATAGAAGAAATTTCGAAATTTTGTCGGATTATAAGTTTTTGATTCGCGGAGGTCAGCGAACCGATGGTTTTGATTTACGCGAAATTCTGCGATATTCACGAAAAAATCGCATGCCCAGCTTCTAGTTTTTATACCCGTAAGAATGATACGTAAAACCGGGAATTCCGTGTCCTACGGAATACAATCATCCCTAATTTAGAGATACAGAAAAAAAAAAAAAAAATTTAAAAAAAAAAAAAAAAAAAAAAAAAAAAAAAAAAATATATATATATATATATATATATATATATATATATATATTATTTCCAATGGCAGGCCAATTTAAAAGAAAAAAAAGTATAAAATAACAAGAAAAACATGGCAAAAGGAGATAAATGGTATAGAATGCATAGTGGCATGCTTAGCCCATACGGGCCCTAGCCTCCCAGTAGCGTCCACACACAGTAGTGGAGATGAGCGCAGGACAGACGGAAATATGGGGCAGGTTCATGTCCTCCCCAAGGCGACAGAGCTTGCATTTAGGACAGTCAAAAATGTTTATACTAAAAAGATGTTTGGCCAGACAGTATACAAAAATATTTAATAGGAAAACAATAGGATACAAAAATATTTAATAGGAAAACAATAACTTCGTGATTTATATGCTCATGACAGCAAGAAAAAAGGAAACTATTTAGGGAAAACTGGATCTAACCATGTGATTTTCTTGACATCAATGGTAAACTGTGATAGACCATTCCTTTATATTATATAGAGAAAAAGATTTTGTTCCTTGCTGGGATGCCTCAAAAAATACTTGCGATTTTTAATTTAATTTTATTAACGATTGACCAGACATGGAAATAATATGTAATATAGTGATAAGCCACACAAAAATGAAACTGTTTCTTATTATCTTTTCCAGTTATGTATTGATGAATGCACGAAACATCTCTTTGTGTGCACGGAAATCTTTATCCCTTTCACTATAAATGCTGTCTTTTGAAATGTGACTCATCATTTTCTTGCCCCTCATATGTTTTTCCCATCACTAAACAATTATTTACAATCCTCACTATGTAGGTTTTTGAACATTAATTTCAGAAATGATTTTCTTAAACTATACCTAAAATAATATACATAAATTAAAACTTCATTCAAAAAAGCCTTTTAACGTTGTTTAAATATTTGGCTTAGTTGCTGTTAAAATTAATTTCAATGTGACAGGAGATTGTTTCCCTTTAAACACTTCAATATAATTTTTTTTTAAATTTTGATAAGAGTATTTAAATAAGAATTCATGAAATGAGACGGCAGTATAAGTACTAAAGAAAAAAAAACTTTTTGCTTCCTATTTGCTTTACTCTGAAAAGTAATCAGTTAAAAAATCTTTACCCATTCTTGTCCATAGGAATCGGGGAGGTCGTTCACTGCTTTTGAATCCCATGCTTTCCGAATGCCGAATAATGTACTGGGCCAGAAACCATTCTCCGCCATGATTACGAAATAGGCGAAAAATCCTGCAGCAGCTTGCATCATTCCTATCTGACCATAGGCCATTGAAATTAGTCTGGGAAAAAAGAAATATATGGTAAGATAATTGAAATACATTCCTTTGCCGAAACAATATTTTTATTTAATTATTATTACTAACATGTTTTTATGAACTCGCCTGTAAGTACATTCTCAGAAAATTTTCGAGGAATAGTTGTTAAGAAGAAGCTTAAGCTTTAACTTAATGTTATTCTTGTCCATAGGAATCGGGGAGGTCGTTAACTGCTTTTCAATCCCATGAATCTTCAATTCAATGAGTGTAATATAAATAGTGCTACGCTAATTGCGTGTATGCTTTTCTCTTGTAATTCCAGAGGTCCAAACTTCAAATGAATAACCTCGTTGTTGTTTAATAAAGATTTATTAAAATATAAATTGCAAAGTAGGCATCATGCACCCACTAAGCTCTTGAAAAAGAAACACCGTTCTCTTATAGTCATTTGGTTGTTCGGGGCCTTTTATCTTTACACCATGTGATCCTTAGTCTTGTAGTGGTTTTATTCAAGAATTAAAAGAAGAAATTGAGAGAAAAGATTAGCATACACAAAATCAAGAAATGGACTCAAGAATATAACTGGTTATCGTGCTGTGATTGCAGCGCCACTGAGCACGACTGCAGAGCCTATAAAATTATCAATTAAAATCGATTATAACGAAAAGAGTATGTAGTGATTAAATAGTGAAGTTTTTTGGCCCGTAGCTCGGTTAGCCCTTGTTTCGGTTAAATTTTTCAATTCAAAATTACTGTGTATGTTTTAGTCTCTTCTACAGTATGGTAATTTAGTCATTCTTCTAAGCATTTTATTTTGGAATGTGTTGTGATTTATTTAGGTTGCACCGGACTGGAGATGTACAGCGCGATAAAAAAAGAACAAAAAAAAAAAAATGAACCACCCTGCATAGCTCTTGATCTAATGATGGGATCTTCTAGGACTCATTCTTAATGCTTCAAAGAACCTCCAATGTGCTAATAAATTAGTGTAGATGATATTTTAACTTATGAAATCAGACACAAAAATGTATTTTCTCTGAATAAACACTCCATTTTTTGACGGTTTCAGATTTATATAGTAACCCCCCAAATATAGTATCAATCTCGGAAATATGATGCCAATAGTTTGGTTTTGACTCCTTAATCTTAAGTTTACTTTTTGTGTATTTCGCTATATCTCGAGAAATTTTTAAACGAATTAAAAAAAATTTACACAGAATTATGAAATTCGTTTATCCAAAGATAATTTCATGCAAAAAATTACTTATTATTAGTAAATATTTATTATTATATACAATAAAAGCGCAAAAAGTAAAATTAATATCAATGGCCAAGCTTTGAACCATTCTCCTGACCAAACTATGGGGACCATATTTTCCAGATTGCGACTACTCGCTTTATTTTGAGGGTCAGACATTCGAATCGGTCGAAAAAAATGTGTGTTTATTCAGAGAAAGTATGTTTTTTGTCTGATTTCGTAGTTTAAAAGATCATCTTCATTAATTAATTTGCATGTTAGATATACCCCCTCAAACCATAAGGATTGAGTCGTAAAACGTGAGGATCCAATCATTAGATCAAAAGTTATTCAGGGAGGTCCGTTTTTTATTTTGTGCTATGTACAACTTGAAATGAATTTACTTTTATGTCTTTAGTATACCCCTAAAATAACTTAACCTCGAAATTTTGACCTCTGATGGTGAAACTGGAACTATTTCCTATTTTAAAATTGAATTTTCAAATATCTGTCAGTATCTAATGCAAATATCTACCAGTTTCAGTATCTAATGCAACTGTGATCGAGTT
Organism: Parasteatoda lunata; assembly: GCA_949128135.1. Classification (NCBI taxonomy): domain Eukaryota; kingdom Metazoa; phylum Arthropoda; class Arachnida; order Araneae; family Theridiidae; genus Parasteatoda; species Parasteatoda lunata. Next base: position 104,774,327 of record OX421975.1, read on the forward strand.
TCGTTTAGTAGTTTTCTCATTATTGGGTTTTAAACACCTTTACTTTAATTATATGGCTCCCTGTATTATGAAGAAAAAGATACTTGTCTGTTTGGAGAAAGAGGAAGGGTGTAAAAGATTGCTCAACTATTGTTAACGCCAAGGATGTTCTGCTACTTGTAGCAATGTGATAGTAGGTAATAAAGGTATTGTAGTTATGGGCACTAGGTGTCCAGATAAAAGGTACTGTCAGGACCTGATTCCTCTCCCACGCATTTTATTGACCCCTGACCTGAGGGTCAGAGGGTAAGGGACACGGGAAGTGTCGGTGGGAGTGGAGTGTGGTGGAGAGAAGGACTTTCTCTGGTGAGAAAGAGATTTTAGAAGAGTTGAGTGTTAGCTGGATTATGAAAAAGAAGGGAGCTCCAGGAATATGGAAATTTATCTGTACTTGTAAATATATCTATAACCGAGAATAATGAATTAAAATAATTATACCTGAATAATCCTTAGTCATCATTAAGCGAACTTACATAACGTACCAAACTTTGTGAAATGCATCGCAAAGTAAGAGTGAGATGCGTCACAGGTACTTAATATACTAATGCAGGTATTTATGGCCCCAAAAACAGATAAGTACCGAGAAAAGTATGCAATATTTGAGAAAGTAAATACCTCTCGTTCACCAGGTTATCGGTTTTAGGTTCTCTGGGCTTTCTTTTCATTATATCGCTTTCGGCTTTTTCATATGCCAGAGAAATAGCTGGAACCTATAAAAAGACAATGTTTTCTTTATTATCTTATCAGACATATCATTATTTGCATACGGGGTGTTCCGTAATGACCACCGCAAATGTATATTTTTAAAATACTTGTAAAAAAAGAATCACACATTTAGAGTCAGTCACATACAGTAAAACCTGTTTTTGTGCTGTCCTTTTTTATGCGATTTTGTTTTTGTGCGATTGGTTTTGTGCGATTTTATTTTTGTGCGATTTTATTTTTGTGCGATTTTTTTATGCGGTATATGAATCTTAGCGGCGTTAGCACCAGCTTAATGTTTCCTATCAATGTACATATACATGTTGTGGACGAACTCTGATTACGTGGCCTCCTTGACAACAATGTATCTGGACTTCGCGATGCTCTGTTCATTTATCTTAAACAATCTCCTGACAAGGCAGAGTCAGTTACGTACACATTGTCGCTCGACGCGCGAACAGTATGCGCTTCGTATTCAGAGTTTTATACACCATTCACGTGACTGAGGATTCATTTTATAGTGAGATTAAGGATAAATAAATTAGTTACTTTTGTTTCTATTTATATGTAGTTTTTATGATTTTTATTTTATTTTTAGACATAAGTACTCCCTTAAAATGAATAATTATAGCCAAAAGAAAGTAAAAAGACAGACAATTCCACTATTTGATGTATAATTTGAAAACTTCTCCAGGTACATGTACAATGAAAAATTAAATATTTTTACAAATTCTTTAGGTCTAATTTAATTATTTCATTTAATTGAAAGCATTCTCTCATCTATTTCATAAATCATTGATATATTTTCTAAGTCCGACTTTTTTATGCGGTCCCTCTCCACCGCATAAAAAAAGTTTTAGGTAGTATATCGTACAAACTTGTTTATTATATGTAAGAATTTATAAAATTTTCGAATTTATTTTTGTGCGATTTCTTTTATGCGGTCCCTATCCACCGCACAAAAACAGGTTCTACTGTATAAGGTTACTTCTCAGTTATAGGCAGCAGGGGCGTACGCAAGAGTATAGGGTCGTGTAGGGGTTTAAACACCCCCTTGAGCTCAGACAAAATGGCAAAAATAAAAATTTAGTAGAAATTATACGGGCTATCATTTTTTAAGACTATATATTTTTATTTGCCTTATGACTACTTTTTTTTCCTCACGGTATTTCTCAGAATACTGAAAAAAACATTTACTATAATAGGGTTGTACTTTTGAAACCAAATTCACGTGATACTGTTATGGGCGAGCCCCGATCACTGGTTCCTTTCTGTCCTGCTAGTCGCGATAGTTTTCGAAACTGGATGGCTTTCGCGAGGTCTTTACGCGATGATTCTGGAATTCCAGACGTTCTATCGTCTTTGAGACAATTCGAGAATTTTGGACATGCAGTGAAAAATTATATAAAAGGGGGAACGGAGTACAGTGGAGTTAGTTAGTCAGACTAAGAGTTATCTCTGCCGCTTGTCTTTTGGTGCTCGTCGCTAAATCTGTTTAGTTTTGTCTTAACAAAAAGTCCATTCAATAGCCGAACCCGTTGTCGCCACTATTTCGACTAGTGAAGAAATCAGTAACAATACCATTGGAGATACTGTGCTAGTTGAAGTTATTCATTCTAGCTCGAAACTGTGAGATCGTAGCATAGAGGATATTTCTGTGCCAATATATATCGTAGCTACGATATATATTATATATATATTATATATATATATATATATATATATATATATATATATATATATATATATATATATATATATATATTATATATATATATATAATATATATATATTATATATATATATTATATATATATATATATATATATTATATATATATATATATATTATATATATTATATATATATATATATATATATATATATATATATATATAATATATGTATATATATATATATATTATATACATAGGGGAGTGTCGGGTACCCCCGCCCACTGTCAATTTTATATGTATAGAATATTTTTTCAAGTCATTGGGCCATCGGGCATTAATTGTTATATTAAAAAAAGATTAATTTCAAAGTTTCAAGTATTTGTGCAGCTGGTAACATGGTAAACAATAATTTTGAAAATATGTTGAATACAATAATCAAATTTTTTAAATTTCAATTTTTTTAAGTTAAACTATTCTTTTTTTGGTTTATTCTTTTTGCATTATTTAATTATATGTTAAAACAATAGAAACATACAAAAATATTGATTATTACTCATTATTATACAGAAATATAAGCAATACTCCTTAAGTTGGCGGGGCTACCCGACTCTCCCCTATATATATATATATATATATATATTATTTGGTTACATGTAAAGAAAACCTTAAGTCTGACCTAAAACTCTGGTATAAAGGATTAAAAAGGATTAGTGAAGACGGAGGTAGTGTTCCAAAAACTGCGGCGGATGCTCTTGGAATGTGCAATAAAGATATAACACAAAACATTTTCAAACTCCTAGAAATATTGGTCGCTCTACCTGTTTCAACGAGTGCAAACGAAAGATCCTTTTCGACTTTACGCCGTTTAAAGACTTATTTACGCAATTCAACGGGTAATAATAGAATGAATGGATTAGCGATCTTAAACATTCGTAGAAAATTTACCCCAGCTGTAGAAGACATTTTAAACGAACTTGCAAAAAAGCCCCGTCGTTTGGATATTACTGTACAAATCAATAAATTTTTAGCGCGTTTCTATACTTGTTTAATTCCCCATTTGTTGGTAAGTTATTTTTCTAATTTTTTGGTAAAAATCATTGGTTTTCTATAGAATATTCGCATTTATATGGTTATTATTTAGGTAGCTGTTACATTATGAGTTGTTTTTTCTGGCTTGGTTAATTCCTACTTCTTGATAAAAATAAAATATTTTACCTCTTATTATAAAAAAAAATTATGTTCTTAAACTTAAAAAATCAAATCAAATCAAAATTTAACTAAACAATGTTGTCTAAATAAAAAGTCAAAATTGTCTAGCTGTCTAAATTATGTAAATAATGGTGCTTTATTACATACTCGAATTTCTTTTATTAGTTTCAGAAAATTATGAACACCCCCCTTGAAAAAATTCTGCGTGCGCTACTGATAGGGAGTGTGTGTTGGTGGATGCTTTTCAGAGTTGTCGCCATCAACGCGAATTTTGGTCTTTGTAACCGATAAGTATGAATTTCAATACCGCGATACACTCTCAAAAAACGATATATTGCGATATTTTTCCATTCCAAGTAATTTTACTTCTACACCGATTTAAGTTTTCGTTTTCTTAAATAAAATTTATCAGCAGTCATGGTAATATCGTATTCAATAAATTTATGTTCTATATCAACGATATTATTTTTTGATACTTAATGTAATCAATAATTATTGCGATAGTATCGTATTCAATATGTATTGCTATGGTTAATAATCGCGATTGTATTGTATTTGATGCACATATGTACAATATCGGTAGCCGGTAACCAGAATCTGGGTTTGTTCTTACTTGTTTGTGAGCTCGACATTGGGGTCCCTGCATAATCGGTAAGTATCCCGAATAAATCTGAAAATAATCACTCTCCACGTGGCGAGTAAACAAAAAAAGTGGCGACCTAAATTAAATAAGTAATCGTTCACTTTTTTCCATCCCATTTTTAAAAATCCTTTAATGATAAAAGTACATAAGTGTGAAAAGAGACTCTGGAAAACTGGATTTTTATTAAAATGTCTCTATTCAAAATTTTGATTCTTCAGAATTCATCGATTTGTGGTGGAAAGATTCATGCGGGAGAGGAATTTTTTAACAATCCACATTGTCGCTAATAAGTTGAAATAAATCATGCGGACGCCTTTTAAATACAATCAATCAAATGAACTACAAGTTTTACAGATGAATGACAACAAATATAAAACTTTAGTCTTTTAATTTTTTTCTTCATATTCCTCCGTTTGTCGTCGATCATTGACAGTAGCTACCAATACACTCGTTACAAAATCTGGATCAGCTAAATATTCGATACTTTTCAAAATGATTGTTTTCAGATCCATACTTCGCCAATTTCTTGGGCAACAATAATAAAATCTTCCTTTTTAAATCCTTTTGGTGCTAAAAACATTTTTCAAATCAGAAGTAGCGTAACAACCGTCTAGTCGCGGGCGCCACAAATGTCGCTAATAAGTTGAAATAAATAATGCGGACGCCTTTTAAATACAATCAATCAAATGAACTACAAGTTCTACAGATGAATGACAACAAATATAAAACTTTAGTCTTTTAATAACCAATAATTTAGCATCAAAACGGATTAAAAAAATATATAAACTTAAAATAAAACAAAAAAGAACAACAACAAAAACTATATCTGGTTGCCACGCAACCTTAAAGTGAAATTTTAAAACAAATAAATCTAAAGAAAATTAAAGGTGGCGCTTCTGTTGAGTATACATACGTTAATGACTTAAAATCTTAAACATACTACCACCTTGCAAAGTGATATTATAAATAGCACTTTGGAACATGCATTTATCATTTCGATAAAATACAAACTAACTCATGTATATTGGTCACCTTTATATGAAACTAATTAAGAAAATCTTCAGTTATTATATAAATAACAAAAAGTTCATAAATCTAAACGTTGTGGAATTTTTATGATTCTTCTCAATCTGCTTTTGCTAAGAGAATTCACTTCCAAATTATCGGGCACAACAACGGAATTGGGAATATTATCAACTTCCAAGTTAATTTTCCTTGAAGACTTTTCCAGAACATCCACATCGTTCTTTTCTGATAGCTCTAAAGGATAAAGTTTTTGGAAAGGTCGGATCCTTTCTCCTTGAGAGGTTCTTAATCTGGCTACTCTAGGAATACTGTCCTTTCCAGGATACAGCTCTAAGACAATTCCAAGAGGCCAATCTATACGTCGAGCATTATCTTGTCCTATTAAAACAATATCACTGATGTTTATTACATCATTCCTTCTTATTCCCTTGTGCACTAGCTGAGCAAGATATTAATTTCTAAATCTTTGTTTGAGATCTTCACGTAATTTTTGCAAAAATTTTACACGTTTCAACATAAAGGTTCGATTCACAAAGTCTAGATCTGGAATTTCGTTGCTGTTGCTACCTTCACCGTATATAAACGTTGCCGGAGTTAAAGGTACTAATTCAGATGGATCATCGTGAATGTAAGTCAACGGTCTGCTATTTATAACCGACTCACAGTCGCATAAAATTGTAGTTAGTTCTTCATAATCTACAACAGATTTACCTAACACACGACGCAGAAGTGTCTTAAGCATTCCAACTATCCGCTCCCACCACCCACCCCACCATGCTGCTGTGGGTGGAATAAATTTCCAAATTATTTTCTGAGCGGTTGAGTACACAGCAATCTTGTCCCAATCTAAATTCTTTAAATAATTGTTTGTTCCTACAAAGTTCTTTCCGTTATCCGAGTAAATGACCTATATTCTACCTCTTCTTGCGATAAATCGTCTGAATGCTTGAATGAAAGCATCTGTAGTGAGAGACCGTACTAATTCAAAGTGGACTGCTCGGTACACAGCACAGGTAAACAAAACGATCTCATTCTCATCACTATGTACCAGTTTGGTCTTTACTCTCAGAATATCACTTTTATCTCGAAAAGCTTGTATTTTGGCGAGAAATTTATCATCTTGGAAATGCGTTGTTTGCAATGACTTAAAAATCACACTTTCTGCCTTTGTTAACTCCTCACTGATTAAATTTCCCTTTAACTTATCTTGATGTGAAACGTTGTGGACAAAACGTAGGATCCAAGCGATTACTCTTACATTTCGGCTATATGTTTAAAAGTAATTACACCATATTTCCGTTACTTGAACGTTTACCATGGAAATTACTACTTGTTTTCTTTTTTCCAAATTTACTTCCTCTTCATTAACGGAAATTTCGTCAGCTGCTACAGGCCATTCCGTGTTGGAAAGATATAACCAGCTGGGACCCTCCCACCATTTCGAATTGCCGAGTTGTTGAGCAGAGCAACTTCTACTTGGTAAGTCTGCTGGATTCATAGATACGAGAAAATGCCTCCATGCTTTTACCGGAGTCCATTTCCTGATTTCTTGAACTCGATTTTCCACAAATACACCCCATGTGTCTTCTCTTTTAAGCCAAGCTAATACAGTTGTTGAGTCTGTCCAGAAATGAACTTTGTCCGTCTGAAACTGTTTTACTCTTTCAATAGATAGACGAACTGGAATTGTGGCGCCAAGAAGTTCAAGTCGAGCAATCTTTGTTTCCTTTTTCCCACAACGAGTGACTCTTGCTTTACTTTGTATTAGGTGAGCTTGAACATTGCTTTCATCTTGTATTCTCAGGAAAACTACTGTGGAATACGCAAATTTACTGGCATCACAAAAGAAATGTAATGAAATGCGCTCGTAACCTTTGTCACACTGCAACCACCTGGGGATTTCTATTTGCTTCAGATATTCAAGCTGACTTAGCCATTTTGAAAAACCTTCTCGTGTTTTTGTGTCGACTTCATCGTCCCAACCAATTTTAGCTTTCCACAAATTTTATAACCACAATTTTGGTCGTATCGATACCGGGCTAGTTATCCCCATAGAATCAAAAACTCTGTGTGAGGGAGCTAAAATGCTTCTTTTGGTGATTTTTTCATGTTTTGTGTCTTTCATATCAGGAATACTAATTAACAGAGTATCACTTTGTCTATTCCACTTCATTCCCAGAATGTTGGTCTCACTAGAATTAGGTTCTGATGGATTAGTAGACTCCCACCCTCGTAAATCAAATTGTCTTTCAGCCATAATATTAGTAGCAACTTCTATGAATTGTTTCAACTGTGATTCAGTTTTCACGCTTGTGAGGCAATTATCTACATAAAAACTGCATATTAGTTCCTGTATAATCTCTTTAGGATATTTTTCGTTCCATCTCATTGCTTCCTCTAGTTTATTATTCAAATTGTACTGAATACTGGCTCCAAGCAAAAACGGACTACAGGAAACGCCAAACACAACTCTTCGATGACAAAAATGTTTGAGCTGTCCATCTTCTCCATACCATAAGAATCGCAAGAAATTTCTATAATTTTCATAAAGACTTATTTGCAAAAACACCTTACGTATATCAGCTGTTACACCAAATTTATATAATCAAAATGTATTTCTTATTGAAGGAATTACTTCTTTCAAATTTAACCCTTTATCAACACAATCATTTAAACTAGAACTCCTTTTCTCTTAGAAGAAGCATTGAACACAGGCCTGATTTTAGTTGTGCTGCTCTCCTTTATCACAGGTCGATGAGGTAAGTAGTGACAAGGTATCCCCATGTCTTCTTTTGGAACCTCTTCAATTATTTCCTCTTTCTCCCAGTCCTTGAACACTTCTCCATAGGCATCATACAATTTGTCGGTTTTCAACTTGCGTGTAGTCATTTGCAATCTCTTTAACGCCAAATCATAATTATCTGGCAAAGGCAAATGCCCATCAAGCCATGGCAGACTAACTATAAAACGGCCATCTCCTTCAACTTTCACTGTAATTAAGAAATGTTCCATTGAGGCTTCTTGCAGTTCCTCTCTAGATTTTTGTGCTGAAGGATCTTTTATTCCCAAAGAATCTAATCGCCACAGCTCCGAAATATCCACTTCTTTTACTAAAAGGGAAATAACCAACATTGCGTTGCTTGACGGTAAATCATATTCTGGTGCTTTCCCTGTTAAAGTCCATCCCAGTAGTGTCTCTATTGCTACTAATCCATTGGCCAAAACTCTTCGTTTTCCAGTCATAAGTTTTCCTATTACGTCAGCTCCGAGCAGAATTTGAACTGGTTGTGACTCATTTCCGACGTCTGACAACTTTATATTCATTTCGTCAAGCTCTTTTAACCAGGGTCCAAAACTAACCGGTGTTATACCATCACAAATAGATGCTTGATCCAAAGCTTCCATGTTACAAATCAAATTATTTTCTGGATTCCTTAATCTAATTCTATAACACGTGTGTTCAAATTTATCTGATTTGTGACCACCAAACAAGGAGTGTATGGGAGTTTCTTTTCTCAAGAGAACATATTCCATCTTTTCAGCAAAATTTTTTAAAATATATGTTCGTTGTGATCCAGAATCTAAAACTGCTCTCACCACAATTTCTTTTCTATCAGATATCAGCTTTAGTTTCATAGTTTGAAGGAACACTTTCGGACCGTACGTAATGTTGGACATGTTTATTTCAGAACTTTCACTTTTCTGCCAAGATTTATCGGGTTCACCATTTCTTGCAGCTAAAGATTCACACATTAGTACCACATGTATTTTACCGCATACGACACATTTTATAAAAGCTTTGCACTTACGAACTGAATGTCCTTGCATTAAACAGGCAAAACAACATTGATTTTCTCTTACTATATTCTCTCTTTCAGCTAAAGTCATATTTCACGCGGAAAAGCAATCTGAACTTTTATGTTTCTCAGAACAAAAAACACACCAAATCCTTTACATCTGTAGTCAATAAATTTGCCGCTGTTGGAAATCTTCTTTTTGGCAAATCTCTTGCTTTCTTCTTAAAGGGCTGGCGTTTTTCATCAGATCCCAAGCCAAAACCTGACATGGCCAAATTAATTCTTTCTTCACCTTCCGTTTCTGCCTTCAGAAAAGCCATGATGTTTGTTAATCGCTCTTTGGCGTCAATAGAAGCAACGCACGAAGAACTTCGGTACCATGCTTTCAGAAACTCTTCTTGGAAACAAGATTCTACCATAGGTAATAGTATAGAAGCGCATTTCTCGGTCGTGACACTTAACGTTTCTAAAACTCTAAGATATGACTCTAGTTTGTCATAAAGAGACGTCATAGATATTCTTTCATGCTTTTGAACGGAAACTATAAGCTTCAACAATTCCCTAACATATACTTCGACCAAAAGGTTATCCTTGCCAAATCGGGCTTTGAGGCTATCAACTGCTTTGGTATAGTTTGCAGCGGTTGGCGGAAAGCTTTCTACAACTTTTCTAGCTCTAGATCCAACAGTTGTAGCTTGAATCAGGTATTGAAATTTGTTTTCAGGGGCAATATCTGTATCGTTATGAATTTGTTCAAATTGTCCCCAAAATGGTAGCCAATCTTTTAAATCTCCACTAAATCGCCAAAGTTATAATTTTGGCAAATTAAACTGCTTTCTGGCACTGATAATATTTGGAGAAGACTCACCGGTTCTAAACGATAAAACTTGAAGTCTCGCCAGCTCCAGTTCATGTTTTCTTATATTTTCTCTCTCCTAATATTCTCTTTGTCTCAATTTTTCTTCATATTCCTCCTTTTGTCGTCGATCATTGACAGTAGCTACCAATACACTCGTTACAAAATCTGGATCAGCTAAATATTCTATACTTTTCAAAATGATTGTTTTCAGATCCGATACAGTAGCTTTTAGAGATAATACTTCGCCAATTTCTTGGGCAACATTAATAAAATCTTCCTTTTTAAATCCTTTTGGTGCAAAAAACATTTTTCAAATCAGAAGTAGCGTAACAACCGTCTAGTCGCGGACCCCACAAATGTCGCTAATAAGTTGAAATAAATAATGCGGACGCCTTTTAAATACAATCAATCAAATGAACTACAAGTTCTACAGATGAATGACAACAATATACAAAACTTTAGTCTTTTAATAACCAATAATTTAGCATCAAAACGGATTCAAAAAAAATATAAACTTAAAATAAAACAAAAAAGAACAACAACAAAAACTATATCTGGTTGCCACGGAACCTTAAAGTGAAATTTTAAAACAAATAAATCTAAAGAAAATTAAAGGTGGCGCTTCTGTTAAATGACTTATGACTTAATGACTTAAAATGTTAATGACTTAAAATCTTAAACACACATGTTTCAAAGTTGTAATGTATGCCTTAATTGAATGTTACCTCTCCAAATATTTTTATATAAAATTCTTCGAAGTCAGTATGTTTAACTAAATTTTTGCCACATATTTATATTATTTTTTAGTTGAATTAGCTTTTGATAGCCGTAGATTATTTCTTCTAATATGAATTTGTTCAAAAATAAACCCAAATAGTAAAAAAAAAATGTGCAAAATGCGTCATTAATGAAAAAGACCTATCGATACCGATCACCGATTTATTAGGTATAAGGAGAAAGCTACTAAGTTATAAGAGTCTACCGGCCACTGGCTACTAACTGAAAATTTAAATTTCCAGGTCTATAAGTAGGCCTAGAGGAAACGCTTAATTATCAGGTTCATAAATAAGCCAAGAAGAAACGCTTTCGGAAGCTGTTTGAATTCGCTAAAGTATCTGTGACAGGAAAAGAATCATGTTTCAACTCTTTTCTTTTTCTCTTGACAATCAAACACGTTTTAAAGTTTTTACCCCTTTCGTCCTCAGCAGTGATTCGCCAGAGAAGGACAAAAACATCACATTAAGATAATGAATCAAATGAAGTTAAATGTATGATTTCAAACTATATATGTACTATTTTACCATAAGAGAATTATCGATGTTTAAAACTTCAAAACTATCTCGATTTTTTCATCTAAATTAAAATTATTAAAATCTATGAATTATTCTCAATTCTTGAGAATAGAGCGTTTGAGTAACTTATCAAATTCTAAAAAATTAGATCACAAAACTTTGGCCGATTAACGTTTTGCGTAATTTTCAAAAGTGACAAAGAGGGCAGAAGACCTACTTTAACCTAATAGTTATAAATAACTGTTACAACATCGTAGCAGAAATAAGCAAATCATGTTATTCACTAATCCCGATTTCCGTCAAAAGAAGGTCGATAATTTAGGGCTCCATAAAAAAAAATGGGATCCACTACCCATTTTTAGCAGCTATTAAAATTTGATATGAAAAACTTCTATTATTTTGAACCAACTTATTGCTTTCCTCTTTTAAGTGATGATCTATATTTTACCTGAAAGCAGCGATGAATCAAGAGCCTCCCAATGATGTACCCAGATTCGAATCCCAGCGACGGCAGGTTGGTACGAGTTGTGATTCTAGCGTGTACTAACTTCAATTAGGAAATAATATATCTTTAGTAGCACACGGATCATGAGTTAGAATCCCCTTGTCTTTAGGTTAACAGGGGGAGGTTTTAGCGCAACACGAAAACCTCCCCCTCATGTAACACAAATGCAGATTACTTTGGTCAAAGAGTCCTCCACGAAGGCTTGACCTAAAAGTTTGGTTGCCTTCTGGGTTAGGTTTTGATATTCGAAAACCTGGAGATCTTGAATTCGAAATGTTTCGACTTTTCAACGTCGGTTATAGTATAAATTATATTTTATCGAGAGAATATTCTAAAAGTAGAGTGTAAAAGATGAACTGTTACCATATCTGTTCCAAGATCAATGCAGAGGATTGTTACTGTTCCCAATGGAAGCGGAACATCAGCCAAAATGAAGAGCAGGAAAGGAGAAATTTCAGGAATGTTACTTGTCAGCGTATAAGCGATGGATTTTTTCAAATTATCAAAAATGAGACGTCCTGCAAAAAAAAAAAAAAAAAAAAAAAAAAAAAAAAAAGCATTATTTTATAAAAAAAAAAACAAAAAAAAAAGTTTAATCAAGTAAAAGAATTAAAACAAAACTGTATTTTTTTTAGCTGAATTGAATGGTACCTACAAGAAATATACGAACTTCGAAGTTAGGCATAAGTCAAATATTGTACTTTTTATGCAAGAATTTCTTAAAGCATTAAAGGTATTAGACCTTTCTTATTAACGTTAACCACATTCGATTCACTGTCAAAACATACGTAGAAAGCAATGACCACACTATACTCAATTTTGAGTTAAGAAAAGATCATTGCTGTATGGAATTTAAGTAGTAATCATCCGCGACTGCATATAGTTCCGTTTTATTTCGTTATAAAATTACACAAATATGCTTTCAAAAAAAATTTAGAAGTTTCTAAAAGTGAAAAACGTCAGACAGAAATTTGATTTGTGCTATCTTTTATGATATATATCATACAATTATTAAAAGAAAAGGTGATAGTCTCGTAGTCATACTGGAATCCTAGACTTGGCGACATATTTCGATAAATATAGAGAACATTCGTTCTTGAAAAAGAAACAACTGTATGACGTTATAAGAGAGCATTGGATTTAATTAGACCACTAAAAATGGCTCTTCTTATGCTAACATGCCCTTAACCAAGTGCGACATAAAGAAATTTTACTTTTGCTTCGCTGTAGAAGAAATTCGTCTGCAAGAAACGATATATATTAATCTTTCATCGGTTTTTATAAATGAGAGATATTGATATATGTGCACTAATTAATTAGCATATTTGATGTCACTCCCCTCGAACCCTTAAGATTGAGTCCTAGAACGCGAAGATCCGATCATTAGATCAAAGGTTATTCAAGATGGTCCGTGTCTTATTTTGCGCACTGTACATTCCAATTTCAAGAAATTTTTATATAAAAATGTAAAATTAAACTAAATAACTATTAACTGCCATTATAAATTAACAATAATGCTTAAACTTTGTTTCATTTAAAATCATAGCGTTCAAATTGAAACAAATTTTTAATTCAAAGACATCATAAAATACGTTTTTAGATATCACTAACAAAAAATTATTTCGCTTAATTATATTTGAAACTATCTAAACTTAGTGATCTTTCATTAAATAAAAATAGCTAACACAAGGGTTTAAAAAAATAAGTAACTTTTAAAAAATTCTGAAATTTTGGAATATTGTTGGAGAAGGCGACACGTGTCCCCACACACTACGCCTATGCTTGCACATTGCTTGTGTCTAGTACGTCATTCGAAAGATGGCCGGTTTTCAAGAATTAACAAATGTATCTCCTTATCATTATGAAATGATATAAATGAAGAATATTATCCTCATGAAATGCAGATTCGAGAATCGTGATTTGAAATCAAATTCCATAATTAGGTTCTAAACTCGAAGGGTAAATCATAATCGAGTACATTTCATTGATATTTTCCAGTAACTACGATTATATTTCATTTAGAGTGCATTTAAATGGGAAGACAAGTAGAGATTTCTAAACAACTAGATGTCGAATATTCCAAACTGTCATCGTTCATTAGTATATATTTAATTCTTAAAAATGTTTCTGCCTCCTATATTATTTCGAAGCAAACCCATTTTCAAAGCGAATAATAATAGATACTAAATTCAATGCGTGATTAATCCGAATTATATTCCTTATTTGCTTAAATATTTTTGTAAAGTATAATAGTATTCAGTACGATGTCGTTCATAACACATTTTCTTTCTATACCTCCTTTATTTAATATCTATTATTTCTTTTAGCAATTTTACTTTCCTTTTCATTTTTATTTTGATTTGAACCTTTAAAAAATTTCTTATTTGGCCTCTATGTAAGCTATAAGCTAATTTCCGATTTTTAAGATAATTCCTGAAGTCCCAAATTATTCGGGAAAATTGCCTAATGAGTGTAAATCTCGACTATAATGTGTTGGTTGCGGTTAATAATATCATTTTTGGAGGCAACTGATACTGAATACTTTTTTTAGGACTTGAGTTTCTAAAATTATGAACTACGTAATTTAATAATGTAAAAGAGTTGAGATGAGTAACAATTAAGAATGAAGGAAATAAATTTTTTTTTAAATTTATTAATTGTTTCGGTATATGCCTTTCTCTATTCGCGTGTCATTGCGTAGCATTAATTAATAGAGATTCGTTAATTATTAAAGACTTTTTCACCTCATACGAAGGGTTAGAATTATGCTACTAGTAAGAATACATATTTGGTTATTACTTTAAACTTTAAGGAATGTAAGTGATTTCATATAGAATTTATAGAGAATTTAATTTAAAATACTGTTTCTACAGTTACTACAGTTGAATATTAACTATCATATATTGACCGCGGTCATTTTACGGGATAAATTCTTCAGTAATACCATTGAATCTCTAGTACATTCTATACAGTTGGATTTACAGTCTAGTTTGTCTATTGAAAGAACTCCTCTCGTCAGGAAGTCTAAGGCCGTCTGCTGCTATTGAAGCAAGAAATAGCGCATTTGAAAGAAGGGGGCTTGTTTCTTCCCTGATTCCCTTTTTTTCGACCACCTGGTCCAAAACCTGTATTAAACAATGACCCAACTTGAAATAGTAAAACCTCGTAATCTTAGTCACCGCCACTATTTCAAACGAATGGCTAGGGCAGTTCTCCACATAGACAAACTATATCTATCATCATTGTTGTTGCAGCTTATCTCCCATCTGTTTGTCTCCCATCATTTTACAGGCTTTTCAAGATCTTCGCGATCAGAGAACACACTTTTTGGAACTTGAGAAACGTGACCTGGAGAACTAATTTGAAATTTATTATTTTTTAGAATCATTATATTCTGCATATGTATCTCATTATATGTTCCACCTGACCAGATCTAAGAATCCGTTGACATTCAAAAAGTCCATATAAGAATAAATTTCTTCCCTTATGAGTTTGATTTCCTCCTTTAGAGTCTAATACGTGTTCAGGTGAAGCCTGGCGTTGGTGACACTTGGGATAAAGTGGGTATGTTTTTATACCCTCAAAAAAACCTCAAACTCTTTAAGTGGCCGCTGGGGACGGGTGAGATGGTAGTAAAAATTTTCCTATTGTAAGAAAGGGTCAAAGTAAGGCGTAGCCTACTACCCTAATATCAATGGTGAGTAAGATGTATCAACCAATCATTCTTAATTGTGTGCCATCATTAGTCTGTATTAACCACCAAAATTAGTATGAATTTCGGAGACGGATGACGCGAGCGAATGTATTAATGAATGACGGTCACTCAACGCATGCACAACTCATGGAGGTTGAACGATATTGAAAGACATATTGGTTATGGTTATTAAATTTAAGTTCTTCTGCTGCACCAAAAATAAAAAAAGCATCATTTTGTGGGTGATACTTCGATTAATTTTTACCTTCTTCTACGCCAGTAACTATAGAAGCAAAATTGTCATCCAATAGAATCATATCGGCTGCTTGTTTGCTGACATCACTTCCTGCGATTCCCATTGCCACACCTAGAATTTTAAAAGATACAGCTTTTTAAAGAATAGAGTAATCTTTAAGCAAAAGAAATATGAGTTTAAAAAATGAACGATGTCGATCTTTAAATACTATGAGAGAAAAGCAATTGTTACTTACATTAAAAACTCTGAAATGCTGTAATTACACCACAATTTTATGGCAAAAACTTGCTATATAAAAAAATACTATTGGATATCCCAATGTGATTTTACCATATACTTTTCCCATTTACGTATGGCAAAAACTTACCGTACACGTGTGGTAAAAACTTGACGTACCCTTATGGCAAAGATTTGCCATACGTTTATGGCAAATTTATTTACATGTATGGCAAAATTTTACCATATTTACCATTTTTCTTACCACGTTTATTAAATTTTACCATATTTTTTTTCATATTTCATTAATTTACGCAAATCAACTTACAGCAAAATTTTACCATAGGCAAAACCCCATAGGAATAACCTATGGTATTTTTTTATGGTAATCTTATGGCAAATTTTCCTAAAGAAATATTTTTTTTAATTTAAGCATAACAAGGGTGAATCTAAACTTTTAGCATTTTTACGTAGTGTAAGATATTTTTCAAGTGTATTTTTAACAATATGATCAAAATCCACTGGACTAAAATATTATAATACCTCTATACCACAAAACTGTACTAAAGGTTACATGAATTAAATATCTTATATTTCTCATAAATTTTCATTGTAATAAAACTTTCTGATCAACGAGAAGGTAAAATCAATAGTATTTTTACAATCATTTGTAAAGGAATACTACCTGAAAAATCACAAAATTTTAACTTTTTAATAATTTAAAAATTATTTTAATAATGATAAAATAATAAAAAAATGTTATCCAGTATGTGGGTTTCTAAAACACCGGGTAACTTAGCCATAACCTAAGTTGTTAAATTGGAGCATGTTTCCGTCAAAGTTGAAGCATTGTACACTATCTGGCTTCAAGTATTCGGACACTTGCCTGACAGATTTATGGTGTGGTTCGGTGGTGTGGTATGGTGCATTCGGGCTGAGTTCTTTAGCTGCTGTCGTTGGAAACAAGAATTCTGAAATGTATGTAGACATTCTAGACGATGTTGCTCGATTATTTCTTTGTCAATATTTCGAGAAAATACCATTACTCTTCCAAGTAGCTCCATTCACAATTCGATCAGTCTGGGTGTGATGAAATGGGGGCTTAAAACCTTTTCAGAGATTCCGATCTAAAACCTACAGAACATCATTGGAGACAAATTCGGACACAGATTACTGAGACAGCCAAATCGATCATCCTCATTACCAGCACTCCCATTAGCTCCATTCCTATATTCACCACTGAGAAGATGGTTGAAAAGTGTCCCCAATCTGTCTTCGATGCAAACAGGGGGCCAACATCACGTACCTCAGTACCATTGAGTGACCGGATATTTTAAGCCAGACAGTGTTTTTCATGTAATTAAGCTAAAGAAGAACTATTGAAATTAACTTAACTTAAAATTATTCAGATTAACTCGGAGATTTTGCTTACCTATATCGGCTTTCTTGAGTGCAGGTGAATCATTGACACCATCTCCTGTGACCGCAACGATTTGTCCCTGCCTCTGACAACCTTCCACGATGATCAACTTCTGCTGGGGAGAAGTTCGAGCGAACACAATCTCTGTATGCTCTCGTAGAAGCTCATCCAGTTGTTCTGGAGTCATGTCTCTGAGTTCAGCTCCGTGAACAACTGCAGCCTTGGCTTCCCTAAAAAAAGCACATTCAATTGACTTCTCTCGTAGGATAAAAAAGTCAAACTGTTAAAGATAAAAATAGTAGTTCATATAGGAAAGTCAAAATTCCCAACTCGGAAAAACAATACCGGATTCTGGTTTGCTCAAGTAACCGATAATACGCATAAGTATCTTAAATACTGCAACATCGCCATCACTATTAATAACACAATATATCGAAAAGATAACATCGAGAACATTATATAGGATGCTAATTTTCGAATATGATATTAGGGTGAGTGTTGATAAATTTTATTTGGATAGCGAAACTCTAAGTATAGAAAAATAAAATTTATTAAATTAGAAAAATATTGCAATATATTGTTAAATCTTGCTGTTTTTTGACAGTACATTAAGGTGATAAAACTTATCATTTATAGAGACCGGTGTTCGTGCTGGCGACAATTCTGAAAAGCAGTTGCCAATATATGATCCCTATAACCGATAAAAACTAGAATAACTTTTATGGCGAATACTTACAGGACGATTTTTACAGGTAATCATTTTTGAGTTCCAAACACCTTAAAGTTTATACCTCGAAATATCATAGAACTATTCCGCTCTAGACTCTCGATTTCCATCGTAAAGTTTAGATTTTTTCCTTCAAAATGAACTGTCTCATTTTCTCTTCTTTTCCCTTGAAATTTTTACACTGTGACATCCATTAATCTTTAGCAGTTGTTTGCATCGAATGCAGTGAATTTTACCGTTTCATTTAAGACACGAAAAAAAATTTAACCGTTAATTTTTAACAGTACAGAAAATCAAAAACTTCCGATTCCTTCGGCAATCATTTTTATCGTTAATGCCAGATTATTTCATCTCAAAGACGTCTCATACGCTTTGAGTCAACTGCCGAACCCGCTTTTATGCGGTACTATTGGGATATCTATTATATTATAAGTGATTTATTTGCTTATGGCTCTACTGAACTAATATAAGTGTCTATGAATAGAATAGGCGAGAGTTGTGGTGGCTCAGGGGAAAGAGCGTTTGCTTTCCATTGAGGTGAATCAGGTTCGAATCCCAACAATGGCCGGTCTATACGAATTCCGCACCCGGATTACACCAACCACAGTGCTGATTTAAAATATCCTCAGTGGAAGACGGATCAAGGATTAGAGTTCCCTTGCCATCAGGTTAACCATGGGAGGTTTTTGTGGTTTTCCTCTATATGTAAAGCAAATGCCGGTTAGTTCAATCGAAAAGTCCTCCCCATACGTAAATTTCTCCCAATACTTGATCCAATAGTTTGTCTTCTTGATTGGGTTCAAACAATGAACATTAGCAGTCGTAAACCCAAAATTGGGTCGGCTGCTCAACGACGGTAAAAAAATAAAATGGGATTGGCGAATATAAAGAGGTTGCGGCAAAGGGCGACTCAATTACAAATCCCTCTCATTTGATTCTGAAATAACAATACTATAGAATGAGATGAATGATGCCGAAAGCAAAAGAATCAATGTGGAGCAGCGAAGCGGTGAATCCGTGGAGGCGTCTTGCACAGTGGAATCATGAAGCGGTGAGTTGGTGTAGCGACTACGTTTCAAATAAGTTTCACGCTTTTTCACTCTTAGAACTCAAACACGTATGATTGAAACATTTAGAAAAATCAGTACTTATAAAATAAGTACACAGTACTTATTTAGAAAAATCTTAAAGAAACATTCTGATGAGAAAGTGTTATTGATAATTTTTTTAAATCTACCATGTCAAAGTTAAAGAAATTTCACCAATTGGTTCTATAAACGGTCTCTTTTAATGCTTAGGCATTTTACTATATCTAGATATCACTTTTATTACTATCGAATTTGTCTTTCGCTGAAATCTTCCTATCATCCGGTATAATCCTCCCCTTTAACTTCATCCAATTAGTGATTTCAGTTCTAACTTGATTCACATTCAAAATAACTCTTCATAAATTTTTTTTAAAAAAAATTATCACTTTAAATATTAATTTTTGATTATATTTTTTTAAAACTTTATTTAGGAAAACATATTCTAAAAATAATAAACTTAATTTTCCTATTTCACTTAATGTTGCTCTTTCAAAGGTTTTGTGTTGTATTTTATTTTGTGTTATAACCGTCGTTGAACAGCTGATATAATTTTCGGATTTACAACTATGTAGCCTAGTAATTCTGAACCCAATCCAGAAGACAAGGAAACTCCTGGATTAAGTATTGGGACTAACCCACATTTACGTTACATGGAGAGGAAGACCACGAGAACGTCCCACGTTTCGCCTGACGGCAAGGGGACTCTAACCCATGATCCATCTACCCCTGAGGATATTTCATGTCAGCACAGTGGTCGGTGCAAATCGAATGCGGAATTCGTATCGACCAGCCATAGCTGGGATTTGAACCCGGTTCACCTTATTGAAAGGCAAAAGCTCTCCGACATTTCATTAATATGTTAATCCTAACGAACTGTTGAAAACTGACCCATCTTGAAAAAGGAATCTTTCATAATCTTAGGAATATAGACTGAGTGACTCAATAAGAAATAGGAGTTGTAATTTTATTCGTTAACGGAAATTGTAAAAATTCAGATAGGGAACGTATTTATCTCTCTTCCTTTTAGTTTTTAAAAATGTCTAAGTATATATGATAAGTTTTATATTTGGTAACATTTAATCTCCTTGCTATTATTATTTTGGATATCAACTAAATTCCGAGCATATAAGATAAAGGTTTAGAGAAAAAAAAATTCTACAATAATGGATAATTAGTCATAAATTCTAGCAAAAAAAAGGGGGGGGGAATTCATGAAAAAAAGAAACCCTAAAAAATTTAATATTTTGGAACAAAAAAGAATTTTGAAGCAAATCGTGTTAAATTTATAGATAAAAATGGTTCTTTCCACACGTCAAATTTAAACTCAGCAGTTAAATTTTTGTGTCCTGAAGAGCGGACTGCATAGTATATTTTATTCCAAGTTTAATAGTTAATTTTACTTTAATGTTAAGTTTATTTTAATTTCTTCGTACTCCTTGTACATTTTTCAACAGATCTTCGTACTTTAAGTCTTGTAGTTTTTGACCAGCAAAATAAAATTTAGCTTTAAGTAGAACACTCAAAACAGCGGGAATTTTTTAATACGGCGAGATGTTTCCCCCGATAATTCTTTTCAGTGAGATAGTTCAATTTAAAGCTAGAGGTTTCAGATTCTGCTACGAAACTTTTTTATTTTTTATGGAAAAAAATACTCACAAAACAATTCTATTTCACCCCCTAAATAAATGATTCTTACCTTGCATTAATGTTCTCGACAGAAACTCCCATTCTATCAGCAATGTCCTCTACCGTCTCATTCCCCTCAGAAATGATACCCACAGCTTTGGCTATGGCCTTGGCTGTGATTGGATGATCTCCCGTCACCATGATGACCTGAAATACAATAAACATAATATAAACAATTGCCATATATTCCGTAATATTTAACGCGTCATACGAAATGTAACGGGAAAGTGTGGTAAAAACGGGAAGCTAAAATTCGATAGCCTGTTCGATATATTTCGATGGCGATATGGCTGTATTGGATACACTAATCGGTATTATAACTCACCGGTGATCTGTGCAAACCACAATCAGGCCTTGTTCAACTTTGGCTTCAGGTTCCCTATAAGTACCGTTATCTCTTTACAGCTGTGGGCAAATTCTCCAATAATTTGCTTGCATTTTGATAGCTATAAAACATTTTTTTCAACATTTGAAACTTCATGGTTTATACTCTAGGTTTGTATGAGTTCACGTTTTCTATACCTTAAATTAGGTTTGGATGGGAAAGAAAATTTAAGACGAGTTCCTCTAGCTGTATGGTGTTTTTTTAAATGTTTGTGAATGATAGGTAGGTAGGTATTTTATTTATGCCGCACTAGAGCTGCACAAAATATCTACTGGCGACGGTCTTGGAAACATTCCTGAGGACGATCCAAACACAAGTCATCACAATTTTGATCCTCAGTTGAAGGGATGGCTCCCTCGTTTTGTTAGCCCAACGACCTGCTTGTGAAGTGGAGACTTTTACGGTAGAATAGTTTAACTAGGACCGATACCGCCCACCCTTGGTCCCTACGTGGACTGATCAAAGTGATCACCCACTCATCTACTGGTTGCAGCCAGGAATGGTTGACTAAAGTGTTCTACTGAGAACCGTGTCTTTTCGATCAGTCCACTGCGGGGCGAGTTTGTAAATGAAGAATGATTATTTGTAATTGTAAAATTTAAAATAATTGGGTTTTTTTTCTTATCATTAAGACTTAAGAAAGTGATCATGATTGAAATACGTCACACCGGTGGCGGCATGAAGCTTACCTAGCTTCATATCGATAGGTACCGGCTAGTTTCGAGAGTAAAGCCGGCCGGAATACAATGCTATCATCATACCATTCGTCCTGATATTGTGGAGCCTGAACTTTCATGTTTCTGGCTGACAACAGGTTGTTGTGGAACATCTTTAATAATTGAAATGATTAAGTAAAGAGTTAATTTGTAAGTTTATTTGTAATAGTTTAATTAGCAGCCCAAAATAATTATTTATAGAATATTTAAAGAATTAGTTAAGAAAAAGTATGCACATTGGGAGTGGTAAATTAACATTTTAAAAACTCTGACAAATTAGTATTGAGAAAGACGACTACATAGAACATCAAAGCATGCTTGATTGTCTGTTGAAATTCTAAAGGGTTTTGAGCTTTCACATTTTTTTCTCTTTTCCTTCAGCAGGTTTTGGTGTTTTGTACAGTAGCCTTTTTCAATAAGGATTTGTTTTGTATTCGGTTAAATAGTCAAAAGATAAGGAATAAGCAAAACACCTTTTTTTAACACATTTAGTGTCTATGCAATATCTCTGGTTAGATTATGTTATTCAGATGGTGGTGTAAATAGAAAAGGCACTTAAGGATATGCTATTTTCCCACTCTCCACACTTCTCCCTCTCCGTTTCCGTAATTTCAGCCAATCTTCTTTTTGCCCCTTAGCAATACGTTTCAATAAGAAGTTGGATTATTTTCAGAAACCATGGTAACTGGGAGTAGCGTGAAATCGCGTAATTTTATTATTTTATTTATTAAGAGTGACTCACTTTTATTCCGGCACTTCGACACTTTGAGACGGCGTCTGGAACTGCTGCTCTCGGAGGGTCAATCATGGCCATGAGTCCCACAAATCGTAGTCCAGTAAGAGGGAAGTTCTCAGTCTCTGAATCAAATGGATAGCCCGGTCTGTATTTGCTCTGAGGTAGTTTGTAGTCACAAAAACCTTCAAAGAAACAACATTTTAATAACCAATGACCTCCTTTCACCACTTAATATAATATTTGTGCAGTTATATTTAATATTTTCCACAAAAACAAAAATTTTGTAGATTCGTGCGAAATGAACGATTTCCTCGATTAGAAAAATAATCATCTATATTTGAAAAATGAAATTTAACCTGTCAAATACAATAAGAAGAAAGAATTGATAAGTGTTTTTGCTCCTTAACGAGACTCATAACAATTCAAATAGGAAACGTTTTCTGCCCTTGTTGTATTAAATTCTTTTTTTTTCTCCTTTTTAAAAAGAATAAAAATCAGTGCAAATGTTAAGTTTTTTTAACTGGCAATATTTAATCTCTTTCTCTTTTTTCTTTTGTTACTTTTGGCATCAAATAGGGCACGAGAACCTCCTAGTTAAATAAATAAATAAATAAAAAAAAATAAAAATAAAAACGAAGCTATTGGTTACTTGCACTTCAAGAAGAAGAAGAAGACCTCGCATATACCCATACATGTGACCTATGAGTCAGCGCCAGCTAATCTTTATCAGCAAAATGGCGTATTAAAGGTGAGCTAAGTTTCTCTACATAAGCTAGAATGTTAATTAACTATAAGTTAATTAAATATAGAGCAGTATCCCACATCGAACTAAATATAATTCTTTCTCTTCTACGTTTTTTACTTAATTTAGATTTATTATTTGTTTATGCATTTTATTGTAACCATGACATATTTTTGTTTCGTATACCTGGCAACTTCGATACATAATTAGTCTGTTTATGTTCCACATGGCTTTGTGCCTGTTCTTGTCTTAAGTCTTTGCGCAAATGCATAGTGTTGGAATTGAAATCTTTGAGAAAGAATTTTCGGGGAAAAAATTAGAATGTACCACTTAAGAGAATTGATACTTGAAAGGCTTGGCTTACTCAAAATAGAATGTAACGAACAGTTGGTAACGTAAACAAATGCCACGTTTCAACAACCAATCAGGATCGAGATACCCACACTACGTCACTTGCAGGTATCCCATTGATGTTTCAGTTCTACAGAGAGAGTAGATAGTTTTTTTACCAATGACTCTTTCTCCCATTCCTCCGAGCTCCAAGTAGGCATCGTTGAATGCTTCCTTCATGTCCTCGTCCAGAACTTTCTCTTTTCCGTGGATGAAGATGGTGGAACAACGATCCAATATTCTTTCCGGCGCTCCCTTCATGCACAACAAGTAACCAGAACCATCTTCCAAATCGTGAACGGTCACCTTTTAGTTAGAGAGGGAGAGAAGAATTACTATTGAAAAGGTCTGTCTTTTATATATGATACGGTAAAAGTGATAAATCCGGTTATTATTAATAATTACCGGTCATTATTAATAATACCTGTTTCTTCTAGCTATTATAATAATGACCGGTAATTATTTACAATAACCGGTTATTATTAATTATAACCAATGAAGTTTGGTGAATGTGGTTAAATGGTTTATAAAGTACTATTGAGACATGAGTGTGCCTCTTTGTATATGCCTTACGGTTAAAGCGATAAATCCGGTTATTATTAACACAAATTAACAATAATACTAACTGCTTCTTTTGGTCAAAGTAAGAAATAGAAACGCGAACTTGTATTGCGTTCGGTGTGAATTACAACGCAGGAGGAAATTTTAAGCAGGATTTGATGAGTTTGCTGAAAGAGCTTATGGTTTGGTAAGGAACAGCCTATACCGATCAGTGACACTTAACTTTTTTTTTTAAAAAAAAAAGCCATCAGTTTAGGGTATGCCAGGCAAATGTATTCCAGGCAGTTGCACTTAATCTTTAAAAGAAAAAAAAACCAAAAAAAAAAAAAAAACCATCAGTATAGGGTATACCGGACTTGCTTTTATAATTGCAATACTGAAATCCTTGACCACATAAATTTGAATCCGTACTAGAGTATTATCTTAGACTTACTTCATTTCATTCACTTTCGCTTAAATAAAAGCTTCCTTATGGACAGTAAAAACATTTCTTGTGTACAGTTGTATTAAAGTGGTCATGTTTTGTGCCAATTCTTAATAAGTTTTCCTTTTTTTTTTGTTTTGAGCATGTCTCAATAGTTCTTAACACGTGATTTCATGACTTCTAAATTGTCATCCATCGTGTCGTTGTAAAATTTCTAAAAATAACTACAATATTTTGTGAAAAAAACTATAATATAAACGCAAAAAAATGACAACAAAAAAATCGGGAGCCTAAATTCTAAAATAAACAATCAGCTTATTTTGTCGTTCTGTTGCCAACATATAAAAAATGCGAAGAATTACATTTACCAAACTTCATTGGTTATTATTAGTAATAACCGGTTAATTTTAAAAAAATCGCTTAAATTAATCACTTTCACCGGCTTCTTTGGTTATTATTAATAATTACCGGTTATTATTAGTAATAACCAATTAACATTATGGTTGTTTAATTGCACTAGTTCCATATGAAACTAGATAAATTTCGCTGTTTCAAAATTATAACTTATATATATTTTAACTATATAATTTAGTTAAAAGAAGTTAAATTAATTTATAAAAGTTCAATAATATTTTTAATAATAATAATAATAATAAGCTGCATTCTGATTGATGAATTTATTAAAATCTGTTATCTACCAAATTTTTCTGCTCACGGATCCACAGTTTTACGTAAATCGTTTTGAATCGTATATGCCACGACAGCTTTAAAGAAATAGTCTATATCCATTGTAAATGTTTGTTTTGATTTTGCGATCAAAGTGAAAATGATATCCCACTACGTTAACGTTTTTAACTTACGGATTTTTGCAAAATCTTTTATTTTCACTTACATAAGTTTGATATTTTTTCACGGGTGCATGGGCATTTCACCAGAATTAACGCATGCATCTGAGAAGTGTGCATACGCAGTTACTTGAAATATTATGTACGGGAGCGTACGGAAGCTAATGTAAATTTGCGAAATCTCTCTATCCATCCGCAACTGCGTATAGTTCTGTTTTATTTCGTTATAAAATTATACAGATAAGCTTCCAAAACCATCTTAAAGCTTTTAAAGGTTAAACACGTTAAACAGAAATTTAATCCGTGCTATATTTTACAATATATGTCATAAAATTATTAAAAAAAATTTTTTTTTATAGTTTTACTGGAATTTTGGACTTACCTGGAATGGAATCTGGACCTACTCGATTGTATACAATCTACTGACGACATCCAAAGTATACAAAAATTAGAATTTTTGGAAAGGAAGGGAATTTAAGAATGGTGTGATTGCGCGTGAGTTTGGTATTTAGATTTAAATATTTTCCTTCAGATTTTTTTCTCTTCCATTGTTTAGATTTTACAACATTTAAAGTGCACCTCAAAGCTGAATTTTTTAAAACATTGGGTGCCGAAACAGGTGAGAGTGCCTCGGGGTGGACTGGAAAGAAAGTTGATTTTTCGGGAAAGAACATTTTTGACTAAATTACATATTCTATGCTTTTGTAATTTACTTGTAAAATAAAATACTTTTTTATAATATTTATCACTATTCGTTATAAATTTCTTACAATCAACGAAAACAGAATGGTAGCAGCATTACAGTTAGTTTTCAAAAGAGAAAATTGAAGCAAAGCATTTATACGGAGTATCCAAACAAAGTATTTATGCGTTGCAAGTTTAAAAAAAAAAGAAAAAAAAAAGAAAAAAAAAGACCATTGCGGTATAGGATTTAAATAATCATCCGCGATTGCATATAGTCCCGTTTTATTAAGCTATTAAATTATACAAATATGCTCTTAAAACAATATAAAAGATTTTAAAATTTAAACTCGTCGAACAGGAATTTTATTCGTGCTATTTTTTACAAGCAAAAAGAAAGCCATGCTACGTCGTTTCAAGAATTGACGTTGTTGATATTCGTTCGCGCTTTCAGCTTGGCATCTATTTGACGTGCACTTAGATGAAAACAGGCTCTCTTCATAGAAATAATATTTTTTTTCTTAACTTGCAATAGAATATAAGAAAGTTGAATTTTGTTTATTATGATTGGCATAATCAACAATTGAACTATTTAATTTTTGGAAGAGTTTATATTAAAACAGAGAAAAAGAGGATTACTTACGTGATATTTGTTTGTAGAATTAAACGGAATTTCACACATTTTCGTGTTCTTTTGTCTGTAAGTAGAGACGCTTCCTATGGCCAATTCCATACATTTTAGAATAGCAGATTCCGATGCATCTCCAATGCAATCTCTACAAAACAATGATTAAAAGTTGTCATTCAATTTATAAATCATAAAATAACGTAAATAGCTTTGTTTTCTTATGTTTATGGTAAAAAATACAATTCAGTGAAAATTTTACCGTTTAAGTACGGGAATATTTTCTTGTCCAGGTTTGAATTCAGCTTTACTGCAGAGACAGGCAACCCTAGCCAATGCTTGCCATCCAGCTGAGGTCTTATCATATTGTACACCTACAACACAAATTGCACAGATCACCACTCTATATTTGTTGAACAAAACTATTTAAGAAAACCTATTGCTTACAAATATATTTAAAAAATTTTTTTAGCTAAAAGTATTTACCATCCAAAAAAAGGGTTTACTATACTTTATCTTTTATTATACTTTTATTATACTTTTTTTTACAGATTTTTATTAATATTTTTCCGGATTTTAATTATTTTTATTTTCATTATTATTTTCCTTTTTTCCCTTTTTTTTTCATTGTTCTGTAATTTTTTCCATGTTCTCTCTACATTTTGAACTTATGTATGTATGTATATATATATATATATATATATATATATATATATATATATATATATATATATATATATATATATATATATATATATATATATATATATATATATATATATATATATATATATATATAGCAAAATCGAAGTGCTCCTCAATAAAAAATAGGGAAATTCGTACAAAATAAATCCGTTAAGTGTTTCGTTTTAGGGAATAACGAAGATCTTAATAATTATAATTGGTTTTTTACATAAGTCGAGGGAAATAGTCTTTCTCAGAAGTTAGTAAAAGCAAAAACGTTAAAATGTTAATTAATGCCTAACTTGATATGATAAAAACCAGGATGTGACTATTAAAGTGTGAGAAAGAGCGTTTATTTTAGAATATTAAATAAGGAAGAACATTTGGAGGAAGAAATAGCATCAAAAGATTGGTTGAAGCTTGCATCTTTTGTTCTATTATTCGTTAAAAAATTTTTTTAAAGCTAATCGGCATTTTTCTGGGGATATGTTAACAAATGTTAAAAAATTGAAAAGAATTACCGGATTGGTCTTCTGTAGTATCAGCTTCAATGATTTGATTATCGAACCACATATGTGCAACAGTCATACGATTCTGTGTGAGGGTCCCTGTTTTATCAGAACAAATGGTCGAAGTAGATCCTAAAGTCTCCACAGCTTCCAAGTTTTTCACAAGGCAGTTTTTGGAAGCCATCCTTTTGGCAGTTAAGGTCAAGCATACCTAAGAAAGAGAAGCGTATTAGTATGCAACAAATGATATACATTTAATTGAAGAACAAGATTACTTACAGTGACAGTAGCCAGTAAACCTTCGGGTACGTTAGCTACGATGATACCAATAAGAAAGATGACGGCGTCAAGCCAATAGTATCCCAAGATGAATGCTATGATGAAGAATGAGACGCCGAGGAAAACAGCCACCCCTGTGATGATATGAATGAAATGTTCGATTTCTATGGCTATCGGGGTCTCGCCCATTTCTAGTCCTGATGCTAAATTAGCGATTCTACCCATAACGGTACGATCACCCGTATTAATGACGATTCCTTTACCATTTCCTGAAATAGGAAATTAAGTAAATAAAACTATTAAATTAAAGCTAATTTCAAACGAGTTCTGAAAGCATTATCAAGTATTACATAAATGTGCTACTAAATTGCAAGCTTATATTATGACCAAAATTAAGTAAGATTATTGCTAAATCTAACTTGAAGCTAATTATAACTCTAGTCTGACAAATATGATCAAATGTTACACTGTATACTCTCAATATCTCAAAGCTGAAGGGAGGTTAAAATAAATTTAGAGTTGCGAGTTTTCGAGATAACGAGTTCAGAAATAAATATTTTCGAAAAAGTAGAAAAATATGTTCGAAAGTATTACTGTTATAAGTAGAGCCATGAAACTTAAGAATAACTATTATTGAATATGTCTGTAATGATAGTTGACTATAAGTCTAAATACAACAATGATAATTTTATTTTTAAAAATAAGACAATAACAATAATGCATTAAATAGAAAGAATTGGTTTACAATAAACTTATTTTGTGATTTTTCGTAAAAGATTCAATTTCTATTTCGAAAAATGTCGACATAACAAGATTTTGAGAAGAAACTCTTCGACATAGAAATTCAAATCAACATGAAGTGGATATATAATGCCATGGGGAAAAATGTTTTTTCGACATAACAAGGTTTTCGAGATACCGAAAGTGTACTGTATAAGGGTAGCACTAAATTACTTGCTTAGTCTAGAAAATATGATCAAAACTGAATAAAATTACTTCTAAATTATGAATTCAAACCATATTTTGCTCTCGACTACTAGACTATTTGGTCTTACTAGGGACTAGAAAGAAGCTCCCAGGATAACGGAGGGGTAAACGAATTATAAAGGGAGGCAACAACAATAATAAACTCTCAATGATTGAAATAATAACAATAATAAACTCTCCATGATTGAAATTATTCTTGGTCCTTTTTTGACTGTTTATTGTTCCTTTTAAAAATTTAAAATTATTCAGTTTTCCTTTTTAAATTATTTATTTTAAAATGCATTTTGTTTTCTTTTTATTTATCGCGCTGCTCCTTTGAGGTGAAGTGAACTCTCGCCATTATGGATTAATTTCTAAATAAATCCATAAATAATACACTTCAAAATTAAAGAGCCAAATCAATCAAGTATTAAATAAAGTTTGCGTGCTAAATTTATACTTTGTCCCGAAAACATGATCTAAACTAAAAATTAACTAATAAATAGAAGCTAGTTACTCGTACAAGCTTTAAACAGTCTAGAAAACTTGATCAAACATAAATGAAGTGCTAAATTACAATGCTTATTCTTGAAATAAACAAAAATGAACACTTCTAAAGTATATATTGAGTAAAAGGAACATGGTAAAAAAAATTTAACAAAATTAAGAACTTCTAAAATACAAGACGTGTCTGGAAAACATTGTTAAAAATTAAATATAGGTATTACAATAGTTACAGTTTGAGTGTCTAAAAGATCAAAAATAAATTAAATTACTACTAAATTAAGTAAATTCTAATTTTAATAAAAATCTTCCTTTCTATCACTGTATATAACTTCTTGATAGCCTTAATTAGTTTATATTTACTAAAAATTTAAATTAAATATCAATTTTATTCTTTAATTTAAAACATCCACTGTTAAAAAACATTTTGAATTTAAAATTGTTCATGATGTAGATATAAATGTAACTTCTATGAATATTTATGTTTCTAAAAATAATTGTGACATCTTCCAATTTAACGTAGCATTCTACATGTGCAGAACACTATCGTTTCTCTACAGAGCATGTGACGTGCATGAATGTGTTTCGTGCAAAATACAGTGAAACCTCTCGCGAGCAACCACTCTCTCTTCCACAGTAAAATGATCGTTTTTAGAGGTTCTTAAGGGCTACCTCCATTGACTTCAAAATATTATTCAAGGTGCATGATTTTTAGTCAACGTCATTTTCATTGTGGGGAAATGCCACTAGTGTTAGCATCATGAAAACCGGATCGATGAATAAAATTAAGCTTCATTAAAAATGATTTCTTTGATATGTCTAAAAATAACTTTACTAATAATGAATGATAGATATATTTTAAATAAATAAACTATTATGTTTTTGTTTAAGCTGGCATTTAATTTTATATCAGAAAAATTAGATAGCTATGAAAATTGAGAAGAGATTTGTTTGTTGGAGATGATTAGTTTTTTTCTAAAATAACTAATTTAACTTTCAACTCTAATTCAACTCTAATTTCTAATCAACTCTATTTTTTCTAATTTAACTTTCAACTCTAAAAATAAATCATTAATAGCATCATCTTTAGTGCACCTCTGACTGCAACATGAGATTGTAGATCTCTTTCAGAGATCGCCAAAAAGAGCTCTCTAAATAAGAGCTTCACACAAATATTTTAAATAATCTACTTATTTCTTTCATTAATATTTTTTATTTTGATATTTTTTTCGTGTTTCCTTATTTGACCTATTCTGCAATTAGTGCAAAAGTTCGCCCGGTCGCTGGGAGAGGTTTTGATGGTTTTTGATCTCTAATGGTTTTCTTTAAGGCTGTTTTTCGAAGGCTCTGTCGTACTGTGAAATGATGCTCTTTTGCGAATAATATGCTATTTTTATAACTTCTGTGAGTGTGCAACTGTTACTCATGACTGTTAGGTCAAGTTTAGCCTATCTAAAACTAGCCCTGTCTACGCTTATTTTGAAAACGGCGCATAACGTCAATAAAAGTCACAGTTATGTGTAAATGAAAAGCGTTTTGGGTATAATTTTTTAATATTTAAAAACTAACTCCAATACTACATTTCTTGGGCCCATAAAAACTTGCAAAAACTGAGAATAAGGCAGTGATTTTGATAATTTTCATTAAGGTAGAAAAATGTCGCCAAATTGGTGATTTTTAAAAAAGTTTAATAACTTTTGAAATATTTATGTTATTTGTACATTCTAAAGCCCAGATAATTCTTCACGGCAAGATTATATAGTTAGTTTAAAATCATCGCATTTCTTTAAGTGTAAGGCAATTAAACTATGGTTTTTACTTTTTTATTTCTATCATTATATTAACTATGGCTTTTTAATTTTCCTTGGTGACAGAGCTTAGAAAAACAGCGTCAATGGAGAAAATTCCATACCTCCCAAAGTGGTCGTGAATAGTGGTCGCTATGCAGAGGTAGTCTTCCGTGGAGGTTTCACTGCATCTTTAAAAAATGACAGAAAAATAAACTTTTAAAAGGGTGAACTAAGCTGATTCATAGCATATAAGAAAATGCTGAACCTTCTACGCAGTTAGTAGAGAAGAAAGCAAGATTGCGTGTCTCCAATGGATTTTCATTCGTCATGTCCGGGGATCGAGTCTGTGGTTCCGATTCACCAGTCAGAGATGAATTGTCCACTTTGAAACCAGAGGCAGATATGATGCGTATATCAGCAGGAATGCGATCACCACCTTTAACCTCTACTATATCACCCTGGACAACTTCTTCCGCGGAAATAGTCAGCTTCTTTCCACCTCTTAACACTACAGCATACTGAAAAGAAAAAAAGAAAAAAAACACAAATCATTCACAGAATTAATGAATATAGTTTAAGTCTTAAGTTAGTAAGTTAAGTTAGTAAGGGGTCGTTCTAATATGACTCAAGTATGTTTTGGTACTTTTGTTCTTCCTAGAGGAATTCATTTTTCATTTATTTTATAAAATTTAAAATTTAATATTCTTTAGTAATCTTTTGTTTTTGTTGTTGTTGGTTGCAACTCATGACCTTTGAAATTTCTCGAAGGAAAATTTTTTTTTTCAATATTTCCTTTCCAAAAACCTAACTTACATTTCAAATTTGAGAATTTTCCCGATTCTCATTTTTTTCCCCGGAAATGTTTGTTACATATTTTATTTTAATTTTTAAAAAAATTAATTTTAATAATTTACGTAAGCGCTGCTCTCTTCTCACCAGAAAAAAATAATAAATCGCAACCTACTCATTATGATCTTACGTAATCTTTCATCGTCTCCTAATTAAATGTTTAATTTATATAAGTATCTTCAAGTATTATTTCAAGTAAGTATTTCTTTTTCTTTTTCTTTTTTTTTTTTTTTTTGATCGCTCAGTACGCAAAAGCAATATTGTTAATTTAAATACCTTTGAAGATTATATATATATATATATATATATATATATATATATATATATATATATATATATATATATATATATATATATATATATATATATATATATATATATATATATATATATATATATATAATTTATATATATATAAAAATGCAATGTAGTCTTACCTGAGGTACCATGCTCTTGAATGATTCCATAATTTTTGAGCTTTTCGCTTCCTGGTAGTAAGAAAATATTCCTGTTACAATGACGACTGCGGCTAAAACTACACCAAGATACAGCTAAAATAAATATTAAGATATTGTATTATCAGAGTTCAATCACTATTTTTTAAAAAATAAAATCTTTAAAATACTAGATGCGTGATTATATCAAATAATAAAGGGAATGTTTTTTTTTTTTTTTTTTCGTCTTTTAATTTTTTTTTATGCATTGATTCTACCAAAACTGTTTCATATTATTATATAAAAGGCGTTGAACAGACCCATTTTTGTGTTTACGACCATCAATGTTCAACTTTGTCGCCATGTAATTGTGAGCCCGGCCCAGAAGACAACAAAACTTCTGAATAGCATTGAAACAAATTCGTGGAAGACTTTTTGATGTAATTAGCTTGCATTTACGATATATCGATAGAAAAACATGTAAACCTTCTAGGTTTTTGATTTCACGTGCTATATCTGACTGATTGATTTATAGGACTTAACCTTAAATATGTAAAATTATTAGTTAATAATATGTTAAACGATTTTTAAAGTTACGAAATCGAACATGAAAACGCATTTTCTCTTGAATAAACACACTTTTTTTAAAAGTTTTGGGACTCTCAAAATTTGGGGTACAGCCGTAATCAGAAACATAAGGTCGTAATAGAGCAGACAAGAAAGCGTTTGAAAGTTAAGGTCTCTAAATCTTAATTTCATCTATTATGTTTGAAAGACGGCGAATTTTAAAATTTTTATTTCTCGAGAACTATTTAACCAATTATTTTCAAATTTTGGATCTGTCACTCAAACTTACGTTGATCTAATTGATGCAAAAATTTGTATACTTTACAATTAAAACATTTTTCGATTATTTTTAAATTAATAAGTAATAAAAAATAATAAATTGAAATTATTAAAAATTATATTTTGCATGGAATTACCTTTCGATAAATCCATGCAACGAATTTTATAATTGTGTTTAAAAATGTTCTTGATTCACTTAAAATGCTTTAATGAAAAATTATTTTTAATGCAGTAAAGAATGTATAAATGATTGTTAATTCATATTTTGTAAAAATATAATATCTTTTAAGGTATGAACGCTTTCGGAGGTTAAAAATATACTCTCAATTATTACATTAAAAAGACATGACAGCGACCCTTGGTGGCGGTGACAAAAAACTAAGCCTTTGTATGCAATGTTACAATATTTTAACATCGCATACAAAAGCTTGGGGTATAAGCTCTGCATATAGAATGTAGAGAGAATGAAATAGAAACCTAGATTAACCAGGATGGTCGGTTGTTGGGAACAACTAAGAGGTTAATTTAGTTGTAATAAGTTGCCAACAAAAGCTTAAAATTGGTATTTGTTTTTAGTGGAAAAGGAGATAACTTCACAAGCATGTTGCGATGGCCTTAAATATTTGGGTCCAATTATTCAAATACATACTATATAAAAAAAAAAATACAAAATATATCCTTTCAAAAAATCAATATACAAGATATATACAAATCAATATATACAAAACATATACTTTAAAAAAATCAATTTAAGAAAAGCAAAATTAGAAATGAATGGTTTTCTGCGCTCTGCTGAAGAAAACAGGGTATTTATTCTTCCAAAATCACACAATTAGTAACAGAATTAGTCAACAGATGGCAATAAAAAAAATTTTGAGAAACGATTTTAAAATAAGCAGCATTTAAATATCAACGATAAAATTAGCAGACGTTGTTCTAATTCATAAAAATATCGTTTTTGTTTTTAACTGAAAAGCACGATCTGTTGGCAAATCTTATTTTATTTAAATACCCTTCTGAAGTTTTGTCAGAACAATTGGTCTAGTTTCCTTAACACAATTATTATTATTTATTTTTTTCAGAAATATTTTTCTTACATTGTCGTCGGGAGCTTCCTCCATGGAAGATGTCTGAATAGAGTAGGCTATGAAACATAGTAAGGCTCCAATCCACAAGAGAATGGCGAAACCTCCGAACAACTGCTTACAGAACTTTACCCATTCAGGGGTTTTCTTTGGGGGTGTCAGGGCATTGGGTCCATCCCTTTCTAGAATCTTCTTCGCCTGATTCTCACTGAGACCCTGTTTATAGAAAAACACATTTAACAAGAATGAATATTTCTGATATATTGTGTTGTAGAATAAATTTATTTTATTTTATAGTCGGCTTTAAGGCAAACAAACCATTTTCGAGTTTACAATTATAAAATTCGACTCCGTACCCTTTTAAATTTATAACGCAACTCTGAAGACATGGAAACCAAGGTATTGGATCAAACTAGGCTTCCTAGAGGACTAACATGCATAGATGTTATATAGAGAGGAAAACACAGAACCTCCTAAGGTTAGCCCGACGGGAAGAGGATTCTAACTCGTCTTCCACAGTATACAGTGCATCAAAAAAACGAATCACACTGAATAACTTATGATCTAATGGTGGAATTTTCACGTTCTAGAACTCAATGTTAATGGCTCGAGGAGGTTATCTCAAATATGCTAATTAATAAGTGTAGATAATATTTTAAATTACGAAATCAGATACAAAAACACAAAAACGTACTTTCTAGGAATTCACATTTCTTTATTTTTTTTTATTTTATTATTTTTTTGTTATTGACGGATTTGGATTTCTGACCCTAAAGATATAGGGGGTAGTCGCAATCTGGGAAATTATCAATAGTTTGGTCAGGAGGGTGGTCAAAAGTTTGGATCCCTTTTTGCGTATTTCGCTATATCTCGAGAACTTTTGAAGCGAATTGAAAAATTTTCACACAACTATAAAATTTGTTTATATAAAAAAAAACTTTTAGTAAATTTTATTTTTATTACTTTATTTAAGAATGGACAAAAAAATTGAATTGTTAAGTGTAAAATTTTTTGCATCATTTTAAAGAACGTAATTTTATATGGTAAAATACAAAATTTCAGCAAAATCAGTTGAATAGTTCCTGAAAATTTGAATTTCAAAAAAGTCATATACTTAAAATTCGATATCTTAGCCCTGATTCGGCTCAAATGTTATATTTTGCCATGTAAAATTACATTCTTTAAAATGTAGCAAAAAGTTTTATACCTTACAATTCAAAAATTTTTTTGACCATTCGTAAAAAAAATAATAGAAAATAACAAATGTTTACTAAGAGTTATTTTTTGCATGCAATTATCTTTAGATAAATGATTTTTATAATAGTTTATAAAATTTTTCAATTCGCTTAAGAAGTTCTCGCGATATGGCGTTTACAGATAAAGTAAAATTTACATTTAGGAGTCTAAACTTTGGAGCACTCTCCTGACCAAACTATTTTGACCATATTTCCCAGATCGCGGCTACCACCCATCATTTTTTAGGGTGTCAGAAATCCGCATCCGCCGAAAAAAAGGCATGCTTATCCAAAGAAAGTACGTTTTTGTGTCTCATTTCGTAACTTAAAATATCGTCTGTACTTATTAATTAGGATATTTGTGGTCACCCCCCTGAGCCATTAAGATAGAACGTGAAAACCCAGTCATTAGATCAAAAGTTATTCAGGGTATTTTTTTTATATATATATATTTTTTTTTTGCCCCCTGTACATCTGTAAATCGGTATTGAAATAAAATTAAGCTTAAATTAAAGAGCATAATTGAAAACCTACCTTAGATATGGTGAAAGTTTGCCGCTACTGTCGCCCATGGTATAAAATACGCTCTCTTAAGATTTTAGTTCACAGACTTATAAAATAAAAGAAAACGCTCGGGAATTCGTTTTTCAACGGTTTAGCTATTCGCCTTCTAACCCAGCGATTTTCAAAATGTGTTCCACTGCACCCAATGGTTCCGTGGAAAAGTCACAGGGGTTCCGTGAGTTAGGACGTTTTATGTCAACCAAGTAATAATTTTTGAATCATTTAATAAGTCAATCAATAATCGGTTATTTTTAGGAAATTATTCAATAAAAAAGGAAATAACACAAATTTTTAAAAAAATCCATAACTGTTTTTTATATTTTATTCATGTATATGTATTTCTTAATCGAACTTTAAACTAACAGTAACAAATTTGCTGTTTTTATTTCTTCTGTGACAGTGTGCTAGAACAAGTTCACCCAATGCTCTCTATGCTAATTGAAAATGGTGCAACATGAAGAAAAGCCGCAGTTTTGTGAGAGACAAAAAACGTTTGCAATCTTTTTCTTTAATATTTTCATCTTCAATTTTTTTATATAATTTTTTGTAATAGTTTTTGCCTAACTTTTTTTTTAATATTTCATAATCTGCACACACAAAAATACGCTGAAAATGAGAATTGCACATCGAGTTTGGAGAGTTTTTATTTGAGTGAAAAATCACTTCAAACAGGCAATCTTTTTCAAAAAAATTCAAAATATTTAAATTATTTATCCGTTTTAAAACCCAGACACACTAGGGTACTTCGTTTTTGAACTTTTTTTTTTGAACGAAATGTAATATCCGACAAAGGTGGCCCATCTGCTTGGACATTATTATAGATCTAAATTTTTTTTTAAATCACTTTCTTCTTTGAAAAATATTGCCTAAAATTTTGAATAAAACATAAAACCAACAAAATTGTCATTAATTTTAGCTAGGTTAAAACAATTATATAATTGAGTTATAAAATACCCCTTGCGTTAAAAAACCCCTGTTAGATGCCTCTTTTTTGTTAGATAAAAACAGTTAACTCTAGTTTTAGTATTTTAAATCAAAATAGTTAAAAATTGAATGAAAAAACATGTAACAATAACCGATAAAATTATGAGTAATAACAAATTTACCAATTATGAATGATAAAGTTACTTTGACTTAATAAACAATTATGTATTTTGTTTAAGCTTTCGCTTAATTTTACCACGTTTATATCAACTTGTCTTCGTGTATGTCTGTTCGGGTGGAATTTTGTGATCGATTTTAAACTAACTTCCCGACTAGCTACAGACTTCAAATTTGGCACATAGTTCAGAATTGGATGACAATGCATGAAATTGAAAAGAAAAAAGACATACAAAGTAAAATAAAATTAAAACTAAAGAAAAATTAATATTTTTGCGATAGTCTTTTGTTGTCGATTCGATTATTTCAAATTAGTGTCACATGTCAGTTGAAAAGTTTTGTGTACAGTGAGTGAAAAATTTGATATTTTGGAAGTGAGTACAAAAAAAAATAAAAATAAAAATAATATTTTTAAAAACCACGTTTTTGCAGTGGAGAATAATAATTAAAAAACAAAAATTTGAAGAACAAAAAACGTGGGGCGCATGAAATACATAACAAACAGTACATATATACATTTTCGTACATATATACATTTTCGTACTCATACACATGCACAAACACATACACATATACATCCACATACACATGCATATACACAAACATATTCCACATACACATTCAGATACAACTACAGATATACATACACATATTCTTATGAGCACACATACTGTTACTGTTATGTATTTCTTGCGCCCCACGTTTTTCGTTTTTCAAATTTTTGTTTTTTAATTATTATTCTTCACTACAAAAACGTGGTTTTTAAAAATATTATTTTTATTTTGATTTTTTTATATCATAAAAATTAGTTAGCTTTAAGAGTTGAGAAGAGGCTTGTTTGTTAAAGATGCTTAGTTTTTTGTTGTTTTTTTTTTAGTCTAAATTAACTTTCTCTACTCTAAAAATAAATCTTCGTCTTTAGTGCCCACCTCTGACTCCTACAATGAGATTGTAGATCTCTTTCAAAGATCATCAAAAGAACTCTCTAAATATTTTGAATACATTTTAATCTACTTATTTGTTTTGTTAATATTTTTTGTTTTGATATTTTATTTTTTTTTTTTTTTTTGTGTGTGTTTTCTTATTTGACCTTTTCCACTTTTGGTGCAGGATTTTGACCAGTCGCTGGGAGAGAGTTTTTAATGATCTCTCCTAAAGATTTTCTTCAACGCATGGTCTATGGGAAAAATTCCGTGCCTCCCAAAAGTGATCGTCAATAGGGGCTTTCCCGGAGGTTTCTTTGTATAAACTTTTACTATACTAACATTTATTTGCATAGAACAAAGTTTAAAACATTCTGATAAGGTATAATATACAAATCCTCCTTTTCAGTTCATTGTGCGATAATATATTCTTGACTAAAATAGTGTTCGTTCTTTTTGATAAATCTTATCTCAGAAAGATTGCAATACACTCACTATTTCTGTGTGTGATCCTAGTCTGGCGCACAGTTCAGACATTGAGATTTTGTGCTCGTCCTGAAAGAACAAAATTCGATTAATTATACACAGGAAAGGAACTTATTTTAACATTTTATGTTTATAAGAGTTTCTATGCACTGTTAACCTTTTGCACTCCACATTAACTTACTATACGGTGACACAAAAAAATCACCACTTTCACATTTTCATTCCGCCACATTATTTTATGATTATTAGTAGTTATATGGAAATATCGCACTAAATATTTTAAATAAATTAGTGCTTACATTAATTTTAGGATTTTGGAATGCAAAGGGTTAAAATTAAAAACAAAAATTAAAACTTTCTGCTTTTTTATTTTTTTAGATTCTGGATTGCAATAAGAAATACTATATATTTTTAAAAATTTCAGAACGTGTTGAATTATAGCACCGTTCGAATCTGCTTTGCTTGCAATCTTATTCATGTGCTAAAGTGTTTCGGGGTCAAAATTTCGCCGATCCATAAATTCGGTTCAATAAAAAACTTCACCGATCCATAAATTCGCGGGTACAACATTTCGTTGGTTTATAAGTTTGCCAACTTAGATCTTAGCTGGCAGGTATCTAGTTAGAATGTTTTTTGTTTTTTTCTCGTTTGACTTGTAGTTATTGTTTTATAATCATTTTTTTTTAAAAAAATTATAAAAATGATAAAAAAGATAATTAATATTTTTACTTTTATTAAAATTAAATTTAATATGAATTTGAAGCTTTGAGACATTAACTTTTCTAAGTTAATATCAAGCGTTTTCTTATCTATTTTTTAAAAATTAAATTAAAAAAAAAAATAATTAACTCAATATTTTTACTTTTATTAAAATTAAGTACATTATGAATTTAAAATGTTTAAAATTATATAATATGTAAATTATTTTTTACTAAAATTTAATTAATTAATTATTAATTTAATGTTAATTACCAACTTGCGATTTTAACTTTGCGAAGTTTTGTCCACGTGACGTTTAGTCCGTGAAATTTTGACCCATTACAGCTAAATTGAATCTTGTTATCGAACTTCATGATACGATGATATAAATAATGCACAGCCAACTCAAACGGAAACGTGGTTCAATTTAAACTGATACGTGTTTTTTTTTCCTAGGGGTCGTTTAAATAATACGTAAGCAACTAAACAGAGAAAGGATTTGTGATTTGATTATTTTTACTGACACAAGGCAAGGATGGATATGCACAATGCTTACATAAGTTTCTTAATGCATAAGTTTCATACGATTCTTAATAATATCATAATTTTCTGTCATTATTATTTAGTGACATAAGACTTATTTACAATTTTCTTCATAAATCTAAAATAAATAAATAAACGTGACAAAAAATTTGGAAAAAGTTACGATCGGAAAAATTTAAAATTTTAATAACAATTTGAAGAAAGATTGAATTGTAAAAATTTTTTCACAGAGTCTTAATATTTTACAAGGTAAAGAAACGAAGTAATTGAAACGAAGGTAATTAAGATAGGTGATTTTCCAAGGTAACTAAAACGAAATTTTGTTTTATACAAAGTTACATCTTTTGTTTTAATTCAATCTTTAAATTCTTAAAATTTGCATCATAACTACAGTAAAAGTCAAAATCAAAACAAAGACATACAAAGCTGTTTAAAAAAACGTATTGAAAAACAAAGTAGTGTTAAAATCTGTTATTTGCACATCCGGTAAATAAGAAATGCTGCGAAAAATTAAATCCATTTTATTTCTCCATTTCGGTTCATAAATTACTGAGACAGAAATAATTTCGACGTAATATGTTATAGCTATCTTAATTTTATGATCTACAATAGGTTAAATACAATGTTAGGAAACTTTACATAAATTTCCATAATATTCTATATTATTTCATGTCATGGCTTTTAATGGAGAAAATTAAGAATCGTCAAGATTTCCCGAAACAAAAACCAATTGTATGAAATAAAATATTATTTCAGGCATCATTAACAACGAGATTCTAATTACCTTGAGAAGCTATAATGACAACAACGCAATTATGAATATATTTTCGTGTGTGG
Source organism: Parasteatoda lunata (assembly GCA_949128135.1). Classification (NCBI taxonomy): domain Eukaryota; kingdom Metazoa; phylum Arthropoda; class Arachnida; order Araneae; family Theridiidae; genus Parasteatoda; species Parasteatoda lunata. The sequence continues at coordinate 104,815,600 of OX421975.1, forward strand.
CCTAATATGATTTAAATGACCAAAAGAACCCTAACAGATTCCATCCAGAATGCTTTTGTTGCTTAAAATACACAAAAGAGAATGGGAACAGCCTTCTTCCAATATTGGACAAAAGAAAAACGTTTACGATTGTTGGTGTTTCGAAAAAAAACTTTTTAGAAATCTTTAAAAATGTATTAATACCGTAGAAAAGATATTGTTTGCTTTCCTTTTATATTTCCACAGGTCACGCTGCTTACGCTTGGCGAAGGTCATATATTTCAGCAAATTAGATCTGAACATTACTAGAGATTTCTGACAAAGGCCAGCTTTTTTTTTTTTTTTAATTATTGTATGAGACTATTTAAAATAAATTATGTCGATAATTGATATTAAATTACTTCTCTGAAAACTTATCATTTTTTACCTGCTTAAAGAATCATTCGTGATACGGACAGCGAATAAATATTTTCGAATATTACTCTTTTTATGTATGATTCTTGGTTTAGTAAATTCGATGTATAGCGTTCTTACTCACCACTGCTTCTAAATAATTCAAAAGTTTATGTAATACGCCAATTTGCTACTGCTGAGTCGTGGTACGTCCCTGGTTGAACAGTATCACGCGACAAACGGTGTACAAAACGTGAAGGTGGCGGGTTCGAATCTCACCGTAACCCTAGATGATGTCTAACGTGATGTCCTTCTCTGAACTGTTCTATATGTCCTTTTTCTTGATAAAGATTTATAGGCCTAAATTGAGCACACAAGCCTGCAAATGTATGTAATTTCAATAACGGAATTATTGAAATTACATACATTTGCTGAGCCATGTTTAGCCTTTTAATAATTTAGCAAGAATAACCGGAATTTTGGCCATTTTAGTTTGTAGATCTCTACAGTTTTTAAAAATATTTTGTCGAATCCAGAGAAGTTGGCAACTCTGCGCATTAATCATTCCTGCTATATTCAGTATTGGTGCCTTAGAGTTAAGAGTTTTGAAAAGAAAATTTTGAGTAAATGACAGTTGCAGCAAGTAAAGTTAGGGGCAGCGATTTTCTGATGAATTGTGAAAATATAAAAATGCTAAAGGAAAATGTAAATTATATTTCTGATCACATTTAGCAACAAAAATCTATACATACAATGTATATTTAATATGCTTTGTATTTACATTGAAAATTAACTCCAACGGGAACAGATGTGACACTTTGTGCAATCAAATTGAGCTGATAGTCATATTATTATGGTGCAATGGAAAAAAAAAAGAAAACTTCTTAATGAATGTAAACAAAAAATTCTTGTTCAGAAAACTATATTGGATAGCGACAAATGCCACTCTTAATCAGCAAACATTTTTTAAATTGAAATAAATTTTTAAATTTACCATAGAAACCTCCTGTTTCAGTTCCTCTAGATCCATTCTTTTATCCTTTTTCTTTTCCTTTTTTGTTGCGTCATTTTTTCTGTTATCCTATAAGATTATTAAAGTTGTTACAATCTTATATATTAACAAAAAGAATTTTCACATTTTAGTTATAAAATAATTAGGTCAATATCATTAAACCATTTGTGCCTTTCTAAAGGATTTTTTTAAACAAGGACAAAAGTATTGTTTTATTTTGTAGGGTCATGATAAATGGCTAGAGATGCAGCTTCAGGAGGTTCGAGACCTTGAGGCACCAAAGGTTGAAGTCTGAATTTGCCTCATGCCTGCAGAGCTTTTAGCTGGGCGAATTGGAATTGCCTTCACGCCTTGGGTGGCCCTACCAGGAGAATAATCTCCCGACGTACTTCGCCCATTTCGCCCAGGAACACTCCCCTGCCACGTTGGAAAGCAAAGCAGGACAGGACTTTATCTGTATCAAAAATCCTGATTTTTGCTCAGTTTTTATGTCAGAGCTATTGAGGAGGCTGTGAAATTTTGCATTGCTGTCGATTCAGATGTATGGATTCTGAGTGACAGCCGTAGCTCCATACAGCATCTGTCTGAATGGTAGAGGCATGGTGACAGAACGATACTGAACATTGTCCAGCTTCTAAATTGCTTGAGTCACGACATTAGGATTTTCTTTCAGTGGGTACCGTCGCACGTGAATGTCTACGGGAATGAAATTGCAGTCGGACTCGCACGTGAGGGCAGCCATAGAGATACTGCTGGCGATAACCTTCTTACTTTCGCAGAAATAGCAACCCGTATTAGGCAAGATATTGGTTTTTGTTGAAAAAAAGCTCCTGTGCATGATTGGTATGGGGGAGACCGGCCTGGTCCTGCTCTGATCAGGTCAAGCAATAGGCGTGTCCAAACGGTGCTTGCCAGACTTAGAACCGGACACACACGATCCCAACGTCACGTTGCGCGCCTTAAAGTCTACCCACCCTGCCCTAAGTGCAATGTGAACCAGTCTGCTCCTGCCCACATCCTATCGTGTATCCAGAAAGGCCACCTGGTCTCCAACCCTGCCGCAATAGTACATGGCTTTGGGAACTTTTTGGATGAGTTCATGGACTTGATTTAATGCTTCTGTTGATCAAGTGGGCATAAGCAACAACAACAAGTATTGTTTTTCAGTGGTAAGATTTATTTATAAGAACTAGAAAATCTCCTATGATACATAAATTTATAAAATACTTGTACATATTTTGATTTCAAGTCAAAACATAGTGTTTTTTTAAGAAATAAAGTAGTAAATAATAGAAAGGAATAACTAATTGGCAACTTTGTTCTTCTACTATTTTTTCCCTTTCAAATAATGGCTCTTTTTTATGGCCGGGCATGTAAAAAATTAATAAAAATTTTAAAAAAGAATATTACAAAAAGAATATAAAAAACTTTAAATTCGACTTAACCACGAATGTAAAACTTTTTTTTTCAACCTATAAAGTTATAACCTGAAAAAAATTCGAGCTTTCTGTTATTGCATTAATGAAGTCAACGAAACATATATACCAATACAATAGTATGACTAGCATCTAAAAATAAGACTAATAATAAAATTCAATCAAGTTAAAACAAGACAAAAAAACAAAATATTTGTGTTTCTTGCGTAAATTTCTAAGTTATTTACAGGTTGATTATTTAATATGGACTAAAAAACGCGATTACGATTTGCTATAGCTAACAAGAAGAGAGGAATTCACTTTGGGAGGAAACTTGTTTTAATTAGAAATATATTTTAAGGATGTTTCGAGTCAATTCCTCGAAAAATGCAATTTGAAATTCAAGTATACTTTTTATATTTAATAAATCTGAATTTTGAAAGTGGTCTAGTGGCAAGAAACCTGCCTCACAACGAGATGGGGTTCGAGTGTTGCAATGTAATGCTTATTTTAATCTACTTTTTTCAATAAAAGTTTTTTTGTTTTTGTTTTAATAAGTTTAAATATAGTTTTATTTCATTTATGGTATTTTTTTTAAATTATTAGATAATTTTTTATGTTTAAATTCATCATCATCATCATCAATGGCTCGACAGCCCAGGGTGGGCCTTGGCCTTCTCAAGAAGTTTTTTCCAGGCTTACCTTTTTTTTTTTTGCTAGTGTTTTCCAATTTTTTTAAGACCAAAAGATCTTTCGCTAGGCTATCTATCCATCTCAAATTCGGCCTGCCTTTTTTTCGTGTGCCAACTGAAAATTCTATCTTTACATTAGGGTATTAATTTAATTTTTTCATAAAATAAATGAATAAAATAATATTTATAAATAATGTTAATAATAGTCAAATAATTAGACTTTTAATTAATTATATTATAGATGTTTTTTCACGAGTAATAATCTGTATTGCAATTATCACGAAAAAAATTTAAAACAAAAAATTATTTACCATCCACGCAATTAATTAAATATTATTGTTAGCAAGAAAAACGTTTTTGAAGTTGATCTAATGAAAAATAACTTCATTAATATTTAAAAAGATTTCTCAATCTTTCGAACGTTTAAAAGCGTACAAATCATATGTTATCGTTTTTAGAAAAACTGGAGATGGAAATTGATGATGGGCTTTTATTTCAATTTTAATATAGGCTTCATGAGAATTTATTTCTCGATTTCGTTCAAATAACTATAAAAAGTTCTATAAATGCTTTATTAGATTTTTTTCCTGTCTATAAAAATAAACGCCACGAGGTTGAACCGGATCAATACATTCTATCCACTGCTAATAAATATTTTTTATCTCAACCAATACCTTTACTGAAAGATTGAATTATTATTGTAATTTAAATATGTTGCACGAAGTTGGAAAAAAAATATCAATTTAATTACACATTGAGGAAACTTATATTAATTTTTAAAGGCATAAAAAATTATACGATTAAAAGACTATTTTTTTGGTTGTCTCTTTATGTTAAAAATAAAACAAAATGCTGCCTTCATCCCCACTATTTTAGAAAAGTTTTGCCGAGCATGCTTCGCATTATCGCAGCACAAAAGCTGTTGATGAAATAATATGAAACTGCATATTTCTAGAGAAATTAATTATGTATCAAAACGTAAATGAACATTTTAATCTCAAAATGTTATTATTGATGCGGTTTTTTTACGTCAAAGTTGAAGACTTTTTTTTATCGCTGTATTATTCAATTTACCAGAACCTATATGCAAAGCAGAATGAGTTATATATACTATAACCTCTCATTATTACATGGTTTAAATTTCGAATAAATTTTAAAATAATTAAATGGTTATTGTTCACGGTTTTTTATATTAATACTAATTGCAGTAAAATAATAATTAAAATAATAATTTTAATAATTTTTAAAATAGTATTTTTATACTCTTACAACAGAAGATTAAAAAAACTGTCGACCCTTTTCTTGATATTTTGAATATGTTTCGAAATAATTAAATTTTACAAATTTTGGTGTTTTTCATTTAAACCTGAACGGTTAATGAAAAATGCGAATTTTTTTTTAAAGGTTGTTTAGACGTATCGATTTAAATATACTCCTTTCATTTAAATTGGGATTATTTTAATGAATTGGGGTTCGATGACCAGAACATTCTATGTCTATTCGGTGTTCACCGAGATTTGCAGATTACGAAGTTATTTGTATAGTGTAAAAATATGTCTTCATTTTAACTGCGAATTAATTTATTTCTTTTTTATTACATTTATTATTCAAATGGTTCATCAATTATGTTGTTTATTAACTAGAATTACTGAATATAAAATCGTTAAATCGGTAATAGATTGGTGGAAAAAATTCAACTTGTTGAAAGAATATTAGCAACAATATAATTTAATTTTTTTATTGAAGCAGAAGAATTATATTTTATTTCATTCTTCAGAGAGTACGGCTTTTTACTTTATTCGAATTTGATAAATAAATGTATTTAAAAAGATTTTAATAAATTTATATTCAATTTTCGGCCGCGTCAGCTCAATTAAACATCTCATTATTGATTTTTCGAATAATAAGTGAGTGAAATTGTTAAAAGTTCTATCGACTTTAATACAAAATTTGATTTTGTTATAGCATATCCAGGGTCCGCGTTAAAGATTTCAAATTATTAGCCAGTACATTAGCCAAATATCAAAAGTATTCGCCAAATTCAAATCTTAAAAAAATTTTATTATTAAATTTTGCTTTCCCACAGAATTATTTAACTGGATTTAATCTGTATTTTGCGATAGTTTGTTTCAGGCTTATATTATTTGTACCCAATTCTAATTGGTTATGCGGCGCATATGCCGAAAATTACTGTTATCAAATAAAAAAAAAATAATTTGTTTGGAAAAATTCATTTTGACGTAATTTTGAGGATTGAGTTATCTTCCTCCTTTCCTATAGCCATGAGGGTTCCAATCAAAAACTTGTTTTATTTTAAACATTTCAAGTTTACGTAGAACATGACCAACCCATTTTTGTTTACGTTTTTCAATTTTCAGATTAATCTGTTTCGGTCTAAGAATTCCGCATTTCAAGTTTTATGGAATCACTTGATACGTAAGATTCTTCTTAAACAGTTATTAGTAAATACTTGTTATAGTTTAATAATAGTTATGTATAATAAGTTTATAACTACTGTATAATATACTACTGTATAAATAGTTTTTTCGAGTTATTTTTACTGCAGGGCCATGTCTCAGATTCATATAGTTGAACAGATTTAACATTAGTAATGAAAATTCTAATTTTTGTTGAATTTATTACGTTTTTGTTTTTCCGGAATTTATTAAAATTAGCATTACTGCTTCGGGCTTTGTTAAATCTATTTAGTATATCTTCATAAATTCCTCTTTTGTTGTTAATTATGCTTCTAAGATATGTAAAACTGCTGACCTCCTCTAGTTTATTATTTTCCAAGAATATGCCATTTGTTTGTTTAGGGTTAATTTTCAAAATTTTGGTTTTATTTTGGTTGATAATAATCCCCATTTTCTTTGCCTCTAGTTTTAAAATGTTCACATTTGAATGGAAGTTTTAGAATAATTGCAGGAACTTATTTATGAATCGGTCTTATGAATCGGAATGAATTATGAAGAGTTTCTTTCAATAAAAAATGGGAATTTCCTCCCTACCTAAACTATAGGTTCACGTCACCCTCGGTCGTGCCCTCTGCTTCTAAGAAGTTGGATACAAAATAATCTAAAATGAGTAATTATTTTACTACTTTATTTCTTATTTTATTACTACTTTGTTCTTTTATTTTACTTTATTTAACTATTTAAATTATCTAAGACAATATTATTATATTTAAGATGGCGCCAATTTAAGGTAAACAACTCAGAATAAATTTATAAAGCTAACGGTAAAACAGAATAATTTCTTTCTATATTTAGAAAACAAAACAAAAATTATGAACAATGAGAGAGAAAAGTTTTATCACCAAGATAAGACCTAGTGATAAGGAAAGTCCAAACAAATAACATCCGCTTGAATTATGAAGGAAGAGAGCAATTATTTCACTTTCCTGCACAGCACTCCTATCGGACTACTTATGCACTCTATGTTCTGTACAGCCAGTTTTCGCTGTAAACGTTGTTTTTACTATTTGGTACAGCCAATTTTCGCTGTAAACGTTGTTTTTACTATTCGGTACAATCAATTTTTGCTGTAAACGTTGTTTTTACTATTCGGTACAATCAATTTTCGCTGTAAACGTTGTTTTTACTATTTGGTACAACCAATTTTTGCTGTAAACATTGTTTTTACTATTCGGTGCAACCAATTTTTGCTGTAAACGTTGTTTTTACTATTCGGTACAATCAATTTTCGCTGTAAACGTTGTTTTTACTATTTGGTACAACCAATTTTTGCTGTAAACATTGTTTTTACTATTCGGTACAACCAATTTTTGCTGTAAACGTTGTTTTTACTATTTGGTACAATCAATTTTCGCTGTAGACGTTGTCTTTACTAATCGGTAGTGGCAAGTTTTGCTGTAAACGTTGTTTCTATTTAAACATATATTTAATATACCTCAGATTGTGAATAATTATGAAGTGAAAATTTTGAATAATTTTGAAAGAAACCTTTTCTCAGATAGAAAAAAATGTCAAAATAATTATTTTTAAAAATGAGATTGTATCGAGTTGAAAAAAAGCTCTTTTTTTTTCCAGATTGGAAATATTTGAAGAAAAAAAATGTCAACAAAATAATTTGGAACTAATGATTTGTAAAAGTAAGTATTTCTCAGATAGTGTATAGTTTGAGGAAAAAATGTTTAAAAAATTAATTTGTAAAAATAAGCCTATCTCAGATCAAAAAATATCCAACCCCTTTAAGCCGTTGTGGCACAAGGGAATAAAGAGTTTTGACTCCCATCTTGGTGACCCTGGTTCGATCCCAGCAATGGCTGGGATTCGAATTCCGCACCCGGCTCGCACTGAGCACAGTGTTCACGAAATATATTCTCAGAGGTAGACGGATCATGGGTTAGAGTCCCCTTGCCGCCAGACTAACCATGGGATGTTTTCGTAGTTTTTATCTCCATGTAATGCAAATGCTGGTTAGTTCCAGCAAAAATCATCCATGAGGGTAAATTTCTCCTAAAGCTTGATCCAGGGGAATCCCTTGTCTTCTGGATTGGGTTCAAAATTATAAGGCTACAGAGTTGAACATTAGTAGTCCAAATAGTATTGTCTGTTCAACGACGATTGTGAAATAAAATAAAAATTGCATTTTAACATTTATAATTACTACCTTAAGATAGTATAAAAAAATTTTTGCTTATAAAATTCTATTTTTTTTAATATTATTAAATAAAATAATAAAATGCAACAAATAATTATTAAAAATTATTTTGTAGGTGGAATTATCTTTGTATAAACGAACTTAATAATTGTGTGTTATAGAATAAAATAAAACAAATAATTTTAAAAAGTAAGTCTTTCTCAGCTTGTGAATATTTGAAAAAAAAATTCAAAAACATGGCTTGTAAAAGTAAGCCTTTCACAGATTTAAAAGATGTCAAACTAATAATTTTCTTTCTCAGGCGGTTATTAAATCATAAGATGTCCTTGTGATTTCTCAAATCATTGATGTGATTTCTCATTCATCGAGAGGGAGAGAGAGATAACATTTTTGTAAACCAGATGGAATTTCTGAAACTAAATATTTATGCCAGGGAACGATCTGTTAAAAAATCCACTCACAAGTACTTTTGATAAGGTGCGTCTTATCGCGCAATAATATAATAATGATGAACATTGCTTATTTTATCCTCTTCAACTTAAATACTTATGTATGTTACCGTAAATGACAGTAATCAAGAGAGTGTCGACTTTCATCTGCGAATGTCAACACCAACAGTCATATTGTCGCTTTGGTGAATGTCCGAAATATGTGTTGCATCCGATTTGATATTAATTTATTCTTTGATATTATTATACTTATTCGATATTTTAATATCTGACGAGGATAGATTAGGAAAAACATCAGTGTTCGGAGTACCGGTTAAATACATACTGAACAGTATCATTTGGCCTTAAAAAACATTGATGTAGAGCATACCGGGTAGTGGCACTGAACCTTAAGAAACATTGATGTAGGGCATACCGGGCAAATGTATACCGCTCAGTGGCACTTAACTAGGCCTAGTATATATTTCGCACATTTACTAAAGCGACTATGTGGTTGTGTCAACATTTACCGTTGGAAATCAACAACCACCCACTTTGTTCATTCGCAGTAACATGTTCACTAATAAATATACAAAGTATATTTCTAACTTTTAAATAATCTTAAGACCATAGTAATATGATAAATAAATAGTGCAGATAATGCTTTAAGGTACATAAAAACGTACTTTTTCTGAATACACAAAAACGTTCTTTTTCTGAATAAACATATCCGATTTCAACGGAATCGAATTTTTGACCATCGAAATCTAGGAAAAAGCAGCCATCTAAAAAATAGGGTCGCCATAATTTTTTTTTTTTTTTTTTTTTGAGAGAGTGGTTTAAAATTAGAGCCTCCAAAAGATAATTTTAATTTTTGAATGTTTTGACATATCTCGATAATCCACAGATAATTCCACACAAAAAATAATGTTTAAAAGCTGGTTACATATTTTATTTTAAAATAATTGGAAAAACAATTATATTTTAAAGTAGAAACATTATTTTAATCAATATAAACTTAAAGGACAAAACCCTAAACTAAAAAATTATTAAGTCAAACTTTAAAAGTCATTCATTTTAGTTTCCAAAAAACAAACTTTTAAAACTATACATATATTTTTTTTCTTCCGAGGAGGGGGGGGATTTTTACAAAAGTACCTTTTGATCAATTTCTATCAATTTCGGACTTTTCAATTCAAATTACTTCCTTTAAAATAATATAAATATTTAAAATATTAATAAATAGCTATCATAATTATAAATGATAATAAATAAATTATAATAAAAATAAATAAATGATTTTAAGTTGTTTTTTTTTTTGTTGCATGGATTAATGTTTGAGTAAATGAGTTTTATTATTGCCTGCAAAATAGATTTTGATTCGCTCAAATTGAGATATTGCGAAATATGCAAAAATCAACAATAATAAGGAGTGTTGGTTTACTACAATATTTATCCAATGTTTTTAAGACTCAAAATCCACTTCCTCTGGAAAAAAGAAAGAATGTCTATAAAGTGAAATTACGTTTTGCGTCTAATTTCGTGAATACACCTCAACCATTTAATTTTAATTTATTTTGTAACGGTCGGTGAACAGCCGACCCAATTTTCGGTTTACGATTACAAATGTTCACCTCTGTAACCTTGTAATTTTAAACCCAATTCAGAAAACTAGGGAACCCCTGGATCAAGTATTATGAGAAATTTACATTAGTGGTGGACTTTTTAATGGAACTAACTCACATTTGTGTTACATGGTGGGGAAAGCCACGAAAACCTCCCATGGTTAGTCTGACGGCAAGGGATTTTAACATATGATCCGAGGATGATGTACGTCAGCATTGTGGTCGGTGCAAGCTAGATGCGGAATTCGCATCGACCAGCCATCGCTGGGATTCGAACCTCGTTTAATTTCGAAAGGCGAACGCTCTATCCCCTGAGCCGCCACGGCTCGCACCATTTAATTAACATTTTTAAAAATTGGTAACATTAAGATTACGTGTTAAAATATGAAAATTCGCTCGTTTTGAAAAAAGCTATCCACGCACGCGTTTCTTCGTTTTTTATGCATGCGTTAGTCCGTGTCATGTGAGCTTGTAATGAAACGTTCACCTCCTCTTTCAATAAAAGATCCATTTTTATCGCTTCTTTCACTTTTGCGATTTTTAGAATTTCTCGAATAAAACTAAGAATTTTCCAATTAATTATTTGACATTCAGTGTCAACCTACAGATTATTTTTGGGAACATTTATGGTGGCTCAGGGGAAAGAGCTTTCGTCTTATAGTGAGGTGAACCGGTTTCGAATCCCATCATTGGCGGGTCGATACAAATTCCGCAACCGGTTCGCACCTACTACCGTGATGGTGTATATAATCAGTGGTAGATGGATCACGGGTTTGAGTCCCATTGCCATCAGGCAAACCGTGGGAGGATTTTGCAGTTTTTCTCTCCCTGTAACGAAAATGCTGGTTAGTTCCATCAAAAAGTCCTTCACGAAGTCAAATTTCTCCCGATACTCGATACAAGAGTTCCCTTGTCTTCTGGTTTGGGTTCAAAATTACAAGGCTACGGAGTTGAAAATGAGTGGTCGCGAACCCGCAAATTGGTTCAACTGTTGAACGGCGGTTACAAAATAAAATAAAATAAATTTTCAAAGTCAGTCTAGTTGCATTAGAAATATTTTTGTTGATTTGTGCTACTCGTAATATTGCGTTGCTCGTCAGCATTTCAACAGCTTTGCTTGTAAACATTGCATTACTTTAATCGCTAATGTTACTAATTGCATTAATTTGTTGGTTAACAGCATTGCATTGCTTCAATCGTCAATACTTCATTGATTTGCTCATTATTGCATTGCCCTGTTCGTTTGAATGGCATTGCTTTGCTAGTTAATACTGCTTTGCACGCTATTGCTTTTCTGCCATTTTTTTTTTTTTTTCTTTAATCAGCGACACAAAGGGAACAATTTTTCTAAAACTAATGTTCCACTAAACTTGTATATTGGTCAATATTATTTTGATAAAATATTATTTAGATTAATTGAATGAAATCTCTTATCTCTTCATATTTTAACAAATATTTTTAACGACTTTTCTATTTTTTTTTTTTTTTTTAAATATTGTGGAATATTTTTATTATCGAAAATTAATAAGGTTGGTTGAAATGCTTTGCATAACAATGCTACCGAAGTGCTTGTTAAAAAAGACTGGACAGAAGCTCGCGTTTTTGCATTCGATTAAAAAAAGAATAAAAAAAATTGGTCACAAATAACATTAGAATTTTGATCGAAATGAGATTTAGAACATATGTTACATGCTTTCGGAGATATATAGTTTAAAAATCGAAAATTAATAAAAATTAATCATTAATTAATTTCAGTTTAAATTTCCTTGTGTTCTTTTAAACATGACACTTTTTGAAAAGTATGTTTTTTGACATCTTGATTTCTTATGCTCATACTAATATCGAATAATACCAATATTTTCCTTAAAGATTGGCTCAGAATTTAGAGAAAAAAAAGTTAGAATTTTTTTTTTTTTTTTTTTTTTTACTATTTTATTTCTTAATTTAAAATATAAATTTTCGTTCATTCATAAAGGATGCTAATTTATTTATATTTATAATTGATATCAATTGGACAAGCATTATCATCTTTTCCTAACATTTATACTAAATCTGGACATTTCAGTACATCAGCTTATTATTGGAAAGCTAGTTTCTGAACATTAAAAAAAAAACGTTTTCAACTTACTTTTGTGCCACCCATTTTCAGCAATTATTCATTAATTTTTATTTGTTAAAATTTAGACATAACCACAACTGGCTACACTGCCCGAATCCTGTAATCTGTGTTTAATGTTAGCGGCATAAAATCCTTTCACGTGATCTGAACTAAAAATTGTGACGTTTGAATCCTATCCCCCCTCCCACTCTTGTGACGAAAACGGTTATTTAACCAATAGAGAGAGGGCAATACCTCGTTATCACCTATGGAGCTTTCTTGAAGATTTATATGACTATTTTTAAGAAGTTTTTCATCGCATTCCAACTTTTCAGCACCTTTTCGCTTAGTGAACGCAATAGAGATTAAAAGAGTGTGACGATGGGAAATATATGCACTTTTTTTTACTTTCATAGATAACTGTAAAAGAAATTTTTAACTCTAAAACTTAAAAATGCCATTACTCGATTCATGTTTCTCATATTTAACATAATCCTATGCTACAGAAATAATGAAACATTGGACTGAAATCTCTTGTAACAAAACTTCATCTATAAACATACAATGAAGTTTCTAAATTTATATTTGTGCAAATTTTTGAATACATTGAATTGAATATATTGAAAACATCGAATTGAAATTTTAAAATTCAAAATCCCATCGATGAACTTGAAACGAATTTACTCACTTGACATTTATGTATTTTTTTACTCACTTCTCATTTGCCTTCAATAAGCAGTTATGATTGAAATCTGATGTCACAAAACTTCATCTATAAATGTGATTTACAGTACGCAAAAAAAGGACCACCCTGAATAACTTTTGATTTAATGATCTACTTTATGGCTCACAATCGTATGTTGCATACATTTTGCAGCAGTAGATTGGAATTAGATATCCTATATTTTTATCTATGAACTTGAAATGCACACTCTTGACAGTGGTGCATTTTTTCACACCCTCTTAATATGCATACATCATGCAGTATAAAACTGAAATCAGATATCACATCTCTGCACTTAAAATTCATTTACTCACTTTATATTTATGTATTGCTCTACACACACACCCTATCTGCAAACGTAAATGCTGCAAACATTTACGTTTCCAGATAGGGTGTGTGTGTAGCGATAGGGTGTGTGTGTTGCGATGTCAGAAGACTGATATCGCAAAACTCAAACTATAAACTTAAAATGCATGCACTCTTTGCATCTGTGGTTTTTTTCCCTCACAATCTTTATGTTGCATAGATATTGCAGCATTGGATTGAAATTAGATATCACATCGATGAACTTGAAATAGCATTTACAGTGAGTAAATGCTATTTCAAGTGCATATTCATATTTCATGCATATTTCTTCTGCACTCCTAATCTGCTTACTTTGTGCAGAATAAAACTGAAATCGGATATCATGTAGCTTCACTTATAAGTTTAAAATGCATTTACTTAATGTATTATATTTGCGTATTTTTAATCTAATCCTGTGTCCAATATAATTTGCAATATGAGATTAAAATTTGATATCATAAAGCTCAGTCAAGAAATGTATTTATTTATTTAATACATTATCTCATTTTACATTTATACATTTGTTTTGCATACCTTTACGCAAAAATTGAGGTATTTTTGAGGTTTAAATGAGGTATTTTTCAAAGGTATAAATGAGATTGCTTTTTAAATGCGTCGTTAGATTGAAAAGGGTGCAAATGAGTACCTCAAATATACTTTAAGTATGCCTCCAGAGTATCAACCTGAGGTGTTTCAAGGTATACAGGTTGTTTTTTTTTACACTTATGACAAAAAAAAAGAGGTATTTATGAGGTATAAAATTATTTACCTTATTTCAACCTATACCTATCCTCATAATGAGCAAAGGTATGAATAAAATGATGCACCTCAATAAATACCTCAATAAAGAGAGTCAGGTATTTATTGAGGTGTATCATTTTATTCATACCTAAGCTCATTTTGAAGTTGTTTTAAATTCACTTCATAACAACTAGACTGATAAGGTGATACTTACGAAGAGGTAATAATTCACAAACATAAGGAGTTATATGGCTCACATAGTTTATTAATTTTTAACCTCACTATTATTTATATTATATAAAGAATAATGCATATCATTAAAATTTTTTCACTAGTAAATATCTTCATTTATCAACCTGAAGTTTTTAATATTATACCTTCGGCAGTAATTGCTACTTTTGTTAAGCTATAAAAGAAATTTTGAAATACATATTCTTCTGTAATTTTAATAGATTGAATTAAATTATTTTGAAATGACACTTATCCGAATTCCACAGTTTAAAAAAAGAAAATTTTTTTTTGAGGGAGCTCACATTTTTATAAGGTAGATATCTAAGGTGCTTGAATTTTTAAAGCTATAAAATTGCAAATTTAAATAATTAGTTAGCATTAAAAATATTTTTATTCAAAACTAAAATTTTCATTTATTTTTGCAAACCATCAAAATTATTTCAAATATTGATTCGGCCCCCCTGTTGAAAGTCGGAAGTATTGGAACCTAAAAGTAAAGAAATATGAATTAGTAAGAAAGTCATATTTACAATAATAGTGACAGGTTCTAAAATATTAGAAACATAAGCCCTTCTACAGAATTAGTTAAACAAAATAAATTGTTTTATTTTTTTATTTTTTTGAATGATTTAAATTAATTGGATGAAATTAATTTTCTATCTCAGATAAATGGCATTCCACTTTTGTCATTTCTATTCGATCCTTGTAGCTAAAAGCGTTTAAAAGTGTTTGACAGGTACCACCACAAAATAAAATACATTGAAGAAAGTACTAGCATTAAAAAAACTTTACAGAAATTCAAATATATAATTCCAATCTTATTAGGAAATTTTAACACGTTTTATTTTCCCATGATTGAACCTATGCCTTTCATTACGGTATATAAAAGTTTGATAATTAGATATTTTTTTCTTTTTTCTTACAAATCTTTACATAAACTGATTAAGATTAGTCTATATTTTTAAACTTTTAGTCAGATTTTATAAAATTAATAGATTTTTAATCAATTTTAGACTTTTATTCTGAAAAGGACTTCTGTTATTGTCAATCGCATCTGAGTTTCTCAAAAATAATTATTTTAATATTTTAATCAATGTAATCAAGAATCAACAATCGTTTAATAACATAAATTTTGAATGAATAATTTAAAGTGAATTTAAGTTAGGCACCAATTTTTATGCATTTTTATACCCAATCGAATAAAACTGACCGCAAGCTAATAGGAGCATTTGTTTTAAAGTTGTGAGCAATTTTATGAGAAGAAAATGTCTAAGAGAGAAAGATTTGAAATAATGCTTTTAAAATAGGTTGAGTAAAATATTTCCTACGTGACTCATAATACCGAGCAGAATAAAACTAGTTGTTTAAACATTTGTTTAACATTAAACATTTGTTTAACTATAAACATTTGTTTAAATATAAAAACATATCCCATAGGATGAAATTTTAAAAAAATGCATATAACTTTCAAACTATAAATGCTTTTATTTGCAATTGAATTTAACCGATTCAGCGTTAAAATTACATAAGAAACCATAATGACTTATTTCTAAAAAATTTAAGATTTCCAAAATTTTCGAAATTTTTAAGTAATGAATCATAAGCTGCTTATTAAAAATGCTCATAACCTTGAATCAAATTCTCATATAAACTTGAAATCGGGTTTTATTTAATTCTGCTCAATATTCTAATAAGTAATAACAATCTGCTTAGTAAATAATTAACATGGGTAAATTGCGAAAAAATAACATGTAGTGAAAAATAACAGTTCTGTGATCAAACATGAAAAAGAGAGCTGGTACAGTTATTAGTTTTAAATTATCAAATGCCAGGCAAACTAATGTTATCAACAATTACATAAATTCAGTAGTTTATTTCGGGAGGTTACTTTTTCTGTTTGGTATAAATTCAGAACTATTTCCCAGGGCAAGACTGAGCAGAAGCTTCCTAGCTACTTCTATCTATCTATATCTATCTATCTATATATATATATATATATATATATATATATATATATATATATATATACAAAAGGAAATTGCACGCTAATCAGATTTAAAATGCAGTGTTATACATATTTTCACTCATAAACAACAATATAAACTTAGCATAAAGATATCCAAGCAATCGATCAGAATGCAGCTATAGTTGAATTTCAAAGCAAAATTGCTATTTTAAAAATCTTTCAATTTTCAATGATTTATTTATAAGAGAAATTATGAACATTTTACTCAATTAATCAGCTTGCATACTGCTACGTTAAAGCATATACATTTAAGCAAAATATAAAATAGTTATATTTGAGTAAATAGCAAACAATAAATTATACTGTGCGTAACGATTCAGCAGTACGCTATAGCGTTATCCTAAACATAGCTGAGAAATGTTCCTATTTTTCTCTGTTATTGTTAATCCCAAAACGATAGCCTCTTAAGAATATCCTCCGATTTTAAATATTTAAGATCAGGACGCGTCTTTAAGTCAAAAATAATAAAATTTGAGCTTGAAAATTGAAGCATGTTTAATTAAAATCGATAAAACTAAATCAATAAATGTCAAACACGCCGAATTTATCATAGACCTTCGATTATAAACACATACGCAATTTGCCGGCTAGCAAGGAACTCTCAGAAATGAGTTAGTTGATATGAAGTCAACTTTAAACGTTCTTAAAATGAGCTTAGAGTATAAATAAAATGACTTCATACACCTCAATAAATACATGACTCTTTTCAGTTGAAATAAGGTAAAAAATTTTTATACCTAATAAATGCCTCTTTTGTTACAAGTGTCAGAAAAACAACCTGATATACCTTAGAAATCACCTTATCAGTCTAGTTGTTATGAAGTGAATTTAAAACAACTTCAAAATGAGCTTGGGTATGAATAAAATGATACACCTCAATAAATACCTGACTCTCTTTATTGAGGTGCATCATTTTATTCATACCTTTGCTCATTTTGAGGATAGGTATAGGTTGAAATAAGGTAAATAATTTTATACCTCATAAATACCTCTTCTTTTTTTTTGTCATAAGTGTCAAAAAAACAACCTGTATACCTTGAAAATCACCTCATCAGCCTCATTGATTTGAAGTGTAATTTAAATAACCTCAAAACGAACTGAAGTCTATGTGAAACAACCTCGTACACCTCAATTACAACCTTTATGAGGTATAATTTTTATGGTTGTTTTCTCAGCAGCCTCAAATATACCTCTAAACAACCTCAATACCTCAAAACAACCTCAAATATACCCTAAATTTTGGTAAGAGTATCTCTGTTGATAAACGGCCTATTCTCTTTGTGGATTTTGAATCACCTTCGCATCCTTAAAATTTTAAAGCAGGCTTTGGAGACAAAGTAAGTTCCGACTCAAATGTCATGTATTGTTTCTTTATGGGGTATTCTTTGAGTTGCACAAATCCTCAATTGCAATCAGAGAAGAAGAAAAAATCGCTGATTTACAGCAGGTGGATGTTAACGTTTTATCAGCCTGTTGTTGATCCTTTACCATATTCAGGTAATTACCAACGAGATGTTCTTAACAAACTTTCTACCATTTATTATTTATTGAATGCTTTTCTTCATTTTAAACTACTAGTTATAGAATGTAGCAATGTGACCAGCCATGCCAAGGATTCTGACCATATAGTTTGCCACATTCGAGTGCGATACCCGGAGTTGTTGCTTATTAGTTTTCAGCAAAATATTAGCGCATACTCTTGCCCTTTTGATTTAAAATCAATTCTTCATTTTTTTTAATGCTGTATAACATCGCCAGACCCACAACAAAACTATGAATGTGCACAGAATTATGCCTTTGAGATAAACGTATTTAAAGGTTAAGTATAATATTATACGAAACAGAAGCATAAACCGTATAACTGGGTTTGCTTTGCCCTATCTCTAAAACGGCAAAGAACTTAATGATTTTCAGTGCCATGAATATGTTATTTGTATTCATTGATCGAAGTCATTTTCAAATTCCATCTCCTTGAGGAGATAGAACGCTCGCCTCCCATTGAGGTGACCCAGGTTCGAATCGCAACGATGACTGGTCGGTATGAACTCGCCCTGATTGCAGTGCTGATGTAAAATACCCTCATTTATAGAAAAATCATGGGTTTGAATCTCCTTATCATCAAACTGATAGTGAGATTTTTCGTGATTTCTCTCTCCGTGTAACGCAAATGTAGATTAGTTCCATCCATAGTTCCATCTACAAAAGCTAGTTTGCCCCAATGCTTTATCCGGGATGATTTGTCGACTGGGTAAAATAACAAAACTACAGAGAATAACATTGATAGCCGATATTATTTTTGTTTTCATTATTTCCAATAAGAATTATTTACTAAAACCTTATAACGAGAATTTAACAATCAGAGGAGCACCCAGTATAAATATAGCTTAGAAAAATAAAAAATAGAGTAATAAATATTTTTTCAACTGTTCTTAATTTTTTACCTTATAGACGCAGGTAATTTCGCAAAAGTTGACTTTAGAGGTAGTTTTCAAAAACAAAAACAAAAAAAATAAATTTGTGTTATTGAAATTAAGTTGTCTGGGTAAGGCTGATCCTTGCGGATACTTTTATACACAGTCAAACCTCTCGGGAGCGACTACTCTCCGTTCCACAGTAAAATGGTCGTTGATGGAGGTGGGTCCTTATAAGAGGTTACCTCCATTCACTTCCAAATTGTTATCAAAGGTGCATGATTTTTCGCATACGAATTTATTTTTATAGTCAGTGTCATTTTCTTGGTGCGGAAATCTTCTCTTGTTGGCGTCATGAAAAGACTGATCTATGAATAAAATGTAGCCTCTGTAAACTTGATCCCAACTAATACAATTATGTGTAAGAACAAATTTATAATTATGAAAATTAAAGCTTTTTCAAATAAATAAACAATTATGTTTTTTGTTTAAGATTGCATTTCATTTTAAATTATAAAAATTAGTTAGCTTTAAAAGATAAGAAGTGGTTTGTTTGTTCTTTTCTTTCTTTTTTTTAAAATGTAACTTTCAATTTTAAAAGCAAATCATTGATAGCATGATTTTTAGTGCACTCTGATTGTGACATGAGGTTGTATCGTCAAAAAGAGCTCTTTAAATTAGAGTCTCACACAAATATTTAGAATAGATTTCAATCTACTTATTTGTTTTGTCAAATTTCATGTTGTGATATTTTTTCGTGTTTCCTTATTTGAATTTTCCTGCATATGGTGCAGATGTTTTCCCGGTTGATGGGAGAGGTTTAAATGGTTTCTTCAAAATATTTTCTTCAACACAAAGTCTATGGGAAAAATTCTGCGCCTCGCTAAAATGGTCGTAAATACAGGTAGTTGCTATATAGAGGTGGTCTTTCCTGGAGATTTCACTGTATTACCGAAACGGAATTTGATTGCAACCGTCTGTATACAGGCTTACTCATTACCTAAATTTAATCTGTTACAACTTCTCTACTCTAGTGACCCAGAGGGCGCCACCAATATAACTAGTAGTAGTAGTAGTAGTTCATTTACGTCGCACTAGAGCTGCACAATGGGCTATTGGCGACGGTCTGGGAAACATCCCTGAGGATGATCCGAAGACATGCCATCACAATTTTGATCCTCTGCAGAGGGGATGGCACCCCTGCTTCGGTAGCCCAACGACCTGCACGTGAAGTCGAGCACTTTACGGTAGCACAGTTTAACGAGGACCAATACCGCACACCCTCGGTCCCTACGCAGACTGATCCTGCTTGACTTCGGTGATCTGCTGGGAACCGTGTCTTAACGATCAGTCCACTGCGGGACACCAATATAACTAATTGTTTACATTATATTACATTTCAAAACTTAGAAAACATGTTGCCTTAACAACAGAAGGATAAGAGAAATCAACGAGGTGCTAAATTGAATCGTATTTTCATTTAAGTTTGCAGAAACATTTGAATGCCCTAGCAAACTTTTCGATTAAAGTTTATGTTAGATGTATTTGAAAGACGAATGTACGATTAATATTTTTCTTTCCAATATTTTTTTAATAAAATTGTCTTTACGTACCCCTTGTAAGGATTATTTTAAATTTCTATTTATATAAGGTAAGTGTAAATTATTCAAATTTTTAAAAAAATATTATTTCCAAGGAAATAATCGAATTTTTTTCAATAAATACAAAGAATGTTTAAAATGTAATTTCACTATTAAATTTAACATATCTAAAAATCATATTTCATTCTGTATGGTATATTTGGCTAGAACAAAATATTTACCAGTTCAAAAATTTTTATTTCATTATAAAAATTGTGATAAAGTTTGAGCGTCCTTTGTCTCGGACTGTGAAGTCCCACATTCGTGAATGCGTTCAAATGGAATCATATTATTGTAACGATATTTTCAAGTTGAATAATCTAATTCAACTTAGCACTCTATTAAGGTTATTTGAACGATATTATAGCTCCTATATTCCTAAGTTTCGTGAAAGCTTCATTGGTGTTCTTGAGAGGAAAATAAAAAAGTTACAGTTTAAAGTACCAAAAACTTGAAGTCAAGTTTTTGGTTAAATACTATCTTATTGTAAGAAATTGTTTGCTTCAAAAACGGACCAACATTTTTAAATATTTTACTTTTAAAAAATAGCCAATTTGCCGACATAGGAAAATAATAAAAAAGCTATAGTTTAAGGCCTTTAACTCGAAGCAAAGTTTTTATTTTAAGTAACATACATGTTATGGTGACTTAAAGTGATCTGGACTTTAGAACAAACAAATGGCTTAGATATTTAAAAAAAACTATTAAACTTTTTAAAAAATTGTCGATTTGGAGAGATTTTTTTAACTACGTATGACTTATTAAAATCTATAAATAATTCTAATTTTTTATGACAAGTTTTTTATGAGCTCAGACACTGCAATTTTTAAAAAAAGGTTTCCAATACAAAAAAATGTCATCACAAACGCTTATAATGTTCACAAAATCGTAACATTTCTTCACAAATACGTTTTGTGCCGTTAACTAAGAATTAATATCCAGAACGCTGTACAAAACTTAACGTAGCAGGAATCAGTGGACGGAAGTAACGTACTACAAGTAGTGAAACTACTGTAGTCGTTACTTTTTTTCGTAGTTTGTAGTGTAGTGAGCTACTTTTTAATAAAAATATTGAAGTGAGTAATGCGAAACCAAAAAACAGTAGTTTGTAGTGATTCCTGGCAACGACTTTTTCCATATAGTTTAGTAAAGAAACATGGCTCTAACATAACTAATTTTTCGAATTGGATGGGTACAAATCTCCGCGTGTCCATAAATCGATGCAATTTATAAATGCTCCTGTGACTGTGAGTTAACAGCAATTACGTATCAATTAAAACTAATAATTAAACTAGCAATTACGAATAATAGATAATTTATCATTTTGGTCACATTTTCACGTGCGATTGAACTATGAAAAATTGATTTTATTTCAAAGAAAGGAAACATATTTCCGATGTATTTAATTTCTTAGAGGAAACAAAAAAGCATTAAACACAAGACGAAATTGCTAGTTTAAGAAAAAAAATGTTTTAGAATAACAAACTGAGTCATGTAAACATGTATAAATATTTCTATTCATATTTAATGTAAACCACTTTTATTATTTAAAACCATTTTTAACATAGTATGTAAATTAATTTCTCCATCAAAGTTTGGTTCCTTAAGTTAGTCACTACATTTCAAAAGTAGTTTGTAGTTGCTACATTTATAAAGAAGTAGTTGTAGTTAACTACATTTGTAACAAAGTAGTTGTAGTTATAGTAAGCTACAAAAATAATTTAGTTTTTCTGACCACTGGCTGGCAGGAATAGCAGTAACAAACTCACAACAGTTCTAAATAAGGAATATTTTTCATATTATACTTCATATACTCATAGAAACTCATAAAAACTTTATATGACGACAGACAACGTTGGACAGGAAACTTCATTTTCTAGATATGGTTCTTATCGTTTATTTCTCTCTTAACCAGAACTCTCACACACAGCTTCTGATGACCATATTTAGAATCTTTCATAATCGTAAAGAATGTGCCTTACAGAAGGATTCAAAATATCGGAATGGATAACCTTATCCCTAAGGAACTGACCTTAATACATCTGCTGTCCGAATCTGATAAAAGCAAATTCAAACGACAAACATATTAACTTGGAATGCTGGAACAACTTGATAACGACGATATGGAATGAATGTAAGAAAGAAGAAGAAAAAAAAGGAGGGGGAAAGAATCAGCGCGAATAATTTTTGATGATCGGATTTTGCGTACAAAGTGCAGTCTACGATTTTAAAAATAAAAAAAATATGACATTAAATAAAATGACGGAATGTGCTTTGATCAAATTGCGTTAGTGACTCTTCCACCAATCAGAGCTCCCATTTTGAATCTGAAACTAAATAGAAATGAAATAAAGCTTAACAATGTGACTAAAGTACAAAAAATACATACTAAAATGGACATATTATAGTTTCTGTTCTAGGAACCTTCCTCCACGTCTGAGTACATAAATATCAGAAGAAGACACAAACACTTAGCGAAAGGAAAACTAATAACGTATTTTTTCCCCGTATTTGTTTGCCTCGTACTTCTTCTGCTATTTTGTTTTGAGATAACTGAGGACATATTCTAAATTTGTATGTTTATAACTAGTTCAAATGATATTTTTTTAGGGTTGTTTAAGAGAGCAATATTTTACGAAAAAGGTTTCATTGGAAGATCTTTTTAATTTATTTCTCGTATGAATACCGTAAAACGAGCATCGTTTCCTTCTTACCATTTTAACCACTCATAATGCAATACCAACTGATTTATCTTCTTCCTTACAAAAGTACCTGAGCCTTGGTGGCTCAGGGGATAGAGCTTTCGTCTTCCAATGAGGTGAACCGAGTTCAAATCCCAGCGATGGCTGGTCGATACGAATTCCGCACCCAATTGTACCAACCACAGTGCTGACGTAAAATATCCACAGTGGTAAGCGGATCATGGGTTAGAATCCCCTTGCCGTCCGGCTAACCATGGGGGGTTTTCGTGGTTTTCTTCACCATGTAACGAAAATGCGGGTAATTTCCATCCAAAAGTCCTTCACGAAGGCAAATGTCTCCCAATACTTGATCCAGATGTTCTCTTGTCTTCTGGATTGGGTTCAAAATTACAAGATTACGGACTTGAACATTAGTGATCGTACACCCAAAATTTGGGTTGGCTGATCAACAATTATATAAAAAAAAAAGACCCTACACTAGTTTTTAGAAACACAGCCAAGCACATAAAAAATAATGTGTCTTTTGTTGATGGCATGCCTACCTTTTTTTTCCTTTTTTGACAACTTATTATTAAAATAAACATTCATTGTTGTCAATGACATCAAAAAGTATTTCACTTCATTTCATTTTCGAAAACTTGTTACGATTTGGAAACTTTTGGTTGAAACATTCCTATCGCAAACATTTCTGCCTTTTAAAAAGCAACGTAATTCAATCTACAATTCAGAAAGCTAAAGCAGTTTACTCTAGATATGTGTTTTAAATCAATAGTGTTGTTCAAAAGAGAAAAAGTTTATCTGCTCATTTCGTTATTTAATATCTGTATTGCTAATCTAACACTAAATACGTGCATTTGCTTAGAACGACAAGCTCGCTATAATGACAATTTCATCTGCTTTTATAAATTGTCGTTAGAACGGCTTTTTACCATACATAAATGGTTTTATTTCCTTTTTAAATAATCTCAAGACTCGACTACTTACGTAATCATATTTTCCTTTACTAGACCTTGCTTTGATTCATACTAAATTGAGTAGTATATGTTTAAAATCATAATAAACAAGCAAAAGTAATCCTGACAAAAGAATAAAATTTATTTGAATGTTACGGATGATCAATTATCTTTATTCGCTCCAAGAAAACTCCTTTTAAAAATTTATTTCAAAATGCTCTTATTATGCATTTTCAATAGAACATAAATTTTCACAAAACTTTTGGTGTATATTCAACACGTCGTTTTATTCATTTTACTAAGGAGGCACGATTTTTATCGATATTTTTATTGCAAAAAAATTTATCTCTTTATATTTACATGGCTTACCCCGAAATTTACAACGATCACTTCAATAAAAAAATTTTTAGTTTGTCACAATTGTCCATTCTTCACTAATCAAAGTTCTTCTTTAAAAAAAAATTAAAAAAAAAAGATCCATAATAGATAAATAAAATATAAAAATTTTATTTTAATTATTTTTTTCCATTAAGGAGGAATTAAATTTTCCAATTTTTTTTTCTCTTACACTTATTTCTGACAGTATTATAAAACAACATAATTGTAATAACTTATTTTATTAAACGCGTTTTAAGCAATGCCTTTTTAATCAACCACTACGTGTTGGGAAAAAAATGCGAAGCAAATCAATTTTTTCAAAGTTTAAAGCAAATTGCCATCTGGATATGCATATGATGACACCCGACTCTTATAGGTTTTTCTTTAATATTTTATAACCGTCGTTGAACAGCCGACCCAATTTCATGGATTTACGACTACTAATGTTCAACTCCGTAGCCTTGTAATTTTGAACCAATCCAGAAGACAAGGAAACTCCTGTATCAGTACCCCCAGAGGTATTGATTTGTTATGGGAACATGGAGGACTTTGAGACTCGACAGATTTAACGTGCATCAGTCACCATTTACTACACGGGGAGTCTTCGGCCGGCGAGGATCGAACCCACGACCTCTTGGATATGGGCCCAGCACCCTACCGACCAGGCTAAAAAAAGTAGGATCGCCCAACGTGGGGCTCGAACCCACGACTTTTTAGATTTTCATTTATTTCAGAATCGCGGTTGAACAGCTGAGTTTTGGTTAACGACTACCAATGTTAAGCTTCATAGCCTTGTAATTTTGAACCGGATCCAGAGGAAAAGATAATTCCCGGATTAAACATTGGGATAAACTTGTCTTCGTGGAAGACTTTTTCATGGAATTAACTCGCATTCGCTTTACATGGAGAGCAAAACCACAAAAACCATCAGCTATTGGCCGACGATAAAGGGATTATAACCCAAACAATGTTCCAAAGAATGAAGAAAGGAGAAGAAGTCCAGATCTTCGAATACGTAACTAAAGCGAGGGACTGCTCTGTGTGGTACGCTATACTAGAAAAACAACTTACAGGGTGAGCATCATATGTACTAAGATGCAGTGCATACGCATTAGAAGCAAAGTTAAAGTCAGGAGGTACGTCACCTAATGAACGGGTTGTTAGACAATTTTACATTTATGGTTGGGTACTCCTGCCAACCGCCATTGTCTTCCTTCTTTCTATGTCAAAATGTGTTTAATCAACGTGGATGATATAAATGTGTTCTCAAAGAAATTTTTTTAATTAACAGTGCAGTACTATTTATTAATAGTGCAAAAATGCAGAATAACCCAACTAGAAAACTTTTCTTTTTTATCCCAATCTCAGAAGCGGTTTGGAGGGGAGCTGCGTACAAACCCGTTTCAAGAACCTCTGCGTTTGTGCCCCTAAATGTTGTTTTTTTCTTTATACACAGGGACCGCACCTTTGTTTTGGGGGAATGATTTACATTATACCTATGGGAGCTAGACATCTTCCCCTATGGGTATTCTTCAATTAGTCCTCCAGTGAAGCTATTTTTACGTCAGCACTGTGATCGATGCGAATGGTGAGCTGAGCCATCGCTGGGATTTGTACCTGGGTCACTTAATTGAGAAACGAACGCCCTACCCTTTATCCACCAAGACTAAGATGTTATAAATGCTTAGGACAAAATATAAGTGTTCTGTCCTAAAAAATTTTAAGAGAAAAAATTACTTTTCCATGTTGAATCCAATCGAAGAAAAATCAAAAACATTATCGAATTCTATTGGATGAGGCGAAACAGTAAACAGGTTTTATTCAGTCATCTATTTCCTCTGGCAATCAAACTAATTTTGATGTCTTTAACCTAGTCTTTTTAAAAGTAATTTGTCAGTTTCGGTTCAAATGTGCATACTTTTTCGGCTTCCTTTTTGACGCGAACTTTAAAATGCATATTAGATTACTCATTGGGGCCCGGATAACCTGATTCGTAGGGAGCTGAACTTACGTTCATGAGAACAGGAGCTCGAATTCAGCAGGCCGAAGACCTCCCGTGTAGTAAATGGTGACGTTAAATCTGTCGGGTCACTAAGTCCTCCATGTTCCCATAACAAATTATACCTCTATGGGTACTGGATTGAAAATTGATTGTTCTCTGGTTCAGGTTAAAATTAAGATCTGTGGATGAATGAATAGATGTATGAATAGAACCGCCCTACAAACGGGTGTGACGGAAGTACAATTCTTGGCCATTGATGGCGCCACTGGAAAACAAGAGCTATCGCCCCCAGTGCCTTAATGGCCTACGACAACAGATCATTACAGTACTCTCTGTGCGTATATCTATACATCATTGCCGACTTCGATTTTCCATTATTTTCCTATTGTGGGCGAATACAACTTTTTGACTTTTTTGTTCAACTCATACGAAATGTAATTTTCTAATTTTTTTGCCGTTATGAATCAGTACAATTTTTCAGTTTTATTTCATTCTTGGCGAATACAATTTTCTTATTTTTTCCACTGTCCATTCAATGCAATTTTCTGATTTCTTTCTTTTTTCCTTTTTTGCAAATGATGCGAAATTCATTTTTCTAATTCAATATTTTCTAATATTTTACAATTTCCAAATTTTTTGAAATTATTTTGATTTTTTTTATTTAATTACAAGGGAATGCAATTTTCAATTATTTTCTTATTAGGGAGGAACATAATTTTCTCGATATTTTTTTTGCTGTTGGGGCAAAATATCAGATACTAATTAGTCTCCCATTACGCATATATACAATATCATTAAAGAAGGAATACAATATTATTTGTTGTTCCCATCTTCTAAACGAGTGATGAAAAACGAGTTCTGATGGAAAGTAGTACAAAACAATATTTCCTGCAGCATCAATGATTCTGAAACAAATTTTTCATTCCATTGCGCTTCAACCTTTTCCAATGAATTCTAAGGGATAATTCCACTGAAGTTTTCCTTGTTTAAAGAGAAATCAGAACGTTTAAGAGGTGTTCGTTTCTTTTTTTCTTTAAAAAAAATTAGCGAAGTTTTGTCAGGGAAAGAGTTACTTTTTAACAATGTGCATCCTAAAAATCATTACCCGAAGTTGATCTATAAAAGAAGAAGTGGATCTTTTTATTATTTAGACCGGAAAAGTAAGCATGTCATTGACGTCATAAGACACCATTTTCTTGTGTGTATGACGTACATATATGTTTTTCATTTTGAACTTGCAGATGACCCCGTGATAAAGGAAAAATGTGGTAAAATAAACTCGATATTTTATTCGAAGATCAACTAAAAATTCAATTGACAACGCCCATGAGATAAATATCTTGTTTACGTTTGTTAATAACAAAAATATATGGTATCAACTCTAATTTGTTACAACCTAAAATATGGTCATCGGTTTTCCGCTTTGCTTCTTACGAATAGTTAAAATGGTTATTTTGTTTTACAAAACTCATAATCAAACAGTGAAATGATAATAATGTCACCCTAGAAAAACTAATCAGAGTTAAGAAGTGTTTGTCATCGTCTGAAATAGTGCATTTTGGAGAATAATAAGCTATTTTTAAAACTGCTCTGAGTTCGTAATAGTTGAGAAGTAGGTTGCAGCCCTCTATTCTAAGCACAAAATGTCATTAAGGCGACAATGTTTTATCACTTTTCTTTACTCAAACACTGCGCTAGTAAAAAATATGCAATTGTTAAGAATTACTCATTGAATCTAGAAATCTTCACTCGTCAAATAAGTGATTTTTCATAATACATTTTTTCATAATACATGACCCATGCTAAGCATTCGCCAAACGCGAAAAATTTTTAAATTTGGCGAATAAAATTATGTTTTGGCGAATGATTTTTCCACTAGAAAGAAATTAAAATATTGTCAAAATGAATTTTTCTGAACATATCAGTATTTTTTATTCGATTACAGTAATTTTCGGTAGATACGCAGCATACCTAATTAGAATGGGATCCAAATAATATAAGCCTGAAACAAACTACAGTAAAATAGTTTTCTATGGGAAAAATTATTATAAAAATTTGATAAGGTTTGCATTTAGCGCAGACGAAAATTGGTTAATTTACAGGTTAATAATTTGAAAAATTTGAAATCCTTAGCGCCGGCCTATATATATATATATATATATATATATATATATATATATATATATATATATATATATATATATATATATATATATATATATATAAAAGTTTAAAATGAAGACAAAACAAAGGTAAATTACAGACAAATGAAAAAAGGAGGGGGGAAATAATGCGAACTTACATGAACGGGAAATTTTTCAAGAATGATTTAAAATGTTTACGTAACAAGATTGCCAGATTGCAAAATATGAAAACTATGAAAATATGAAACTATTTTATTTTTTCATTTTGCTATATATATATATATATATATATATATATATATATATATATATATATATATATATATATACATATACATGGGATTCGTTTATATACAAAGATAAACACGTGAAAAATATTTTCATTCAGTATCTACCACTAGAACAATTTCATTTTGTACTATTAAACAATATTCATTAAATATGACACCGTCATTTTGGGGATAAAAGAAAGCTTTCTTTCCTTATCAGATCGCAGTTCGTTGTCCAAACGATTATTGTAAGGCAGTATAATAATTAATTTTAATTTTGCATCTTATTAAGTTTTGTCCTACGCTACAAAATGAAATTTGTGGAAAACCCGTTTTCATTTGATATTTCTTTAAAAAGTACGAAAACTACTTGGAAAATTGCTTGAAACTCTTGAAATTTTTAAGATATTTAAATATACAACAGTCATGCTTTGAGAAATGGTCCTGCTCCAAAGTCCTTAACAAGGTCTTCTAAGAATTTTATTTGTTTTTAAAATTTCGGTTTTAGATTGCTGCCACCGATAGATGTATTTCGTACAAAGCTCAAATGTTGAAGGGTTATGCGAAAAACCTCAAATATACTAATACAGATATAAAGAGTTATATTGATGTTCGTGTTGTTGTTATCGTAAGCCATTAAGGCAAGGGGTACGATTGTTCTTGTTTTCCAGTGTATAGCCAAGAATTAGACTTCTACCACACCCATACGTCACACCGGTTTATACATCTATTCATTCTTCCACAAATCGTAATTTTGACCTGAACCAGAGAACGATCCATCTCCAATTCAGCAGAGGTATAATTTGTTATGGGAATATGAAAAACTTAGTGACCCAGCAGGTTCAAGCGCACCAATCAACATTTACTACACAGGGTATTGGGCCGTTGAACTCCCGTTCCCCTGCCAACTAGGCTATCCCAACCCATTATATTGCAGTATTTGGTTATTATTAAAACTGCACCGATACTAAGCAGTTTTAATATCGATACTGTTAAAATAAGTGTCTTGCGTCCCTTTGATTGAAGAATTACTTGAAATTATTACGGTGAAAATTACTTGATAGTGGTAAATTTTGACTATCATGAGTTGACACGCGAGCTTATCATCGCCTCAAGGGATGCTAAATTCAGTTCATCCCTGTTCTTATGGGATGAACATCAAAACCGTTTTGCTTAATATAATAACGTAAAGCCAGCGGTAAAGGCGACAAATAGTAAATAAATATAAATGAAATTATTTTAGATTTATTAATTGAAAAACTTAGTGAAAAACCAGTTAATTGTCGTCATTTTCAGAGAGGCTATAATCAGGGTAAGAAGAAAAAGAGTGGCCTCGATCTATTTTATTACAGCCTTATTAAAAGGTGGCACTAATATTTCTTTGTCTTATTTTATTTACCACTGACTAATTTGAAAAAATAAATCATGAAGCATACTAAAAACTAATGTGAATTAGTTGCGTAGATTGAAATGAAAGCAAAAACAATTTTGATACATAACACATACATGCAACCACTTTGTGTTATTTTCACTGATTCATAAATACCCCTAAAAATGTCACCTACCTGGTTCTTTCACTAAACTCCTCCATTGTGTTCAGCTTTGTGCATGATTTTGTAGTGTTATTCAGTACTGATTAATTGAAATTTATTTTTTTGTATTTATCCTGTACGACGAACGGGTATCCTGCTAGTATTAAGTAAAAATAAATATCGCCTCTATTTCAATGATCAACAATGCGATGTTTTGTGATTGGCTGAACGGAAGTTTACAAATAACATAAGAAACCATGCAGGAAAAAGCGAGGAACTAAATTTTGACATTGCACAAATTATCTATTAGAAATTAGATTTATAATAAAAATTGTCATACAGATGTCCTGTAATCCAAAGAAATGCAGCTAGTAAGTTAATTAATAATTCTAAAAAATAGGTAATGTATAGAAATATCAAAAATAGGTAATATACAGAAAATAAAGGGCTCTTTCACCGACATTTTCGAAGCTTGTTTGGCGGAGTGAATATGACTGATCAGGCTCTCAATTGAGAACGTGAATGGAGCGGAGCCTCTGAACTTTTTCGTTTTGAATATTTGCTTGCCTCATAACACACCTCATAAGTAAAAATATCTCCGGGAAAGAGGTTCAACCGATTCTAATTTGAAACAAGCATTTTTTGTTTACATTCAGAACAGAGGACTTGTTTTTATGAGGGAAATATTTACGCTTTTGCTTGAATTTCGGCGAACAGTTAACTACATCACAAAATGAAAATTTCACTAGAAGTCCATTATCCCCTTCAAGAAGTGGGAGTTAGCTTAAACGTTAGAAAAAGTCAAATCTCATGATTTTGCCAATCATACCAGATCACCAAAACAGAAAATCATTTGACCAAAATGTGACCTCATCGCTCAAAATATTGATTAATACTGAAAATGCTTTGTTCTTTCATGTAGTGCTCCAATTAAAAAAAAATTTAAAAAATAAATAAAAAAAACCTGCATTAATAGCTCCCCCCCCCCCCCCCCCCCCCCGTTAGCAACATATATTACAGCAAAAATGTCACATGACTCAAAATTTACATATTATATTTGAAAGAATTTCTGTCCCCCAATGAAGAACAAATATTATCTACGAATTGCAATAATAATAATAATAAAATGTATCGGTTACCACTAATGTGCATAAATCAGTTATTCTATATATTGTCTAGCTAATGTGCATATTAACTAGGGTGATCCCGTTAAAGTGTTAGAAAACTGTTTCATTTTACA
This sequence comes from Parasteatoda lunata, assembly GCA_949128135.1. Classification (NCBI taxonomy): domain Eukaryota; kingdom Metazoa; phylum Arthropoda; class Arachnida; order Araneae; family Theridiidae; genus Parasteatoda; species Parasteatoda lunata. Next base: position 104,847,206 of record OX421975.1, read on the forward strand.
AATTATCTAGATAAGCTGCAAACTACCTAAATAATAACCACATTACCAATTAGCACTTGTTAAAATAAAAATAGGATCTTTTCTGGGACAACACAGTAACATTTCTGTTCGCTTGAATTAACAAAATTGTTAATTGTTTAATTTCCACTATCGAAAATATCAAGTGGCTACTATCAACGCAATAGTCGATGGAATAATTCACTTTGCTTGCTTCCGTATGCTTGTTTAGGCAAAAGGGTGCGTTAGTTCTTGTTTTCCAGTGGCGCCATCTATGGCTGAGAATTCTACTTCTGCCACACCATACGTCACACCTGTTTATAGGGCAGACCCATTCATACATCCATTCATTCGTCCATAATTCGTAATTTTGATCTGAATCAGAGAAATTTAAATCAGAGAACAATCGATCTCCATTCAAGTACCCCCAGAGGTGATGATTTGTTATGAGAACATGGAGGACTTTGCAACACTACAGATTTAACGTGGATTAGTCACCATTTACTACACAGGGAGTCTACTGCCGGCGGGGTTCGAACCCACGAACTCCCATACATGGGCCCAGCGCCCTACCGACCAGGCCATCCCGGCACATCATTCACATTAAAAACTATATAGCAGGAATTAAAAGGTTTCATGCATTAATTACATTTAAAGAAATTAACATGATGTCATTTATTTATTTTTCGATAGCTAAAGAATGAAGTTAACAAATGCTATCAAACAAATCAAGAAGCTAGTTGATACTATGAGAGAAAATGCCTAGGTAACGCTTGATTCTCCTAGGGAATTTTCATATTAACAGCTTTCGAGTTTTCGTGGTAACATATCGGTTATTTAAAAAATTTAAACCGAAGTAATCCACCGTTTTGTGAAACATCTATTTCAATTGATATGACATAAAAATATGATAGTAACCTAAATTAAATGGCCTTCTAGTAATAAGTGTATTAGAGAAAAGCCGATACTCCCTCTGTCTCTAATTAGTTGCTACATTTAGATCGAAAATTGTGTCCCAAATTAGCTGCTACATGTCAATGAAGTGAAGTCATAAAAAACTTCTATTCAGTTTGGTAGATCGACACCAGTAAAATTATACTACTACAATAAATCCAATGAGATATAATGGAACTGATGGAAGAGTCCTTACAAAATGGGATGTGGCTTAAGAGCGTATGAACCCTGAATTTTTTTAACTAATTTCGTACTAATTTATGAAGGAAAAAGCTTAGTAAATAAATATTGTTGATTGATTACATTTCAAGCAGAAATCTTAGTAAAATGTTCAAACCAAATCATAAAACCATCAATATCAATAATCAAAACAAAAATATTCAAATGTAGTAGATATTTTGGACAGAAGGAATATTATCTGATGAAAATTCTGAAAAGCGATGACATTTATTCGATAAATAGCGTACGAAAAATGCGGTTTAAGCCTACCTCATTCTTCCAACTACGAATCATTTCAGAAAAATCTTTCACGATTGAAGTCATTCTCTTATCAATATTTCGAAATACTCATTAAAACAGTTTCCTTTTTTATTTTCTCATACAAATTATTCAAATCGGAGTCATCGCTCAAAATAAAAATCCTTGAACTCCAATCGAAATAAGAATAAATTGAGTTTGTGCGTGCGTCCCTCTTAAAAGAATCTTATCGCCCTGACTTAGTTTTATCGTCCTGAAATTCGGACAGTAGGTAAAAAGGGGCAAATTTTGGCCACGATCGTTAAAATCGTTCAAAAATTTCAATGAGATCCTTAAGTAGAGACATTGAATTTTCTCAAGCCAGCACCATTAATATAAATAACGATTTTAACGATAGCAGTGATGTTTGCTTGCTTATTGCTCATTATCACTAGTTATTAATCAAAAAAGGAGTTTATTGTGCGAAATGAGATATTAAATTATTTTAATTTGTTTCGTCAGATAAACTCAATGATCAACGTGGCAGCATTGGCTAACTACGTCACCAAATAAGTATTCCTTAAGTAATACTAGACTACATGTTTATTTTTTAATATAATTATACTTTTAAAACGCATTTCTATAAAACTAAATAATTTATAATGAACGATATTTGTAATTTAAAAAGAAATATGTACTGAAAAGCAAATAAATGGAGAAATAGTACTAAATCGTTTAGGAGAAAAGTAAAAAAAAAATTGCCTTTCTGTTATCGACGAAAATGAAGCTCGAACAATTTTGGTAAAAGGTACTAATTGAAAGGGGAAAAAAAAAAGCTACATATCAAAGAAAAACATTAATGGAGAAATGATACTGATTTATTTAAGAGAAACGTAGTAAATCGCCATATTATTGTGGATGCCTGATGCTTATTTAATTTTGGTAATAGTTACTATAAATGAAATAATAGAAAAAATAAACTATGTTTTTAATAAAACTAATGGAGAAATGGTACCAATTTTTTAAGAAAAAAGTAAAAAATGACCATGCTATTATTGACAACATTGATGCTTAATTATTTATGTTAATAGGTACTAATTGTTGATAAAAATATAAGCCATTATGCAAAAAAGTAGGAAGATTAATGAGCAAATGGTACCAATTCGTTAGGATGTTTTGAGCCATTGCCAACGCCATCTAGCTTATGTTCCTATAACTAGAATGTATCAGAAGAATGATTTAGCTCATTGTTATACTTCTAACAAACCCTAAGTGTGAACTGTTGTGTTGAACAGAACAAAGATGTGTGAGCACTGCTTCCAACGAGGAGTTGAGAAAAATAAAAAAATGTTTATACAGTTTTTTGAGTCCATATAATCGCTGACATAAAATATGAGCTATCAACATGTGCTACGAGTAAAGAATTTGAAACAGAAACATAAAAAACACCATACTATTATTGGCGCCAATGGTACTTAATTTTGGTAAATAGACGCTTTTGGTATTATGGCACTAGACGTACTATTGTAGGTAAAATTAATATATTTGGTATTTAATAAAACTGCATTTATACTCTGTAGTTTTGGAAAGAGGTGCTTTGCAGGCCTTCGAAACGCATAAGTACCAGAGAAAAATCGCTTATGGTAAATTTTGACCAAAAACTATTTCCTCGAGCAATAACATAATTCCTAAAGGTACTGAATATAAATAAATGTTATTTTAATATGATGAACGACTAAAAACCTGTTTTGCTTAATCTAATAACGTAAAGTCACCAGCTAAGGCAAAAAATTTTAATATATATTCAAAAAATTTAAATTAAGTTAGCTTTATTAATTGTATTGGCTTATGTCTTTCAGTTTTATGCCTTATTTCGTTAGAGTTGTTCGGTTCTGATTTATTAATAGTTAAATTTTTTTTTTTCTTTTCCATCCCATGCTGCGAACGTGTATTCTACAAGTGGCGAATACAGAATGACAGAAAACGTTTATCAGTATAATTCAGATGCTATTATTAAAAAGATTTCTTAAACCATGTAATTAAATATAAGCGATGAGAGTATTATGCTAGTCTGGGGGGCATCTGCGACCTCCATCTCAGGCGCCGTTTGAATTTTGAGTGAACGAAAAAAAAAAATGAAATTTTTTTTTGTAAATAATAATGAATGATTTTTCATATTTTCTGTACTAAAATAATAATAACGTTTATAAATACTAGTTAATAATTTTACAAATCCTTCGTAATAGAATTTTATTTGAATCGCGGTGGCTCAGGATGGAACGCTCGCATTCCGAAGATTTAATCCAGGTTCGAATTTCAGAGATAGCTGTTCGATGCAATTTCTACTCCTGGCTGACAGTCCCACCGCTCGGAGTATTATATCATTAGTGGATCATGGATTGAAGTAAGAGGCTAACCGTGGAAGGTTTTCGTGATTTTTCTCACAGTGCAACGTATAAGCTTGTTAGTTCCATCAAAGTCCACCAGGTGCCCAGTGCTTGATCCCGAGAGTTCTGGATTGGGTTGAAAGTAAGAAGAGTTGAACATTAATAGTCGTAAACCCAAGAATGGGTTGGATGTCTAACACCTGTTATAAAGTAATATACAATTTCATTTTAAATACAATCTAACCATTTCACCTCCATATTTAATCGTCTAGCAGTGGACTGATATTAAAGACATACTTCTCAGTAGAACACCAAACATCACTGGCTGCAGTCATTAAGCGGGTGAGTGGCCACTTTGATCAGACTTCATAGGTACCGATGGTGAGCAGTATCGGTCCTCGTTAAACTGTTCTACCGTAAAATACTCGATTTTGCACGACGGTCGTCCGGCGACCAAAGCAGGGGATGAGATGGCATGTCTCCAGATCATCTTCAGGGATGTTTCCCTGACCGTCGCCAATAGCCCATTGTATATAAATAAAGTACCTACCTACCTAACATATTTAATCACAATATGGAGGTGATTAGCAGATTTTTGTGATCAATTAAAAGAGCGCCCAGTTGTTCAAACTGAACTCGTTAACCACGCACTTTATGAGCGTTTGGTGAAAGAACAGTACCTCTTGGCTATAAATGGCTCGTAGATCATTCCACAGTAGACATTGACATCAGTGTGGTAACCGGAAGAGGGGCACCGATTGTTGTATTTGGAGTATCAAAACCCAAAATTTTAGAAAAAGAAAATTATTTCTGTTTTACTTTCCATGGTAGGTAGGCATTTTATTTACGCCGCACTAGAGCTGTACAATGGGCTATTGGCGACGGTCTGGTAAACATCCCTGAACATGATCCGAAGCCATCGCAATTTTGATCCTCTGCAGAAGGGATGACTCCCCTGCTTTGGTGGTCCGACGACCAGCGCGCGAAGTCAGGTACGTTACAGTAGAACAGTGTAAAGAGGAGTAACACCGCGCACCCTCGGACCCTACGCAGGCTGATCAGAGTGGTCACCCACCCGCTTACTGACCACAGTCAATGATGCTTGACTTCGGTCAGTTATGCTCTTCTGGGAACCGTGTCTTTACGATCAGTCCATTGCGTGACTTCATTTTCCATAAAAAATAAAATGTTTTGTTTTTACATAAAAAATTTTATTATATAAAAAAAAATTATGTAAAAAAAATATTTTTAAAAAGAAAATAAACTTTGGAAAAAAAAAAAAACGAACTGCCTCAAAAAATGACAAAATAAGTGTTTACATAAACATTGTCACTGCCATTCTCTCTAAAATGAGCAATAAAAACTCATTGCAGAAAATTTAACATTCTTTTACATTACCTACATCCATTAAGCTCTTTGACTCCACTAAAAAATAGGCGCTTTAATTTACACTTTTTAAAATTAAACTTTGTTTTTGCCTCTCTATATTAAAAAAAATCGTAATACTCACTGTTTTTGATATTTAGCTTAATATTACATTTTGTTTTTCTGCGCTAAAACTTAGGAATTTAAATATACGAAGTTATGCACTCAAGTGTAAAAAGAATTCGACGAAATATAAAAATTTAGCATTCGCTGAATCGAGAATTATTAACCATTAAAATTGCAGCAATAAAAAAAAAATTCAAAAAACATGTGGGCAACAGTGCAAGCCACAGAAAAACAACTATTAACTTGACATTTGACGCGTTGATAGAAACATATTCTGCGAATTTTACTGATTTTCAATTTGTTTGAAAGTTATTATAATTTTAAAAGCTTTTTCCGAGTATTTTTTAAAGTTTTTTTTTTTGTTTGATATTATATCCTATTGAATCTTATGAGTCGTGCTAAAACATTATGAGTACAGCCAGGGTTGCAAGGAAAACCTGCCTTTTCTATAAAGGCCACGCCGACCGGTTGTGATTAAAAAGACTGGCTTTTACTTCATAATAAAATTTTTAAAAGAAAGCCAGCTTTCATTGGCTTTTTAATATTTTTTTATTCACAATTAACATAGGTACTTATATTAAAATGTATTTCATTGATGGCTAGTCAGTAAAATAATCTAAGTAAAATATGTTATATTCTGCATCAAATGTCTATTATTAAAGAAAAATGCAATGTTTAATAGTTAATGTAATGAACTACTACGAATTGAATAAATTGCAATACTTAAAAGTCCTCATTGAATTTTCATGTTAAGTTTTAGAAGATATAATTTCTTAAAATAAAACTTGATATACAGGACCGTGAACAATTAAAATTTTTATCTAATTACATATTGTACAACTATAATATTAACAAAAAAACTTTTCATAAGGGAGTTTTGAGCTGTTAAACAAACTACTCCTTTTAAAATACGTAAAAATATTATTAAAAAAAAGTAAAAATTTCAATAATATTTATGTATGCAAAGTAATTTGAACCAAGAATTAAATAAATCAATAAAATTTCATCCTATATTTTTATTAATAATTTGTGTCTTTTTATTATCATTTTCACAAATCAAACAATCAACGCATTCAGTTTTTTTTTAAAAATATGAATTGTATACTTTCAGTTTGAAATAAAATTTGAAATTATGTCGAATTTTATTTTTAATACAGCAGAGACAATTGTATTTTTTAAAGATCAAAAATAAATTATATTTGTACTAGGTTAAATTTTTACTGTACATATTAACTTTGCCATTAATAATATTTTTCTACACAAATTTGCTTCCTTTTTGAATTTTTTTCAAAAGAAATTTAATATTCTTACTTTTTTTAATGGCATTCATTCCATAAATAGATAAAATGTTATCAATTAAAGTAATATATTTGCTGCTCCATATTTATTCCCAAACCAGACATTTTAGTCCATAATTACTTTAAACCTATTCAATCCTGTTCTAATTGATCTTACTCGAGCTTTAAATACATTCAGAGTAATTATTTTTTTAAATTATGCTAAATCTTCAGTAAATTAGACAATTTTCAATAAAACTGTTTAAGATTTGTTTAAAATAATTAACATATTTTGCTTAAAAAGTTGATAATTTGTATAATTTAATATTATTTATATACTTATGTGCTGCATTAAAAAAGTTTATTTTTAATTGTATTTCCAAGTAATTTAAAATGATAGATCTTAACACTTCAAACTGTTTAGAAAGTGCAAACTGTTCCGGCTTGCACCGACCACAGTGCTGACGTGAAATATCCTCAGTGGTAGACGGATCATGTGTTCGAGTCACCTTGCCATCAGGCTAACCGTGGGAGGTTCTCGTGGTCTCCCTCTCCATGTAACGCACATGCGGGTTGGCTCCATTAAAAAGTCATCCACGAAGGTGAATATCTCCCAATACTCGATCCAGGAGTTCCTTTGTCTTCTGGATTGGGTTCAAAATTACAAGGTTACAGAGTTGAACATTAGTAGTCGTAAACCCATAAAATTGGGTCGGCAACGACGGTTATGGGTGGGGGGGAGTTTTTTGCTCCACATTGCTACTACAGCCGACACTCGATATAACAACCCTTGTGGTCGAAACAAAACCAGGCGTTATAACGGGAGGCAGCTATATTATGACAACACAAAATTAGTGCAAATATTTCTTTCATTTTATAAACATTGGAGTTGCTTCGGCAAAAACATGCTACACTATAAATAGAATTTTAAAACTCACTAATACGTAATTTTTTAAGTCAATAAAGTAAAAATATTATTTAAGAAATAAATAAAGGTTAAAAATAAACTTACTTTTTTTTAAAATGACATGTTTTAATATTATTCATAAACTTTAGTCAGTCATTCAGTGTTTTTTCAAAGTTCTGAATTTTGCTTCGCAAGAATAATGTCATGAAATTAGAACACTTTTACTACCTTTAGAATTACATCACAATTTTTAATTATTGTAAAAAAAATGCTGTTAGAAATCTGGATTTATTTAGCATTTTTTTACCCATTTCCTTTAAAAAAAAATTCTATTTCAGCTTTAAGCAAATAACATTACACTGATAAGGAGCAGCCATTTTTGCTAAATAAGATACATACATCCAGAGAACAAGCAAAACTAAAATATTAAATAAAAAAAATTATGCGAATAATACGTTTTTTAATCCTAAAATAAACCACCTCTTACAACACTTTTCAAAATAACTGAATACAATTTTCAATCAAGAAAAATATGATTCTCTTTTAAAAGAAATTTCAAAAGAATATGATTATAAAGAAAACTCCGATTTCTAATTGACGTTACAATATACACCTTAAAATCATAAGTCTTTCTTCATTCATAAAGAATTCAAGACATTTCATGTCATTTGAGTGGTTCAAATTTTTATTAGGAGACTTTTGTTATTGACTGATTCGTTGTCAACAGAAAAATTTTAGTTTCGAAAGTGCAAAAATGTCTAACACCTGTTTTTTGAGAAATAATTTTTAAATAATTAAAAAAAAAAAAACATTAAACACAACCTCAAGAGCTACATTGGAAGTTCCAATGGACGTTAAAATAACATTGGGGTTATGGAACAGCAAACAGGACTCGTTAATGTAGTGGTCCTTACAAAAGAAGGCACATACTAATGGGGGGGGGGAGAGAGAAAGAACTAAAGAGCATAGACTGTAGTTACACCAATGTAGTAATTAATTAAGAATTTTATACTATGTAGACTAACAGAAAATTGTAATAAAAATGACATTCCTTTTATATTAGTTCTATTTAAAGCAGACTATGTTTCATTTTAGAAGGTAATTTTTAAGTAGTTTAAAAAATTGCTTGGATATAGCCTGGTAGAAATTATCGATTTTGATCAAAAAATATCAGACAATAAGTAATCCTCAAACATAAGTTAGACTTTTAAATGAAAAAATATTGAAGAACACAAACTGGAGAAAAATACATGCATATTTATTAACACTTCTTAAAACGTCATTTGCAGAATAAGAACAATCATGCCTTTGTTCATCAGGCAGTTAAAAATATGAATATTGTGGAAAAATTTGCAATTCTTAACTAACTCAGGAAGTCCTTTTCCAAATACATAGTTGTTTCATTATGCAAATGGTTTCTCATATGCTAACAAAACTTCAATCAATTTTTAATTGGAACTAAATATTTAAAATAGAAAAATGGTAATATTAAGTTGAAAATATATCAAATGAAATCGTTATGATAATTCCAAATAGCTCTAATTATAAACATTTGTTCTTACAATATATTAACACAAAACATAAATAAATAATAAATAAACATTAAATGCAACAACAAAACAGCCACTCTGAAGTCCAATTTAATTGCTTGTCTGTTTTCGAAGCTCCTATCTGTTTAATATCTGTTTTTCGAAGCTCTGTCACCAAAGAAAATAATAATAAAAAACCTCAGTGCTATACACTTGAAGCAATATGATGATTTTAAACTATATTTATAATCTTACTGTGATTTGTGATTTAGAGCAGAGAAATAACTTAAATATTTTAAAAACTATTAAACTTTTCATAAAATGGCCAAATCGGAAACATTTTCCTGCCTAGATGAAAATTATCAAAATCACTACCTTATTCTCAATTTTGCAATTTTTTACGAGTCCAGGTAACGTAGCATTGGAGTAGGTTTTTAAATATCAACCAATTAGACCACAAACACTTTTCATTTTCACCAAACTATGACTGTTCTCCATACAGTTGTGTGCTATGTGACTACATATGGTCTCTTAAATGGTCTTGCGCCATTTTCAAAATAAGCGTAGACAGAGCTGGTTTTAGATAGGCTAAACTTGACCTAACAGTCATTAGTAACAGTTGCAAACTCACAGCAGTTATAAAAATTGCATATTATTTGCTAAAAAGCACCATTTCATATTACGACAGAGCCTTTGAAAAACAGCCATAAGGGCTTCTTACAGAACTCAGATTTTTTTTGGCTCCGCAATATTAAAATAGAAGGACCAATGTAAATTGTTTAACTAATCATCATTATGTAACAGTATTGTTCTTAATTTATTATAGTATGATTTGAAAAATAGCATAAATTGTCATTGCAGTAACTTCTCTGTCATTTTGATATTATTTGCTAACTGGTTATTAACTTAAATTTAGAGTAGAACCCCGATTATCCAACGCTTTCAAGGTCAGTCAGAAAATCAAAACCAAGGTACTTTTCATAAAAGGTACAGTTCAAGTGCATAAACATTAAACTATGAGTAAAATTACTGAAGTAAAGTAGTGAATACATTAAAATTTAAAAAAAAAAACTACATATGAATGTTTTACTTTTAAAACATAAGTAGTAATACAATATGAAGAGAAAAAAATATTTTTAATTTTTAGCACCCGGGTTTTACCCTCTCAACAGTAATTGAAAACATCAGTTTTTTCTTGCATTTCAAACCTTTCCTCAACACAAATCACAGAAATGCTTAGGACAGTACTTTAGGAGATTCTTGTAACATCAAAGAAATTTGAAAATTGGAACTTCTCCATTGCAAAACCCTATTATCACACGACCTATTACATTAGGTACCTCTTACCATAATACCACAATTAACTAAGTATGACTGACATCAATAATAGTTTGGCAAATTTTTTAACCACTTATCAATTTACTAAAACTCGATTTATTCAAAAATTTAACACAAATGCTACATGAAATAATAATAATGGCACTAAATGGCAAAAAAAAAACACTATCACAACTAAGTTTAAAAAAAAGTTAACTTATACTAAGTTAAGAGACAGAACCATCACCAGGTTTTATGGAAACTTATAAATACTTTCTTTCTTCACAGCCTAAAAGAAAATGTTTAACTTTGAATGATGATACACATCAATATTAAAATATTATTAATTTTATTAAATTTCGTTCCATGCCTAAAAATGAACATTTTTTCCTTCTAATTTTATACTATCACTTAATTTTTAGATTTTAACACAATGTTTTCCTTGGGAATGATCAATTGAGTGTTTAAGAGCCCATTTAATAATCTAAATTTCGATTCTAGAATTTGAATTGTACGAAGTGTTTTTCTGAATTGTCTCAATAAGCGTGAAATTACTCCCTATTTTTCATCCATATGAGAGAATAGAAAATAAATTTTGCAACTTTCTGTTACTAATTTTTATAATTATTTATTAAAAAAAATTTTCAATCTCACAAATACAGGGGAGTGGGCTACAGTCCTAGCAATGAGGGGCCTCAGCTAAATGCCTCACCCAATCCTTTTCACTTGCAATAAAACTAAATAAAGAAAATTTATAAATTTTATGTACAATATACTTGTTATAAATAACAACAGCAGAAAATATCAAAGATAAGAAATTGTTGGCACATTTCTATAAGTAGGTTTATAAAAGTATATGACTTTCTATAAGTACTGTGTGGCGACCTTTAGAGTTTTGGCAATTTACTGAAATGATATTCCAACATTAAAGTATTATCTATATATTTTAGAACAAATCGTAATTGTTAAAAAAACATTTATAGCATCACCGGTGCAGTGGCCTAAGCAATGTCATACGAGCAGGGCAGGTCCTGCTTGCCCCGCTCTTAGGACAGCTTTGTTTTAATAAGATTAAATAAAACTTGGTTAATAAATTTATAGTAATGATATACAATATATATGTTACAAATAACAACATCAAAAAATGTGATATATCAAAGATATAAGGAATTGTAGGCACATTCCATGTGCACAAATAAGTACCTGTGTAAGGTTCCTAACCTTTTACATAGGAATCTTTCCTAATCTTTACAAAGGAACAAGAAATTTCCTGTGTAAAGTTTATGACTCAACATTTCCATAAGTCCCATGCGGTGGTCTGTAGAGCTTTGGCAGAGTCATCAATTGCAGACTATTGAAATGATATTTCTTAATACCAATATTTTTTAGAGTATTTTCCCGCCGAGTTCCTTCACAACGCATGCATTCTAGAACTCTAGTCATCTCTTTCTCGTTAAGATTGAAATCTTTGATCAATACCACGACTTGCTCTAATGTGACGGACATGGATGTCCGATCCTTACCACTCTTGCAACTAGTAAACCTTATTCCACCCAAGTGCTTGCAAATTTCTGAAGATATGTGCAATATGTCCACGTTTTTACTCTTTTTTGCATAAACTTGAGCGTGAAGCTGATCTAGCAACTCAATGATGTAGTTTTCTGCAAAATGAAAACCATGGCTTTTTTCCATTTTCGCAATCCTCTGAAATCTGGAGAAAAAATCCTTCAGCAAACTAAAACTATCTTGATTAATTTTTTCCTGTAAGGATGTGTCACCAAACTTTTCTGCCAGAGTAGCTCGTTCATTGATGCCGATGTTAAAAAAGACCGAACTCACTGTAAAACGACATCCGTTTTGTTGTTCTGCAGGAAGCATGTTGACTATAGATTGCGGAGCTGGTATAAACACATATAAAAATAATCGACTTCCTTCAATGCGTGGCTGAGGACTCTCAGAAGCAGTGGATGGTTCCAGCCAAAAAAGAACTCTACGGAGGTCATCTATTCCGACCACCATATCTTCCAGGCAGCCCATTTCATCACCATAGCAACTAAGTAATCCTTCAAAATCACACAAAACTCCCACAGTTCGAAGCATGTGGATGAACATGGGATCAGGGGTACGGCACCACAGCCTAGTCATTATGCCAGTTAAAACGCTAGTCAGAGCCTGGGAAAAAACGATATCTCTTCGATGTCGGACTTTTTGACTCATTGGCATACATTTGGTAGATTCCTTTAGTGAAATTATGCTGTACGTCAATTGTGCAGTTTTTAAAAGGCATTGAATAGCTTGGCGTAACTTTCTAACACTAGGCATTATTTCATTAGACCAGGAGCCTTCCTCTCCATCATCAGATTTACTTCCAGAAAAAAGGGATTGAACTTTGCTAGACATACATAGAATACTTGCTTTAATGTTCAAGTGAGTCAGTTCTAAGGGCTCCATTTCTTCCATATTAATAGCACAATTGCTTTTACCTGAATTTAAACCGTCCTTTTTTAAATCAGATTTATCGTAGGCCTCCTGAGATGAATTAGCCACTTGATCTGCATCATTAGTAGGGGTGTCAGATTTAATCGAATCCCACAAAGAAAAAGCTTCTTCCACTAAGTGGGGAATACATATTCTTCGCAACTGATCTCCTTTACTACTGAGAGAATTGAGAATAGTTTGCATGCTAGATTTACATGCTTGATTACACATAATAATCAGCTTCTGCAAGTCAGATTCTATTTCATCCTGAAGTTGCTCAATTCTCATGATTGCTTCAGCAGAGCGTGATATCGGATCAGGGCCTAAAATGGCACACCCATTGTCATTGCCAAATGAAGGGTAATAACTCTTCAACTGATTTAAAAGCTTAAGAAGCCCCCCTTGGCGAAATCGTCGAGAATAAGCAGAAAAGGCTCCAACGGTTATAACATCGTAAACCCCAGTTTTGCGGGTAGTCATATTCTGTACCCACATTCTCTGCACATGAAGATTTACAGGTACAAATTCGAAATTTGTTTCTTTTTTCATATTTGAAGGCTTAAAGGACGATGCTTTTTGTTTTGACAAAAAATCAATCACCTCTGTATAGTGACTAATAAGTCTATGGTGACCATCCATCGCGGCTAAAAATTTCTGTTGCCACTCAGACGAGAGTTCTTTAATACGGAAATTAGTTTCCATTAGCCGTTTTTCTTCATTAATCCACAGATTTAGAAGCATGAGGGGGATAGTAAACGATAACTTGCTTTCTGACATGATTTCGTGCACGTGGAGTTCTGCACCAAGACCAGTATGAAAACGATAGGTTTGAGTAGAAAAATTACTAGACAATGTTTTCAACAAACCTAACACAGGTATTCCAACTTGAGAATGCAGCCTAGAGGGCAAAGAATAACTCCGAGGTCTTTCCACTTTCGACCACAGAGACTCTTCTTCGGCCAATAATAGCCAAGCATTTCTTTGCTTTGTATTACTCATTTCTCGAGCAGATATAGAAATAAAACCTACACTCAAGCAAGATGGAGACACCAATGTAAGCCTGAGAGTACGATATGGGTTTTGTAAAAGAGTGTCTAATGTAAATACAGATTCACCGAGTAAAGTACTAGTACAAGTCACCCTTTCTTTAACATCATAAACAGAAAGTTTAATGCGTGTAGAGTCTGCCACTTCGCCTTTAACAAAAGTGACTGTCGTAAAAAAACAAGGATTGCTAGATTTTTCCACTATCTCAGTTTGTGTAAATTTGGTCCATTTTGTAGATGGTAAATTGTTTATACACACAGAAATATAGGGGCTAGGGGGTAGGCCATCACCATCACACATTAGGTTGTCGCAAGACAAACTTAACTCCATGAAAGGTTCATATTGATTCGAATCGTAGTTACATCCTATAGTGAAACTTCTTTGAGTTCTGGAAGTTGGATAAGATAAATTGGTTTCATTTTCTTTTCTTATTTTCAGCTTTTCTTTCAAAGATGAGAGTTGCAAGCGCATATAATCAAAACTTGCCATATGTAGTGTTTGAATCCATGAGTCTCTCTCTTCTTCTGACGTTGCTCCAAGTTGCTGAATGGAACCATCATATTGAAAAATTAAACTGAAGGAAAAAGGAATGTCTGAGTTCACATCTAGGCGAATTTGACATTCTTCCAAAACAAACAAAATCGCTGGCTCTGAGCATTGATCTTTCGTTTTGTAGAAAAACAGTAGATTTCCTCTAAGCCTGCACCATCTTTGTGAAAATACGTCACTACGCCGGAACAAGCCGTCATGTTTCTCTCTCACATACAGAACGCCTTCTTTATCAAACTTATAAGATGGTTGTGTAGCAACCGCTATGATTTCTTTGGAATTAAAACGCATTGCGAAATCGATTATATCTAATTAATCTAGTGGGATTATATCTAATTAAAAAATTTATAAAAATGAAAACATTACTTTTGTTGAATGATTATTGTAACTTTTTGACAGAAATTTGTTTTGGTTTGAGAGGGGTGTAAGGGAGCGAGTTACATTAGGATCGAGTTGACAGTGTGCTTACAGCTTGCTGTTAACTTGATGATGCTTGAAGCAAAGAGGCGTAATGGTTTCTGGAGCATTCACACTGCAGGTGACTTGCATACAGGATCGCACCTCAATTCGCGATCGCAACGAACTATAGGGGGCGTTGTTGTATGTGCCGAATCCCTGCGATTTCCATATGAACAGTCATTCAGTTACACTGGAGACGTCTTTAATGTAGCATTGTAGCGTTCCTTCTTTATTGTGGATTATTAAATTTAAAAAAGAAAAATGTTTGATACTCTTTCTTATGCAAACGAAAACAAAATGGTATCTCTTTTTTTTTTAGAGAAGGAACATCCAGAACACATCGGAAAAATATTTATAAATAAAGAGAAAAAAATAGGTATATTCTTATAAGAGATCAAACCTAATGCCTGAGAAATAGTTTTACTAAATTTCATGGTATAACATGAAAGGCCCATTTAAATTTTAACGTAAAATAAAGAATGCTTACGAAACAAAAAAAAAGAACCATTCTTTTTTTGTCGCCATTTTTTAGTGTTACGAAAATGCGTCTTTGGGACTTGCAAAAACAAAACAAGACGCAATTTTATTTTTTTAGGAGCGAAATATTTTATGGAGTGAAATATAACGAAAATGTACCAATGTCCATAACATGAAACTTTATCTTAATAAACGTCCGTTTTGGAAATGTTATTTCATTTTGAATCTTATTTATTAGAGTTCATAATGGCTATAGAATCAGGTGAGAGAAAAGTTTGTTTTGAATCTATGCTAAACTCTATATCGGCACATTTTCCACCGAAATCCGATTGACTACTTTGATTTTAAACAAAGTGTTTCATTTTAAGATTTTTTCCAAAAATTTTAAGTGTAGATTGGCGGCACTTAAAAATCTGCCAAATCTGTAGCTGTGGTTAATACGTAAGTACGAATTTTTCTTCCATACTTTTCTGAATCATATTACTTCAAATATTAGAATATGCAAGAAGTATACATAAACACATGATTTAATACCATTTAATTTTTCAAGAAAAGTATTTTGACAACAATTTTATCAAAAAATTATAAGCTAAAAAACGTAAAATAAAGAATTCTTAGGATAAAAACGATTTTAAAAATTCCTCATTTTTCAATAAAAACTTTCGTATTGTTTCTTTTTTTTAATTCTTATAGTATTTAATCAGACGTAAAAAAACCATTTTGTAGAGAACGATCATTAAGTAAGAAAAAAAATTATTTACAAGCAAATTTTTTTTTTATAAAAATCATAACACTTACCTGATTTATAAGTCCGGAGAATTCCAAAATGATATGTTCTTTGTTCGAAAACTTTATTCTCAAATAATATATACATAGTTTATCCCTTCATTACTTTTAGGTAACATACCACACATCAAAATTTTATAATTGTAAGATCTCGATATGAATTTTAATATGTAGCTTAAAAACAGAATAGCTGAATTCTAGTTGAAATTCTTTCAAAACTAAAAAACACTTAGCAAGAAAACGATAAAAAATTTATTTATAATCAGCACAAAAGATACTTTTACAAGTAATTCGGATTATTCTTTATTGTTGTTTTCTGAATTATGTAGATACAGAAATATATACTATTCTATGAAGAATTAGAATATTCTATAACTATTACAGTTCTGTATGGAATTCATTGGAACACATTTATTCATTGGAATGACGAAAGCAATGTTGACTTCATTTTAACTTGTAATGATTTGAAGACAGAAAAATTATTTTACCGCAATACACACATCTGTAACAGCAAGTGATCATGAAATCATGTTATGTTGTTGGTAACCAAAGTAGCACAGAAACATCGATCTATGCCGTGGCCGTTCCTATCAATATTTTGAAAGCGGTGGAATATAGATACTGTGAGCAAGTTATTGAATGAATTCCGTCAATAAAACTTTAAAAGTATTTTTCTTAAAACACTCTATATTAAATATATTTTAGTTCCATAGTTCAAAATATTTGCTAGAAAGATAAAAATGAGTAAAATTTCTTTAGACTTGCTCATATTAGTGAAAGTAAAAAATAGAATGCCGTGATAACGATATGGAACGGGATTGGAAGGTGAAGCGAACTGAATAATGTTTTCAACTAAGTTTATCCGCTTGTCACGTGATCTTCAGCTCTGACGTCACGCTTTACTATCCATGTTTCAGTTGGTTTGGGTTATTTCTAGCGTGTTATATCTCCTAATATTGTCGTCAAAAGTCACCTTACTGATTTAATTTAGGTAAGCAAAGTTTATTCATCTTCTATTTACTTATATAAACTCTATTAATATTGTGTCAGGTCTTCATTTCTAATTGCAATGTTTCACTTTTATATTTAGGTTAAGCCTACATTAGGTTAAGATCATATGTAGCTGGTTTTGAATTATAATTAAGTAAGTAGTTTTTAACTTTTCGCTAATTTTAAATATTATTATCGGAATAATTTCTAATTAATGACGTAAATTTATTGTCAAAGTTGTTTGTTCTGAATTGTTTACTTCTTGTTTGCTGGGATGTTAAATGTTATGTTTTACAATCTATCTAATTTTTATTAAATAAATTCACTAGGTTCGTAAATAATTTTATGTAAGATGAAATGTTTCTAATGTCATTTATTGTAATGTCATTTATTGTTCATAGCATTGTAGTTATGAGTGTATAAATACTTTTCATAAAAATTAAGTCTGTCAACGTTAATTCTGTGTGCTTATTAACAGTTAATTCGTTTTAAAACATTAAAAATTGTGCTCAAAATGATATAAGTATACATAATTTATCAAAATATTAATGTAAGCGAATTGTAAAAGGTTATATAGATTTTAAAATTACGTCTAAAGGTGAAATAAGCAGTATGAAATCATTAAACAATTTTAAAAAAAGAAATAAGTTTAACTTTTCAATTTCTGAAAAGAATGATATTCTATTTACCTAAATTTAATCTAGTCTTGTAATATAATTCTCTATATAAAAGTTCTTAATATAAGATTTAGTTTATGGTACAGCTACAGGAATGATTGTTATTCGTTACTACTACAATTTTTTTTTAAATGTGTCGGATATCAAGTAAGGTATGTGTTATGTATAAAGAATGATATGTGTTTGTTATGTAACAAGAGTATACTAAAGGAAAATTAAAATAGACACTAAAGGCTCAAAATCAAAATAGAGATTTATATGTTTATTAAAACTTCTTTAAAGAATTTTTTGTTTGCTGAAAATTATAAAAAAAAATTACAGATAAAAAGGAAAATTTAATTGTCAAAAATAATATCAAAATGTGTTAATCTTTAAAATAACTTTAAAAACTGAAGTATAATTTGGATAAGAGTGCAACAACTAAAATTTATAAGTTTCTAAGATAATGATTAGAAAATATTGATCAAAGCTTTTCTAATTAAATATTTTATTGTTTTTCAGGCTTTGAAAAAGCCCAACCCGTCTGGGTTTTATTGAAAAAACCCGGGGAAAATTTGGTTTTTTCATTTTGTGGTCATAAACTTTAAGTTTTACTGTATAAATATTTTTATTTATTAAAAAGTGTTGTATAAGCTTAAAAATAGATATAAATCTGAAAAGTTATTTTAATTTTATTATATGTAATTTTTTTATTATGTTTAAATAACGCATTATCACTAATACATATTTGAATCTTTACTGTTAAATACATAACATTTCACAATTTTTAACCCAAGCATTATAAAATATAAATACAGTAATATAAAAGGAACAAGAACTGAAATAAATACTCAATGGTCTTCCATGTTTTTATAATAAAATAATAGAAAGTGAAATTAAAATTACATATAATTGATTGAATAAAATTTTATATAGTTTCAGCAAATACTTTTTCTTAAAATTTTATTTTTGTGTCTTGTAAGAAATGATAAATCAATATTTTTGGGTTAATTTTTTAATTTTCACAATTTATGTCTAAATTTTTCACAAAAGGGGTACATCTCAGAAAAACCTAGACAGACCAGGTATATATAAACATGGTATATATATAAATATACATGGTATAAGTATATATAAATATATACAACACAATCTTTTTTTAATATAACAATTATTGTCCGATGGCCCATTGACTTGAAAAAAATATTCTCTACATATGACATTGGGGGGGGGGGGTACCCGACTTTCCCCTATATAAAAAAACAAATTAGGAAAGGCTAACTAACAAAAAAGAATAAGCTAACAATTAATAATTAGCAAAAAACTAGTAAACAAGAAATCACAAAAAATAACAGTTAATAACTATAGAAAACAAGCTAACAATTAATAACTAGCAAAAAGAAGAAGAAAAAATAACTGTTACTAACTAATAAAAAATCAGTCAAAAGAAATAATTAATCCCTTAATAAACGTGCTTTTGTAGTACTTATTATTATCACAAACTATTTAACACAGTGTGTTGTAGGTAAGTAAACAACTTTTAATCTAATTTTTTTCATTGTGTGCCGTCAAATTTCGAAATGGTTAAAAGTGTGCAGTAACAACAACAAAAAAAAAATGTTGAGAATCATTGCTGAAAGCCCTTATTCAATTTAGTTCTCTAAGTTTCGTTATATACTCATTAATAAATTGTGTTTTGTTAGTCTTTCAGTTTTTATTTTTTAAATGTTATAATATTACTCAATGTTTTGCTTCCAGCTACAGTTCTCGAACGCTTTGAGACCAAGAGCTTGCGGAAAAATTTGAGAAGGTCTGCTTCAGCCACTGATTGGAAAGGACGAAAACCTAAGATAATTGACGTGACCAATTCTTTGGACTTGGAGACCTAAGAATGTGCCAATTTGTTTTAATAAATTTTTAAATGTTTATTCAAATAAAATATTCATAGCTATTTTTTGTTTTATTCCTCTGCATTCACACCTTCTATATTACAAAGCACGTTCATATCAGAAGTGTAAATTTTATTGAACCCATAAAATTATAATATTTTTTGAGTTTTTAGTGCTATGCAATATATTAAATTATTAATTTTCAGTGACTGAATCCTGTCTGAAGATCAAATGTACCTTGCGAATGCTAAAAAATAAGAAAACTAATTTACATACATGTTAAATGTGGTAATTTTTAAACAAGCAAATTGTCTTTGATTTTTAAATCATAGTTGAGCTGAAAATAATTATCATGCCTTAAATTAATATTCACTTCTTATATTCCATCTACAGTGCTCACACTTATTCCTTTTCACCTATTTTACACTTAATTAATTTTTAAGCTTATTACTGCTCAAATCCTAATTATATATATATATTTATTGTTTGGAAACTGATTAAAAATATTTTTGGGTGCTTATTATTATTATTATTTTATTTTTTTTGAAAAATCTTATTGTCTAGCATGCAAGGAAATGATTAATTTTCTGTTAAATAGGCATAGACTGAGCAGACCATGTAGCTCTTTTCAAGTTATCCTGGACAAAAAATGAAGGATTTTTTTTACTCATTATAAATCAAATTAATTAAATCTGCAACTGTACAGCCTGGAGTATAATTAGCGAAATGAAATCTGAAGTGCAAAACCATATAAAATAATTAACAGACATGTACCTATATCCTACAATATCCAGTGAAAAAAATTTCTTGAATAACGTATTAAAATTATCGATCGGCGTTCTGCCGCATCTTTAAATGCTTATTAATATTTGTTGTACGAATAACGTGATAAAAATATTCATCGACATTCTACTGTATCTGTAAACGCCGTGGAATATGGTTTTTTCAAACTCGACATTCTACGGCGTTATTGAGATATCGATCTATATCAATTTTACAATGTCGTACAATATAAAAAAATCTGACATTTTTACATAGATCGATGTTTCGGAAGAACATCGATCGACGTCGTAAGCGAAGTTTTTTCGAGATAAATCGATATTGAGTGCTACTTGGGAATAGAAAGGTAAAAATTATTAAGAAGTTGTTCTTCAAATGCTCGGCGTGTTCTGCTTCAATGTTTGGAATGTTCTGATTAGTTTTTTCAAGAAGTTTTACCTTTTCTTTAGGGAAATTTTGCTTCTTTTTTGATGCTAAGAAAATGGCGTCCGTCATTGCCAATGGTTATGTGGGAACTAATGCCCGATATTTACAGTCTCCCGCTAGATGGCGTACTCGAGTGTTGCGATCGCGAATAGACACATTTGCACGCGCATGTAGTCGCAAATTTTTAATCTTACTTTCTAGGGAAAATATAATTTTTAAGGCGGTTTCACAGAAGAGTATTAATCTTACTCGTTGGCATTAATGCATCATTCAGTAGTTTTATGAAAGTATTGGCGATCGAAATGGGCTGCAGGTAGTGAAGAGCGGAACTCTCTACCTATAGCAACACTTCACATGCTTTCTCCATTAGCGCATGGAGAGTCATATAATAGGAAGAAAGTACGCCACTTTCTCCTTTGATTTTCATGCAGATTAAAATATTTTAACTTGGAAAACTATGTGGAACTGAAAATTACATTAAACATAGCTCTAAATAAAAGTATCACGAAATTCATAAAAAATATTTTTTTAAATTAAAAGAAAAAATATTAAGAAAAGGGAAAATATCGTAGTACATTCCTATACAACTGAAAAGAGGAGGAGAGGCAAGGGAGAAGGGCGAAAGGCATGAAACTGGTCTCTCCCCAGATGGCGTATTCGAGTGTTGCGATAGCAAATACAACTGAAAAGATGAGGAGAGGAAAGGGAGAAGGGCCTGTGACGTAACTACCACTATAAATATTAAATACCTATTCCCTAGTATATAATATATGTTAACTTGATTCTTTCAAGAGGTATTATATACAGGAATCGAGGTTTAATTTACATTTTATTAGGGAGAAGAGAAGTTTACATCTTGTAATTTTGAAGGCTGGACAATAACTGACTAGCGCGAGACAACAATCGTTGAGTTGAGCAGAACTACTGCAAGGCGCATCCACACTGAATAATAATATACATGACAATTCTCTGGCGCTTAAATAAAAGGTTAATTATGAATTATTAAAATTTAAGAGTCTATAAAGAATAATTAGAGATTTAATTTGATGACTGGTCTTTTTTTCCGAGTTGATCTCCTTAGCTGCATTGGATTTCTCTGGGTTCAAAGAAAAAAAGATCCGGAGAAGTAAATAAAGTCTCCCGGTAATAAACAATATAGAAAAAAAAAATGAGTGAAATGCTATAAACAAAAAAATGAAAAAAAAATATAATGAGCAAAAAATTTTATAAATAAATATAAACAGCATAAATCAACTAGGGGTATTCATTCGTCGAATTCTATCACAAATAAAATTCTGGAAGGGGAGTAATGTGGCGTAACTACCACTATAAATATTAAATACCTATTCCCTAGTATATAAGACATGTTAACTTGAATCTATCTTGAGGTACCTTTTGATAGATGAAGGTTGGCATAGTCTATAACTAAATCTCCCCACAGCCCAAAGGCGTGAAGCCGGTCTCTTCCCAGATGGCGTATTCGAGGGTTGCGATCGCCAATTGTTTTATTTTTCAAACGTTGCAGTAAAACCTAATGTTTTTAATTCCGGTACCACCCATTTGTGCTGTTTGAGTTATTGTTTTATTGGTACAACATACATTTGCAGACTTGTGTGATCAATTAAGGCTTATAAACCTTTGCCAAGTAGAAGGACAGATAGCACAACACAGAGAAGAACATTACGAAGAACAATACATCCAGGGTTAAGGTGTAATTCGAACCCACCACCTCCATGCTTAACAGAGCGTTTGGCGCGCGACACCACTCGGCCAGGGAGGCCCCTTTCAGTTATTATTAACCTGTCTAAGAAGTTTTTGATTTAATACAATCCTCTATCTTTCCTCAACATGAGAGAAAATGAAATAGATTTTAGTTCTAATTCATGTTCGTCCGACCTACAAAAGCAGGGATATGTCCAAGGCAAATTTACGGCCGTTTAGCGGTACTTTCACAAACTACTTTTAACATATTTTCGAAAAATATTTTCTTAGTTTAGCTTAGATTTTTGTTCAATTTTTAATATAATTTTAAAATTTCTCAAATTATGCCTAAATTTTCACAAAATAGGTATCTCTCAAAAAACCCAGAAAGGCCCCTGAAAAGTGTCAACTTTTATCTAACTCGAATTTGAGGATAATGTTTCTGAACAATTGTAATATGCGACAGCTGATTACTCATACTGGACTGGACAAAACTTAAAGAAACCTATCTTGTTAAATGACAATCTAAATAACGCAATTAGTTTACCTGGAAATATATTTTTTCATGTATGCACATCCGCAAAGGCAAACTTTTCTCCATAACGGCCAACTGCTCCCAAAATCTGCAAAAATAACTAAAAACCTGTTGTTTTTTTTTTCTCTCTATCGTTTGATAAATTATTTGCAACATAAACATGATTTAAACTTTTTAAAATAAATCGTGCCATCAATAATTCCCACTCTCAATAAAGTTATCTAATTCATTTATACAGTTGCATTAGTTCATGATTTTATCATTTACTGTTTATGTGTAGATTTTGTTATTAGTTTATATTTATGAATAAAAAAAATTTTTAAATTTTTATTTATATTTAGTTTTTATTCACGAATTTAATTTTTTTTATTGTAAGACGGGATTTCGAATTCTTTGTGCTTTTAAATAGCTTTGTTTTCATTCAAAAAATTAAATGTATTCTTCATTTTTATAAATGAAAAAAATATATATATATAAATAAATCCCATTTATTTAATAAAAAAACGCATTTAATTTAATAAAAATAACTACAATAAATACTGTTATTTAATAAAAATAACAAATGATATACGTTGTTTCGTTGCAAATAGTTTAAAATACGTCATCGTTTAAAGTAATTCATTTTAAAAAAAAATTATTCAAATAAATCACGGTTTTCCCATCAATAAAAAATTTTTCATAAAGTTTTTTGTAATAAAAAAATTGTCTTTGTATTTTCGATCCTTCTTTCTACTTTCCAATTTATTAAATATGTCTTTTGCACAAAAGTGATATTTGTTGTAGTTACATTTACTTAAATTAATAAAAATGATCAAAGAAATGTTAATTATAAAAGCAGGAAAATAAAACGATTGAGAATGCATTATATGAACTCTGAAATGTACTTTTATTTCTTAAATTTATAATTTTTTCTTTCTTTTTTTTATATTTTTTTATATGATAACCACATTATGTAGAGCAGAACCGTTACACATTTACTCTCATGTACCACCAATAACAATTTATATAATTCATTATCTTATCACAGGAAATTAACTACAACTTTCATTCTAAATAACAAAAATGTCAAAAAAGTATTCTTATAGAAAAGTTTCAATAAAAATTTCCATACAATTTTATTATTCTCAGTAATAAAAACTGTTTTAATTAGACAAAAAACATATTTTTAAGAATTTGTTTGAGGGGCAAATTGTTTCCAGAACATATAGAGAAAAGAAGTTTTCGGCTTAATTTTTGTAAGTCAAAATCTTAAAGAATAACCGAAGTAATTATTTTGTGATAATTACCTTTTTGAAAACGTTTTCCATGAATAATTTTTCTGAATTTAAAGTATTAATTTTTGAAAATTTTAATACTGAAACTGTAAATATTCTTGTTAGAGGATTAAAAAAAAAAATTTAAAAAAAAATTAATCAAAATGTGAATCTTTCTTTTTACCAGCTGAATAACCTTATTTTCAGTTTTAAACATGACGATTTCGATTTAAATCCTGATAAATTAAACTGGTACAAAATAAGAAAACAGAACACATAAAACTGTTTAAATTTTATTTATTTTCCACATTTTTAGTTTAATTTTATTTTAAAAATCCAAAGCAAAAAAAGTCCTTTGTCAAAACAAGCCATTGAAAGAATTTTTTATTAAGGAAGAAATGTTGAAGGATTTTTTCTCATATTTACTTAAGAATTTTAAAAAAAAAATTTGCTTGTCTGATGATTATTTTGTCAGAAATGATTACATGACAATATGTATAGGGGAGAGTGGCTCACTTTGGAACTGTTTTATTTTTTGCCTTAAATTTTAAATTATCTTAGTTTTTTTTAGATTCAGATAGATGTCAACGTCATCTGACCTTGGAACATACTTTGATTCTATTGATTAAGGTAAGAATTTATTAATATTTTTATTTTTGAAGCATGCTTACTTACTTTCATATGGACGGTGTTTTCAATATGAATGTAAACAAGAACAATCTCGAGCTCGGCACCTGCTCTAGTTCCGGTTAAAAAGTTAGCAGCTGCTTACTACATGTTATTCTGATAGGCGATGTTTTCAAGCGGATAATTTTGTTTTCATCAAAAAAAGTAAATTAGTTAGTTTCTGAGCTCAAATCTGCCGTATTTCATAAGATATCAGTGTTATTAAGTAATTCTGGTGAGTTTAAAGTGAAAATTTATTTTAGTTATTTATAAATATATTGTTAAAAAAGTTGACATGGTTGCTAGATTTTGAATAACTCGCTTTTTGGCAGTCCTGATTTGGCCTCTTTCCATTTGTTTATTCTTGTTACAAGCCGTGTACCATCTTACGTTAGTGTTAATACTTTTGCACTGTAAACACAAGTATTGTTAGCATTGTAAACACAAGTAATAACTAATCAAATACCACGTTTTCAAGAATCTCAAAACACAGTGATGCCAAATGACTTTAAAATACAACGGGAACAGTAACCCGGAAATTTAGGCGGTACCCAGCTTGCAGCGTTCCCTAGTGTAGAAAACACCATCCAAAGATTAATTACCCAAGTAGCACGTAATATTAGCTAACATCAGAAAATCAAACGTTATGTTGCACAACTTTTAATATTAGAAAGATACAAGAGGTCGCTGTTTGCTCTGCATTACATAATATTAGATTCTATGCAATCTAATATTCTCAAATTCGCCGTAGTATTATTTTGCATTAGTTTTAAAGCTATATAATATTAGATTTTGTAATTTCTGATATTATCTTGCTTTGCTCTTTATTTTTGGAGTAAGCAAGAGGAGGATTTGGATGGTAGTAGAATAATTCGGCGATATAATTTTACTTAATTTTCTGTATTGCTGTGAAGCAGTAAAACATAGAACAATAGTTTTATAATGTCATTCCATGGATTATTTACATAGCAATGCAGAAATACTAAATAAAATTATTTTAGTGAATTCTGCTACCATCTATTTTCCTCCCTCTTACTCCAAAGTATATCTTATGTCCATCTGATTTTTTTTAAATATTTCAAATTTATTTAAGAAATAATACTATATCACAACTTTTATTGATATTTTTTTCCTTTCTTCATACAATGGGTTTTCTGACAAATTTCATATCATTAATAATTTTCAAGTCTTTAATTTTAAAATGTACTCTTAATTTTTTATTTATTTAAAAAATGAGTTTATTTTATCAAAATCTCAATTGAATTTGTTAGTTTGTAATATATATACATATTTTTTTTTTTAAATGTGTAACTTAAGCCATTTGCAATTTCACAATCATCACATTTATCATTCATTATTTATATTCCGAAATTGTAAATTAAGAAAACAACACCACATAATTGCTAAGTTAAATTTACATTTGAATTGAGTTGAAAATTTACCTTAACTTTTTTTTCTACTATATATCTACTATAAGTCATTCATTTCCAAAAATATTATAATAAAATTATATCTCGAATTTCTAAATTGTTATTTTCTGTAATAACTGAGACAATATAGAAAATTAAAAAATATTCAAATTACTTACTTGCATAAATTATTTCACTTCTATCACTGAAATTAAAGAGAGAACTACTTACGTAACTTTATCCTTTTAGAATCTGAAATTTTACTTACAAAACACCTGAAACAAAACCTAAAGGCACTTGTAGAAATATTTATAGGGACTGGAAATAAAAAAAAGCCTTTATGAATATCTATTAAAAAAACTTGCAATTATTTTTTGTAATGTAAAAATAATTTTACATTGAGACATCAGAAATTTTTAACGATTCAATAATTAGTTTAAAGTACTGTGTACTTTTACTTACTTAAAGTTTAGATAACATTTAAATGTCAAAACCAAAAAAAATTAGCAAATATTGTATTTTATCAGAATTAAATCTGCACAAACATTTAATTGCATACAAGAATGAGACGAAAAAACATAATACTTTTTTACTATAAGTTGCTTTTATATTAATCCAAATTTGACTACGATCAGTTACTTTTTAAAAACCTTGCTATCACAAAATTTTTCTTTAAAATCAATCAAGTAGAAATTTTTCCAGGGAGTGAAACCAAGAAAGCAACTGATATTATGAAAATTGCTATTATTTTTTGTAATGTAAAAACTACTTTTATGGGCACATCAGAAATTATCATCAATTCGATAATTATTTAAAGGTGTTATGTACTAAACCAACAATCTTTGCAAACAATTTACATAATATTTTAATTTCAAAACTGTCAGTAAATATTATGTTTAATCTAAATTAAATTTGCACAAACATATAATAACAATCAAGAATTAGACGAAAAAATAATAACATTTTTAGCATTATCTTTTAAAAGTTGCCTTCAATATGAATGATCAAAATTTGACTACAATCTATTACTCTTTTGAGAACGTTGCTATAAAAAAAATGATTTTTGTTTAAAACAATTCCATTGCTTTCATTTCGCTGATTATATATTATGCGTTATGACATAAATAGGTTTAGAAAAAAGCAGGTGTAATATGTAAACATATTAAACAGAGCTTTTCAGAAAATAAATTTTAAAAAATTAAGCAGACGCTAGAGTCAATTTTCTGGTAGTATTGATCAATTAGCCATAAAAACAAAATGATATTATGTATTTAAAAACCTGCTTTGCAAAGAACCTTACTGATGAAAATTTAAACTAGATTCTACTCTACGATGGTTTAAATTTTTTGCTTTAACAATAATGTAAATAAATGTTCAGCTAAATTTTTAATATTAAGCCAAAGAAATTTTTACTATTATCATTATTTTAAACATCAGAAATATATATATATACACTATTCTTATCTCAAATTCGAACTAAATAATTCAAAATTAAAGTAAAAATACAATGCTAGTAGTATAAATGCCAATAAGCTAGAGTTACTGTTTAACAATGATGTTAAAATAAAATTGTTTCCGATATTTTGAAAATTTAAAAGAAACCGAATTTTAACTACATATAATTTCAAAATACAAACACTACTATCATGACTATAAAAAAATTTCCAACATTATATCTTATTAAGTTTTATTAATGAACACATATCTGCCTATCCCATTTTCAAAAATTTCGAAGATTTATTACAAAGATGCAGTATAAATTACACAATGCAGTAGTTAAGAATAAAAAAATTAATCAAACCAAATCATGACAAACATTATTTCACAATTTAATTATATTATTTTAAAACAAAACACAATATAATCTTCACTCAACTATAAAAGCAATATATTCTTACCGTCATTGTTTAATATAAACATAATCCTTAAAAACACATATTTGTCATTAGATAAAATATAATTTTTATTTTTATTGCAAAAAGCAACAGTTCGACTATGTGTTATCATTTTAATTATTATTTTTAAATAAAAAGAATTCCAAAACTTTACAGTCATTTATCTCATGCAGTTCAAAGTTCCGGTCCCTTCACTTGCAATTTTTTGCTTATGTGCAACTATATTTGAGAGCAATAAACTGATGAATCTTTGCTTTATTGAAAGATTTTATAAAATTATCAGCAGCAGTAAGCAATGTGCAAACCGCACACACACACGGCAGGGATGAATCACACAGAGAGACGCCTTTCTTCAAACTTCTACACAACAAGAGAACTTTCAGCTCCGGCAGATTTAAAGAGAATCTAACAGCATATACACACCAGTTGTTTTGTTTTTTGTCAGGATCGAACTTATGGGCCCTCGTCTTCTACCAGAATATCCTTTTCCATTTGCATTATCTAGAAGCCTCAGACGAAGCTGAAATCATAAGAGAAAAAAGTTAAACTTCACATCGAAAAAGCTAAATTTAAAACTCTACATTACTTTACATTGAAAACGTTAAATTAGTTAAAGTAGATTTAAAACTATTAAGCATTGAATATTTCTTTAAAACTTAAATCATTTAAAATAAATTTTAATGGGTCTAAAATTTAGTAGGTAGATTTCCGTAACAATACCTACACCAAAAAATCTCAGTATCACTGCACAAGAATCAGAAAATATTTCATTTATAACTGCTCTCAAGTAATAATTTTATTCTTTTTTAATTATTTTTTTTTTTTTTAAAGAAGAAATTATAGTTCAAAATCCTTAAGCCCTTTTCAATTGAAGTGAATATTCAAGTATATATACAGATCAAGGGTCTGTCTAGGTTTTTCTGAGAGGTACCTATTTTATGAAAATTTGGACATAATTTGTGAAAAATTAAAAATTATATTAAAAAATCAACACAAAAATATGGTAAAAATATGGATTTATCGTTTCTTAAAGGATACAAAAATAAAATTTTAAGAAAAATTATTTTTTGAAACTACCGTTTTTCTTAAAATTGAATTTGGGAAACTACCGTTTTTCCTGAAGTTGAATTTGTGAAGGTACCGCTAAACGGTAGTAAATTCGGCCTGGATAGACCCCTGCATATACAAAAATATATAATATTCAATGCTTTTTAATTTCTTTCCTTTAAGATAAAGTACATTGACACTTAACTATAAAAATATTTTTGTACATTGTATAAGCTAATAGAGCCAACAGGAAATATTCACACTTTTAATAAAAACTTCCTAAGTAAATTTTTTAACACCTTTTCAGCACTGCTCTTCATTTAACGTAAATTTTTTAACTTCATTTTTTAGAGAAGGAACATCCAGAACACATCGGAAAAATATTTGTAAATAAAGAGAAAAAAATAGGTATATTCTTATAAGAGTTCAAACCTAATGCCTGAGAAATAGTTTTACTAAATTTAATGGTATAACATGAGAGGCCCATTTAAATTTTAACGTAAAATAAAGAATGCTTACGAAACAAAAAAAAAAAAAAAAAAAAAGAACCATTCTTTTTTTGTCGCCATTTTTAGTGTTACGAAAATGCGTCTTTGGGACTTGCCAAAAACAAAACAAGATGCAATCTTATTTTTTTAGGAGTGAAATATAACGAAAATGTACCAATGTCCATAACATGAAACTTTATCTTAGTAAACAAATGATGTAGAATGATGATTTGGAAATGTTATTTCATTTTGAATCTTATTTATTAGAGTTCATAATGGCTATAGAATCAGGTGAGAGAAAAGTTTGTTTTGACTCTGCTAAACTCTATATCGGCCCATTTTCCACCGAAATCCGATTGACTACTTTGATTTTAAACAAAGTGTTTCATTTTAAGATTTTTTCCAAACATTTTAAGTGTAGATTGGCGGCACTCAAAAATCTGCCAAATTCGTAGCTGTGGTTAATACGTAAGTACCGAATTTTTCTTCCATACTTTTCTGAATCATATTACTTCAAACATTAGAATATACAAGAAGTATACATAAACACATAATGCTATACCATTTAATTTTTCAAAAAAAGTATTTTAACAACAATTTTTATCAAAATCTTATAAACTAAAAAACGTAAAATAAAGAATTCTTAGGATAAAAAACGATTTTAAAAATTCTTTATATTGAAATAAAAACTTTCATGTTTCTTTTTTTTTTATTCATATAGTTCTTAATCAGACGTAAAAAACCATTCTGTAGAGAACTATCATCAAATAAGAAAAAAAAATATTTACAAGCAAATTTTTTATTATAAAAATCATAATACTCACCTGTTTTATAAATCCGCAGAATTCCAAATGAAATGGTTTGAAAATTTTATTTTCAAATATTATATGCATAGATTATCCCTTCATTACTTTTAGATAACATACCACACATCAAAATTTTATAATTGTAATATCTCGATATGAATTTGAATATGTAGCTTGAAAACAGAATTCACGATCGCAACACGCGAGTACGCCATCTAGCGGGAGACTGTAAATATCGGGCATTAGTTCCCACATAACCATTGGCAATGACGGACACCATTTTCTTAGCATCAAAAAAGAAGCAAAATTTCCCTAAAGAAAAGGTAAAACTTCTTGAAAAAACTAATCAGAACATGCCAAACATTGAAGCAGAACACGCCAAGCATTTGAAGAAAATCTTCTCAATAATTTTTACCTTTCTATTACCAACAACATAACATGATTTCATGATCACTTGCTGTTACAGATGTGTGTATTGCGGTAAAATAATTTTTCTGTCTTCAATTCATTACAAGTTAAAATGAAGTCAACATTGCTTTCGTCATTCCAATGAATAAATGTGTTCCAATGAATTCCATACAGAACTGTAATAGTTATAGAATATTCTTCTTCTTCATAGAATAGTATATATTTCTGTATCTACATAATTCAGAAAACAACAATAAAGAATAATCCGAATTACTTGAAAAAGTATCTTTTGTGCTGATTATAAATAAATTTTTTAACGTTTTCTTAATAAGTGTTTTTTAGTTTTGAAAGAATTTCAACTAGAATTCAGCTATTCTGTTTTTAAGCTACATATTAAAATTCATATCGAGATCTTACAATTATAAAATTTTGATGTGTGGTATGTTACCTAAAAGTAATGAAGGGATAAACTATGTATATATTATTTGAGAATAAAGTTTTCAAACAAAGAACATATCATTTTGGAATTCTCTGGACTTATAAATCAGGTAAGTGTTATGATTTTTATAATAAAAAATTTGCTTGTAAATAATTTTTTTTTCTTACTTGATGATCGTTCTCTACAAAATGGTTTTTTTTACGTCTGATTAAATACTATAAGAATTAAAAAAAAGAAACAATACGAAAGTTTTTATTGAAAAATGAGGAATTTTAAAAATCGTTTTTATCCTAAGAATTCTTTATTTTACGTTTTTTAGTTTATAATTTTTTGATAAAATTGTTGTCAAAATACTTTTTTTGAAAAATTAAATGGTTTTAAATTATGTGTTTATGTATACTTCTTGCATATTCT
Source organism: Parasteatoda lunata (assembly GCA_949128135.1). Taxonomy (NCBI): domain Eukaryota; kingdom Metazoa; phylum Arthropoda; class Arachnida; order Araneae; family Theridiidae; genus Parasteatoda; species Parasteatoda lunata. The sequence goes on from OX421975.1 coordinate 104,879,119, forward strand.
AATATTTGAAGTAATATGATTCAGAAAAGCATGGAGGAAAAGTTCGGTACTTACGTATTAACCACAGCTACAGATTTGGCAGATTTTTAAGTGCCGCCAATCTACACTTAAAATTTTTGGAAAAAATCTTAAAATGAAACACTTTGTTTAAAATCAAAGTAGTCAATCCGATTTCGGTGAAAAATGGGCCGATATAGAGTTTAGCATAGATTCAAAACAAACTTTTCTCTCACCTGATTCTATAGCCATTATGAACTCTAATAAATAAGATTCAAAATGAAATAACATTTCCAAAACGGATGTTTACTAAGATAAAGTTTTATGTTATGGCCAGTGGTACATTTTCGTTATATTTCACTCCATAAAATATTTCGCTCCTAAAAAAATAAAATTGCATACTTGTTTTGTTTTTGGCAAGTCCCAAAGACGCATTTTCGTAGCACTAAAAAATGGCGACAAAAAAAGAATGGTTCTTTTTTTTTTTTGTTTCGTAAGCATTCTTTATTTTACGTTAAAATTTAAATGGGTCTTTCATGTTATACCATTAAATTTAGTAAAACTATTTCTCAGGCATTAGGTTTGAACTCTTATAAGAATGTACCTATTTTTTTTCTCTTTATTTACAAATATTTTTCCGATGTGTTCTGGATGTTCCTTCTCTAAAAAAAAAAGAGATACCATTTTGTTTTCGTTTGCATAAGAAAGAAAACAAACATTTTTCTTTTTTAAATTTAATCAACCACAATAAAGATGGAACATTACAATGCTACATGCTACATTAATGACGTCTCCAGTGTAACTGAATGACTGTTCATATAGAAATCGCAGGGATTCGGCACATACAACAACGCCCCCTATAGTTCGTTGCGATCGCGAATAGCTGAATTCTAGTTGAAATTATTCTTTCAACACTAAAAAATACTTACCAAAGAAAACGATAAAAAAATTATTAATAATCAGCACAAATGAAACTATTTCAAGTAGTTGGGATGATTCTTAATTGTTGTTTTCCGAATTATATAGATACAGAAATATATACTATCATATAAAGAAGAAGAATATTCTATAACTATTACAGTTCTGAATTCACTTAATTCATTGGAATGACGAAAGCAAGGTTGACTTCCTCTTAATTTGTAATGAATTGAAGACAGAAAAAATTATTTTACCGTAATTTACACATCTGTAACAGCAAGTAATCATGAAATTGGAAGTTATGTTGTTAGTAATAGAAAGGTAAAAATTATTGAGAAATTGTTCTTCAAATGCTTGGCGTGTTCTGCTTCAATGTTTGGCATATTCTGGTTAGTTTTTTCAAGAAGTTCTACCTTTTCCTTAGGGAATTTTTGCTTCCTATTTGCTGCTAAGAAAATGGCATCCGTCATTGCCAATGGTTATGTGGGAATTAATGACCGATATTTACAGTCTCCCGCTAGATGGCGTACTCGAGTGTTGCGATCGCGAATATGTTTTAACAGAGTAGTCAACTACTACGAGCGAACATTATTAAAAATGATCACAATCATAATATTTATTGAGAGATTTATTAAATTAATTCTTGAATGTTTGGATGAATTATTAAGTACACTGAATGTTTCTACAGGAAAAACACTACTTACGATACTTCTTTAAAGTTTTATGTATCTATTAATGAAATTTATAAAGTTTACAAAAAAATTACTAAATTATAAAAACCTTTGAAGTTAAAATGTCATATTAGCTGATTTCCACGATCAAGGGCGGCGGCCGAGCAATGGCGGGCGATGTAAAGGCAGTGGCTATTGCACCGACTATCGGTACGATATCCACAGAGCTATCGAGCCGACGTTGACAACAGCGCCACTTTACAGAAACTAATTCATCGGTAATTAAGCTTTCTATACTATTGAACCTATATCTGGAATCGGTGATGGGTTGTCATTGTTTGGTGGATTAAAAACACCAAACAAATAATTTAAAAAGAAAAAATCTTTAGATTTTTTTTCTTTAAAATGTTTAAAATTTTTCATAGAATTTATAAAAAAAAAATCATTTATTAAGATTATACTTAATTTATTCAAATATTAATTGCTTCTTTTGACCTATAATTAGCTTTAATTTAAACTTTAATTAATAAGTTAATTAATAATTTAAATTAATTCTCTAATGAAGTTCGAATAAGGGGGTGACAAAATCACTTGATCAGTCTCTTTGCCTATTTGTTTTTCTGGTTGAATTATACTTATTTTTTATTATACGATTATTTCAAAGGGTACCAAAATTTTCGAAATTATTATTTTTCTTTTAATTTATAAATTTTGTGAGATAGTTTTAGGGGCGACAACTTTTACGGTTATTTAAATAAATTATATTAAACTTAATTGTCTGGTTAAAAAATATTTTTCAATAACAATATTTCATAATTATAATTTAAATTCAACTGTTTTTATAATAATAATAATAATACACTAAATAAAGTGACGGAGGAATTAATGGTATGAAAATATGTTTTGCGATGCAGCTTTTTATTATACATTTAGCATATAATAGCATTTTATTAGCATTTAGTATATAAGATAATATATTACTAGTTATTTATTTTTTTAGAGAATTGTTAGGACGGCGAGAAAAACATTTTACTTTATAAATTATTCATGCTAATAATATCAAATTGTTCAGTTTATGTAATTTATTTTCGGTGGATTAGTTATAAATTAAATGAAGATTACATGACTTTTTTAAATATATATATATAACGAGGATTTATTTGAAAAAGCTTCAATTTTTGTCTTATTAAACTATCCAAAGTTAATTAATTTAGCAAGATCTCAGAGAATGAAGGATTCCAATGACAAAATCCAACCCATGATCCAGTAAAACCTCTCACTTGGTTTTATAATACAAAGAGTGGGAGCTCCAAAGACAGATACTTTGAATCAGTGTTTTAGGAATCTAAGTCTGTATTCAACTTTTTGTCTTCAAATTAATGTTTTTAAATTTAAAAAAACGGGGAATTTATCGGCAGTATTTAAAGTGTGCGCGTACATTTATAATGCTGGGGCCAAACATTCTTATGCGCGTTAAAACCAAAATGTTGCCCTACAAGTTTGCTAAATAAAATGGATTTTTTTTTTTTTTTTTTACTATAGTCGGTATGTTTTTAGATAGATCAATGCAGTCGAATCCCGGAGTCTAATTTACAATCATCAGCCTATAACGACTTATTTTATTTTTTTGGAATTTTCCTCTTGGCTGTAGTTGATCTCGACTATAATAAAAGCTGTAATTCTTTTAAAAAGTGTTACCTGAACTTTTAAAAAAAAAAAAATCATAAATCATGTTTTTCTTTATTTAAAAAGACCCTAAACAAGAGAGTGGGTCGTTAAACGCCTCCCTGAGTTAATACTTAAATGTTAGACAACTGCAGCCCACAGAGAACGCAGTGTTGATATAAAATATACGCTGATTAAGAAAGATCTTAGCTACTTTGCCATTAGGCTAACCAAGAAAGGTTTTCGTTATTTCGTTCTCCATTTTATACAAATGGTTGTAAGTTTAACTTAAAATAATCTTGTCAAAAGGGGGTATGTCCCGAATTTTGCGAAATGAGAAACAAAAATCATTTCTATTATAGAGTCTCTATTAAAAATTTTTGTTCCGGGAAAGTAAAGCGGTGAATATCTTTTACGAAATTTGTAAAGAAATTTTAAAATAAACCTCAAAAATACCCCGATTTTTCCGTAAGGGCACCCTGAATAAATATTGATCTAATAATCAGACCTTCACGTTCTCGAACTCAATCTTAATGACTCGAGATGCGGGGTAACCTCAAATATTCTAATTAATAAGCACCTATAATTATTACGAAGTTAATTATGCGCAGATAATTATTAGTTACGAAGTCAGACAAATAAAAAGTACTTTCTCTGAATAAGCATACCATTTTTTCGACCGCTTCAGATTTAATTCCCTCAATATATATGTGGTAGCCGCCATCTGGAAAACGTGGTTCCAACAGTTTGGCCAGGAGAGCGCTCCAAAGTTTGAACCGATTAATGTAAATTTTACTTTTTGCGTATTTCGCTATATCTTAAGAACTTTTTAAGCGAATGAAAAATTTTTGCAATTCGTTTATCCAAAGAAATTCTGTGCAAAAAATAATTTTTAGTAAACATTCATTATTTTTTTTTTATTGAATAATTTTCGAAAAACTTTTGAAAAGTAAGCTATACAATCTTTGCATCATATTAAAGAATATAATTTTACATGACAATATACAAAATTTGAGCGAAATCGGACGTATAGTTCCTTAAATACCTGGCTTTTTTGACATTCAATTTCTCAGGAACTATTCGACTGATTGTGCTCAAATTTTGTATTTTGCCATGTAAAATTATATTCTTCAAAAAATTATGTAAAAAGCTGCATAATTTTTCAAAAGTTTATCGACTATTATTAAATAAAAAATAATTAATGTTTACTAAAAATTATTTTTTTCAGAGAATTACTTTTGGATAAATGAATTTTATAATTGTGTGAAAAATTTTTCGATTCGCTTAAAAAAATTTGGAGATGTAGCACAATACGCAAATAACATTAAGACATTAAGAGGTCCAAATTTTGGAGAACTCTCTTGGGACCATATTTCTTGGACCGAGGCTACCTCTTATATTTTGGGGAGCCAAATCCGTCAAAAATGGTATCCTCATTGGAAGAAAGTACATTATTTTGTGTCTGATTTCCTCACTTAAAATATTGTCTGCACTAATTAATTAGCACATTTGAGGTCATCAAGCCTTAGATCCTGAAGATCTTATCATTAAATCAAAAGTTATTCAGTGTGATCAGTTTTTTTCTTCTACTATTTGAGCACTGTACATCCGAACCCAGACCGAAAAACAAGAGAATGGAATGTATGTCATTATACATTTCAGGAAGAACATCCCTTTCTGCCATTAAAGGATAGTCAATTCGTTTTACTATGGGAAAATATTTTCAGCTTCAAATCGCTCTGCTTCTAATCTTGATGATTGGAGGCATATCAACTTCAGGGCAGTACCGTCTTTACGCATGGGCACACCTGGGCAGTGCCCGGGGGCCCCAAGATCTCAAGGGGCCCTTGAGAATCTTACTTTTTATAAATTGTGTTAAAAGAATAAACAACATTGCCTTATATATTTTTTAAAATAAATATATTCCATTATATAAAGTGTGCATTTTTTTTCTTACAAATTTTGATTGATTATCATGCAATCACCAATAATTTGAATAGTTTATTAACAGGAAAACTTAAAACAGGGAACCGAAATCTATTTTTCTACGTTCCAATGAAAATCTTAGGTACTTGGGCATTGAAAGATGTTTTAATAACTGTTCAGTTTGACAAAATAATTCATACCTTTTGAATTTATTTTAATTTGTTGTACCTTTATGCTTATTTAATTTAATTTAATTATTTTAATTAACTTCCATGATTTTGAATTTTATTTTATTACTTGAGGATTACAACTGGGTAGCATCTCCATTTTTATTTTAAAAAATGATACATGGTTTAAAAATGCTTTTTTTTTTGTTGAGTTTTTGGGGTAATCAAAATGTGTTTAAATTTGTTAAAATCCTATCTTAAAAATGATTTATTTTATATATGTGAAGTTTTTTAGTTCGTTTTTAAACATTATAGCATGTTATAGGAGTCAAAAATATTTTTGTGCCCGGGGGCCCTGCATGTTTTTAAGACGGCCCTGCTTCAGGGACAGGAGTTACGTTTTAAACAAGCACGTGGGTATAGTTTTTTAATGGGGGGTGTTGTGTGATTGAAGATCGGTTGGAAGGGGGCCAAGGAATCGCCCTAGAGATGCCTGAATTGACGGATGCTAACACAGGCGGGCATTAGAAAAAAATCTTTGAAGTTGCAAAATAATCCTTTAACTATTTCTTGAGAAATTTAAAGCACTTACTTGTTCTTTGAACCTGAGACACAGTATAAAATTTGCTTTCACTAACCTTGAGTAGACACATGAATAAGTTAAGAAATAAGATAGTGTGAAGATAAACTACTGGAATCTTAAGTAACTCAGATTCATTTGTATTGACATGTTGATAAATAGGAATTTTATAATCAATTTAAAATCAATATTTAAAGATTTAGTGTAGGAAAGAAAGGAGTAGAGTTTTTAAAAATTTATTCTCGAAATATTTTTACAAATACAACAAAACCTACTAATTTACATTTAGTGAGCTCTTACTTGTATATTATTAAAATTACATTAAACACAAATGCTGGATGAAACTAAACTTTTATTGGACAAAAATGTAGAAGATTTAAAAAACTAAATATTAATTTTTACAATTAGGATTTGAAGTAAGCAATCACAAAGTTGAAAGAAACACATACTACATAAATTACAATTAAAAGGAACATACTGAATGCAAATTTATTGAAAGTAAAGTACAATTCTGTCAAAATAGGTCTAGACCTAGAAACTCAATTATTTAACATATTGGTAAGAATGTCATTGAAGCCCATCAGATATTAACAATGAAAGGTAAATGATGAGTTTTTATGTGAATATCCACTTGAAATTTGACAATGGTTGAACAAATATAAAAAAAAAAAGCAATAAAAATTACTAATTAAGAAATAAAGTTAGTTTCAGTATTAAAAAAATATAAAGTTGGCGTAAACACACGACAAATATCTATTCAAAATATATCTCCCAGGAAGAAAATCAAAATAAGCTAAAAATGTACTAAATGTTAAACAATAATTTTGTTCTGGAGGCTGCAGAGGGTCGATACAGGAATAGCGATACCACTGCGAACAAGAGCCACACAAAATAATATTACCATACTGCAATCTTATTTGCATAAATAGCATTCCCATGTCATCATTCTCGATTTTGTAGAAATAGCATTTTTAACCAATAGCCACCCATCAGAAGTAAGGAATTGCTTCACTTAATTAATTTCAATCAGGGCCGTCTTAATAACATGCAGGGCCCCCGGGCACAAAAATATTTTAGACTCCTATAACATGCTATAATGTATAAAAACGAACTAAGAAACTTCACATATATAAAATAAATCATTTTTAAGATAGGATTTTAACAAATTTAAACACATTTTGATTACCCCAAAAACTCAACAAAAAAAAGCATTTTTAAACTATGTATCATTTTTTAAAAATAAAAATGGAGATGCTACCCAGTTGTAATCCTCAAGTAATAAAATAATTTTCAAAATCCTGGTAGTTAATTAAAATAATTAAATTAAATTAAATAAGCATAAAGGTAAAATAAATTCAAAAGGTATGAATTATTTTGTCAAACTGAACAGTTATTAAAACATCTTTCAATGCCCAAGTACCTAAAATTTTCATTGGAAAGTAGAAAAGTAGATTTCGGTTCCCTGTTTTAAGTTTTTTTGTTAATAAACTATTCAAATTATTGGTGATTGCATGATAATCAATCAAAATTTGTAAGAAAAAAAATGCACACTTTATATAATGGAATATATTTATTTTAAAAAATATATAAGGCAATGTTGTTTATTCTTTTAACACAATTTATAAAAAGTAACATTCTCAAGGGCCCCTTGAGGTCCTGGGGCCCCCGGGCACTGCCCAGGTGTGCCCATGCGTAAAGACGGTACTGATTTCAATACATGATTTCATACAAAAAGAAACCTTCTCTATACCAGCTTCTTCAAAATGCCTTTATTTCGATAATGTCTCTTCATTCACAAAGCACTTCATAAGCGTCTTTTTTTCTCCAAAACTGTTTTTCTTGTAAAAGGGATGGACCTATTACCTTTCTTCCTCTTCAAACCAACAACTGTGTTCGTTAAACCTAAAAATATAAAATATTTTAAGAAAAAAAAAATCATATAAAACAAATCATTGCAGAAGATAAAAATCGCTAAAATAAAAATCAAGCAGTTTTTAAGGATGGTGGGAGCCCAGCATAAATAATAGAATTAATTTTTGGGCAATTTCATGCGTGATTTTTTTTTAAATACGCAAAACGAAAAAAAAAATTTGAAAAAATACTTTTCTAATTTCAGAAAGAATTTGGCTCATTTGCGAAAATGTTCAGCTAGAAAAGCTTAGCAAGAGAAAATGATAAATCTGACCAAATTGAAATTGATTTAATGCAAGATTAATATACATGTTCCTTTCACATTACTGTTGCATTTATATTTTATAATATTAGAGTTAAAAATTGTGAAACATTATGTCTTTAACAATAAAAAAGATTCAAACATATGTATTAGTGAGTTGGTGACAATGCGTTATTTAAACTTATTTTAATTTTGTTATATGCACTTTATATTAACTTTTTGGATATATTTCTATTTTTAAGCTTATACAACACTATTTAATAAATAAAAATATTTACACAGTAAAACTTACAAAAAAAAAAAAAAGGAACATTAACATAAAAAATACTACCTCATAATTTAAAGTGAATAATGATATTTTAAGAGATATGAACTATATTAAATATCGGAACAAAATCACTATTTATGATAGTAACATTCCGGATATATTTTTCCTCAATAGGAGAGAAAATTGTTTACTAATATAATACTATTATAAGGGTCATCAGGGGTCTGTCCAGACATTTTGTTAAAGGTCCGTTTTTTGTGAAATTTTGAAAAAATCACTCACATTCTTTCAAGCAGGGTCCGCTTTTATGAATTTGTGCAAATAGGGTCTGGTTATTGCAAAAAACTTTTTCAAGGAGTTTTTAAATTCTAAATAGATATAAGATTATGCTCAGAACTGTAAAATTATAATAAAAAAATTGTTTGCATAACTAAAGTCAATGTACTTACTTTACTTACAAGTATTTCATTGATTTTATTTATAGAACACAAACATTAAATTTGCCTCAAAACTTATTTTAATTGGCCAAAAACAAATTCAGAATTTGAATTTTCTTTGTATCTCTGCGTCTAACCATTTTTTTTATAGATATATAGAAAATACAGAAATTACATGAAACCAAGTAGGGGACAGGTAAAAGTATACATAGCATTTAAAGTAAGAACTGCATCTGAAAATTTACTAGACTTCAAGAAATAACTAAAATACACTTGATATTATGTCAAGGTAAAAAAACAGGGGATATTTCCGTATCGTGATCTGGCGCGCCAACTACAATCACCAAGGTGCTAAATAGATTTTAAACTATTTTCTAAAAAAATATGTAGATGTTTGACCAGGGGGGGCTACAAGTTATACTTTTCGAGTTAGTCCCTTTCTGTGATGTTTTTCTTTTTAGTTTCTCGTGGGCCACTGCCCGACAGTTTCCAAGACTTGGCGATTATTCTGCGGCAGATCACGATACAGAAATCTCCCCTAACAACAGTTTGAGCAACAACAATAAGCTCGAATAGATATTATAATAGTCACACACATGTTCAGTGTAAATCACTCTGAGTAACAATATAATTTATTAACTTTACAAACAATATTATGATTGAAAATGGAGATAATTAGAGTAAATGTAGGCATAATTTTTACCTATATGAAATGGAACAGAAATATAGATACTTGGAGATTCATATGTTTTTGAGCTTTCTCTTAATGCTCAGCATGTAGCCGGCATTCTTTAGGCAGTGAATGGAACAAAGATTCTGAGAGGACATGGTCAGGATCCTAATTCATTGATTTCATCTCCAAAAATTGTTTATTTAGAGACAGCAGCTGGACAATTTTCAGTAAAAGTTCTGGAAAATAAAAATTTAAACTACATATAAAAAATTAACACAATACAACAACAACAAACAGAATATAAAATAAAAGACATAGCAGGTCAAAGTACATATGAAACAAGAGTGTTAAATTTATTTAAAAATATTCTTTACAAGGTAATTATAGTTACTTTTCACGTGGTGAAAACAGGAACGATGTTGCTAATCAGTAACACATTTTAAATTATACATATTAAATAACATATTTTACAAATTAATTAAACAATACAAAATTTACTTACTTGGATTGGCGACTGCCATTTGTATCTACATTTTTTTTTATGAATTCTTCCACCATGTGTATTTCAATTCCAGCGGAGCCTTATCAAATTTTATTTAATTACTTTGAAGCATTTGCAAAGTTTTCGCTCCCCTTCTCCAGAAGGTCATCTTTTTTTCTTTTTCAAATTTATGAATCGCTTTTTCTAATTCTTCATATGAAAAAAATCAAAATCCTAAAAAAATCGTGGCTGCCTTAACTATGATAAAGAAGAACTAAATAAATTTTTTAAAAACATCAGAGAGTCACGTGGACAGATACGCTCTATGATTGGTTGAAAATTTCCTCGGTACGATAGCAAAATGAATTTTATTGCACCGATAGTCGGTGCAATAGACACTCCGCGATGTAAACACTCCTAAGGAAGTTACAACTTACAACTCAACAATTGCCCTGGCTAACACAGCTTATTTCTGCTAATATTATCTTTATGTTTTCTGGCATACGTTTGCATTGGCTAAAATTGGAAAAAAATTCTAGAAATTTTTTCAATTGTGACTTTTTAAAACTTGGGCCTATAACAAAAAAAAAAAAAAACTATCATCATCATCATAGTTAGCCAGCAGACAGCCCAACGTGAGCCAATGCTTTCCTCTGAAGATTTCTCCATGGCGACTTCCGATTTATCTTTGATCTCCAATTCTTTTCATTAATTGCGAGAAAATCAGACTCCACTGAGTCAGCCCATCTCAACCACGGCCTTCCCCGCTTTCTTTCTCTAGTGGGTCTAAAAAGCAGTATCTTTTTTATTGTGTTGTCGTCACTCATTCGAATCACGTGGGCGATCCAACTCATTCTATTTACTGATAAAAAATGAAAATATTTTTTAGTTTTAAATCTTAAAATTTCTACAGGTGTAATGAAAAATAATTAAATTATAGTTTTTTTTCTCCTTAAATAGAAAAAAAAAATATTTAATTATTTTTCATAACACCTGTAGACATTTTTAGGTTTACAGCTAAAAAATATTTTCATTTTTTATGAGTTAGTCTTGAAAACCAACCTTCCAACCGATATATTATTAACCAGAGTTAAAAGGTTTTGTAAAATTGGTATTAAATGATTAGCATAATATTTAGGATGAAATGGAAGGCTACAAAGGACATGGCAAAAAGTAGACAACATGAATAACTTTTTTTGGTCAAATTTTGATTCAATAGATTAGTAACTTTGATTCAAACTTCCATATGCAGTTGTATAATCAGACTGTGAGATTTTAAAAGGAAATTGTAAAATAAATTTCTTTAGGTGTAAAAGTTACTTTCAATTTTTTTTCTAACTCCTATTTAACATACTTTATTTTCAGAATTTTAACAAGAAATGACAAAAAGTTATGAATTATATAGTTTTTTTACCTATTTTGAAGCTAACTTTTGATCTGTATATTTTTAATTAAAACATATTAGGCACAAACAAACATGAATTGTAGAGCTAGTGTAGAAATGGCGTGCTGGGGCTGGTGTGTGAATGTATTCACCCTGACATTCATCTTCCAGCGAAAAAAATACTAATTGGTTACAAATGCAATCATTTAATGTTATTTATTATCTAAATTAGAATGATTTTCTACGATAGTATACCCTTGTAATTAGTGGTTTCAATCTCAATACAAATATTAATTTGCTCTTTAAGGGTTTTAAGAAAATTTAAAAATATTTTATCAACTTTTATAAAAGAATATAAGTCAATATAGATGAACTAATGAAGAATTTTTGATATACATTGAACTAAAACAGAATATCAGCAAACGGTACAGCCATTTTTTTTTTGCAAGTTGTTTTCATTGCTCTAGTTAGGAAAATAGTATCATTCAATAATGCACATTTGGACAATGGTTTTTAAAATTGATTTAACTTATAATTAGTTCTGTGCTTTCATATAATTCAATGGTACTGATTTTTTAATGTATTGATTTGCTTTCAAAATGCCCTTTTTAGTATAGTGAAATTCTCTATTACAAATTAGCATTTTAAATAATTATGTCAATATATATTCTGCAATGAAGCATAGATTAAAATCGATTTTGGCAATATATATCAGTATCATTTCTGAATGGTAGACTATTGAATATAAATTTGCTCACACTAGCCTCGTGTAGTGGAAATAGTGTAAACAAAAACAGCTTTTAAAAAAGTATTATGGTAAGAGTAAACAACTTTGTTATTTCAGATATATACCAGAATGCATGTATTCATGAAATAATTGTTAAAAATTTTTCATAAGTTAATAATTTTATTAAATATATTTTTTTTTGACTAATTTGTAAAAAAGTGTCTTAACCAGTCCCACTAACCACCTAGTTTTTTATAATGACAGTTCAATGCCATGACCACTGAGTCATTGTAGCTCCATATTACATTTGTTGACAGAGCTATACTTTCATCAATGTTTTCATTTCATATGAAACACTTTTTTTGATATTATAAACCCTTTGAAATAAAATTTTCTACGCAGTCAGTATACCGGATAGTAATAATAAGAATCAAAATATTTTGTCTGATTTGTCGACTAGATTCTTATCAATTTCTTTCAAATTATATATGTTTTCTTTGAGCTACAATATCAATGAAACTAATAAGGAAATTGTTTTCAAATACATCACATCCAATTTTAAAAAGTTCTATATTTAATTTATTTTGTGTAAGTAATAAAACTTTAATATTTAGCCCAATTAACCAATACATTAAAAAAAAATTTTAGTACATTTTCTGGAATTTTTCAATCTATATTCGGAAGACCAGAATTCAGGAAACTTATGCCAAAGTGTAACAATATAAATAACAAATAATATAAATTTCATGATAATTGTTGCATAATGTACTGAATATTTTACACATAGGGAATGTTGGGATATTTATAGTCAGCGAAATAGAAAAACTGCAATATTTTAAAGTTATGATTGACATTAAATGTTATGTATTATGTCTCATAATTTTTAATATTAATAGGAATTTAATTCATCACAGATAGTTAAAAGATTTTTTAATTAACTTAAAGAGAGTTTTGAATAAAAATTAACTGAACATTTTAGAACAAAAAGAAGTTTTGAACCGATTTCTTGACGTTCGCTTCATTATGTATTAGTGTCCAGTTCATAATTTATTAGTGTCTGGTATATCATCATGACCATGCAAAAAACTATATTTGCTTTGGACATAGTGAGGACTCTTGTCCATTGGCGAATGCTATTGACTATTATTACTAACAAAAAATAAGCACCTTTTAAACACTCAAAAAGTATTTTTAAGCACTTAAATATCATAATTAGGCAGGGACGGTTTTAGTTTGTTTTAACTGTCATGTCAAAAAAAAAAAAAAAAACCTTTTGCTATTGTTTTTGACAACTGTCAAAAATCATGAAATTTTGAATCATGTAAAACGAATGCTGTTTTCATACGCTACAGACTGATAATACGCCGAAATAGATTGGGATTGAATTAATTATGAAAACATTGAATAGGACAATGTGTACAGTCTTTTTGCATAATTTGAAGCGAAAATCAACATAGTATAAGAAAAATCTCATTTTGAAAAAAAGAAAATTAAGCACTTTTTAAAAACACCCAATGAAAAAAAGCTCCTTTAAAGGCTTTTAAAAAATGAAAATCGAAAATAAGCACTTTTTAAAAACGCTACACACCCTAATTGAGCCAACTAAAATAATAAGATTCTCCAGCAGTGACTATTTTTACTTTGTCTGTAGCAGTTTTATTAGAATCTTCACCAAACTCTTTATACAAATAAAATTACAAGAATAAGAATTTGAAGCACAATAAAAATAATTTTGGGCAGCTTAACCACTATAATGTAAAATCTTTTATAACAAATTTGTCTCTAGAAAAATATGGTTTCTCGCCAGTATGAACACGACTATGCACACACAATGTACTCTTATGTGAAAAACTTTTATTACATATGAGACAAGAATATAGTTTTTTACCAGTATGAGTGTTAATGCGTCAAGTTAAATTTGATTTCTGTGAAAAATTCTTATTACACACACTACAAGAATAAGGTTTCTCACCAGTATGAACACGACTGTGCATATACAGCACCGCCTTTGTTGAAAATTTTTTTTTTACATATTAGACAAGAATAGGGCATGACGAGCATGAGTGAGAGTGTGCGTAGTTAAAATCTGTTTTCGTGATAAACTCCTATCATGTACACTACAAGAACAAGGTTTCTCACCCGTATGATCATGACTGTGCACTGATAGTTCAAATTCTGTTGCAAAATTTTTATTACATAAATCACAAGTATAAGGCTTTTCACCAGTGTGTGTGCGAAAGTATGAAGTTAAATTTCTCTTACGTGAAAATTTCTTATTACATATACTACAAGAATAAAGTTTTTCTCCAGCATGAGTATGGCTGTGCTTAGTTAGATGGGACATTCTTGAAAAAGTCTTATTACATTCACTGCAAGTAAAAGGCGATTCACCAGTATGGACACGTTCGTGCATTGACAATATTTGCCTTTGTGAAAAACCTTTATTATATATGTCACAAGAATAAGGTTTCTCATCAGTACGTGTGCGAGCATGTAGAGTTAAATACTGTCTCTGTGAAAAACTCTTATTATATAAAATACAAGTTCTCACCAGTATGAACACGACTGTGCCTGGAGAGATCATGTCTGATCGAAAACCTTTTGTTACACAAGTCACAAGAATAAGGTTTTTCACCAGTATGAACACGACTGTGCACAGAGAGATTTTGTCTCAACGAAAAGCTTTTGTTACACAAGTCACAAGAATAAGGTTTTTCACCAGTATGTGTACGAGCATGAACAGTTAAACTGTGTTTCTGTGAAAAACTCTTATTACACACACTACAAGAATAAGGTTTCTCACCAGTATGAACACGACTGTGCACAGACAGTTCATATCCTGTTGCAAAACTTTTATGACATAAGTTACAAGTATTAAACTTTCTACCAGTGTGTGCGTGAAAGTGAAGAGTTAAATTCCTCTTACTTGAAAATTTCTTATCACATACACTACAAGAATAAGGTTCTCCTGTATGAGTACGGCAGTGCTCAGTTAGATGGTACTTTCTTGAAAAAGTCTTATAACATTCACTGCAAGTAAAAGGCAATTCACCAGTATGGACACGTCTGTGCCTTGACAACATTTGCCTTCGTGAGAAACCTTTATTACATATGTCACAAGAATAAGGTTTTTCACCAGTATGTGTGCGAACATGTAGAGTTAAATACCCTTTCTGTGAAAAACTCTTATTACATAAACTACAAGAATAATGTTTTTCACCAGTATGAACATGACTGTGCACAGACAGTGAACTTTTTGCCGTAAAACTTTTATGACATAAGTCACAAGTATAAAGCTTTCCACCAGCGTGTGTGCGAAAGTGACGAGTTAAATTACTTTTAATTGAAAATTTCTTATTACATAAACTACAAGAATAAGGTTTTTCACCCGTATGAACATGACTGTGCACAGACAGTTCACTTCCTGTTGCAAAACTTTTATTACATAAGTCACAAGTATAAGGCTTTTCACCAGTATGTGTGCGAAAGTGTGGAGTTAAATTTCTCTTACGTGAAAATTTCTTATTACATATACTACAAGAATAAGGTCTTTCTCCAGCATGAGTGCGACTGTGCACAGTCAGTTCACTTCTTGTCGTAAAACTTTTATGACATAAGTCACAAGTATAAAGCTTTCCACCAGCGTGTGTGCGAAAGTGCCGAGTTAAATTACTCTTAATTGAAAATTTCTTATCACATACACTACAAGAATAAGGTTTCTCTCCTGTATGAGTACGGCTGTGCGCAGTGAGATCGGACATCCTTGAAAAACTTTTATTACATTCACTGCAAGTATAAGATTTTTCATCCATACGAGCACATCTGTGCGTAGACAATGTTCTCTCGTGAAAAACTTGTCACAAGAATAAAGCTTTTGAATAGTGTGTGTGCTATTGTGCTGATTTAAATTAATCTTTTTTGAAAATTTCTTATTACATGCACTATAAGAATAAAGTTTCTCTAAAGTAAGAGTATGACTGTGTCTAGTTACATGTTCCTTCTTGTAAAAAAGAAAGAAAAAAAAACTACACTCAATACTTTTAAAAAATGAAGATTCTTCTCTATATGAGTTCTAGACACATTCTGTCTTTTTAACTCATACTAGCTGTTACATCCTAATAACCTTTGTATAGCTAACTATCTTATTGAAGATATTTATATGAGGTGTAACGATAAGGTTTTATAGGTGAGTACTGAGTTAGATTTTAGTTTCTATAACTGTTCTACTTTAGATTACTGTTTCAGACTTAGAAATTTTTTTTTGTTAAAGCTACAACAAAAATTCTGTTGATTGAGTAACTAAAGAAAGCAAAAATTTCTACTTATTACATTAAAATATTCCAAAAGAATTACTTAAATTATCAGTAATTAGGCATTAAAAGTATTTAAGCTATTATCAATACATTTAAGTTATACAATGTAATGAATGAATAACAATCAAACATCACATTTAAATACCATGCAATATTACAGTCTTAAGGCAATGTAAATGCCTTTCTTCAACTTTTCATAGTGGCAGTAGAAACTAGTTTAAAGAAGTCAGGCAGTCTTTTCTTGACTATTATCTTAGGTAAACATTTAGTGTTATGAAATACTGGCTACTGTATCCAAGTAAGGAAGAGCTATTCTGAAAAGAAAAAAAAAATTTATAAACAAATAAAATATGTCTTGATATAACTTAGGTATGAATAAACATTTTTTATTGCTATTAAAATCAATATTTAAATTATGTCAACAGAATTTGAAAATTTTTTTATCACAATTTTTTTTATTACATTGTATTCCTTTATGCTTTTTTCTACACACTCTCATAATTAGAAGTTTCTATGTCTTATAAATTTTGTGCAGCAAAGTAAAAAAAATCAGTAGAAAGCATGTAAAAGTGCAATGACATTTGAATAAATCAGAATATCAACAAAAAGAAAAAAAACAAATAATAATAAATAAATTAAAAAAAGGAAAGAAAAAACACTCAGTGTTTAGTTTATAAACAAATGTAGCCATTTCAGCATGTCAAATTTCATCTCAGTGGCATTCAGGGGGGAAAATTCATGAAGTTATTGTAAAAAAAAATTTGGTTAAGAACTGTAACTTAAAACACTTCAAATAATATTTTTTTTTTTAACTAATATCGCAATTTCCTTTATTTCACAAATTAAAATTTCGTATATAAATATTCAACAAACAGTGCATAAATAGCTTAGATTTTAAATACTAGAACAAGCAAATTAAGTAACTTTATAATAATGTACCTAATTACTTAAGCAGCATCAATTCTATTCACTTTTACTAAAATTTTTTCAACTTTTGATGCTTTTTCTTCGCTCATTTGACAATGAGACAATATACAAAAGATAGAAGAGATAAAATACTCTTGTTGAAACGAATTTAATAAATATTTACAATAAATATTCTTATAATTTTGTCCAAGGGTATATTTATACTTACTAAATGCAAATCACTTTTAATTGCTTATATCTTTCGTTATAAACATCTTAAATAGTAAAGCATGAAAATATATCTTTTATTACCAAAACGCAAATTTAGTTTCAAATACAAATATTAGTGCTAATAAAATAAAAGTATTGACATCTTTTGGAATCTCACCGGAAAACGTATTTTGTTTGCATATTTGCTTTTTGTAGAAGAGTGCGATAAGCTCTTTGCGTTAGCTTATAGCTCTGTATTTTTAATAATGGGGCTTAGGGTTGAGGCTGGATAGATAGCTGTTGTTGTTGTTCATTTACGTCGCACTAGAGCTGAACAATGGGCTATTGGCGATGGTCTGGGATACATCCCTGAGGATGATCCGAAGACATGCCATCACAATTTTGATCCTCTGCGTAGGGGATGGCACCCCCGCCTCGGTAACTCTACGACCTGCTCGCAAAGTCGAGCACTTTACGGTAGAACAGTTTAACGAGGACCAATACCGCACACCCTCGGTCCCTACTCAGACTAATCCAAGTGGTCACCCACCCGCACACTGACCACAGCCAGTGATGCTTGACTTCGGTGATCTGCTGGGAACCGTGTCTTAACGATCAGTCCACTGCGGGACGATAGATAGCTGGCGGTAGTAATAATAAGTTAGAAGCAGTTTGTGGCTTGGAAGAATTTGTAGAGAGACTTGAGTTTGGTTTAAAGATTAAAAGACAAGTTAAAGATATCGGTATATGATGGTTTCAGAAGCGATAAGGATTGGTAAAGTTCTTTCCGAGTGTCCTGGAATGAGGGACATTCCAGGAGAAAGTGATAGTTTGTGTCGATACCTGCGCAATACGGGC
Organism: Parasteatoda lunata; assembly: GCA_949128135.1. Classification (NCBI taxonomy): domain Eukaryota; kingdom Metazoa; phylum Arthropoda; class Arachnida; order Araneae; family Theridiidae; genus Parasteatoda; species Parasteatoda lunata. The sequence continues at coordinate 104,897,473 of OX421975.1, forward strand.
AGTTTGGGTTTTGTATCAATTTACACTTGTTACATTTGTCGGAAGAGTTTTAGTTCTGAGCCTAGCATCGAGATTTCGGGAGCTGATTAGTGGACAGTGTTTTTGAGATTCATCTTGTAAAGATTCATCTTTGAGATTCATCTTTGAGATTCATCTTTGAGATTCACAAGTGAAGGAAGGAAAGGAAGTATTTACAATTTTTCCATACACAGAATTCTTTATTGAGCTGTTCGTTACGGAAGATCTTCCAGGTCGACCTCATTGAGGTCTTGAGATAATGAAAGATGAGAAATTAAATAATAGTTTAGAGCTTTTTTTGCAAGTTGGTCTGCTTGTTCGTTTTCCTGTATGAGTTGCTGGAACCCAAAATAAATGAGAAAGATCTCACCCTTACGAAAATTTAAGGTATATTTAAGGTTGATTTGAGGTATTTTTGAGGTATTGAGATTGTTTTGAGGTATTCACCTTATCTGTAGGCGGAGCTTATTTTCGCATGCAGACGTAATGGTCCGCATAAACTTCCGGAGCAACGGGAACTTATTTCCTTTCTAATGTCTTTACTTAGGCTGATTCAATCATTGTTGATTAATATGAACGCCTACAGATAAGGTGAATATGAAAAATTCATTTTTAGGAAAAATACATAAAAGTTAAATAAAGTTTCTTTGAATACATAAAAGTTAAAAAAGAAATAAAGGTTCTTTGAAGTGTGTTTGTTTTTAAAGTCTCTAAATAACTCAATATAAAGATCTATACGCAAACATTACCTGGAATTATTACAGAATAAAGCTCTACACTATTTTTTTTTTTTTAATTTTTAACATGGGCAATATTTGTTTCTACTCAGTGATGAAGCCAAGGGCCCATGTTATCCCTCGCATGAAATTTTGAGTTTAAAATATATATATATATAATCTCAACAAAAAGAACTTTTCTGTATATATTTCTTAAAATTTTTCCAAAAATTATTTTTTATCTAATATATACGGTATTCTTATTCTTTAAATTTCAAGATTTCATCAAGCGTAATTTAAAATAAAATTGGTACTTTCCCATAATGTAATGTAAAATTTAAGGTAATATCTAAATAGAGAAACATGACTTTAACACTAAATAATTCAGATTCGTGTATGCTATATTTGACATATAAAAAATAAAGTTACTTTAAACCAGAAGTGGCATTTTGTGTGGCACACAAACTCAATTTAAATTGAAAAAAAATAATTTTTTAAAAAATTTGTAATATAAAATAATTAATAAAAATTAAAACAATATAGAAATCACATTAGTGTTTGTATCCTTGCAAGTTTTCTCCTTTATTATTTTTAATTGTAAAATTGTTTCATTTAAAAAAAAGGTAATTAAAAGTAATTTTCTGTTTATTATTTTCCTGCTCATTTAAATGCATAAAAATGATGAGCAAAAAACTGTGATTGGTTAAATGTTAGCCATTGTTTAAATTTCACTAGAAACAATTCAATTTTTCAAGATTTTAAAGATAACATCTGTGATATTTGCTAAATTATAGCTTTATTTGATCAAGAAAAAAAGCTAGTGTACGTGCAATAATTTAATGAAAAACACAAAACTTATTGACTTGACATAAAATTTATATTAATAATTGCCATGTTCAAGATTTTTTACACTAAAAGTGGTGCACAAGATGCTCAGTGTTGACCACCCCTGCTTTAAACAATTAAACTTCCTTAAGAAAAAGAAAATAAATGCATTTTAAGAAAATTTCATGAAGTAACATATCTCTTGTTTTTTTGTTTGCAAGCGGGAATTGAAGATATTGCTTTTATTTAAGAAAGAAAAAAGAAATACTTCCGTAATGAAATTAAATTTTTTGAAGAAAATAAAATTTCTGTTACAAATTGACAATAAAGCCACATTTTGCACTTCTTTTAATGTCATATCTAAAAGTCACAAGTTTTAAGCTGTGCATGTTTTTAGAATGCCATGAATAAGTAATATATATGCGAGATAAATATATCTTAACTTAATATTTAACTGCTAGAGACCAGTGTCTTAATTGTATTTCATGTATTAAACTTTAAAATAACTCTCCAGAAAAAAGATCAGACAACTGAATATTATTTTTTCTATAATATCTATTTTATATTATTTTTATTGACAATTTTTTCTTGCCATCATCATTGAACTTGTGATAATAGGAAAAGCTCATTTCGATTTAATAAAACAGATTTTTAAATTTCCAAACAACAAGCGTTAATAGATAAGAGAAAGATAAGAGAAAACGCCAACAATGTTTGGAAATCTAATGCAAGACATAATAATAAGAAGGTTATAGCGATGTAGCGGAAGTTTGTACGGACCGGGTGAAGTTACTTCCGCTTAACTAGCTGTTTGTTTGTTTATTTAGAAAACGAGGTGAATATTTAAGGCTGCTGAAAAAACAGCTATAAAAATTATACCTCATAAAGGTCGAAATTAAGGTGTACGAGGTTGCTTTATATAATTCAGCTTGTTTTGAGGTTGCTTAAAATTCACTTCAATTCAACCAGTCTGATAAGGTGATTTTTAAGGTATGGATGGTGTTTTCGACGCTAGGGAGCGCTGCTGTTGCCGCTTATACTTTCGGGTTACTGTTTCCGGTGTATTTTAAAGCCATTTGGCTCACAACGAGATCATTGTGTTTTAAGATTCTTGCAAAACGTGGTATTTGAATACTTATTATTAAACTTAAACTGCTTGCTCCTCGAACAATATGCTAACACTAACGTAAGATGGTGCACAGCTTGAAACACGAACAAATAGTAATAAACAAATGGAAAGAGGCCAAATCAAGACTGCCAAAAAAGAGTTATTCAAAATCTAGCAATCATGTCACCTTTCTTAACAATATATCTCTAAATAACTAAAGAAAATTTTCACTTCAAACTCACCAGAATTACATAATAACATTAATGTCTTATGAAATACGGCAGATTTAAGCTCAGAAATTATCTAATTTATTTCTTTTATTGAAAACAAAATTATCCGTTTGAAAATATCGCCTCGCAGAATAATATGTAGTAAGCAGCTGCAAATTTTCTAACCGGAACTAGAGCAAGCATACAGCTCGAGATTGTTATTGTTTACATTTCTACTGAAAACACCATCCATACGAGGTTGTTTTTTTCACACGTGTAACAAAAAAGGTCTGTATGAGGTGTAAAAAAATCAACCTTATTTCAACTAACGAAAGTGAGGTACTTACGAAGTATAAAAAATATACCTTACTTCAACTAAAGAGAGTGAGGTATTTATTGAGGTGCATGAAGTCATTTTAGTTATACCTAAGCTTGTTTTAAGGGTGTTTAAAGTACACTTCATATTAATTAGCTCACTTCTCCGAGTTCCATGCGGGCCTAAATACATAAAATTACAATGGAAAAGCAACAAATAGAATTTTAAACAAAGTTCTTTTAAAAACTAGAAAAACTTCTATTAGCCTTATTGTACTGAAACTTTGAGGCAATGCTTAATGTTCAAACTTCAACATTCTCATTCAATTAAAAAATAATAATAAAAATAAAGAAAAATAAATTTTAAAAAAATCTCACTAAATTTAGCTTTTGAAAAATTATTGTAAACCCCTGATTCTCCTCCCTCTCAAAATACTGTTTTAAAAACTGCTGCTTACGTCATGCGCAACTTTGCACTAATATTCCGGTTGCTGATCATTTACACTCTTGGAGTTTACTTGCTTGATTAAAGTTTAAAATTGTTTTGGTTTAAAGGTTAAAAAAGTTTCTTAATGATATTCTGTTTTATTGTTCCAAATTTAAGATATTTCCCTTTCGTTGATATAAAAAGTAGGTACACGATTTAAATGCATTTCATTTGTCTTATTAAATATTTAATTTGCATTGTTATTTGTTTTTTTAAGATAATTAATTAATATTAACTTAAGAATTTAAAGCTTAAATTTATGATTGGAACGGCCTTACCCAAAGGACATTAAATGGTTATTATGCTCCCTTCTTAATTTCAGTAAGTTTCAAGTGAACACTGAAATTATAATTTAAATTTAATTATCAATACTTTAATTTATTACTGTTGTAAATTGCAGCAAACAAATAAATTTCACGGACGCCTTTTTAATGTTATTCAAATGAACTACTAGTTCTACAGATGAATAAACAGATACAAATTAAAACTTAACAAACATTTATTAATTCTAAAGCAATATCAATTTAGTGATATTTACAAAACCTAACTAATTCGAACACTAAAAAATCAACAGAAACATTTCAATAAAGTTGCCATCATAAAAACCAAAGTGAAACAATAAAAATTAAATGAAAGCAGCAGCAGTCACAGTCACGTAACACTAACTATAGCAACATATTATAATCTCTAACATACTCCCACCTTGCAAAGTTAGGCTTATTGAGCTTTGCCACCAAAATTTTACGAAAGTTAGAATTTTGAACTAACTAGAGCCAAAAATAAAAAGAATGTTCATAAGTCCAACCGAAAAGGAATTTTGATGATTCCTCCCGACTTAGTTTTAGGAAAGTAATTCACCTCAAAAGTTTCATTGTTTTCTACAAAATTGTCAGTCTTTCTAGCAGCTTTTAAGACCTCAATATCAGTTTTGGTAGACACTTCTAATATGTAATGCCTTTGAAATGAACGGATCCTTTCACCCTTACTGGTCTTCAGTCTTGCAACTCTAGGAATACCATCTTTACCAGAAAAAAATTTCTAAAATAACTCCAAGTGACCAATCGATACGACGGACATTGTCATGTCCTATTGACACAACATCACCAACGTATAAAACATTATTTCTTCTTACCCCTTTGTGGACGAAAAGAGCAAGATATTCATTTCTAAATCTTTGTCTGAGATTTTCACGTAGCTTCTATAAATACTTTATTCGTTTTATGAGACAAGATCGGTCTACATTATCTAGATCTGGTGTTTCGCTGTTACCGCCTCCGTGAATGAACATTTCAGGTGTCAAAGGTACTAATTCATTTGGATTATCTTGTATGTAAGTGAGTTGCCTTGAATTTATTACTGACTCACAGTCACACAATATCGTGTAGAGTTCTTCGTAATCGATGGTAGATTTCCCTAGAACTCGACGTAGCAGTTCTTTGAGCATTCTTACCATTCGCTCCCACCAACCACCCCACCATGCTGCGGTAGGTGGAATAAATTTCCAAGTGATTCTCTGAGCTGTGGAGTATGCGACTATCTTGTCCCAATCTAATGTTTTCAATGCTCTGTTGGCTCCCACAAAGTTTGTGCCGTTGTCGGAATAAAGGATTGAAATCCGGCCTCGTCTGGCAATGAATCGTCTGAGGGCTTGGATATAAGCATCTGTGGTGAGGGATTGTACCAGTTCAAAATGAACCGCTCGGTAAACGGCGCACGTAAATAAAACGATCCAAGCTTTTCCTTTTGACTTCAAATAGAGAGGACCAGCATAATCTACTCCATTTACCTCGAAGACTTTTGTCAAGGTAACGGAACTCTTTCTCTAGGCAGCGGAGCGAAGGGAACTTCAACTGGTTTAGATTTGAAACGCTTGCACGTCACACATTTAGAAATAACTTCTTTTACTAACTTTTTTGCCTTAAGAATCCAAAACTTCTCTCTAAGTCTGACAAGTACGATAGAAGAACAAGCATGCATTGATTTTTCATGCTCTTCTGGTATTAACTTCATAACGAAACTATTACCAGGTAAAAGAATGGGAAATATAAAATCGTCAGTTTCATCACTATTTACAAGTTTGGTTCTTATTCGCAGTAATCCCTTTTCATCTCTAAATGCTTGCATTTTATTAAGAAACTTCTCATCTTGAAACGATCTTATGGATTTGAGAACTTCAGTTTCTGCTACTTTGAATTCTTCATAGCTCAAGTTACCTTTTAATTTATTTTCATGTGATGTGTTATGTATGAAACGAATAATCCATGACACCACTCTGATGTTTCTACTTTAAGAGGAAAAATTATCGCTCCATATTTCTGTAACTTCAATATTTACAATTGAAGATACGATCGTTCTTCTTTCTTCTCTAATCACTTCTTCTTCATTGACATCTTCCTCTGAGTCGTTAGTTGGCCATTCACGGGATGGAAGATACAACCAACAGGGACCCTCCCACCATTTTGACTGGCACAATTGCTTAGCTGAACAACCTCTACTTGGCCGATCCGCGGGATTCATGGATCCAGGTACATGTCTCCATGCTTGAACCGGTGTCAGTTTCCTAATTTCTTGAACACGGTTCTGTACGAATACACCCCACGTTTCTTCTCTTTTCAACCAAGCTAACACTGTGGTGGAGTCTGTCCAAAAATATACATCGTCGGTTTTAAACTCTTTTCGGACCTCAGTGGAGAGACGAGCAGATATTGTGGCACCAAGAAGTTCTAATCTTGCAATTGCTGTCTCTTTTTTTCACAAGGGGCAATTCTTGTTTTACTTTGTACCAGCTGTGCATAAACATTAGTCCCATAACAAACTCGCAGAAAGACTACTGTCGAATAGGCATACTTGCTCGCATCACAAAAAAAATGAAGTGAAATATTTTCAACTCCCTTATCGCAGAGCAACCATCTAGCCACCTTTACATTCTTCAAATATTCAAGCTCATTTAACCATTTTAGAAATTCTTTGCCTGGTTTTTGATCAACTTCAGAGTCCCAACCAATTTTAGACTTCCACAAATTTTATAAAAAGAGTTTTGGACGCATCATCACTGGACTGGTTATCCCTATGGGATCAAAAACTTCGTGTGAAGCTGATAAAATATTTCGCTTTATGATCACTTCATTCTTTGTTTCATTAACATCAGGAATATTTATGGAAAGAGTATCACTTTGTCTGTCCCATATCATTCCTAGAATGTTTGTTGACCTAACAGTGGATTCAGAGGGATTAGTGAACTCCCAACCTCTTAAATCAAATTTTCTTTCAGCCAATATTTCTGTGGCAACTTCGATAAACTGTTTTAATTCTTGCTCAGTTTCAACACTAACTAAACAATTATCCACATAAAAACTGAGTAGCAGTTGGCGGATAATGCCTTCAGGATATCTTCCATTTCCATTACTACAAGAAACACCAAAGATGACGATAATGTTTGAGCTCCCCTTGTTCATCGTACCATAGAAAACGTAGAAAATCTCTGTCTGGCTTATGGAGACCTATTTGCAAAAACGCTTTGCGTATATCTGCTGTTATGCCAAACTTATGGAGACGAAACCTTATCATTATTGAAGGAATTAATTCGATCAAATTTAGGCCCTTCTCAACCCAGTCATTAAGACTGGGATGTCCCTTTTGTTTAGACGAAGCATTAAACACCGGCCTAATCTTTGTTGTACTGTTCTCCTTCACCACGTGACGATGCGGCATATAGTGACTAGTTAATTTCAGTTCTTCTACAGGAACCTACAAGATGATGCCTTCTCGTTCCCATTTTTTGAAAACATTTAAGACATTAACATTACATAAACCCATTAAGTTGGGTCGGCTGTTCAACGACGGTTATAAAATAAAATATATTCCTCAAACAAATTTTCTGCTTTAAGCTTCCGAGTTGTTACTTGTAATCCTTTTAGTGCTAAATTAAAATTGTCAGGCAAAGGCAAATGTACGTCAAGCAAAAGGTAGACTAACAAGGAAACGTTGGTCTTCATCAACTTTAACAGTCTTTAAGAAATGATCTACCGAAGCGTTATAAAGTTCTTCTTTAGTCTCCTGTTCTCAAGGCCGGATTAACCATTAAGCACACTAAGCACGTGCTTAGGGCACCACAAAGCCTAACTAAATGTTTGCAGTACATAATTTTTTTTTTTTTTTCCTTGAAACATTGATATTATAAATTTATTATTTTGAGCTTCCATTTTAAGAGTAGATAACAACCATTTCTAAGTACGAAATTTCACATAATAATAATAAAAAAAAAAAAAACGAAAGATGTTTTGTATCAAAAATTTTTGGTCTTATAATGAAATTAGGTAGGGAATTTCTATGCGATAAAAGCTCTATTTATTTATCCATCACAATAATTCTATAACATACTGCCACGATTCATGTTTACAGAATATTTTTCGAAGTTGTAGCAAGGTAATACTTCGGCAATTTGATTTTTTTATGAAAAAAAAAATTTGATATAAAAAATTTTGATGCTATGATTTGATGTAAAAAAATTTATTTTTGATACAAAAAAAAAAAAAAAAAAAAAAAAACTATGCCATGCACGTTTGCAGTTCTTGTGCATGTTTTTGTTTATACTATATAAAATATTTGTTTATACTAAACTTTTAATCATATCCTTATTGCAACTGGAAAAGAAGTCATCAAATTACGTAAAGGTTGTGTTGCAAAATTTTATTTCAAAAATTTATGTCAAATAATTTTTTTTATTCACTAAATTAAGAAAAAGGAGCTGTGTTTAAGAATCATTTTTCGAAATTTCTTTGCGGAGGAGAGTTTAAATTTGCGAAAAATATGACCACACACTTCGCATCACTTATGATTTTTTTTATCTATATATATCGAAATTAGATTTTAAGATTTAAAATATATACTACGTAATATGAATGCAAGCAGCTAGTTTTTGAATAAGGAAAGAATTATAGGTTCCTTAGTCCTTAGAATCTTGTATAAATACAAATGTTATAAAAGTTGAGCACAAAAGATGGGTAAATTCACAATGTGAACCGGATGTTCGTTGACGGTGAAAAATACGTTAAGAAGAATACCCATTAAAACTAATTTAGTTTTTAAATCAAATGTAAGAAATAAGAAGCAAAAAAGTCACATTTTCAATCATTGAATTGGTTTTAGTGCAAGTAAACTATATTTTGTACTTCTTATAACGAAATTCGTAAAAATTTAAATTAAGAAATAAGAAAAGTACTGGAAATTTCAAATTAAAAATAAATAGCAAATTTAAGAAAGATATTTTTATTAATTGAATTTAAATATATGTTTAATAACTAATAAGGAAAATCCTTAATGATAATGATTATATATATATATGCAATATATGTGTGTAATTTCATCAACTTTTATTAAGATGATTATTTGAACATGTAAATATTTTGAATATAATAATATTATTTCTGTTACTAAAAATAAATTTAATAGTTGTGCTTAACTTTTACTTGTAGCTGGTGTGTACATCCGAATGAAATAAATAAATAATTAATTAAGGTATTTCCATTGTTCATTTAACTTTTTCTTAAAATAAAAATTGGTCATTCTGCATAAAGGAATGGGGAAAATATTGTTGTTCCTGTTATTTTATTATAAGTAACAGACTACTGGTAAACGTGGTTCAATTTAACTTGATCTTGCTTTCTGCCTATAACAAACAATCCCGCCGTAAAACAACAAAAGCTGTATGTTGCCAGCATTCGATTTCATGAATTCGAAGGTTTCTGAAAAGGACCACCGTGATTGTCACCGACATATGTGTTAGAATACAAAGCTAAATTTTCAGAGAAGAACCACTTTAAGGACAAGATAAGTCCAAGTGTAACCAATTGATTTACTGCAGACAGAAAACATCCTTTCATCTCAGATATCTTTAAGCATCCTATAGGTGACTCATTCCCCCTTCTTTAATTTTTATTTTTTTTAAGAAAAAGGGGTGCATATCTCAGAAAATTCAAATTGTTTTCTTGTCTTCCTTTCGAGGGGGGGGGTAGAGATACAAATAAATGGTGACTTAAGATTGAAGAAAGTGGGAGGTCTAGGAAAAGAAAAGTTTCTTTATTGTTGATTGACATAATTTTTAAGCAATAACATTTATGCTACAATCAGTAACTCATTTCGCGTATTTACACACCCCCGTATATACGTGAATGCACTGAATCCTACATGAATACACAGAAAAAGTTTATTCTACTAAAACATTATTCTAAATTATTGCTTTTGAAAGCATGCTGTAATAGTGTAAAGCTGATGTTGCTTCAGGTAGTAGCTAAACCGTTCAAATAATTTTATCAATAATTATTATTTATCGATCAATATTGATTTTGTCTAAATCAATATAAGTGAAGAGTTTAATTTTCCTATAGTATTATATTTTAATAATAAAAAATTAATTAAACTTAAATGTAAAAATAAAATTACAATTATTAAAAAATATATAATTTTTTTACATTTTAAGCATTCTATTACACAATAATACTCAAAAGTAATAAAAACAAATTTCAAGTTTTTGTTAAAAATACAATGTGACATGTTTTTTAAGAGGGGATTCCGTATTATAAGTTTTAAGAAGTAATTAGATTTTTTAAATTATTGATCTTATCGAAATAAATTTCATTCCATGACGTTATAATTAAAATAGTTATTCGATTTAAAATAAAAATCTTAGGTAACAATACACAAATTTTATTTCGATTTATTTTACGAATTTGTCTTTAAATGTTGTAAAGAATATGTAAAATATTTAGTACATAAAATTTTAGTAGGCAAAGTAGATTTTAGTTGGTTTAAGATAAATATTGGTTTAATAAAATTACATACATATGATTATTTACATTTATGATTATATTTTTCCAAACCTAAAATTATTTTATATAAAACTTATGTGGTATTATGCACGCTTATGCATACAGGAATAAAAAATATCGTAACACAAAAAGAGTGAATTAATTAAAAATGATGGTCTGTTATTTTCTACTGATTATTATTTAAGTTCAGTTTTTATATTATATTCATTGTTGCTATATTTATGTTTTTGTTTTGTATTATAAAAACACGAATGTTCTGAATTTGTAAAGGAAAATCTGATCATTGAATTTATAGTTATTTAAAGTATTTTGTTTATGTATTTATTTACTTATTGAGGACAGAGTGTTTATTTACTGTAACAGCTTTTTCAGACCTAAGTTTCTGATATCACTTATGAGAATTTCAAGTACAGGTCTAATGCAGTAGTTTTAAGTGATTTCTATAATTTTTTCTATAAGGTCATTTTTTTACTAGTCAAATTAAGATTTAATTGATTGTAATTTATTGCTCTTAAGCTCTTCTGTACCTTTGACTTTGACGGGTCAATAACTACGAGAAAGTCCAAAATATAAAACAAAATAGTAATAATTCTATTAGATAATTAGTTCTGTTTTCCACAGATGCAATCTAGAGTGAGTTATTATGAAATAAGTTCATTTCTGATTTTTAATCCAGATTTTATAGGATCATTAAAGATAATTGTTGCATTTATAAAATTACTCATCACTAAGGCCCGGATTTTGATGACATTTGCATTTTTTTGCATGTTTGGACATTTTTTGTCCTTTAGAGCATTTTCTTAGATTTATAGGGCATTTTTCTTTAAATTTTGGGGCATATTTTGCATTTTAAAGCATTTTTTAAATTTTTTGTTAATTTTTTCCATTTTTTTTTTATTTTTTATCATTTTTCATTATTACACTGGCTTCCAAACAATGAAGAAAATCTCTAGGATATTAACAGGTGAAGCAACATCTTTTCAAATTGAAGAAGAATTGTCAGTAAGTGAGACCGTCTTTTTCAAGTACGCACCAATAACATCAGTAGACGTTGAAAGAAGCTTCTTCAGGTATAAAAATTAACTTTCAGACAAGAAACGCTCGTTTACATTTCAAAATATTAAAAAAAAAAAATAATAATAATCCAATGTAATTCTGATATTTAGTAATATTATGAGATGGAAGTTGTTATACACATTGAAGTTTCTATACAAAATGAAAATGTTTTGGAGTCAATATATTTTCCTTTTTTTTTGTTGTTATTTTAGGATATAAAACATATTTTTCAAACTTTAATGAACGTAGAACAAGTATTGCATTGCTTTATATTTTTTGAAATGACTCATAATAATTTTAAAGAGTAAAAAATTGTTTTAGTTCAATATTTTTACTTTATTTAAGTCATGTATAAGGCGTTTTTAGCGCAATTTTCGCATTTTAAGGGCATTTTTTGCACTTTTAAAGGGCATTTTTTGCACTTTTTAAGGGCATTAATTGAGATTTTTTAGGTCATCAAAATCCGGGCTCTACTCATCACTATTTTTCCCCTCATTTATCTTCCTATCATTATTAATATATTAGGTTTAATAAGGAAAAAGGAATAATGAAAAGCATTATTATTTGTAAAAGTTATGCTGTATTATATACAGTGCGTAAAATTAAAAAAAAAGTAAAAAACCTGAATAACTCTTGATTTAATGATCGGATTTTATCTTACTAGATCGCAATCTAAATGGTTTGAGGGCCAAACTTAAAATATGCTATTTAGTTGGTGCAGAAGATATTTTTTTAAGTTATGAAATCAGGCAAACGCAAACGTGCTTCCTCTACCTACATATATAAATGTTGTTGTTGTTGAATTTGGATATTTGCCTCTCAAAATATTAATGGTATTCACAATATGGAAATTAAGATCCCAAAAATTTTTTTAGGTTGAAAGTTTGGACTCTTTCATTCAATTGCAGTTTGCATGCATTTCGCCATGTCTCGAGAACTTTTAAAACGAACTGAAAAAATTTTACACCTAATAATAAAATTCATTAACCTAAAAATAATTTCCTGTCAAAAATAGTTTTTTTCTTTAATTATTTATTATTAATGGTCAGAACAATTTTAAATTTAAAAATATACAAATTTTTATATAATTTTAAAGAATATTAATTTAAATGGTAAAATATAAAATTTGAACGAAATCTGTCGAAAAGTTCTTGAGAAATTAAATGTTAAATACATAACTTTTTTAAAATTGAATAATTAAGGTTTATTTGATTGATTTAGTACACATTAAATTTCATATTTTGTCATTCAAAATGACATTAGTTAAATTTTAAATTTAGAGTTCTTTCAACTATTCTCTTAATAAATAAAATAATATAAAATGATTAATACTTCTTAAACATTATTTTTGCAAGGAACTATTTTTAGGTAAATGAATTTTATTATTGTGTGCTAAAATGTTTTAGTTCGTTTGAAAAATTCTCGAGATATGGCTATTTATTTCGAGAGTCAAGAATTCGAATCAATTGGGAAAAAAGGCATGCTTTTTTTAGAAAAAGTAATTGTCTGTTTTTTTAATTTAAAGTATTTTGAGTCTTAGTATATATCAAAGTTCAAACTTTCGATCATAAGTTATTCAAAGTGTTTGCTTTTTTGCACATTGTACATACACACAAACATTTATTTTTTAAATATTAATTGAAAAGTTTTCAGTTGATTCTATTTTAATTTTTTTTTATTTAATTTGAATAAATACTTTTTTTTTTACAAAAAATTTTGATTTTATATTTTGAATTGATCCGTGACTTAATACTAGATATATTTTAATTGTTAGAGGGGGGCACCAAAATATTTTCAGTGCTTAGGGCCTCAAGAGGTCTTAATCCGGTCCTGCCTGTTCTGATGGATCCTGTATCCATATGGAATCCAATGTCCACATATCAGATATATCCATTTCTTTTACTAAAAGAGAAGTTACCAACATAGAATTGCATAAAGATGTATCGCTTTCAGAAACTTTTCCCGACAAAGTCCAACCAAGTAGTTTCCATGGCGACAAGTCCACAAGTTAATACTTTACGCTGACCTGTCATAAGCTTTCCTATCACGTCAGCTCCAAGAAGTACTTCTACAGGTTGCAATTCATTACCAATATCTGATAAAGTTATCTTCATTCCCTGAAGCTCCTTGATCCTGAAGTAACAGGTGTAATGTTATCACATATAGAAGACTGATCCAAAGCTTCCATGTTACAAGTTATGCTGTTTTTAGGATTTCTTAATCGGATTCTATAACATGTTTGTTCATACTTATCAGAGTTAATACCACCAAATAAAGAATGTATAAGTGTTTCTTTTCTTACAGGAGTATATCCCATTTGTTCCACGAGACTTTCCAAAATATACGTTTTTTGGGATCCCGAATCTAATACAGCTCTCACTAGAATTTCCTTGTTATCTGAAACCAGTTTGATTTTCAATGTCTGAAGAAACACTTTGGGACCATACTTCAAGTCTTTGGAATTTATCATTAAGTTGAAACTTTAAAATCGATAGAGCTTTTAAATCTCTTACTTCTTTGGCTAATTCCGTTTCGATTTTCTTCATGGTGTGAGTGAAGGCAATTCGCAGTCCTTTTCTTTGTGTTTTCAAAGCATTTAATTCCATTTTCAATTCGAAATCAAAACTAGTTCAGATTCACAGTTCGAAAGTTCACAAATCAAATTTTCAGTAATGTAAGTTCAAAATTCATCAAATCGAAATTCAAGATCAATCAGTTCAAAAAATCAATCAGGAAAAAATCAGTTCAAAATTCAAATCAAATTTCTATCAAATCGAAAGTCAAGATCATAACAAATAATCAATTAGTTCTAATCTAATTTCATTTCGAAATCCATTCCAATAAGCACCCTTGTCCCGCCGAGGGTACCATTCATGTTAGAAACCGAAGGAGAAATTCCAGATCGTTCATGGGCTGCATCTACCAGATGCTGGGTGCATTGGAAATACAAATAAAAATGACACATAGGCCTTCTAAATACAAAACGAACATTTATTCAACAAATCAAAACAGCTCCTAGGTCAGAGCTGCTTTTCCGACGGAATCATAACATCGAATATCAAAATCTGACGCCAAGCACAGAGGCGCGCATCGCCAACTCTTTCCTCATTGCACTTCATTTCACAACAAATATGAAAACAAAACTGAGAGATTTCCAAAAAGAAAATTTCAAACATCCAAGTTTCGAACGAGAACAGAGAATTCAAACAGAATCGAAATATATTCTCCCATATGCTAGACAACAGAAATTTAGAAGCTTTAAAAAAGAAGAAAATACAACAAGAAGAATTACAAGAGATTGTTATATTTGTGGCGAATCCCATTTCGCAAGAGAATGCCCAAAACAATTTAGTAGAGCGGCGGATAATTCGAAGAAAAACGAAGTTTTAACAGCCAAGATTCATTCTGAATTATTTAATGGAAATTCCAGCCTTGAAATTAATCCTCTACATTTCATTGATGTTCTAATTGACAAAAAATCATCGAAAGCTTTGATAGACAGCGGGTGTCAAATTCCAGTGATACATGAGAATTTAGTTTCAAACAGAAAAGGGTAGAATTATGCTTAGTAGCGCATTTGGAGAACGGATTGACGCGGGTCTCATGAGCTTCCATATAGCCTTGAAAAAAGAAAATACTATGTTATCGGAGCCAGTCGAAATTCTCGCTGCAGTAACAGAGAGAATTCAAGAGAATTGTATACTCCCCCTGAACATTTTGAATTTAATTTAATGTAATGAAGTCGTTACCATGGCAACCAAGGATGAACAAAAAGATGCGAACGACAAAAAGAAACAGCTACATTTCGAAGAAGACATACTGTGTGGTCAAATTAGTGAAGACGTCATAATTAAAGGCGGAGCTTGGGACTCAGAAGTGCAATTGAATAGCGAGAGTGAAGCAATACAATTTAAAAAAGAACAACCAACAAAAATGTACGTCTCTAGCAGATGCCTGGCGCTATAAGAAAATTAAGATGAACGGTTATTTATTTATTGATGGAATACTTCACCATAAAGAAAATATTTCAGGACAGCCTACTACTCAGCTGGCGAAATCAAAACGGAAAAAATTCCTTGAACTTGCTCACGATTCGATTTTTGCTTGTCACCTGGGAATGAAAAAAACAAAAGAAAGAGTTCGGTATTCTTTTTATTGGCCCGGACTTGCTAAAGATGTTTAAGAATATTGTAGAACATGCAAGGAGTGTCAATTAAGAAGTCCAGAAGAATGTACTGACAAAATTCCGATAATTCCTGTTGCAAGGGAGGAGCCAGTAGGGGGTCAGGGGGGCCAATTGCATCCTTGTCGGGCATGGTCAGCCCCCCCCCCATCGGGAAAATTTTAAGGTCTCATCCGGAAAATAGTCTGGTCACATTTTTTTCTAAATTATATCTAAAATTCATTCACAAATGCTAATAAAAAATTTTGTAATTGACTTTTAAGTTCTTATTTATTTATTTTTAAGAGCTAGTAACAAAAATTAGTAAAAATTGTAAATTCTATGTAATTGTAGTTTCACTGTACTACTCATAACTTTGCTCATACATTGCTAAACTGAGACCGGATGCGATTAGACATGGGTGAAATAGACAGGGTTAGTCCTACGTCATCAACGACGTCACTAGCTTTCCTCGTTCCAAACTTTGTTCCGCAAGGTGGCGTATTCGAGCTCTAGAATTGCGAATGGCGTTTCTCATGTAGTTAAAAGTGGGTCAACTATATCTTTGAATATATTAATATAGAGTCGAATTTAACCACTGAAATGGCAAGAAAAAGTGTAATTAAACTCTTCCATATCGTAAAGTTTTTCTCTGATGAATCTAAATTGATTGAAAAAGGAGAGAATGCTGTAGAAGCTAACTTTTTGTATATATGATTGGGAGAATTTGTATTTAATATTTACCATATAAATTCTATTTATAATCTGGAAATCGGAAATTTGTGAATTTTATTATTTGGAAAATGTTATTTCTAATTTATGTTTAATTTTTCTTAAAATATGTATATTATATTAAATCAATTTTTTTATAACATTGAGACCACTTAATAATTGTAAATAATTATGAAAATTTCAAAACAAATTAAAAAGTTATGTAAGGAGCATGATTAAAGTTAGATAAATTAGTAAAAATTATAAAACATTTAAGATACACGTTTTTAAAATAGCTCAAATTTATTGGTAAATATACTAAAATGATAGGAAGTAAAAAAAATATTATATATAACATAAACAAAAGTTTGAGAGTTGACAGGTCTTAAAATATATTTACAACCAATTAAACTGTAGTTATTATGAAATTAAAAATAAATTTGGATAATGGTGACTTGAATGTTACGTTCAACATAAGCACTGTAACAAATAAAATATTACTATGAAGGTAATTTATAAATTTTTGATTTAGACTGTCAAATGCAAATTTTATTCCATAAAAAGTGATAACAGTAACATTTGCCAAATATAAAAGCTGTATAACTAAATATATATGCATACATTAATTAAAAAAGAGTTAAGTTTCTAAATAAAAAAATTCTTAGAAATGTGAATTATATTTATTTGAAATTAATATTATTAAATAAGTAAAATTTAAAGACCTATCTGAATACATAGATTAATAAATATGAATGTTAAATAAAAGTTTATGTATGGGATAAGTATGTTTTAAATAATTCTAAAATAATTCATGTTTCACTTTCTTATCGAATAAAATAGGAATCTGAGATTTTAAGACAAATTGATGATAAACGAGCTTATTGATGGCTCCCTATCTTGTCGTCTAAACAAAATATAGAACTTGAAATTAAAACAAAAATATAGGAAATTTAAAGCTTTCTAATGCTTTTCTTTAATTAAAAATTTTAATTAAATAAAATAAATTCTCATAAATTCGCTTTAATTTAGCTATTCTATAAATTAAAATTCTGGAAACTAAACATAGTATTGACCCTGCACTATCATAACACTACACATTAACATAGCACAACACTAGTTATGTGAAGAAATAATCTAATATTAATTATCTAATAATAAGGTATCTGAATTTTCTCAAAAAATTAATGCATAAAACTACTGTTAAAAACTAATTAATGATGATGTTGGCAAATATAAACAAGAAAAAATGCCAAGTCAAAATAAATCTGAGTTTAAACTAAAACTCTGTGCAGATTTAACCATATGTATGCGTATTAAATAAGTTAGTTACGTAATTTATTCCTATTTAGTAGTTAAAAACTAACAGAAAATCTTAAGCAAACAAAGTTTATAATAACTACAAATTTAATCATCAGACATAATTAAATAAACAGACATTAGTATTGATAAATATAATCTAATTATAGATTAAAAATTAATTTTAGAACGTTGTAAAACAATGCATGCCTTTCCAAAACTAAAGAAAAAAATTAGATGTAGGTATAGAATAAGTAACAAATTCTAAATAAAATAGGACATTATTATAAACATGAAACAAGAGTTAAAAATATTGACGCTTAAAGCAAATATTGACGCTAATAGCATTTAATGCACTTAACTCGTAAAATCTACTGATACCCCGTATAAAGAAAACTACTTAAATTAGGAATAAGTTCCTTAGAAGCGCTATATAAATTTATTTATTTCAATAATAAATTAAAAATCTTGCCGTCTTAAATTCACACAGGAAATGCCATATAAATGGTTCGTTCGAAAAAATTGTTTGGAACGAGTTTGAAAGGAGGCGGGGTTTGACGTCATGAAAAACGTCATCACTGTCCTAGAAATCCTTTCCTACAGACCAGGCTACAGACACATCTTCATTTTCTTGGAAACTTATCTTTCAAACTGCTATTCTTTCTTCTGGAGAACTGAGATCACACCTCTTTGCTGGGAGAATAACTGACAAAAGCCTGAGGGATAGAAAGAGACCTTTTCTTTACCAATTCTTTTTTATGTAACGTGTTTATCAATGGTTTATGAGATCACATAATTGCTTTTTGAAATTCTCAAGCAAAATAAAAGTATAAGAATAAAATAAAAAATTTTCATCTTTTTTTTAATACTTTTAAATGAGAAAATCATTTACTTATTCGTATTCAAGGTTTATATTTTAATCAACGCAATAAATATGCAGTAGGAAAAAAAGAAAAACAGTAACAAAATAACAGATTCTTACTGACTTATTTTATGTACAGAGTATGAAATGCAAAAAGGGACCCTTTTTGCAAAGGGTCGTTAAAGGGCCTTGTTTAACGTTTGATTTAATCATATTTTCACGTACAAAGAGTCAATACCATATTTTAAGTTGCGAAAATGAACAGAAAAGCGCATTCTGTTCTGGATAAACATACAAGTTTGTCTATAGTTTTAGGTTTTTAACATTCAAAATGCGGAAACAGCCGCAATGGGGAAGATATGGTCTGAAGTTATGGCAGAGAGAGAGTTGGAAAGTTAGGGTCCTTTAATTTTAACTTCACTCTTCGATTATAACCCATTATCTAGAGAACTTTTTGAGTGTATTGAAAATTTTTTCCATAAAATTACGAAAAGCATTTTATACACAAAATTTTAAGCAAAAATAATTTTAAATAATTATTTGTTACTTTTTATTAGTTTATTAAATAATAGCAAAATATATTGACTTGTATGTTCTAAATATTTTTACATCCTTTTAATTTCAAAATACAAACTTTCAGATCAATCGATCAATTAGTTTCTGAGTTATCAAATTTTAAAAAAGTTAGTTTGATTAAAATTTTATTTATTTCGAATTATTCAACCGATTCCATTCTAATTTTGTATTTTACAATTTAAAATTACCTTCCATAAAATTATATAAAAAATTGTATATCTTGCTATTTTATTTTATCCGTAGTTGAACAACAGACCCAATTTTCGGTTTTACGACTACTAATGCTCAACTCCGTAGCCTTGTAATTTTGAACCAATCCAAAAGACAAGGAAACTCCTGGATAAGTACCCCCAGTGGTACTGATTTGTTATGGGTGCATGGAGGACTTTGAGACTCGACAGATTTAACTAGCATCAGTCGCCATTTACTACACGGGGATTTCAAATATTGGGATTCAGAATTTCTCCAACGCATATTATAAATATAAGAAATATTAAATATTTTATAACTATTTAAAACTATATTTTTTGCATGGTATTACCTTTGGAAAAACGAATTTTTGCAATTGTAAGAAAGAATTTTCGATTCAGTCAAAACGCAAAATGCTCTTGAGATATGACGAGATTGAGATATCATCATCATTATCATTGAGCTATTATTTCGAAGCTATTACTATGAAATTAACAAAAGAGGACAAAATGAAAGACGTTTTTATTTATTTATATCTGATATTAATATTGAAAGTGAACATCATTTCACCTTATTTTCCTCTTTCAATCATCATCCTTAAAATTATCAAAGCATATGTATATGGATAAACACCAGCTAAATTACCTTTCTATATAAAAAGGAAAAATTATTTTGCTATTATCAGCAATATTGACATATACTTCAAATGAATGTACAGTGCGCAAAAAAAATAAATGAACCTACCGGAATAAATTTTAATCTTAAGTTCGGATTTTCATGTTCTAGGACTCATTCTTAATGGTTCGAGAGGGTGACATCAAATATACTAATTAATTAATCCAAACGATATTTTAAGTTAGG
Organism: Parasteatoda lunata; assembly: GCA_949128135.1. Taxonomy (NCBI): domain Eukaryota; kingdom Metazoa; phylum Arthropoda; class Arachnida; order Araneae; family Theridiidae; genus Parasteatoda; species Parasteatoda lunata. The sequence goes on from OX421975.1 coordinate 104,917,691, forward strand.
AAATTAGACATAAAAACGTACTCTGATTAAATATAATTTTTTTCGATGGATTCGGATTTCTGACCCCCAAAATATAGTAGTTTCAATCCAGAAATATTGTTTTAATAGCTTTTTCAGGAACGCGCTTGAAAGTTAGGATCCTTTAATGTTAACTTTAGTTTTTGCGTATTTCACTATATAAATTTTTTTTTTAAGCGAATTGAAAAAGCTTTGCTTACAATTCCAATCAGATCAATCAATTCCTATTCGTTTTTCTAAAGATAATTTCATGTAAAATAAAATTTTTATAAACATTTATTATTGCTTTATTTAAGGGAAGTTGAGAAACTTAAGAAATGTAAGGTGTACAAAAAATTTTTTCATCATTTGCAATTTTAAATGTCAAAATACAAAATTTAAGCAAAATCGTTCAAATAGGTCCTGAGAGATAAAAAAATAAAAAACTTTTCGAAATTTGGTCCCCTTACATCTTAATTTTTAGTGTCCATTTTTTGTGACTTAAAATTCATAACTATGAAAGCAAAAGCAAATTTAAATCGCAGAGGAAAGAATGTTTCCGGTTGATATGTGGTAAACAATAATTAATTAACTGTGTGAAAGGTTATTCGTTGCAGGCGTATATCAATATGTAAAAAGCTTCTGCAGAGCGAAACAGAAATCTTGGTAGAAAGTGTGCTTTCAGCTTTGCAGCGAAACGAAAACATAGGCAGACAAACAGCTGCCATGCGTGGCAATTTTTTTTAAAAATGTAAGTTAGTTAATATTCGTTTCTCGGATGCAAATTTCAAATTTGTAAATTGAAAAATAATTACAAATTAAAGCTATATTTTTTTAATCTAAATTTTAAGCCGATGGGCTTACTTTTTTTCTCAAATGGGGAAATTAGCATTTTGCCGAACATAGATGTTCACTTTAAAGCATCTTTAAAAAGAAAAAGGAATCGCAAGGAGAAATTTTAAAAGTCTCTCTGTATTTATTTACAATATATATTAATATCGAGTCCCCTGATTAAAATAGCCCTTTTTTTTGTCCGTAAAATTATACTATGTAACAATTTTAAAAAAATTGAATTTCACAATTTTATGGGCATAACCAAAACGGGGCATGATATCTTTAAATAGAATACGTGGATGCAAAAAATTCACTTAATAAACTTTGTTTGCAAAACATTTAAATGATTCAAAAGCCAATCGATGCATAAAAAAAATAACATTTTATATCAAAATGTTCTTTAAATGTTTTGTTAAATGTGCATGAAATTTCAAATTTTTATTAACGAATAATTTTTGCGTTATGAGAGTAAGAAGCGTAGAAATTTTTTGAAATAGCGGTTACTGCTGGTACTATTTTTCTTTATTACAGAAGTAATTTTTACGCTTACAATGTATTGTAAATTGCACCGTACAGTACAAAATATATCGATAATAGAAAAAAAAATTATATTTAAATTTACATTAGAAGAAATCTGCACATTATGGTATCAATATTAGTGATTTTAGATTCTTAGAAACACACTTGAAAAAAATGATGTGAGAAAAAAATGTAAAGTATAAAATTCGTTTTAATTTAAATATTTTGAATTAATTTGTTTAAACCCCCCTGTCGGGGGAGACTTAACCCCTTGTCGGGCAGAGTCTGTGCCAGAAAACATAAATACGTTTTATGTTTAGTTGATCAACATTCCCGTTGACCCGAAGCCATCCTTTTACGATCGTTAAATGCTAAAAGTACTTGTGACGCTCTTTTGGAAATTTTTATGGGGAATACCCCGAATGATCGCAAGCGACCAGGGCACCAACTTCGTATCAAAAATGACACAAGAATTCATAAATCGTCTCGGATCGTCACCCAGATTATCAGTTCTAGGATATGCTGCGAGCAATGGCCTAGTAGAACGATATAATAAAGTACTAAAAAATGCTTTACATCACGTAATTCGTACAAATCCACATGATTGGGATAAATGTTTACCTTTTATATTAATCGCTTACAGAGAAGTTCCCAACTGCACTACTGGTGTATCACCCTTCAAATTTATGTATGGTAGGGAAGCGAGAGGACCACTCAGTGTATTGAAATCTAGCTGGAGCGGAGACATTCCTATTCCTTTAAATATGAGTAAGTCTATAACTGATTATCTACAAGAATTAAAAATTAACCTTGAACAAGCAAAGTTGGTAGCAGAGGGAAAACAACAAGCCTATTCAGATTACTTTAACCGGAGAACAGCCTGTAAAAGTTACAAGCCTGGAGATCTAGTATACTTGCTTATTCCAGATAGCAGAAATAAATTATATGCTCGATGGAATGGACCCGGAGAAGTCATCAGACACTGCCCGCCACATTCTTATATGGTTAAGCTTCCAGGCGGTCGAGTTAAACAAGTTCATGAAAACAAGGTGAGACGTTATCAAGCTCGATGCGATTGGTGTAATTTTCGAAAACGAAGATGAATTTAGAGAAATCTTAACGATTCCGGAAAAGGGCTATTCCGTGCCAACAAAGAAGACAAAAATCAACGAAGAAATAGAACTTAATCATCTAAGTGCCGATGAAAGAAGAAAAATCGTGTCTCTTATGTGCCAACATCAGGCACTTTTCACTGATAAAATAAGGAAAGCGAATGTGGAAGAACAAAAAAATCGATTGATTCCTAATAAAGAACGAAAGAAGCCTTGAAACCAAGAGTTGATGAACAGATCGAAGAATTGTTGAATGCAAATTTGATTGAAGAAAGTGATGCTGATATCGCACATCCTGTAGTCTGTGTTTGCAAGAAAGATGGAAGTTTACGTTTATGTATCGATTACAGAACTTTGAATACAGTTACAAAACCCGATGATTTTCCTATGGAGAATTCTACTGATCTAATGTACTGCATAGGGAAATCAAATTTAATAACTACCTTAGACTTACTTAAGGGTTTTTATGCAATCCCAATGGAGAAAGAAAGTAAAGAGTACACATCATTCATAACACATCGGGCCCGATACCGATTCAAAGTTATGCCATTTGGTTTGAAAAATGCTGCAGCTACCTTCCAGAGCAATGGTCTGGTTTATTTCATCGACAGGCCATTTCATCGACTAGTTCATTTCGTCGACAGGCAGTTTCCTCGACAGGGTTGTTTCGTCGACAGGGTCATTTCATCGACAGAGTGATTTCATCGACAGGGTGATTTCATCGACAGGGTCTTTTCGTCGACAGGGTCATTTTGTCGTCAGGGTCATTTCGTCGACAGGGTCATTTCGTTGATAGTGTCATGCGTAATTCTGAAACTATTTTAGAAATTTAATCTGAATATTTTTATTATTAATTAGAAAAATGCTATTGTTTAATTTTTATACTAAAGTAAAATTCTTTATGGCTGTGTATTTTTCCAATCGCACTAAAAGAAGCTCGCTTTTTAAATTAATTAATAGGTAGTTGAGAACGGTTGATGTATCAAAATCTACTTTTCTGTATCTAAATCGTACTAGCTCGACACTTATTTTCAGGATAGGTAAGGACTGTCTTCAGAACATGACCAAGCATGATATCCGGATCGTGGTCAACAGTTAATATAGTGTGACGTTAGCAATGAAATTATTTTTAATATCCAATAAAATTAATAAAATAAGATATTCTTAGAATTAAAGGTAAAAAAAATATATTACAATGAAAATTTAGACACTATTTCAAGGAGGGAAAGGCTACACTTATAGCTGTAAAATTTTTCAGCTTTTTTACATACATTTTAACAAAAACATAGACTTACGTCGAATTCTCACAGAAATGAAAATAATCATGGACCTAATAATTATATCTGCATAAGTAAAAAAAATTCTAGGTTTTTTTATGGTGGAAAAGTAATTTCTTACTGTTCACTTTAATTGCAATTTTAAACTTTTTATTCAGCATCTTTAACATTAGGACAGGAATATGCCTATTCGAACAATAGAACTTAGTCTTAGTTTCGTTACCACTATTAGAGGTTTTGAAGAAGTATAGGAACGCAAACATGATGTTTAGGTATTTACCGAGGAGGTTGTAGACTACTACAATATTTAAAGTGCTACTCACCTTGCCAAAAATGTTTAGAAACACAGGCGTAACGTTGCAAGCGTGTTAGTGTTTGCTCTTCACAAAATATGTTTTTTCTACTAATAGTGAATTTAATAATAGTATTAATTATTAAATTCTAATCTAATACTATTATTGAATTATACTATTATTATTATAATTAAATAATAATAGTGTAATTTAATAAGAATAATAATAGTAGTAAATAAATGATGAATTTATTCATTTTTTATTTGCAGGATTTAAATTACACACATTCTGTTTAAAAGAAAATGAACAAAAAATCAAACCTGGAATTTAAACTTAAGAATAAATAACTCTTACTCTACAAAAAAGAAAAGAAAAATCTTGCAATTAAAATTTGACCAATTTAATTGCTAAAATTTTTTAACTGATTTTCTGTACAGGATGAAAACACACTTTTCAAACGCTTTCTGACCACTATTAGCACAACTTATCGCCAATCAAAATTTTGATTATTTTCGGCCTGAACAAGACAGGAGGCTCAAAACTAAAATATAGAAAAAATGAAAATAAAAAATGTATATATATATGTTACCGGCAAAGCATGAAATGCCGGCATTGTATAGAATACCTGACGTTTTTAGGCAAAGTATGATATGTGAGAAGTATTACATACTTTACCTAGCCGTTGTATAGAATGCCTAGGAATTCTATACAATGCCGGATGCTATTTAGGCAAAGTATGAAATAAACGTCCTGATGAGGTTATTATGTAAATTGTGTGCATTTTACTGTGAATGAGCGAAATCGGTGGTTGTTGACTTTCACCGGTGAATGTTGACAATCACATAGTCGCTTTGGTAAATGTCCGAAATATTTATTACATCCGATTTGATATTAATTTATTCGTGGATATAATTACATTTATTTGATATTTTAATACCAACTGACGATAGATTAGAAGAAATATCAGTGTTTGGAGTATCGGGCAAATGTATACCGGGCAGTGACCCTTGACCTAAAAAAATATCAGTGTAGGGTATACCGGGCAATGGCACTTGACCTTAAAAAAACATCAGTGTAGGGTATATCGGGTAGTGGCACTTATTAACCTTAAAAATAAAAAAAAATCAGTGTAACGTATACCGGGCAATGGCGCTTAAACTAGACCTAGTATATATATATCGGACATTTACCAAAGGTCCAGTCTTACTAGTTTTAGTTAAGTGCCATTACCATGTATACATTTTCCCGGTATACACTACACTGATGTTTTTTTTTAAGGTCAAGTGCCACTGCCCGGTATACCCTACACTGATGTTTCTTCTGATCTATCGTCAGTAAGTATTAAAATATCGAATAATTGTAAAACTACCGATTTCGGTCTTTCACAGTAACATGCATTTCTTAAAAATAAAAATGTTATTCTGAAAAAATACTAAGAGTGCCATTGAAAAACATTTATTCAAAATGTGGAAAAAAAATTAAAAGTTATGCAAAACAAAATTTAAGCCTTTCTTATTAAGGGAAACAAAATTTTCATATAAAAAATATGAAATTCACTTACTTGTTGCAAAATGGCAGGCTTGAATGACATTTTATTAAATTTTTCCATGTAAATTTCATTAAATTCCTCCATTTCCATGTAGCACAGAAAAAAATAATATTTGTTATTAGTCAAAAGTCACGAGCCTTGCCGAGTGATATTTGAAACGAATCGGAGATGTATTTTATACTTTGCCGGTTTCTCATTTGACAATCTATAGCATGCCTAGGAAATGTATGAAATATAAATCATTTCATACCCTGTCGATGAAGTGGTGTCGACGAAATGGCCCTGTCGACGAAATGATCAAGTCGATGAAACGACCATGTCGATGTAATAACCCTGTCGACGAAGTGACCATGTCGATGAAATGATCCTGTCGACGAAATGACCCATTCGATGTAATAACCTTGTCGACGAAATGACCCATTCGATGTAATAACCTTGTCGATGAAATGACCCTGTCGATGAAACGACCCTGTCGACGAAATGACCTAGTCGATGAAATGAATGCGACCCATTTTCTCCTGACTTTACAACTCATTTACAACATCTTCAGAAAGTGTTTGCCAAACTAGAAAACCTCGGATTTACTGTGAATTCCGAGAAGTGCTCTTTGCCAAATCTCAAATTTACCTTGGTCATATCATTAGATCTGGCTGGAAAACATCAACTTGATCCCGAGAAGGTTAAAGCCTTCCGAAACCTCGAAATCCCTACGACGAAAACACAATTGATTGCTGGGTTTGTTCAATTACTACCAAGATTATATCCCTTGTTACGCAGAAATAGCCTACCCACTCACAAAGAAAAGAGCACCTGAAGCGCTGGAACATTGGAATGAAATACACGAGAAAGCTTTTATTGAGCTCAAAGAAAAATTAAGTTATACACCGGAGCTATATACAACGACTAAAGACTTGCCATTCATTATCCATTCTGATGCTTCTCAAATCGGGATCGGAGCCTGTTTAGCTCAACAGAGTGGTGAGAAAGAATATCCCATTTGTTATGCGAGTCAGAAGCTTTCCACGACTCCACAAAGCTGGCCAACAATTGAAAGAGAAGCGTACGCCACTGTTTGGGCTCTAAAGAAATTTGAACATTGGGTGTTTGGTTCAAACATCAAAGCGATTACCGATCATAACCCCCTCGCTTTTGTGGTGTAAAATACACCACAATCATCAAAATTACAGCATAGGGCACTTGCTCTTCAAAAATATAATCTACAGGTCGTTCACTGTCCAGGATCAAAATTAACTAATGCAGATTGTTTACTTCATAAACAATGTGTTTAATTTTGGATTATTTCTTTTTTTTTATGTTTGAAGGTAAATATTTTATTCATTAGCCTATAATAGATTATATAAGATGGGCTTAAAAGCTCAGTTATAGGTAATTAAACATTTTATGAGATTACTTAATTTTCAACTTTCTATTTTTCATATTAATAATTTTTAATATTTAAAATGTTTGTTATTATGTAATTTCAGCTAATCAAGTTTAGATTGAATTATATATTTTGAGAATTAGTGTATAATAATTGATAATACATAATATTCCTTTTGCCTATTATCAAACTTATTGTTTCACGGAAATTTATTAAAAATGTTTATGTTATATTAATACTGATTATTTGAGATGAGGATTGTTTGATAAAAATATTTTTGAATATTTGAAACCTTTATTGGTTTGTGTATTATGTTATTTTCTTAGTATGAACATACCCATTTTTGTGAATAATTTTTAATTCTTTGGTATTTCTGAACTTGATTTTAGAATCTAATGGTTTAGATCAAGTGACTAAATTTTGAAGCATATGTTAAGTAATTCCAGCAAATATGTTTAGGGTAGTTCATAGTGTTTTTATGTGATTAAATGTTTCACAAGTTTATATTTTTATTATTGTGCAGTTTTGTGTTTATTATGCTAAATTCTAATTTTCAGTGTCAGTTTTGTGTTTGAATTTTATTTAAAAACCCAAACCCATAACTTGAGGGAAAGGTGTAATATCAGAATTTATAATTTTAACTATTATTTGTTTTAATTCAGAGATGGGGCTGCCATCGCATTGCTTTTGGTAGTTACCTCTTTCCTAAAAGGAGTAAATAATATTCCAACCGGCAACGAGCAAGGTTGTCCGGCTTAAGATCATTTGTTTATGTTTTGTTTCCTAATTTTCAATAAATGTTATGAAGTTTAATTTTGGAGTTTATTCAATAGATCCATACACACGAACCGCTGATACCACAAAGGACTTTTGAAAAACAAAAATAAGCACTTTTTAAAAATGCTACTCACTCTGATTGAGCCAACTAAAATAATAAATTTTTCCAGTAGTGACTACTTTCCCTTTGTATGTAGCAGTTTTGTTAGAATCTTCCCCAAACTCTTTATACAAACAAGAATAATAATTTTAAGCACAATAAAAATAATTTTGGACAGCTTAACCACTATAATGTAAAATCTTTTATAACAAATTTGTCTTAGAAAAATAAGGTTTCTTGCCAGTATGAACACGTCTATGAACAGGCAATGTACTCTTAGGTGAAAATCTTTTATTACATATGAGACAAGAATATAGTTTTTTACCAGTATGAGTGTTGATGTGTCAAGTTAAATTTGATTTCTGCAAAAAAATCTTATTACACACACTACAAGAATAAGGTTTTTCACCAGTATGAACATGACAGTACACAGAGAGATCATGTCTCAACGAAAACCTTTTATTACACAAGTCACAATAATCAGTTTTTCACCATTACGTGTGCGAGCATGTACAGTTAATTTCTGTTTCAGTGAAAAACTCTTATTACACAAACTACAAGAATAAGGTTTCTCACCACTAAGCACAGACAGCACCGCCTTTGTTGAAAAACTTTTTTTACATATGAGACAAGAATAGGGTTTTGCATGAATATGAGTGAGAGCGTGTGTAGAAAATCTGTTTTTGTGATAAACTCTTATTACATACACAAGAACAAGATTTCTCACCCATATGACCACAACTATGCATAGACAGTTCACTTCCCGTAGCAAAACTTTTATGACACATTAAGTCACATTCATTAGAAGACTAAGGTTTCTCGCCAGTATGAACACGACTATGCACACGCAAATTACTCTTATCTGAAAAACTTTCATTACATAAGTCACAGGTATAAGGATTTTCACCAGTGTGTGTGCGAAAGTGATGAGTTAAATTCCACTTACTTGAAAATTTCTTATCACATACACTACAAGAATAAGGTTTCTCTCCTATATGAATACGGCTGTGCACAGTTAGATTTGACTTACTTGAAAAACTTTTATTACATTCACTGCAAGTAAAAGGCGATCCACCAGTATGGACACGCCTGTGCATAGACAATGTTTGACTACGTGAAAAACCTTTATTACATATGTCGCAAGAATAAGGTTTTTCACCAGTATGAACACGACTGTGCCTGGAGAGATTATGTCTGATCGAAAACCTTTTGTTACACAAGTCACAAGAATAAGGTTTTTCACCAGTATGTGTGCGAGCATGTACAGTTAAATACTGTCTCTGTGAAAAACTCTTATTACATAAACTACAAGAATGAGGTTTTTCCCCAGTATGAACATGACTGTGCACAGACAATTCACTTCCTGTTGCAAAACTTTTATTACATAAATCACAAGTATAAGGTTTTTCACCAGTGTGTGTGCGAAAGTGTTGAGTTAAACTTCTCTTACAAGAAAATTTCTTATTACATATACTACAAGAATAAGGTTTTTCACCAGCATGAGCGCGACTGTGCACAGACAATTCACTTTCTGTTGCAAAACTTTTATTACATAAGTCACAAGTATAAGGCTTTTCACCAGTATGTGTGCGAAAGTGATGGGTTAAATTCCTCTTACTTGAAAGTTTCTTATTGCATATACTACAAGAATAAGGTTTTTCACCGGTATGAGTGCGACTGTGTATAGTCAGATTTAACTCCCTTGTAAAACTCTTATTACATTCACTGCAAGCATAAGATTTTTCTCTCGTACGAACACATCTGTGTGTAGATAATGTTCTCTCTTGTGAAAAACTTTTATTACATATGTCACAAGAATAAAGCTTTTGAATAGTGTGCTGGCTATCATGATTTAAATTCATCTTCATTGAAAATTTCTCATTACATACACTATAAGAATAAAGTTTCTCTAAAGTACAAGTGTGACTGTGTCTAGTTACATGCTCCTTCTGTGAAAAAAAAGAAACTACACTATGTACTTTAAAAAAATGAAGATTCTTTTCTGTATGAGTTAAAGGCACATTCTGTCTTTTTAACTCATACTAGCTGTTACGCCCTAATAACCTTTGTATAGCTAACTATCTTATTGAAGATATTTATATGGGGTGTAACGATAAGGCTTCATAGGTGTGTACCGACTTAGATTTTAGTTTCTATTACTGTTTTACTTTAGATTACTGTTTTAGACTTAGAAATTTTTTTTTTTTGGAAAAGCTACAACAAAAATTTTGTAGATTGAGTAACTGATGAAAGCAAAAATTACTACACCATTAAAATATTCCAAAAGAAGTATTTAAGTTATCAGTAATTAGCCATTAAAAGTATTAGGTATTAAACTATTATCAATACATTTAAGTTATACAATGTAATGAATGAATAACAATCAAACATCACATTTAAATACCATGCAATACTATAGTCTTAGGCAATGTAAACGCCTTTCTTCAACTTTTCACAGTGGCAGTAGAAACTAGTTTAATGAAGTCAGACAGTCTTTTCTTGACTATTATCTTAGGTAAACATTAAGTGTGATGAAATACTGGCTACTGTATCCAAGTAAGGAAGAGCGATTCTGAAAAAAAATTAATAAACAAATAAAATATGTCTTGATATAATTTAGGCATGAATAAAATTTTTTTATTCCTATTAAAATCAATATTTAAATTATGTCAACAGGTACAGTGCACAAAATACATGAAAGATATTACCTAAATGTTTTTTTGTTCTAAGAAGTTGACTTTTAGGAAATAAGCGCCAAACTCAATGACTCATATGCTAAATATGCTGATAAGTAAGAAACCAGCATACTTTCTCTGAATTAACAAACCTCCCTCGTAGCAAAAAGATATCTAACATTAGGAAGATGCAATATAATATTGCTGTGCTAGAAAATGCAAGACTCCTAAATCCTGTCTTCTAATATTATAACAAATATTATATAAGATTAAATAGTGTTCAATCTAACATTCGAACGTTTTAAAATTACTATCTATTTCATTATTTTTGGTCCAGTGCCATTTTTTTGAGAAAGGCTAGTTCATGTTATTAAATAAACGTTTATTTATGAAAGGCAACAAATAAAATATTATTTAAAATATCATTTTTAGCCAAATAAATTTTAGGCCAGAAAATATTAATGAAAGTAAATTCTGTTAGCATATAAAACTGGAAAAACTATTTCAACGGTTGAGTTGTAACTTCTTCATGATTGTTTACACTGCATCACCATATTGTTCTTTGTTGGCAGCCTATACAATGAATCGCTTCACCCATTTAAGGTACTATTTATAATTTAGTAATTTTTAGTAAACTTTATAAATTTAAATGATATTTACATAAAACATTATAGTATCACAGTTTTTTCCTTTAGAAAAAAAAAGAAAGCTAGAAAAGTATTATAAAGCGCAATGTGTAAGAGAGGATAATGTTGTAGAAACATTCAGTCTACTTAATAATCTTTACCGCTCAATCAAAGCTTTAAAGAATTAATTTAATCATCATATATCTAATAAAATCAGTAAATATCATGAATTGTGATCACTATTGACAATAAGTAGTCTATGCATTGTAGTTTTCTGTGTTAAATTGTGTTGTCTAACTATAAATAATAAGTAAGGAAATTAGTTCAGAATATGCTTGTAAAATGACGTTTACTTAGCTATTCATCTGCGAGGGAATTCTTCTGCAATAATGAAAAAGATTAACACAAATATATCTATTAACAAATTTAGTATCTTAAAACAATTAAAAATTAATCATTTGCTACTTTTAGCTCAGTTAAAACTATTACATTGTAGAATGTTTAAACTTTAATGCAAACAATATTGTTACCGTATTAAATTTTCATGATTTCCATGAATAAAACATTGTTATTTAAATTTCTTGAATATAGACTGATGTGTATGTTTTTATGTATCATTATTTATATTAATTAGTAAATGATTAAAAAAATAAACAATAATATGATCGATTAAAAATGGTGTTTATAGTGAGCAAAACTGGAAAGTTGGTACAATTTTTATTAAGGACGTTTAATGCCTGAATATTCACTCCTGCTAAAAAGTAGATCACAAAAATTTATTTTTTAAATTTCACAATGAATGTTAAAATTTATATATGGCAACATGTATATGGCTCTGCTTCTTTTACAACAGTGGATGAATGGTCAATATTAAAAAGAAAATAAAAGCTAAAAAAATTACAAAATTTCAACTGTGTAAATGCATTTCAGGTGACAGAAAATTGAAAAAAAAATTTTTTTAATGCAAATACAACAGCTAATAATTGTTGAACTAACAATCGAATCAAAATTTTTTTTATTACATTGTACTCCTTTATGCTTTTTTCTACACACCCTCATAATTTTAAGTTTCTATGTCTTACAAATTTTGTGCCACAGAGTAAAAAAAATCTGTAGAAAGCACATACAAGTGCAATGACATTTGAATAAATCGGAATACCAAAAAAATAATAATAAATAAATTAATTTAAAATAGGAAAAAAAAACACTCAGTGTTTAGTTCATAAACAAATTTAGCTATTTCAACAAGTAAAATTTTTGGGCTTGCACTGCTCTCTTTCCATCCACAGCACTTGTTTAGCATTCATTTCTCTGGTATAAAGCAATTTGTATGGTTAAAAATCACGCTCCCTGTAGCTTAGTGGGAGACTGGTTTCACGCATATACTCGCATTTGGAAGCTTTCGCTTTTTCTGTTTTTTCAAAACGCTCAATATACTCCCGCCTACGATCTTTGGCTTTTTCTTTTTTGATAAGTTTGTACCTGGACATCATTCTTTGACCTTTCTCAATCAAGATTTTTTTGTTTTACAAGTGATTAGTACTCAAGGAGGTCTTGCTAAAACATGACCTGATAATTAATTGAGGTTGGATTCTTTTATGATACACTGTAAAAAAATATTTAAAAAAAAAATATGCATGTATAGGAATGCTTGAAGTCATTACAAATTTTGTGATTTGTGACTGAAGCACTCTTCAACATTATTTTCTTGTTGATTTTTTTCTAGTCGTGTCATTGTGTAACGTTCACAGAAACATTCAAAGCATCCCATGGATATCACAGTATAGCATTTGCAATGGATAGCTGATGTCATATTTCCTGGCCGATTCATCACGATCATGGGCTCACCAGATTCAACTCATGGGTAATGTGAGCTTATATCATTGATTTTGAGATCTCTCAAGCTAAATATCTCATGTGAGCATGTTTAAAAATTATTGCCAAGCTCAAAAATTTATTAGGAAGGTGATAGTCTTAACAGCATTCGTATTGCGATGCTCAAAAATTCTTGCATATAGTAATGCTCCGAAATTCATTCCGATGTCCAAAAATCTATTGGTGCGCTGTTGAAATCAATAGCAGCAAACAGAGCAAAAATCATTAACTCCCTACTTGTTGAATAGTGCTTAAAATGACTACAGGCACCCCATCCTATGTATATTAACTTATTTTAAAAAATGTAAGTTATTTTTATTGTTAATACAATAACATATTTTTTTTAGTAATGCATATAAGTCTGTGGTTAGAAAGTTCTTCCTAGTCATTTCTCGAAATCATTTCTATGCCTCAATGTGATCAGCGACATGGATTATGAAGATTCATCTTCATCCTTCTTGGAGGATAGAGATATGTCAGATTTAAAAGATTCTCCCAAGACTTTCACTTCCTACACCTGTGAATTACCTAGTCTCAGTGGACCCTTCTTTCCCCATGGGTTTTGAAATTGATTACCCACTATGTCTTGAGAAATCTCAATACAAGAGTCTAGTTTGTTCCTTTTCTTTAGGCAATTCTCCTTCACCTGTTTCCCAAGATTCTAAAGCTAGACCTCATTCACCTGCAGCTCAGAATTCTAATGTCAAATGACTCTGCCAATCAGTCATGGATGTTTTTCCAGAAACCATATCTAATTCTGTGATTGCTTTGAAATTGGATGACAGTTGTAATAGTGCGAATATGCTGCCCGCATGTAACAGGTGCCTGCATTCATATCTTCTCAGGAGCAGTAATGTTATAGGAAAAAAAACTGCTGCGAAACTTTCTGAGATGTGTGACAGAACCCAGACAGTCGACCCAAAGGGCTCAATTTTTTTTATGAGCTCTACGCTTTGCAACGCTGAACATTGCACTTTAGTAAAGATATTTATATTCCAAAGTATATTGTCATGACCATGCAAAAGACTATATTTGCTTTGTACAAAGTGAGGAATTTTGCCCAGTGGCTATTGACTATTGGGCACACAACACTTTTCAAAGAAAATGTTAGAACTTGCTCCTACCAATATCTCAGTCTCTAAAGATATTTATTTTCTAATCTCAAGTTTTCGCAGTTCAAAATTTTGAATCCAGAATTTATATTAGCTCAAATTAATTTTCAATATAAAAAAAAAATCAAATTAGAAGTTAAATTTTTCAAAATTAATATTTTTGCAATCTTTAATGCGAAAAATAGATGCTCGTTTATTACAATAATAGTTGATAAGATATCTTCAATACAAATATCTTTCACTGACATATTCAATTAACTGCAATGAGAGATTCTAAACCTTTAAGAATTACCTAATAAATAATATATTAAAACTTGTAGACACTTGGCTAGCTATTCTTTTCAAACTACATCACTGCCAGGAAGTAGAAAATTCAGTATGTGGGCTAATCACAATTTGTTACATCTCTAAGCCTCATATCAATTGTGTCTCATTGAGCCAACTAAAAAAAATAATATTCTCCAGCAGTGACTATTTTTACTTTGTCTGTAACAGTTTTATTAGAATTTTCACAAAACTCTTTATACAAACAAGAATAAGAATTTGAAGCACAATAAAAATAGTTGTGAACAGCTAAACCACTATAATGTAAAATCTTTTATAAAAATTTTTTACACTTAGCAATATAAACAAAACTGATGACAGATAGGGTAAATTTCAGTAAAAGATTTCTTAACGTGTCTTAGAAAAAGAAGGTTCTTTCCTAGTAAGAACGTGACTGTGACAAATAAGTACTGACTTCGCTGAAAAACTCTTGTTATATACATTAGAAGACTAAGGTTTCTCGCCAGTATGAACACGACTATGCACACGCAATGTAATGTGAAAAACTTTTATTATATATGGGACAAGAATATAGTTTTTTTACCAGTATGAGTGTTAATGTGTCGAGTTAAATGTGATTTCTGCGAAAAACTCTTATTACACACACTACAAGTATAAGCCTTTTCACCAGTGTGTGTGCGAAAGTGACGAGTTAAATCTGTCTTACTTGAAAATTTCTTATCACATACACTACAAGGGTAAGGTTTCTCACCCGTATGAACACGACTGTGTGCAGACAGTACACTTCTTGTTGCAAAACCTTTTTGACATAAGTCACAAGTATATGGCTTTTCACCAGTGTGTGTGCGAAAGTGATAAGTTAAACTCCTATTATTTGAAAATTTCTTCTCACATACACTACAAGAATAAGGTTTCTCACCTGTATGAACACGACTGTGCTTAGTCAGTTCACTTCCTGCTGCAAAACTTTTATGACATAAGTCACAAGTATAAGGCCTTTCACCAGTGTGTGTGCGAAAGTGACGAGTTAAATTAATCTTAATTGAAAATTTCTTATCACATGCACTACAAGAATAAGGTTTCTCACCCGTATGAACACGACTGTGCACAGACAGTTCACTTCTTGTTGCAAAACTTTTTTGACAGAAGTCACAAGCATATGGCTTTTCACCCGTGTGTGTGCGAAGGTGACAAGTTAAACTCATATTACTTGAAAATTTCTTCACACATACACTACAAGAATAAGGTTTTTCACCCGTACAAACATGGCTGTGAACTAACAGTTCCGCCTTTGTTGAAAAACCTTTCTTACATATGAGACAATAATGGGGTTTTGCACAAGCATGAGTGAGTGTGTGCTTAGTTAAAATCTGTTTTCGTGAAAAACTCTTATTACTCACATAACAAGAATATGGTTTTTCACTCGTATGAACACGACTGTGCAGAGACAGTTTGCTTCTG
The DNA here is from genome assembly GCA_949128135.1 of Parasteatoda lunata. Classification (NCBI taxonomy): domain Eukaryota; kingdom Metazoa; phylum Arthropoda; class Arachnida; order Araneae; family Theridiidae; genus Parasteatoda; species Parasteatoda lunata. The sequence continues at coordinate 104,933,564 of OX421975.1, forward strand.
GTTGCAAAACTTTTATTACATATACTACAAGAATAAGGTTTATCACCCGTATGAGTGCGACGATGAACAGTCAAATTTGTCTTCTTTGAAAAACTCTTATTACATTCACTGCAAGTATAAGATTTTTCACTCATACGAACACATCTGTGCGTAGATAATGTTCTCTCTTGTGAAAAGCTTTTATTACATATATCACAAGAATAAAGCTTTTGAATAGTGTGCTGGCTATCGTGATTTAAATTCATCTTCATTGAAACTTTCTTATTACACACACTATAAGAATAAAGTTGCTCCAAAGTACGAGTGTGACTGTGTCTAGTTACATAATCCTTCTGTGAAAAAAATCTATACTACATAGTCTAAAAAAATTAAGATTCTTTTCTGTATGAGTTTTAGGCACGTTCTGTCTTTTTAACTCACACTGACTGTTATGTCTTAATAACGTTTGTATAGTTTAATTATCTTAATGAAGATACTATTTATATGAGGTGTAATGATAAGGTTTTATAGGTGTGTACTGAGTTTGATTTTAGTTCATATTACTGTTTTACTTTAGAATACTGTTCTAGTCTTAGAAAAAAGTTTTTGGAAAAGCTACAACAAAAATTCTACAATATTGTCCTGTTGATTGAGTTATTGATGAAACCAAAAATTACTACACATTACATCAAAATATTCCAAAAGAAATATTTAAGTTATCAGTAATTAAGCATTAAACATATTTCAGCTATTTTCAATGCATTTAAGTTATACAATGTAATAAATGAATAACAATCAAAGATCACATTTAAATACCAAGCAATATTATAGTCTAACTGCAATGTAAACGCCTTTCTTCAACTTTTCACAGAGGCAGTTGACACTAGTTTAAAGAAGTCAGGCAGCCTTTTCTTGACTATTATCTTAGGTAAACATTAAGAGTCATAAGATACTGGCAATGAAATTGTATCCAAGTAGGGAAATGCAATTCTGAAAAGAAAAAAAAAAAATTAATAAACAATAAAAATATGTGCCTTGATATAATGTATAGAATATTTTAAGCATGAATAAACATTTTAAATCAGTATTTAAATAACAGGTACAGTGCACAAACAGTAACAGGTACAGTGCACAAAATACATGAAAGATTTCACCTAAATGTTTCTTTGTTCTAAGAAGTTGACATTTAGGAAATAAGTGCCAAACTTAAGGACTTATACATAAAACATGCTGATAAGTAAGAAACCGGCATAGTTTCTCTGAATAAACATACCTCATAGAAAAAAGATATTATCTAACTTTAGGAAGATGCAATAAAAGAAATTCAGTAAAAAGCACTTAAAAGTGCAATAACTTTTGAATAAGTTGGAATATTTAAAAAAAAAAAAAAAAAAACTCAGCGTTAAGTTCATAAGCAAATGTACCCATTTCAGCATGTCAAGTTTAATCTTAGTGGCATTCATGTGGCAGAATTCATGAAATTATTGTATATGCGGTTACAAAAATATTTTGTTTAAGAATTGTAACTTCAAATAATATTTTTTAATAACTCTGTAATTACAATGTCTTTTATTTCACAAATTAAAATTTCGTATATAAATATTCAACATACAATGCATAAATAGCTTAGATTTTAAATACTAGAACAAGCATAATAAGTAACTGTATAATGTACCTAATTACTTAAGCAGCATCAATTCTATTCACTTTTACTAAAATGTTTTCAACTTTTGATGCTTTTTCTTCGTCCATTTGATAATGAGACAATATACAGAAGATAGTCCAATAAAATACTCTTGTTGAAACGAATTTAATAAATATTTACTATAAATATTGTCATAATTTTTGTCCATGGGTATATTTATATTTTATAAATGTAAATCACTTTTAATTGCTAATATTTCTTGTTATATACAGCTTAAATATTGCAGCATGATAATATATCTTTTATAACAAAAACTCAAATTTAGTTTCAAATATAAATATTAGTGCTAAACAATAAAAATATTGACATCCTTTCGAATCCCACCCGAAAGCGTGTTTTGTGATGATGATTGTCGTCGATCGGTTTTGGAGCTTTTTGCAGTTTGCAGCTTATAGCTCGCTTATATCCAGGCTAGCGAAAGTAGGTGGGTGGTGATTATAACAGATTTTAGTGGATGGTGATTATAGCAGATAGATAGATTTTAGGTATTGCATAACATGTTGTAGTTTTCGTTTGTCAGATGTGTCCATTAGATATGAAAAGGATAAGGCCCCAATCCCTAGCTGTGTTTTGAGGGTGGTGCGCTGTTGATCGAACAGAGGGCATACTAGAATGGTGTGGTCAATGTCGGAGATGGAACCACAGTTGCATTTGTTGTCTGGAACTAGTCCAAAGCGGAATAATTTTGCTTTTGTTGGGTAGGATCTAGTGCGGATTCTAGAGAAAGTAACATCTTGGTGCCTGCTGGAGAGGGGTAGAAGTTCGTTTTTATTTTGGCTCATATGAAGAAAATCGGTATGGTATTTGCTATTTTTGAAGGTTGATTGCCTGGATGTTTGGTGGATTCGTTTAATTGATTGATAAGTATCTTCTATTGTAAATCTATCGTAAATTCTCGGTCTGGAAAACGCTGCTTTTGCCAGCTCATCGGCGATTTCATTGCCGAGAATCCCGGAGTGGCCAGGAACCCATGCTATATCTACAAATTGGCATGAGGGTGGGAGCGCTTCCATCGAGGCTATGATTTGGTGTATGATTCCTTGAGGAGAGACTGTAGCAGACTTTAGAGCTGTCAGAACAGATAGTGAGTCTGTAAAAATTATTATTCGAGAATTTGTAGAGCATTTTTGAAGTGCTAATAATATAGCTATTCCCTCAGCTGTGAAGACAGAGCAAATGGATGGAACCGATCCAGACATCGCTGACCCGGAGCGGGAGTTGTATATTGCCACTCCTGCTTTGTCTGATGTTCGGGAGGCATCTGTATAGATCAGAGTGTGGTGTGGCCAATTATTGCGGACAAAGTCCCAGAATATGGTAGGTATTAAGTTCGGTGGTAGATTCTTGTTTTGATAGGGGAGATTTGTGAGATGTATCTGAACTTTTGAGGGTATTTTCGGAGTTTGATGGTACATTTTAATCATATGATTAATGGCTATGCCGTGATCGTTTAGCCAGTTCTTTGCTTGTAGGGGGAGAGTTGATCTCCTGTAGGTATTCGGAATGGGCAGATTCTGGTAAGTTATAACACTTAGTGACTGATAATGGATTTGTCTGGCTTAAAACCGCATGGAAATCATGTTATGGCGTTCTTGGAGACTCAGACATCCTGCCTCCTGATAAAATAGCGGTAGTGGAGTCCACTTCGGAAGGCCCGTAGCTGTCCGCAAGGCAGCATGGTATACCGTGTCGAGTATCTTGCGTTCACTTTTGCTGGCGAGGGAGTGCAGGTGACAGCCGAAATCAAGCGTAGGCGTAATGTATGATTGAACAATTCGGAGTAAGTGGAAGGAACGTGCGCCCCAGGAGTTTCTTGATATACATTTTAGTATGTTTAGCATTTTTAGTGTTGAAATTCTTTTTTCCTGAAAATGATGGCGGTAGCTGAGGTTCGATGAAAAGTACACTCCTAGAATGCGAATATGTGGCGTCCATATGATAGTTTCTCCCTGGAGGTGCAGGGTAGGGGGGGATTCGATGGCTCTATTGGAGAAATCTATTGCTCGACATTTCCCAATGTCTGTAGAAAGGTGCCATTCTGCTAACCACTTCTGTAGACGTAAAAGGGATAGCTGAAGTTTGCGGGTTAGAGACGGCAGGTTCGGGGAATATATTAGAAGGAATATATCGTCTGCGTAGATAAAGCAATTGACGCCGTCGGGGAGGATATCAAAGATATCATTTATATATAAGATGAAGAGGAGGGGCGATAACACTGAGCCTTGTGGAACGCCCTTACTGCTGCTAAAAGTCCTTGAGTATGTATGCCTCCAGCGCACTCAAAAGGATCTATCCGTGACGAAGTCACATATCCACTTATGAGGAGATCCCCTGATGTTATGTTGCAAGAGTTTGTATGCCAGGCCATCTGTCCAGACGTTATCATAGGCCTGGGTGATATCCAAGAAGATTCCGACTGTAAAGAGGTGGTTCGCTTTTGCAAAACGAATATGATGATCTAGTGTCGAAAGGAGACTGTCACATCCACGACGGGGGAGAAATCCGTGTAGATAAGGATGGAGGGAGTTTTGATGTTCGAGGTGTGCAACTAAGCGTTTGTGTATAACTAAGGACAACTAAGGACTTTCCATAGTTTTGCAAAGGATGCTAGTTAAAGATATAGGCCTGCAAGAAGAGATTTTTTGGCGTGATTTTCCGGGTTTGGCGAAAGGGAGCACCGTAGAGGTTTTCCACTCCACCGGAAGTGATCCTGAGGACCAAGATTTGTTGAATAAGGACAGCAGAATGTTGAGGGATTCTTCATCGAGCCCTTTAGCATACGGGTTGAGATTCTGTCCGGACCTGGTGCAGTTGATTTGGCTAAGGATATGGCTGTTTGGAGTTCCACGAGTTGGAAAGGCTCTGACAGAGCAGAGTATAAGTCTGGTTCGCTGGAGTCGTAGGGGATGCGCATAACGATAGGTTCTCTGGCGTAAAACTGACCAAAAAGATCAGCCTGTTGATTTACGTCAAAGATGTGCTGATTTCCCCGCAACAGGATAAGATGGGAGTCAGATACATGAGATTGTGTGCGTTGAAGATTTTTAAGTAACCTAAAGATGTTTGGGGAGGAGCCTAAGGAGCAACAAAGTTGAGACCAGTATTTTTTGGATTCCTTTTTAATCGTGAGTCGGAGGTGAGCAGCAGTTTTCTTAAACTTGATCCATAGGGCCGTGTCACCAGAGCGTTTGGCCCGCCTCCATGCTTGTCTTTTTCTTCCAAGTAGGTGAGAGAGGTAGGAGGACCACCATGGGGGGTATTTAGCCTTCGGAAATTTTTGCATTTTGCGATTTGCCTGTAATGTGTTAGTGCACGTCGAGGTGAATTCTGCAATTGTGTTACTACCACTATTTTTTAAATTAGTATTTATTTGAGTATAAAAGACATTCCACAGAATTCGAGGGCGGGAGTAATCCAGATCGTGACCGGACCCCAGACTGATGGACGTTTTTATGGGCACGTGGTCACTATCGAAGCTGTCCGCATGGACCTCATGTGAGCAAAGTAGATATAAGTCTGGAGATACAAGAGCCACGTCGAGCAGCGATGGTCTATGGTGCTGGTCAAAACGGGTTGGGGTCGATAAATTGAGCATGCACAGGTTTTCTGATATTACATAGTCGAGGAATTGGGCTGACCCTGGTGAGTCACTGGAGCTCCCCAAGGTCCGATGGCGTACATTGAGATCGCCTACTATAAGATATGGTGGTTTTGATTGGCGGACAATTTGTTCAATCCAATGTAGGTCCAGCCTTCCTGGGGGGGGAGTAGATGTTAATAATGGTTAGTACGTATGGATCAACACCTGTCTCTACGATAATGCATTCATGTTCTATGGAGGGGGTAGGAGGAGGTTGTATTAGTCTGGAGGGATAACGACTATTTACTGCAGTGATGAGACCACCGCCTCGTTGTCCATCACGATCCTGGCGATAAATAGAAAATGGTGGTAGGTTAAATGCATCTGAGTGCTTTAAAAAGGTCTCTTGGATACATAAACATTCCGCGTGGTTAAAATAAGATGTTCGCAACCATTGCCGTTTATTTGAAAGGCTTCTAGCGTTCCAAGAAACTATCTGAAACATTAAATTAATGCAGGGTAAATAAGCAGAGATATAATAGGTTATCTGATTGGTGGTTATGAGCGTTTCGAGATTCTAGCATGGCGATTGTCCAGCTTCACGGTATCACTGATAGAGACGTTTGGGCAAGATTGTTGAGTTTTATTAGTGATGTTTTTGGATGAGACGTTCTGTGTTATTGCGCTTGAAGTTTGAGATGATACCGGAGCAGTGGTCTCACGTTGTGGATAAGCAGGAGAAGATTTGTTGTTCAGAGGGGTTGGTTCGATAGTTGAATTAGTTGAGAGAGAGGACACGGGTTCGGGAGCAGTCCGTATCGGAAGATGGTAATCTTGGTCACTCAAGGGGCGAAATTTCTTCCTTGATGGGTGTGATTCTGGTGCTGAGGTATCGAGACGAGAAGTGAGGTTATCTATTACCGTAAAAAGTTTTTCGAACAGGATATCTTGACGTTTGGTGAGTGCTTGAAGTTTAGCGTCGAAGGTTGTGACAACCTCGGATATGACGCTCTTGACAATTTTTTTTATTTTATAACCGTCGTTGAACAGCCGACCCAACTTAATGGGTTTACGGCTACTAATGTTCAACTCCGTAGCCTTGTAATTTTGAACCCAATCCAGAAGACAAGGGAACTCCTGGATCGAGTATTGGGAGAAATTTGCCTTCGTGGAGGACTTTTTTTTGATGGAGCTAACCCGCATTTGCGTTACATGGAGAGGAAGACCACGAGAACCTCCCACGGTTAGCCTGACGGCAAGGGGACTCTAACCCATGATCCGTCTACCACTGAGGATATTTCACGTCAGCACTGTGGTCAGTGCAAGCCGGATGCGGAATTCGTATCGACTGGGATTCGAACCCGGTTCGCCTCATTGGAAGGCGAACGCTCTATCCCCTGAGCCATCGCGGCTCGCTCTTGACAATTGTCTTTATGTCCTCAACTTTTGTTGTTTGTTCGGATCTGGAAATAGTTGCGTACGTGGATTTGAAATTTGCAGATTTATATAGTCGCCTGGCTTCAGAGAAGGAAAGCTGTCTCTTGCATTTAAATTCCAGGAAATTCGCTTCCTCCACCCAAGATGGACAGGTCTGAGTGTTCACTGGATGATTCCCTGTGCAATTAGTACAGTGTGGTATTTTGCTGTCGCATTCTGAAAAGGTATGTTGTCCTCCACAATAAGAGCATATTTGAGATTTAGATGTACATTTTTTCACTGAGTGGTTAAATTTGTAACATTTAGAACACTGGCGCGGGCGATCACAGAAGAGAGTAGGCTGTACAAGATTGTACCAGAATTTAACCTCTGTTGGAATTGACGTGCCATAGGTTGTTATTAGGCAGGTTTCTGACAACTCTGAAGATTTCCTCTTAGTGAATCTCCGAATACTGTGAACCAGTAGATTATTATACGAGAGTTCTAAAGCTAAGTCGGAAAGGGAGCGATCGGTGGGAATTTCTTGAAGAAGAAATCTTGTTGTGATATTTTCAGGGAAGACGTATGGATGGGTTGGGATTCCCATTAGGTTAGTTATTTTACTGATTTCGATTGCAGTCGTCGAGTCATTTGTTTTTATTAACAATTTTCCTTGCCGTGTGTGCATGCACGAGATGATTTTTTCGGGGCAGCTAACTGCGTTATTTAGGCTTTCTTTTAACAGGATTGGTTTTTTTGAGAATGAGTTTTGGTCATTAGGGGTGAAGAGTATGGCATATGTGGATAAGCCACCAGCTGTTGCATATTCAATTTTCTCGGTAACTGAGTCTTCAAATTCAAGTATTATAGGAGTTGATATTTTAGCAGGTCTTTCCAGACACGGGTCTGTTCCAAAGTCCATTTCGTCTTCCTTCATGTTGAGATATGGCCGCTTGAATCAATCCACACGCAGTACTTCAGTAGTAAACTACGGCAACTCAAGCCGCACCGGTGGGCGGTGCCCGGTTTGATAAGTCGGGTTGTTATGCCGTATTATTTGAAGGGCGATATTACAATGCGAATATAGTAATTAGTTAACTACTATACAAATACAGGAGAATAGAAATTTTTAACTCACCGCCGACCTGTTTATACTTCAATATTCCAGAAAATTTTCAATGAGAAATCAAAAAAGCAGATCTCCTCTTAGGTAGTGGTTGTTTACAAAATAAATGTATACACAATTCCGTGTTTTGTTTGTTTATTTGTTTGTAGATGAGTGCGACGAGCTCTCTGAGTCAGCTTATAACTCTGTATTTCTATTAATGTGGTTTAGGGTTGAGGCTTGATAAATAGCTGGAGGTAGTAGTAATAAGTCAGAAGCTGTTTGTGGCTTGGAAGAATTTGCAGAAGGACTTGAGTATGGTCAACACCTCCTAAAAGAAGGAAGGCCTTTGCACGGATCAATTTAGTAGTCCGATGTGACGAAGTTAACTGCGCAGTAGATGAAAAATAGGAAAGATGTCATTACGTCCGGGGTACAAAGCTACCCAGTGGTTGAAAACACGAAATATGTCATTACTTTTGAACTACAAAAGGATATTTATGGTAACCCGTGCTGAGGCCTGCTCTTTTCTAGAAGGTGTTGGTTTGGTCCGATATCGGTATATGCTGGATTCAGAAGTGATAAGGATTCGTATATTTCTTTCCGAGCATCCTGGAATGAGGGACATTCCAGGAGGAAGTGATAGTTTGTGTTGATACTTCCGCAGTACGGACAGTTTGGGTTTTGTATCAATTTACACTTGTGTAAAATAGCATTTGTCGGAAGAGCCTGGCAATTAGTACATCGAGATTTTGGGAGCTGATCAGTGGACGGTGGTCTTGAGATTCATCAAGGTGAGGGAAGGAAAAGAAGTATTTGCAACCCTTCCATACACAGAATTCTTTATTGAACTGTCCGTTAAGAAAGGGCTAACTGATGAAGTCTTGAGGAGATGAAAGATGAGAAGTGAAATTTTGGTTTAGTGCTTTTTCATGAGCAGGTCTACGTGTTCATTTTCTATAATTCCAGTATGAGCTGGAACCCAAAATAAATGAGGAAGAACTCACTGTCTGACTTGATTTGGCAATTTTGTCAAGAAGAAGAAGGGAGATTCTCTGAGATTTCCGGGTGCCTTTTTTGAGAGGCAGAAGGATTGAACGGCTGTCCGCTAGACAGATATACTGGTCGTTGCTTGTAGCGCAATGTTTCAGGGCTAAGAGCATAGCCAGTCCTTCGGCTGTAAAGATTGATGTAAGATTGAAGGTGACATGAGATCGTGTACCCTTTGGAGATCCCACGCCAATTTTGTCTGATTGTTTGGATCCATCTGTTTCCAAAACAATACAGTTTGAGGGATTCTGGTGGCGTAGCTCTTCAAACAGTGTGCAAAACTGTAGAGGGTGTGAATTTTTGGTTTGGAATGGTCTTTATGAAGATAAATTGAAACTTTTGAAAGGGTTTGAGTTGGAGGGTGATATTTAATAACTTCGTCTTGAGAAATATTCTTGTTGGTCATCCATCTATGTATAAATGGTAAAAGTGATGTTTTACCTTGTGAGAAGCTGGATTGAGGGAGATGTAGGTGGTGGTGAGCAGGAGAAGATGATTAGCGGCAAATGTGTCCGAAGTATAAATTTGCCTATAGCCACTTATGTCGGGAAGCTAGAGAACTCACTCCCGCTTCTTTGAGGATTGGGATAGGTGTCAATCAAGGTCAAACCAGTTGCCATTCGAAGTGCGACATTGTTTAATACGTCTAAGGTTCGGAGACCGGCTTGACTGGAGAAGGAAAGGATGTGATTTGCAAAGTCAAGGACACTCCTGATGCAAGAGTTGACTATTCTGGGCGCATGATCTTGCAATGGAACACAGAGATTCTTAATTATTTTTTGTTTTAACATTTTGAAGTGATAGTGAAAGGTTATGTTGCTAGAGAAATTTAGACCGAGTATTCGAAGGTTTTGGACTCAAGTGATGGATTTGTTGAAAATGTTGAAACAGTAATTATCTGCTGTATGTCTTCTTGAGAAGTTAATGGTGGCACTTTTTTATGGAACAATTTCAAGGTTCCAATCATAATACCATTTCCGAATTTGGTAGGGAGAGAATTGCATCTTGCGTTTCACTTCGTAAATAGATTCTGCAACTGCAATAAGATAGATATCGTCCCCAAAGACAATGCTCGATATGTCACCAAGAAACTCAGATGTAGGTCAGACAAGTATATCATAAAGAGGAAAGGGGATAGAACTGATCTTTGTGGAATACCTCTGTTCATCGGGAAATCGGCTGATAGCAAATTTCGTCATCTCACGACAATCTTTCTGCTTTCGGCAAAATTATTGATGAAGAGGGCAGCTCTGTCTGTGATGCCAGATTTAAGGAGTTTGAGGATTAATTTTTCCTGGTTATTGTAAGCTGTGTAGATGTCAAGTGAGCAGCAGATTACAAACTTCTTTTCATATCGAACCCGAAAGACTTCGTGCTGGAGGATAGTGAAAACTGAATCTACGCCTTTAAATGGGTGGAATCTGCAATGAAAAGGGTGAAAAATCCCTGTCTTGAGTGAAAAGTCAGTGAGACGTTTTAAGAGCATACATTTGAGAGTTTTGCTTAGAGTGGATGCTAGCGATATAGGTCTATAAAAAGACACCAGATCAGTAGGGTTTCCTTTTTTGTAGATTGGAATGACATAGGCCAATTTCCAGGACTCTGGGATTTGTCCAGAAACCCAGATAGAGTTTAATTCATCCAGAAGTTTCTGCAGAGGTGCTTCCGAAAAAGAATGTATTACTTTTAGGGGTATTTTATCTGACCCTGGTGCTTTGCATTTGGAGTATGCGAGCGTCTTGAAGTTCTTGTAAAGTGAAGAATTGATTGAATTCCTGATCTGATCCACTGAAGTCCAGGGAAAGCCAGTTTTTGGTAGGTGGTTACGAGAAGAAGGCTGCAAATAAATGCCTTTGCTTGTGCTAAGGCACTATGAAGTTCACTGTTGTTCACTGTGATAATGTTTGAAGGTGCATTAAGGACCTCAGGGCGATTTAATATTGAACTGATTATTTTATTGATGGATTTAGATTGACACAAGCGTTAATTCAAATTTCATTCCAGTATTTCCTGTGGGCTAAGTGGATTGCCTTCCGCAACTCTGCTGCTGTCATTCTATAAGTTTTCCACCTATCCGGATTTTGAGTGCCACGAGCAGTTCTGCAGTATTTGCGTTTCTTTTTTCCTAATAGAAAAAAACACACTGTCACTAATAGATAAAAACACTGTTCCACCCGAAAGGTGGAAAGCGTGGGTTAAGAGCGTGTTTTTAATTGAGCTGTGTTTCTTGAGTCTTTGCTGGTACATTACTTGAAAACTTTGCGTGGAAAAGTTAATTTCAGCTTGAATAGTTTCTGCTAAGTCTGCGATTAAGTAGTCCTAATGTATTCGAATTTATTTGCTTAAAGCAGGGTAGTTGTTGGAGATATCCAGAGTGATATTTACCGGTCACATTCAAATGTATCAAAAGATACAACAAAGTTTGCTTTTGGAAAGAGGTCAGACGTGATGAGGAGATCAAGAAGTGAGGGTTGGCATCCTGGAGAGCGAGAATTATTGTTGCTAGTTAAAGAGTTGTGAGACAATAAGTTCTGAAGTTCGTTGTCGTCCGTTATTGCGTTTAAGGATATCTGTCTGGAGAACGTTTCATTCATGGGAACGTTTCATGGACTGGGGATAGTATTTATATAGATGTACTGGCCACTTAAATATGGACGTAGATTTTTACAGCTGTGGGAAATTAAGTTTTGAAAGCAATATGAAGTATTTAGACTTGTATCTCACAGTCGAACAAAAGAGATAAAAACATGGCTCTATGCCTTAAATCCCTGATATGGCTGAAGATTCTCCTGGGTGGAGATCCCCGTCATGCATGATTTCTGCTTGGCTGTCATCCTTTTTATCCAAACATTCAGGACGATTTTTTTTTGTTTTTTTTTGCGGTTTCTTTGAGGAGAGCGAGAATTATTGTTGCTAGTTAAAGAGCTGTCAGACAGTAGGTTCTGAAGTTCGGTGACGTTCGTTATTGTGTTTAAAGATATTTGTCTGGAGAACGTTCCAATCATTGCTTGTTGCACTGTTTGAGCAATCTGATGAACTTGCTTTTTTTAACCTGAGCAATCATTGCGGTAAGGGAAGTTGCTAATTATTGGATTACTGACTGAAATTCTTTTTTGTCACGAATTTGGTTGATGAGTCAGATCCTGTAATTTGCTCGTAGGTTTTTTTTTTTTTTTTGAGTGGTAAAGGCACCAGGTCTCCGATATGGTAATGCATTTTTCTGCCTTCAGTTTGCATATGCTTAATTCCTGTTGATAGTAAGAACATTTGGTGCCTGTGTTAGGGTGAGCTTCGTCACACTGAGCGCAGCGAGCCGCTGCCGTGCATCTTAGAGCATCATGTTTGTCCACATCGGGAACATAATTTTTCTCGAACACAAGTTCGTGTTTGGGTGGTCAATACATTTAAAGCAAGAACGAGGTCTTTCAACGAATAACTCGATGTCATATCTGGTACCAAGTTCTTATTTCTGCAGGTATATTATGTCCGAGAATAGTGACGAGAACAGTAGTTGTTGGTGATCAATTTGAGTCTCCTCTGGTAAATCGAACTAATTCAAGAATTCGTAGGCTAGACTTGGCTGTTATTTTGGTAGCCAAAGATTCTATGGATATTTCTGGTTCTATTCCTTTTAGTAGAAATTTGGAGCTCTTACCCCGCAGCCTTTGAACGAGCTAGGGATAGAAAAATGACGTTATTTTGACGTTACGTTTCTACTCCTAGGGAAAACCTGAAACCTCGCGCTTTCGAACGGATTTTGCTCACGGGCTGCGATCTTCATTTTCCCTCCGATCTATCGGATGTCTTTCACCTAACAATTTGCTGGTGAAAGCGATTCGAACGTTCGAATAGGATGCGTCTAACGCTGGGATTAAATTAGATTTCCAATTTCAAAGATAATTTTTACCCAGATATTTTAAGATTTTTATAATCATTTACCTAAATATTTTATGAATATATTTCAGACATAATTTTTTCTCTCACAAATTTATTATTTCATATAATAAATGGATTAAATAATTACTTTCGGTTTCTATCTGAACTTATAATAAAATGTATAATAATCTTGCACAACTTTAAATAAAACGTGAACGTTTTTTTTTTTTTTTTTTGTTCCAAATTTTTGTGTATTCTTAGCCATAATATGTTTAATATAATCAGAACATATAAAATCTATTATAATCTTGTACGACTTTAAATAAAACGTGAACATTTTTTCTGTTCCAAATTTTTGTGCATTCTCAGCCATCATAATATGTTTAGTATAACTCTTGCCGTGTTTTAATTAACTTTTATTTTATCTACCTCGTAATATTTTCAAAATATTTGCAGAAATTTCTTTAAAAATTTGGTGAGTTATGACTGAGATTAGTGCATAATAAATAAAAAAGATTACTGTAACTAAATCGTATATAACATAAATAAGGATTACTATAAATTGTATACTTATTTTTAATCCGCTGTGCAATTTTCTATCAGAGATTTGAAAGAACGGAAGCTTTTAAAATATCTCTTTTTTAATTTTTATAAATACATAATAATACAAGTGGGTAATAAAAAGGGGAATATGAAGAACGGAATTTTTTTCAATATAATCGTTTTTGAATTATTATTAAGTTGCAGATAAATTTAGATGCATAATTAAGAAACATTTTTATTATTTTTCTATTTTTCTGTTCATATTTTAAAATGCGAAAATTTCCCCTTTTATTTTCTATGACAAAAAGATATTTTTACTCTTATATCTATAATACCAAAATATATTCGACAATTTATTTTTTGAAGAATTATGTATTATTTTTAGGAATAAAATTTGTTAGATTAAGATTAAAAAAATTATATAATCACCTTTTTAAAATTTTTTTTTGTTAGAAATAGCATTAAAAAAGTAATTGAATAAGAAAAACGTTTTAGAGTTATTTCTTAATCTTCTGTTTGACATTTGACCTTTTTAAAATACTTACTCCTTTAATAAAATGGTAAATAACAAACTTTAGGGTGGAAAAAAAATGCATAATTTTCTTTTCTGTTTTGAGATTCTCCATTAAGTATCAGCTAAGTTATTCTAAAGATATTCACTTATATTCATTTGTTATTATTAAACTAGCGTTATTATGTTTTTATTCAAATGATACTTTAAATTATCTTATTATGTATGCGATTAATTCTACTTCAAAAAGTTTTTTACGAATTTATGCGACGTGTAAAAAAAGAGAATTTCTTTTGAATTACTTTTGCATAATTCATTTGCATACAGAATGGTAAATCACAAGAAAAAAATACCCTGCGTCAATCAGAAAAACAATTGAAAGAATTTTGTTATTAAAAATGTGTGCAATGAAAACTAGTTTGTATTTGCATCGAGCTAAACTACTAACACGAATTTGTAATAAAAAATCCTTATAGCTTGACCTACAGCAATGAGAATGTATAACTAAAAGTTCTAACAAAGTTCTTACGACTTGGCACCCTTGTCTTCTGAATTAGATTCCATGTAAGAGCGTAATAAAAAGACCGGAATATAAAGAAAGAAAACTTTTTTAATAAAATTGTTTTTGAATTAATTGTTTTAAAGTTGCTGGTAAATTGAGATGCATAATTAAGAAACCTTTTTTTATTATTTATTTCCTTAATTTTCCTGTTCTCAATATTCCAAGAAAAAATTATTTATATTTCTAGTCTTATAATTATAACATCGAAATATACTAAAATTTGTTTTTTAAAAATTATGTAATATTTTAAGAAAAAATTTGTTAAAATAAACATTAAAAAATTTCCAAAATTACGTTGTTTTAAATATTTTGTTTAAAAATTGTATTAAAAAAATGCTAGACTAAAGAAAACTTTTTAGTTATTTCTTAAACTGTTGATTGATATTTGAACTCTTGAAAATACTTATTGTTAGTATCACAAATTTTAGGGAGAGAAAAAAATCAAGCATAATTGTCTTCTCTGTTTTGAGATTCTTTTTTAAATATTAGCTAAGTATTAATAGTTTGCTCAGTATTATTAATTTTTAAATATTAACTAATATATTCTGTTTTACCTGTATTCATTGGTCATTATTATACTAATCTTTTTTTGGTATTATTCAAACAATTTAAGTTATCCTGATTGATGCAATTAATTCTAATTCAAAAAGTCTTTTACAAATTTATGTGGCACTTAAAACAAATATTTTTCCGAATGACTTTTTCATTATTTATTTACATGCACAATGGTAAATGATATGGTAAAAAAATAAAATCTATCATCAAATATAAAAACAATTGAAGATATTTTGAAATTGAAAATGTGTTTAATTGAAAGTTTTAAAAATATTTGTAACGAGTTTAACTTTAAAAACGAATTTGTGATATAAAAAAAATCACGAATTGCTCTTATGGTTAGAACTTCAACAGTGAAATTGTGTAACTAAAAACTCTAGCATGAAATTCTTAAATGAAGTACGACTACTTGGCATCCTTGTCTTCTGAGTTGGGCTTAATGTAAGAGGGTAATAAAAGGTAAAAAAATTAATTCCAGAGATTTTTTTCAAAATCTAGCTCAATATAACACAAAGATTGAAAATACCATTTTCTAAAAAGAGATAAGTAATTAAATTTGAAAAATAAATATTGCATTGTTTGAGTAGTGAATGGTAATTTATTTTAAAAAATATTATAAAAGAAAAGAAAATAATGTATTTTTGAAAAACTAACTTACAATTATTAAAATGTATAAGTTTGCAATTGCGAAAAAAAAAAAAGGAAGAGTCACAACAAAAAAGAAAGTGAAAAATTGAAAAAGCAGTTAATTTTAAAATTGTAATGCAAATTTTTTTTTTCAGATTATTTAAACTAACAATTATTTAAAAAATGCTAGTTCAAAGTTTATTTCATGCATTCCACCTATTTATTAAAGCTTATTTATTGCGCATTATTTTGATACTTATTGTAGCTTTAAAAATAAAAGATTTTAGTGGTATAAAGCTACACATTTTATCAATTGCAAATATTAAAAGAAAATAATTATAAATAATAGAAGGTAATAAAATAATCATAAATATAATAACATTTTTGTAAATAATAAAATAAATAAAAATAGAAAATTACAAAATTTTGCCAAATTAAATAACTTTTATTAATCATTAGTTCTTTAAATTTAAAAGCTCTCCATAACATGAATATATAAAATTTCTAAAGTTTCATAATCTAGAGATAAAATTTCTGAATGAATCAATTACACTTATTTAAAACAACATTCAAAGTATGATTTTTAGAAAAGGTAATAAATAAAGATGTATTTGATTTGTAATCTGATGTTATTTTTTATTTTAAAAATATTTCTTTTTTTCGCAAACTGTTAGTAAATATAGTTATAAGTGAATCGATTCTCTAATAATAAATACAATATTGCAAACAAGTTTAAAACGAAAACTACATATTAAATTCTTGAAGAAAGATCAAAGATAAGTAGATATTTAGATTATATAAGTAGATATAAAATAAGTAGATATTTATTTTAGACTATGTAATTGTCAAAATGAAAGAAGAATACATTCCCTTTCTGAAAGAACACTGTTAACTCTGGGAAAGAGGTCACGACCCCCAAGCGAAAGGAGAACGATTAAAGAATGACCAAAAGTCATTGGTCACTTTCTTATAACTATCGATACAAAACGTCACTTCCTAGGGGGAAGGTCCGAACCTTTGTTCGAGGGCTTTGTTCCCTTCACCGCTCTCTTCGGGGGTTGCGAGGTTTGGATTTTGTTTTACTATCGGACGGTGGTATAGAATAGACTCCGGGGAATAGTGACGTCACCGTCCGCGTTCGAAGGCTGCAAGGTTAGGGGTCTATGGAGACTAGCAACACACGGGAGCGAACATTTCGATTACAACATCCGGCAGTTCATTATATACCATGTTCACCATGGGGGGTTAATACATTTTTAATGATCGAACATATACGTTTGTACTCTGGAATAATTAATTGATTATAATTATTAGATCGTCCAAAGATTTAATTTAGTGAGGTTTTGCTCTTTAAAAGAAAACATTACATTCTTGGATGAAAACAAAACTTTATTCACATCTCTTTACGTGTACGCCGCCAAACTGCAAAAGACGTTCTGCTGTTGTGCTCTAGGGTTACATTATTAATGCCGATTTGGCGAAGATTTTTTTCGCCACAGAGTATCCCCCCCCCCCCCCCCCAGTGACTGAAGGTACCCGAAGAAACGATATAATCACTAGAGCAGAATATGTGACAAGAATTGTACAATGGAGATAAATATATAATAATAATATGAAAGTTGGTAAACAGATATTAAAAAACAAAACAGAAATTTAAAAAAAAAAAAAGATTCTTGATGATCAAACATTTACGTTTGTACTATGGAATAATAAGTTGATTATCCATATTTGATCTTCCAAAGATTAAATTAAATGAGCGTTTAGCTCTTGAAAAGAAAATCTTTGATGAAAACAAAACTTTATTCACATTTCTTTACGTCCACGCCGCCAAACTGCTGTTGTGATCTAGGGTTGCATTATTATTTATGTCGGCTTGGCGATGATTTTATTCGCCACAGTTCAAATATTCGAATATGAAAACACTTTTAAGTTACTAAAACTTTTCATCTTAAAATTTATTATACATTTTTCAAACAATAACTGCTCAATTAATTTATGTTACGCCTATCATAGATAATTTTCTGGTAGAGCGGAGTATTTAATGCATTGCAAAATACACGCGAATGAAACTTAACTTTATTGGAATGGAAAATATTGGCAATCGAAATGGGCTGCAGGTGGAGTAGAGCAGATCTCTCTACCTATGGCAACACTTCGAATGTTTTCCCCATTAGCGTGTGGAAAGTCATAATAAGCATACGAATACTGGCGATTTAATAGACCGAAAATGTCGGCACGAAGATTGAAAAGGGTAGCTGTTTTTCACTGCCACCAGAAAGATAGGACCTTCATTTCTTCTTTTGGGCTCCTTATATTTGTGAAAATTATTTTTTAAGGTACTACCCAGGTAGCAAAAAGATCTGGACCCTAACCTCGCAGCCTTCGAACGCGGACGGTGACGTCACTATTCCCCGGAGTCTATTCTATACCCCCGTCCGGTAGTAAAACAAAATAACAAAATCCTAACCTAGCAACTCCCGAAGAGAGCGGTGAAGGGAATTCCAGCCCTCGAACAAAGGTTTGGATCCTCCCCCTAGGAAGTGACGTTGTGTATCGATAGTTATGAGAAAGTGACCAATGGCTTTTGTTTATCCTTTAATCGTTCTCCCTTCGCCTGGGGGTCGTGACCTCTTTCTCAGAGTTCACAGCGTTGTTTCGGAAAAGGAATGAATTCCTCTTTCATTTTGACTATTATGTAATCTGAAATAAATATCTATTTATTTTAATCTTTGATCTTTCTTCAAGAATTTAATATGTAGTATTTGTTTTAAACTTGTTTGCATTATTGTATTTATTATAAAAGAATCGATTCACTTATAACTAACTATATTTACTAACAGTTTGCGAAAGAAAGAAATATTCTTTAAATAAAAGATAACATCAGATTACAAATCAAATAAATCTTTATTTATTACCTTTTCTAAAATTCAAACTTTGAATGTTTTTTTTAAATAAGTGTAGTTGATTCATTCAGAAATTTCATCACTAGATTATGAAACTTTAGAAACTATATTATATTATCGAGAACTTTTTGATTTAATGAACTAATGATCAATAAGGGTTATTTAATTTGATAAAATTTTATAACTTTTTATTTTTTATTTGTTTTATTATTTATAAAAATGTTATTATGAAACTATGATTATTTTATTACTTTCTATTATTTGTAATTATTTTATTTTATATTTGCAATTCATAAATGCGTAGATTTATACCACTAAAATCTTTTAGTTTTAAAGGTACAATGAGTATCAAAATAACGTGCAATAAATAAGCTTTAATAAATAGGTAGAATGCATGAAATAAACTTTAAACTAGCATTTTTTAAATAATTGTTAATTTAAATAGTCTGAAAAAAAATTGCAATGCAATTAAAAGAAAAACTGATTTTTCAATTTTTCTCTCTTTTTTTTGTGTGTGCTATGACAATTCTTTTTCTTTTTTTCGCAATTGCAAACTTATACATTTTAATTATGTAACATTTATAATTAAACAAAATTGTACGTTAGTTTTTCAAAAAAAAAAAAAAAAAAGACATTATGTTTTTCTCTTATATAATATTTTTATCTTATATTACAATTTGCAACACAAACAATGCAATACTTTTCTTTTTTAAATTTAATAATTTATCTCTTTTTAGAAAATGGTATTTTCAATCGTTGTGTTATATTGAACTGGATTTGGAAAAAAAATTCTCTGGTACTATTAATTTTTTGCCTTTTATTAGCCTCTCACATTAAACCCAACTCAGAAGACATGGATGCCTAGTAGTCATAATTTGTTTAAGAATTTCATGCTAGAGCATTTAGTGACACAATTTCACTGTTGTCGTTCTAGCCATAAGGATAATTCGTGATATTTTTTTATATCACAAATTCGTGTCTGAAATTTAACTCGTTACAAATATTTTTAATGCTTTCAATTAGACAAATGTTTAATTTCAAAATATCCTCAATTGTCTTTATATTTGATGCTGGATTTTATTTTTTTGTCTATATAATTTACCATGGTTTATATATGCAAATAATTTATGAAAAAGTCATTCGAAAAAATATTTGTTTTAAGTGCCACATAAATTTGTAAAAGACTTTTTGAATTAGAATTAATTGTATGAATCAGGATAACTTAAAATAGTATTTGAATAGAAACAAAAAGACACTAGTATAATAATGCTTAGCTAATTTTAAATACTTAGCTAATATTTTTTTAAAAATTCTCAAAGCAGAAAAAAAAATTATGCTTGATTTTTTTTCTCCCTAAAATTTGTAATACTAACAATAAGTATTTTCAAAAGTTCAAACGTCAAACAGCAGTTTAAGAAATAACTAAAAAGTTTTCTTTAGTCAAGCATTTTTTTAGTACAATTTCTAGCAAAATTTTTAAAAACAACGTGATTTTAGAAATTTTTTATTGTTTATTTTAAAAAATTTTATTCTTAAAATATTACATAATTTTTAGAAAACAAATTTTCGAATATATTTCGATATTATAGTTATAAGACTAGAAATATAAATAATTTTTTCTTTGAATATTTAGAATGGGAAAATTAAGGGGAGTAGAAAAATTTAGAAAATAAGTAATAAAAAAAATAAGGAAATAAATAGTACAAAATAAGAGTTTTTAATTATGCATCTAAATTTATCAGCAACTTTATAATAATTCAAAAACAATTTTATTGAAAAAGTTTCCTTTCTTTTTTTTTCAGTCTTTTTATTACGCTCTTATATTGAATCCAACTCAGAAGACAAGGGTACCAAGTCGTAACATTTTTGTAAGAACCTTTGGGAATTAGAATTTTTAGTTATACAATCTCATTGCTGTCGGTCTGGCCATAAGAATTATTCGTAAATTTATTTCATTACAAATTCGTGTTAGTAGTTTAACACAATGCAAATATCTTTAATTAGTTTTCATTGAACACATTTTTAATAACGAAATTCTTTCAATGGTTTTTCCGATTGACGCAGGATATTTTTTTCTTATGATTTACTATTCTGTATGCAAATGAATTATGCAAAAGTAATTCAAAATAAATTCTCTTTTTTTACACGTCGCATAAATTTGTAAAAAAATTTTTGAAGTAGAATTAATCGCATACATAATAAGATAATTTAAAGTATTATTTGAATAAAACATAATAACGATAGTTTAATAATAACAAATGAATATAAGTGAATATTATCTTTAGAATAACTTAGCTGATACTTAATGGAGAATCTCAAAACAGAAAAGAAAATTATGCTTAAGTTTGTTTTTTTCCACCCTAAAATTTTTTATTCACCATTTTATTACAGGAGTAAGTATTTTAAAAAGGCCAAATGTCAAACAGAAGATTAAGAAATAACTCTAAAACGTTTTTCTTATTCAATTACTTTTTTAATGCTATTTCTAACAAACAAAATTTAAAAAAGGTGATTTTAGAAATTTTTTAGTCTTAATCATAACAAATTTTATTCCTAAAAATAATAGATAATTTTTCAAAAAATAAATTGTCGAATATATTTTGATGTTATAGATATAAGAGTAAAAATATCTTTTTGTCATAGAAAATAAAAGGGGAAATTTTCGCATTTTAAAATATGAACAGAAAAATAAAAAAATAATAAAAATGCTTCTTAATTATGCATCTAAATTTATCTGCAACTTAATAATAATTCAAAAACGATTGTATTGAAAAAATCGCCTTTTTTCATATTCCATGCTTTTTATTACCCACTTGTATTCTACCCAACTCAAAAGACAAGTGAAAATAAATGAAATTATGTTTCTTAATTATGCATTTCAACTAATCAACTACTTTATAAAAATTAAAAAAAGAGATATTTTAAAAGCTTCCGTTCTTTCAAATCTCTGATAGAAAATTGCACAGCGGATTAAAAATAAGTATATAATTTACAGTAATTCTTATTTATGTTATATACGATTTAGTTATAGTAATCTTTTTTATTTATTATGCACTAATCTCAGTTATAACTCACCAAATTTTTAAAGAAATTTCTGCAAATATTTTGAAAATATTACGAGGTAGATGAAATAAAAGTTAATTAAAACACGGCAAGAGTTATACTAAACATATTATGATGGCTGAGAATGCACAAAAATTTGGAACAGAAAAAATGATCACGTCTTATTTAAAGTCGTGCAAAATTATTATAGATTTTATAAGTTCTGCAAGAAACTAATTATACTAAACTTATTATGGCTAAGTATACGCAAAAATTTGGAAGGAAAAGAAATGTTCTAGTTTTATTTAAAGTTGTGCAAGATTATTCTAGATTTTATTATAAGTTCTGCTAGAAACCGAAAGTAATTATTTAATCCATTTATTATATGAAATCATAAATTTGTGAGAGAAAAAATTATGTCTGAGATGTATTCATAAAATATCTAGGTAAATGATTATAAAAAATCATAAAATATCTGGGTAAAAATTATCTTTGAAATCGGAAATCCTATTTGAACGTTGGAATCGCTTTCACCAGCAAATTGTTAGATGAAAGACATCCGATAGATGGGAGAAAAAATGAAGATCGCAGCCCGTTAGCAAAATTCGTTCGAAAGCGCGAGGTTTCAGGTTTTCCCTAGGAGTAGAATCGTGACGTCATTTTTCTCTTCCTAGCTCGTTCGAAGGCTGCGAGTTTAGAGCTCATGGTTTCTATACACATGTAATATTATTTTTTGTGGATATAGTGAACCAAAATAAGAAAGGAAATCGAATATATTAATTATAAATAATTACACGATATCATCCAGTATATGAAAAATTTTATTGCCCGACATCCCCGGGGCATGCATTTTACTTCTGAGGAGACACGTGGAAGTTAACGCGGCTCCTAAAATAAAAACATAATATTCAAATAGAGAGATGATCTAAAATGAATAATTAAGTTGATTAAAGAATAGAAACAATTAGCACGATTAGTTAACAGAATGCCAGCCATAATTAAATAATAATAAATTTAATAAAAAGATAACAATTAAGGTTACAAGTTAGTTACGTTCTAGATTAAACATCGTGGCGGACAGGTTGTCCCAGTAACATACACAGGCGTCGTCACAGACCGAACTGAGAAGAAAAACAGGTGCAGTTAGGTCTGCCATCGTGATTGTCCTTATAGCCAACTGGCGACGTAAGTTTGCCGCATTTCGGCGTTTAGCATGAAATTGGCTCAAGAGCAGCAGCCGCTGCACTTCTATGAATATGGTCGAGAATGAAAATGATTAATTGAAGAAACCATAAAATACCATTTAAGTGTCTTGAAAATTTATATGACCGGATGAGAAAAGAAGAAGAAAAAATCAATCGACATTAATTACATTTTTTAAGTCTTAATAGATAAATAAGAATTCATTTAACTAAGGTATCTTTTTATTTCTTAATATAGTCAATCCCGCTTAAGGGAATACCGTTAGTTTCAGCCAACACTTTTCAATTTAGCGGGTTATTCGATTAAAAGCGGAATGCATTATTCAATTTTAAATGCTTGATTTGTACAAAATTTTACTTTGTAATGGTATCTAATGCATAGTTTATTTTTATTTTATTAATGATAAACTTAATTTTACAATCACTAAGCAAATATAATTTAAACTGCCTGCGTTAGCATTATAAAATATAAATGTCATTTAAAGTCTTATAAAATTAAATCTATGCTAAGGAAAAATATAATACAGGTGCTATGATATTATTTTGTTTCTTTCGAAAAAAAAAAAAAAAAATCTGTATTTAAAGACAATTTTTATTTCCGTTTAATTCGTCAATGTATCAAAATTCGATTTTCCCTTTCTTTTTCCTTTAGGATACATTCAGAATTTTTCTTCTTTTATTAATTATGGAAACTTGAGAAATTCCAAATTAATTTGCTATTTTAGACTGGGATTTTTGAAATTTTTTTCTAACAAAACTTTTCTTTTTTCTGATTATTACTAATTATTCCTTTTCACGCTTATTTCATATACACTGGAGTAAACAGTGATTATACTACTTTAGAAAAAAACACACTGTACACTAGTGTGTTAGGCTTTTGAAACTTTTTCTTATCAATGATAATAGAACACCAGGAGGGAATGAAGTCATCTCTGCGAAATAAATCACTCTGTACCTTTACACATTCTAAGTTATGTGTCAATGAAGTAAGTCAAAGAAGGGTACAAAAAAAGCTATAGCGTGTCTAAATTAAGAACTCTTTCCGCCACAAAGTCTAAGGCCGTCTGGTGCTATGGAAACAAGAATGGCGTTTGGCGTATTTTAGGAAGGGTAGCTTTACTCTAGGACTAACACAATAGAGCGAAGACATTCCCTTTCTCTCACCGGCCCGACCCAAAACCACTCCAAACCATAGTCACCACCACAGGTCCAGACAAATGTCCGGAGGAGTTCTTATTTTAGACAAACTATAAAACTCCCTTCATTCACTTCAATGTATAACGACTGGTACACTGCAAGCAAGGTTTGATCAATTCTTAAACTATGCTCATAACACCTGTTCAGAGCAACAAATGAATAGGAAGTCCCTATTGAAGTGTCCACCTATTGTATTCTTATCTTCTTAACTGTAAATTTCATTCCAGCTGGGGAAACATTTCTTAAAAATAAAAGTTTTTTTCATTTCAGTACCTCTACTTTGTGCAATTAAGCGAGGACTGGAAACTACAAATATCCATTTAAACGAGAAAGTTCAAGATTAGTTTCATGGAAAATGATTTGGTTTTCATTACATTTTATTCGTATGAATGGATTATCCGATATGCAATTAAGTGGGGACGACTGTGATGCTTTATTTTTATCCGAATATGAAATGTTACATCCAATCGCAAAAACTGCAATGCGTGCACTCGCCGGTAGTACTTAATAATTTTGATAATCAAAGTTTTTTCTTAATAAGAATGCTCTGGACTGATCCATCAATGATTGTTCGAGCAAATCATGTAAACAATTTGAGATTTTTCGAGCCTAAGAAAAACTGAGAAATTTTGCCAGCATCGACAATAACTAGCGTGATGTGGGTGCTCGTGCTACTGAGTATAAATAATTATATGATGCATGTTGAGAAACGATAGCTAGTCTCAATTTTGATGCTTTGTTTCATAAAATGTAAAAATAGGAAAAAGACTATAGCAAAGTTTTTCATTAATTAGTTTAAGTAAAAGCTTAAGATTGACGTAATTTTTATTTCAGCTTAATTTAGTTATGATTGAAGAATAGTATAGATTACCTTTAAATACATTTCGTATAGAAAAACTGTATTTATTTAATTTTGTCTAGGCTTGCATTTAGCGAAATGATCCCTTTGTACCAAAATGTAAAAAAGTTTTTTGCAAATTTTTTATTCATTCCTTATATCCGAAAATTCTTTAGAAAATCAGATATTTTATCATATATTATTGAAGTGTGTAATTCTTAGATATGGAATATCCTTAAAAACTAAAATAATAAAAATGTTGCTTAATCTGACACTTAATTTTGTTATAATTTTACGCAATCTGGTCTTAAAAATTCGAAACGAAATTTTTAAAAGTTGTTTGATGCTGCTGTTGCCGTAGGCCATTAAAGTAAGGGGTGCGATTATTGTTGTTTTCCAGTGGCGTCATCTATGCTCAAGAATTCAACTTCTGCCACACTCGTTTATAGGGTGGACCCATTCATACATCCATTCATCCACAGATCTTTAGTTTGACCTGAACCAGAGAATGATCAATCTCCAATTCAGTCCCCTTAGAGGTATAATTTGTTATGGGAATATGGACGATTTTGTGACCCGACAGATTTAACATGCACCAGTCACCATTTACTACACCATTTATTATTTCTTCGGTCAGCTGGATTCGTTCTCGAACTCCTGTTATCACTACCCGAAGTCTAGAGCCCTGCTAACCAGACTATTCAGGCCTCAAAAGTTATTTGATAATCAAGTAAAATATTTTTGAGCTACACTATCTACTGAAGTTTTAAAAAAATTATACGCTAGATTTTAAACTAATTAGTATTAAAAAAAGGATATATCGTAGGAAATAGAACTTATTAGTCAAAAATTCGAAAAACGTTCATCATAGTCTATCAAGTTTTACCAAGAAATAAAAACTTGAAACAAATCAGAATTTAAATTTTGAACTCAATAATGCTGTAAGTTATTTACATATTAATTTTCTAAATTTTTAATACATTAAAAATATTATTATCAGGATTTCAAGAAAGAACTTGAAAAAAAATATCTGAAATTTGGAAAAATTGTTCGAGTAGGACACGTGCTTCCTTTAGGTCCTTTCCCTGGAAATTAATGATGCAAAGAAATCAAGAAATAAATTTCAAATTCTAAAATATGCTGCCAGTTCCGTATACAATTTAAATACTATGGAACAAAATGTAATTAAATTACTGTGAAGAACAGAAATTAATGGTTATTAACTTCCTATTGAGTGAATGTTGACAATTACATAGTTGTTGTAGTAAATGTCCGAAATATAAACTAGGTCTAGTTAAGTGCTACTGCCCGGTATGCCCTACATCATCCATATTTGCCCAGTATGCCCTAGATCAGTGTTTTTTAATGTTCAGTGCCACTGCCCACTATCTATTTAGCCGGTAGTACTTCAAACACTGATGTTTTTCACAAGATATTTAAATAGCGAATGAATATAATATCAACATATCAAATCGGATATAACAAATATTTCTGACATACATCAAAGCGACGATGTGATTGTCGACATTCTCTTGATTTCTGTCATTTATACTGTAAAATCTTTGTCAGAAAGAAAAAAGTAGTTCACGAATTCATTTTCACGCTACTCGAATGAATCTGACAATTGCCAAAGTAGCAGACATAGTTTCCTACGAACTTCCAATTGTAGTATAAAGTTACCAATAATACTTAAATTTTGTTTTGTTTTCGTTAAAAAATTGTATTTGAATTATTATTTAATTTTTTAAAAAAAATCCAAAAATGGTACTTACAATATTACTTACATAATAGTGAAATGATTTATAATTCACTAAAAACCATCTAAATTTTTTCATTAAAAAAATTTATTTTTTAAGGTGTTGAAAAAGTGGGTTTGAAAAATTATATGCTTACTATGCCCATGCTTAAACAAGGGGGAGATCATTATAAAATTCTGATGATTTAATTTCAAAGTCCCGTACAGCATGTATGTAATTAAAATCATAAAAAACCAGTTTGTATGCCATAGACTAAATGGTGATGTAAAGTGATTATTTGGATTGCTAGATACATTAGTTAGATTAAATGGATTATTATATTTTTAAATCCATTCATGCTGTGATTATCCTCAAGACTGATTCCTAACATTTCGATAATATTCTGCCAGAGATATTTGTTTGCGACATCAAATATAAAGTTGCGACTTCAATCAAATTGCGACTTCATGTGCCACAAACATTTTTAAAATATGTGAACAGAGTGTTCCGATTCCAGTTCTTAATATAATTTTTTTAAAGCTTTATTAAGAATTCAATCTAAATAGTACGCAATTAGAGGTCACAGGTTAATATTTTAGAGAGGAAAATTAAAAAGACAGTTGGAAACTATCGAATCACTAGCTTAAAAGGAGGAATTTAAAAAAAAAAACAAAAACGGCAAAACCAATTTTATTGCCTTATACTTAGATATAGTTCTATCGATCTTCTTTCAATTTCTTTTACGTTCTCCCGAAAGTCAAATATGTTTTGTTATTCACTCCAACTGTGATTCGTAAGGTTTCACAGATATTGTTTTTTTCACGCTTGTAATAAGCATTAAATTTATATAAGTATTCTAATAAGTATTAAATTTATATACGGTCTGTGCCTATAGTTTCTTTTATTTCAATTTTGACTATGATTCTAAAAATCTATATATAATAACACCCTGTATTAAAAGTAGCAATTACGGAATACTCCATATTTGATAGGATATTTTTTATTTTGTTAAAAATTTTATTAGAACATATATTTTCCAACTTTTTTAGATGTTATCTGAAATTTCTAAATTCAAAATGAAATTAAAGGCTTTTTTTTCTAACTTTTTCCTAACGGAATTATAGTTACCCCAATATTTTCAATACATATATTTTTTCTCTCTTTTTCAAACGAAAGTTAAAGAGCTGAAGCGTCAAAACACCAAATTTTCGAAGAACCATTTTTTTTACAGAAAATGCTAATACAAACACACAAGATATTTTTTAAAGTAATAGAATAAAGTATATTATAAAGTAAGCTTTTTTCTCTCCTTCTGTTTGAATTTAAGTATCAAAATTCAAAAAACAGCACATGAATATGTGACTAACATGTTTCTTTCTTTTCATAGAAATTATGGGAATAATGAGCTTTTTTCTCTCCTTCTGTTTGAATTTAAGTATCAAAATTCAAAAAACAGCACATGAATATGTGACTAACATGTTTCTTTCTTTTCATAGAAATTCAAATGCAGTCAATAATGCTTCTTTGAATGTATATATATATATATATACACTCTATAACAAAAAAATCGACGCACCAAGAAATCGAATGAAATTTGAAATTTCGTATGCATGAATGTTTTGAACAGATATGCAAATGATTACAATTTGGTGTCCAATCCAATGAACGAATAGTTTGATCTCTGGCGCATCAGAACTGCGCATCCAGGAGACGTAATAAGGAGCAGTTCTTCAATGGTTGTTAAAACTGTCGGTTTGATTGCGATTCAGATTACCTTTCAACAACTTAAAAAATGCCTCGCTGCAGGATTCACGCTCATTACGAGCATCTTTCAGAGTTTCTCAGAGGTCGTATCATTGGATTGAAAGAGGCCGGTTGGACAAATCGGAGAATCGCTCGTCATTTGAGTCGAAGCTGATTCGAAGATGCTGGCAATGATGGGTGGAAAATGGCAGAGTTCAGCGTCAGGATGGTAGCGGTCGACGTAGGGCTACAACAGAGCGTGAGGACAGAGTGATTGTCCGAGCAGCTGTCACAGCGCCTTCTTCATCTCTATCAACCATCAGATGTTCAACTCAAACACCAGTGTCCACCATGAACATTCACAGACGGTTGAGAGAGCGAAATCTACGCTCGCAGCGAGCGTTACGCCACCTGCCACTCACGCCTGCACACTGCCGAGCCAGATTACAGTGGTGCATGGCTCAATCAGGCTGGAATGAGGCCGACTGGGGACGTATAGTCTTTAGCGACGAATCCCGCTTCCAACTGTGTCCTGACGATCATGGAAGACGTGTTTTGAGACGCACAGGGCAGAGGGGGGATCCTGTTTTCATTATTGCACGCCACACTGGCCCTCAACAAGGCATTATGGACTGGGGTGCCATTTCCTTTGACAGCCGGACCCCTTTGGTCGTCATTAGAGGTACACTTACTGCACAGCGGTACGTCGCCGACATCCTAAGACCTGTTTTGCCACCGTTCCTTTTGCAGCACCCTGGGCTGATTTTTCAGCAGGGCAATGCCAGACCACATACATGACCAGATCTGTGTTGCTATGAACTGTCTGCAAGCTTGTCAAACTGTTCCTTGGCCTGCCAGATCACCAGATCTCTCTCCCATCGAGCATGTCTGGGATATGATGGGAAGGCGATTGCATCTGACAGGGAATGTTGATGACCTCGTTCGACAATTGGATCGAATTTGGCAGGAAATACCACAAGAGACCATCCAGGAGCTTTATCGGTCTATGCCACGCCGTGTGGCAGCTTGTATCCAGGCTAGAGGCGGGTCAACACCTTATTGAACTTGTTACTGTAACTCTGCAATAAATTATTCAATTGTTCTGAAATTTTAATCATTTACTATTCTGTGCATTGTCTTCCTATCCACCAATTTTCGTTTCAATCGGACAACTCCTTCTTGGTGCGTCGATTTTTTTTGTCATAGAGTGTGTATATATATATATATATATATATATATATATATATTATTTGGTTACATTTCATTATACGTTCAAAAGGAAGCTGAATTTTAACATTTTTAGTAGCCTAAGAAACCTTAGCTACAATTTATTAATTGTTCCAGGTCGTAGCATAATACCATAAATACCGTACCATAAATGCATCTTATCCTATTTTTACATTATAATTTATGAGATTGATGAATCATTTAAATAACTGCTTGGATTTAAAAAGTAACGCCTGTAATTTTGAGGCATTTCAATAACACTAGTCAATATAAGTTATTGTAGACATGCAGGAGTTAATGGGCTAGGCCGCGCATGGTAATTTGTTCATCGACTATATTGAAAAAGATGAAACTATCAATAGCGAATATTATGTGGCATTATTGGATCGACTGAGTGAGGAAATCAAGAAAAAACGGCCACACATGAGAAGAAAAAAAAGTTCTGCTTCATTAAGACAATGCCCCTTATTACAAGTCAGGGAAATCAATGATTAAATTGAATGACCTACTATATATATATATATATATATATATATATATATATATATATATATATATATATATATATATATATATATACCATAATAAATAAACATGAAGAAAATTAAGAAAAACAATAATTTTATTCTTAAAAAATTTTCCGTTCATGTAAGTTTATTTGAATTTGCTACTCGCTTTATAGATTTCATTTCATGTTTTATTCTCTTTTTTCTTTATATTTTATTTTATGTTTTTACGTGATATTTTTACTTATTGTGTTATATTTTATTTGTAACTTTTTATAAAATTTTTGAGTGCTCCTCACACTATTGTATTGATATGTTTTGCTTTGGCCATATTGATACAATATTATAAAGCACTCTTTTTTGCGGATATAATTGCGTGGGCTGATGAAAAGATTATATTTTTTTATTTTCCGAATTTTTTAAAATTTTTTGTCCTTTTTTTCGGATTCTCCTCCCCCCCCCCGTTTTTTTGTTATTTTTATTATTATTTTTCTTTTTTCCCTTTTTTCATTGTTCTGTAATTTTCCCCTTGTTTTATCTACATTGTAATCTTTCTACTTTTTTGTTTTATCTCGTTTTAAATTTCATGAAAAAAAATACATTCCTTAAATTATAAAAGTTTCATTTTCTTCAATAGTCTTTTCTATTTCGGAAATATTTGCTTTTCAAAATCTATTAGCAATTGTTTCCAAACTGTTTGGATTTTATTTTACTTTTTCTACAATTTCTGGAAATAACAGGTAAATTTAAGCTGAAAAGCAATGTTTTAAATTCTTGACAATGTCAGTAAATTCTTGTTTTAAATTCTAACAAATTTTTAATCAACTAATTTTTCAAGGACCCAAAAATTTATCTCTCTCAGAATTAAATTTCCTTTTTTATATGCTCCTTTTCTATTTTCATTTTTACATTTTATTATATTGCTATATTCTATATCTGAACTATTATACTATTCACGCCAATAATAAGATAAACCACAAAAATAAGGTAAACTTGAAAAACCGATTTTCATTGCCACCGGGAAGATGAGACTTCACTTCTTTTAACGGGATCTTTATATCTACGACTGTACACTTATGTCTGTGGGTACAACCGGCTGAGCTAATGCGCATGCGCTACAATTGCTTGGCTCGAATTTAATTCTCACCAAAGAATTTTCGAAAAAGACAAGTAACCCTGTCTGTTGAAGAAATGGTGTGTGTTGCTAGGATGACAGTTATCTTGCGATCTCTTAATTTACGATTCAGTAAATAAGTTAATTACTTGAATAATTTTTTTCTGTTTTATTATTGTATCAATGTTTTGTTAAATGGTTAAAACATTTTTATGCTAATTATCTGTTTTAATGTAGGTAAAGATTTTCACGTGATTTAGTTAGGCTTAGTAGCGTGTTTAACGCTTTCGATTTTATCGTGGTTATAATAAGAAATGTCTCCACTAAAAAGTCTTATTTTAAAGATTCAATACTTACCTTTATTGAAGTCCTCTCTGTGCATAGTTTATTTTTAATAACATATCTTTTAAGATTTACTTTTGATCCAGATTGCTTATTCTATTGTATTTAGAAATCTGTAATATAATCAAGAATAAATTTTTCTAGGCTGTTTCTTTTGTATATAGAAAATAAAATATAAGGTAATTCTAAGTCAATTATTTGTTACATCTTTTACCTATAACTAAGTTCATTAAATGTTGGTACATTAAATGACGTTGATTTAATTACTTTTCTTCAAGATTATTTATTTCTATGTCTATTTTAAATTATGTTATTTATTAAGATAAATATATTGTAATTGTCACATGTTGTAAGTATATAATACTTATTGTTTTTCTGAAGAAAAAAATTTACTACTATAATTGAGCCTATTTAGTAATGTGGTAACTATAGACCTATATATTGCATTGTATCAATCTTAGTTAAGTAAGTTACTGAAAGAGAGCATCATAATAATCCTTTTAAATGTTATCTAAAAGAAGTCTTGTTTAATAATTGGTGTAGTTTTTACAAATTTATGTATTTGGTTACACATTTTCAACTGAGTACATACAAGCAGTGAAAATTAATGAAGTTAAAAATTAATTTATAATTATTTTTATTTTCAATTAATAGTTGATAAAATATCAAAAATGCATGTAAATACTGTACTACCGTGTAACGTTCAAAATGAGAATCAGGTTCTTTTACTGTTTGTTCAAAAGAAATATTCAGATATTTAACTTTATAAAATGACTTGAATGAGTAAAATTATCAGAACTGCAGATTCTATCAACTACTTTCATTTGCAAGAATCTGAAGACCATATATTTATTTATCATGGAACATTGATGAAGGTGCCACTCTCTCAAAAGTAAAACTTATTAAATATATTACAATCACTTCAAGAAAAAGTTAAATGTGATAGTACCTTTTGGTGTCTTCTATTTATTTTTTTAAAAAATATAATTCCTTCATTATGATAGTTTGATAAACAGAGCCAGTTGCAGTTACTTACTTTTGAAAATTGGAGCCTACATGATTTTCTAAGCAATATATTTAGCTGTGGAGAAGTGACCTGTGTAGAGATGATCTATGATGCACGATGGCTCAGTGGGGCTTTAGTGGGGGAACTTGTTTATTAATTTAATATCAAGTCTTTCCTTCTGTTGCCCCTTCTAAGCCGCATCTTTTGATTTCCACTCACATCTTTCTCAATTTGGAATGAAATAAGTATAATGGGTATATTAGTAAGTATAATGGTGAGTATATATTATCTTATATATATATAGTTTTTGTTTACATCATATGAAGGAAGATATTTACTGTATTAATAAATTGTATGTGTGGAATTCCATGTTACAATATAAAATATGATTTACCTGTTAAATACATACGCTAATTTCCTATAGCAGCTATTATAAATAGTTCATTCAATCTGTGAATTTTAGATACCGAGATGTTTTAACATTGTTGTATGGTGCAAAATAAGTGTTGTATCATCTTACAAAATCTATGAGCCAAAGTAGGTAAGTTATTCATTGGTGCCCGATGAGTTAAGATAGTTTAAATTACCACATATGAGCAGAAAATTTTAGAAAGCAAATAGGGAAGGGTCAGATTATCCGATTCACTAGCTTTAAAAATTTGCACTGGAACATTGCCAAAGAAGAAACATTGCCTTTTTGTGGAGCAATAATGGTAGCTGGTAAATATTGTGAAACTTATATACAAAACATAAAATAGATGAAAATGGAATGCCTGTATATAAAAATTTAAAAAAAACATGACAATTTGAATGGAATACTTTTATTACTTAATTCCTTTAATTATAAATTCAGAAGGTCTGCTTCTCTTACGTACTGTGCAACTGTAATTACAAGGGGTGCATTTTTATTTCCAAGCCTAGCAGGCCTTTTTTTATTTATTTATTATTATTATTTTTTTTTTTGAAGTTTATACAAGTGTTTCCTATTTGGCATGAAACTCCAAATAAAAAGCGTACTGTTCAGTTTTTATGTGTACATGGGTTTATATATGGTAATTACAGATACTAAGTTTATGAGTTTGGTTACCAATTATTCGATTTTTTGAATTTGTTATGTCTTAATGAGAAAAATAGTTTCTATTTTAACTCATATATTTTATTAACATATATATATCTAACTATTCACATGGATTTGGAATGTATATATACATAAGTTTGAAAAATTCTTTGAAATAGAAAATTATTATAAGTTTGCAAACTTTTAAAGACATGTGAATAACCAAAGATACTATTATATAAGAAGTTAATTACTGTAGCATTCAGCGCACTTATTTTTTCTTATCATGAATATTGTAAGACAGTTTTAACAAATCATGTATTTTCTGAAAATGCAATAAAAACTTAATATCATTATTAAATTATTAGTTGATATACATATAATTAATTCATATGCTATTCAATTCCTTTTATTAGTACTAAGTTTTTTTTTTTTTTCTGTAAGTAAGATAGTAGTGAAGAATAATAAAAAAATTAATGTAATTATTTATCTGTTGCCAACTTTTAAAAATAAGGGTACATTAGCTTCAGTTTTCAATAGCTGGGAGCACTAGCACAGAAAAAGTTTGCAAATAACTACTCTAATCGCCATCTGTCGTTGAAATTTAGCGCCATCTAGCAATGATTTGATGAACTATTCTATCCAAAGCCGAAAATCTCTCAGCCAGTTGTAAAATGATGGGGGTGCAACATTTGGCAACCTTTCGCTATTTACAACTGGCTGAGGCGTCAAAACTTTCGCCCTGCGCATGCGCAGTTGCTCAGCCGGTTGTACCCACAGACACAAGTACGACTGTACAAACATCACTTTTCACTGCCTTTTTCCGCTGCTCAGCTCTAGTGTGACGTAATGAACAACAACAGCATTTTTCTGTCTAAAATTTAAAAGCTTAGCAAAAATACTTTACTAACCTTTTACTAAATAACCATTTAAGTTTTTGATAAATGTAGGAAGAAAAGCATAAAGCAAACTGTGTATTTTGTGTAAAAATCATATGTAAAAAATAAACGATTCATTTTAAATCTTAAGAGTTGTAAAACTATTTAGAAATCTTTATGGTGTTAATCTTTTCTAAGTTACATTTCATGAGTTTTATCGTTATAAAAATCTCACACAAGCTTGATTTCCTAAACCAAGGATTCCAAAAAGTTTTCTGATTTACTTGGTAAAACTCTAATTGGAAACTTACTTTTAAAACTATTCAAAAATCGATTTTATCTATTTATTAACGCACTAATAGTTCGCTACTAGGGGCTATGAATAGGGTTGTTGTGGAGAAATCATTCATTGTTACACTTAGAACCTATAATGCCATTACGAAATTTTTGTAATAGTGGCTATAGTGAATGTGCAAATAGTGTCATTTCTTTTTTATTTTGTTAATCAAGACTTTTTTTTTTAAAAATAAAATTCTTGGTTTCATGCATTTTTATTTCAAATTACAATTAAAGATCAAAGAGGGAAAATGGTTTGTGTCCATAAAAGCTGATACTGAGAAACAAAATTTTAAATTCAGAGAATTTTTAGGAGTCAGCATTTCATTAAAATCATAAAAATAAATATATATACTCAAATGTCATAAACATTAATTATAATCCCATAAAAATTTCAAAGCAAAATTTATAATATTTGATGTTTAGAAAAAAAAAGATAAAATTTGAAAATCAGGTTGGACAAGAATGGTTTTTTCTTCATAATTTCCTTCCATATCAAGACTGCTTCACTCATATTACCCTTTGTCTTCTTTACTGTATGCTTCTTTGTTCTTGTCTATTCATAGACATTTTTACTAGAACTGCCCATTTTACTTAGCTATAACTTCTGAGAACAGATTTTTAATTTTATTTGTCAAAACTTAGTAATTCTCATAATATGCTCCAGGGAGATATAATTGTCATTTTTGTGAAAAATAGACATAAACCATTTCTCCTTGATTTTCTGAAAAAATTTATTGTAAAAGACGAAGTCTGTAAGAAACACATCTTTATGATGCTGCTCTATTATCAGAACAGAAAAATAGCAAAATAAAATTTAAAAAATTCTCAATTCTTGAAAGAAAAAAAAGTATCAGAAAAAAGGATGAAATAGACTCACTTGCATATTATTAAAAAAGAATTCAGCGTTAAACTTATGGTTTAGTATAAAGTAATCGAGTTTCAAAGTTTCGCTTTTCTTAATGTCTCTCAGAACATGAATGAACAAGTTTTGGAACTTAACAAATATGTGTAAAAACTATTTCTAATAATGGGTTGTACAAAATACAATTTAAATTTATTCTTTATTAAATCTCTTTAAAATCCCCTCTAAAAAACTTAGTTGAAAACTATTTTTCTAAAAAATATTTCCGAATGTCTTACAAAATATCAGGCTAACGGAATATTCGTTGCATCCATACTTAATATTTAGAACGAAAAAAATTTCTGAATAATAATTGATTTAAATTTAGTTAAAGAACAAATTTTTTTTCAAATGCAAGAATCTTTATTTTTCTTTTAAATGTGTGAAATGCGAGCACTATTGTAACTAAGTATCATTATTTTAGCCCTATAATTAAATTCGATGCTTGCAACAACAATGGTGAAAAATTCCTTTATAACCTTGCAAATAAAACAAAGAATCCCTCAAATAACATTTTTATCAATGGTTAGTGGGGGGACACAAAATTTTAAATCCCACCTATGAATGAATGTGCGGTTCTCACAAGGCAAAATAATTAATGAAAGTTCAAAATTAAGAGAGGACTAAAATTACTTACTGTTAATTTTGAGTTAATAACATTTGATTCGGATCACCATAAAATAATTATCGCAGCTCCCTGAACCAGCAATCAATGTAAAGAGATGCTTTGCTGTTTTATTTTTGGCCATGGTTTTTGTCAAAAGTTAGCGTATTTCATCATAATTTGTGAATATTACGTTACACATTCTCTGTATGCTAGTTTTTAATTGAAAAACATTTTGTAACTTTTTTAATAATAATAAAAAGTAAGCAACTAAAGTGGGAAATAAATAAGACCAATGAAAATTAGTACAAACTGCATACCTGCCAACATTCACTCTTTCCGAATGGTAGTAAAACATACTGAAAAATCAATTTTACTCAAAAATATATCTATATTTTGTCACGATTGAAATTTACTATAGTAGAGATTATTATGCTTTTATATATACATTGTAACCATTTATATTATAGTGGTGGTCAAACTCATTTATAATTATTGTAGTTCAAAAAGTTTATAAGAATAACATGAGTTTCGTCACCACTTTAATTATGAAAATATAATCTCTCAAGAAAACTGGATGTGTTGGCAGCTATAAAACTAGCAATATCTTTTTCAGGGCAGCCGGTAACACTCAGAAAAAAAAATTTCTAACTTTTCCTGAATTAATTTAAATGTTCCTTTATGAGTACCCAACTTGTCCCAGATTCAGGTCATTTTATGCGTTCTCATTGTTTACTTATGGTTAGACAAAAGCCTTTATTTTTAAGTAAAAAATTTGGCTATCAATTTTTTAGATGGAAAATTACTGTGTTTAATTTTTGTTGGGCAAAACTCTACTCTTTATGATATAAGTTATGAATTAAACTTATTATTTCAATTGTCTTTACTGTTCATTTGTTTCAGATTGAGTATCTCAGATGACACTTTCAAATAGTTTTCTTCTTTTGTATGCTTCTCAAAGTGGTCAGGCTCAAGCCATTGCTGAAGAGATAAAAGAAAAGGCACCTTCATTTGGATTAAAAGCTAGACTATTCTGTCTTAGTTTAACTGATAAAAGGGTAAGTTCCTTAATTATAACTCTAATAATTAAATTAATGATTGTGATCAACACTAACACTAGTATTATTGTTTCTCTCATACTTTCAAGAAATGCAAAGCTTTCAAGTTTCATTAAAAATATATTTATTAAACATTATCAAATAAGACAGCAACCTCTCAGGCCAGAACATAGCAAGTACTGAACGTGAACAAAACACATCAATGGATCAATAACGCCACAGTTACAATCACAGTTAAAACATATATGTGACACCCCTCCCTGAAGATATTTAAATTCAGTGAGATTAAAATTAATTAAATGCATTTTAAAAGTTCAGACACAAATTAAATACAATACTAATTACATATAAAATCATTTAAATAGTGAGGTCTAATGACCCTTCTTCCAGATCTTGTTTGATACTGATTACTTGAGTTATTTCTCTGAGGCACTGCCAAAGAATTTGTTTCACCAGAACTAGATACAGAATTATCTGGGAATTCAAAGTCTGGAACTACTGCAGACTTAAATTTAATCATAGTAGGTCTTAAATGTATGCGGTTCCTTACCAATGTTTTACCTAAACTCGTTTTAATAATATAAGATCTAGGATTTTTATGTTTCTCTATAACCCTGGCAGGTTCCCAAACATGTTTATAAAAATTATAAGCTGTCACTACATCACCAACTTTTAGTGGTTTGAGCTTTTGTGCACCCCTGTCATAATTACGTTTCTGCCGATTCTGCTTTTACTTTAGCTGTTCCTCAATGTTTTTAAAAACTTCAACATTTAACAATTTATTGTGAATTGGAATTTTAGTTTTTAACCTGCGCCCATATAGTAACTGAGCAGGAGATAAATTTAGTCCTGAAATGGGAGTGTTCCTATATTCCATAATTGCAACTACCCATTCTTTTCGATCTTCAAATGCTTTTTTCAAAATGGCTTTTACAATACCAACAGCACTCTCAGCCATGCCATTGCTTTTAGGATATCATGGACTTGCAAAAATACACTCAAAATCCCATTCTTTTGCAAAGCTCTTAAATTCATAACTATTGAAGGGACTGTTATCACTTACTACAATTGATGGAATTCCATATCGTGAAAAACAAGATTTTTGTTTTTTACTGATATCAGCAATTGTTTTACTACCTAGCCTAATCACCTCAATGCATTTAGAGTAATAACATATTCAGTACCGTCTTTACGCATGGGCACACCTGGGCAGTGCCCGGGGGCCCCAGGCACTCAAGGGGCCCTTGAGAATCTTACTTTTCTATAAATTGCGTTTAAAAATGCTAAGAATAAACTACATTGCCTTATATATTTTTTAAAATAAATATATTCTATTCTATAAAGTGTGTATTTTGTTTTTCTTTCCACAAATGGTAATTGATTATCTTGCAAATAACAATAATTTGTCAACAAAAAAACTTAAAAAAGGCAACTGAAATCTATTTTTCTACGTTCCAATGAAAATTTTATGCACTTGGGCATTGAAAGATGTTTTAATAACTGTTTAGTTTGACAAAATAATTCCTACCTTTTCAATTTATTTTAATTTGTTATAGCCTTATGTTTATTTAATTGAATTTAATTACTTTAATTAACTTCTATGATTTCGAAAATTATTTTATCATTTGAGGATTACAACTGGGTAGTATCTCAATTTTTTTTCGAATTACACATAGTTTAAAAATGCTTTTTTTGAGTTTTTGGAGTAATCAAAATGTGTTTAAATTTTTTAAAGTTATTGCATCATATCTTAAAAATGATTTATTTTACATATGTGAAGTTTTTTAGTTCGTTTTTAAACATTATGATAGGTTACAAGGGTCGAAAATATTTTTGGGCCCGGGGGCCCTGCATGTTATTAAGACGGCCCTGAACATACTACAACCAAATAACTTACATTTTGAAAGTCCAATATATCTATTGCTATTTTTTCAAAAGGCTTAGTAGGTAATGAATGAGATATTAAAGGTTCTTTAACGTTAGACTTTTGAAATTTTTGACAAACTTCACATTTTAAAACTAACAACTCTATGTCTTTTGACATACCCGGCCAATACATCATTTCCCTAGCTCGGGTTTTGCTTTTCTCAATACCAAAATGTCCCTCGTGTATTAATAATAACATTTCGTTTCTAAGAGAAGATGGAACAACAATTTTTGGGTCTTTAAGTAACAACCCACATTCTAAATACAATTCATTTCTAATTTTGAAGTAATGTTTTACTACATGAGGAACACTTTGTGCCTCTTTTGGCCAACCCTTTTCACAATAATCATAAACAAATTTTAACACTGGATCAGACTTTATACCATTTATAAATTGTTCAACTCTTCTCTTACTTATTGGTAGTTGTTTGACAGTATGTACAACATTAAGCATATCAGGGTCATCATTTACCTTATCTTTTATATAGGCTCGAGAGAGAGTGTCAGCTAAAAACATCTCACTCCCTTTCACATACACAATTTCAAATTGATATTTTATCAATTTAAGAAGCATCCTTTGTAGCCTTGAGGATATAGCATACATTGGCTTTTTAACAATACTTGTTAAAGGTTTATGATCACTTTGAACTACAAACTTTTTACCATACACAAAATTATGATACTTTTGTACAGCAAAAACAATCGCCAACATCTCCTTCTCTATCTGAGCATAATTCTGCTCAGTCTCAGTGAGACTTCTGGAAGCATAAGACACTGGGTGACCCTCTTGAATAAGACATGCCCCAATCCCATCTTTGGAACTATCACATTGTATTATACTAGGTTTAGAACTATTAAACACTTTTAACACCAAGGAAGAGCTCAACAAATCCCTAATTTTACTAAAAGCAATATTGTGTTCAGGTTGCCAATTAAATTCAACTTTATCCCTTAAAAGAGTTCTAAGAGGAGAAGTAATTGTTGATACATTAGGAATAAATTTTGAGAGGTAGCTTACCATACCCAAAAATCGCCTCACACCATCTTTATCAGTTGGAATTTCCATTTCAGTTATTGCTCTTATATGCTGTGGATCAGCTTTTATTCCTTCCTTAGACACTATTTGTCCCACGTATTTAACTTCACTCACTCTATACTGAAATTTCTCAGGGTTACATTTTATATTACATTGTTTTGTCCGTTCAAAAACCTTGTTAAGTGCTACATCATGTTCAATATTATTTCTACCAGTCACTATGATATCATCAAAATAGATTTCTACTCCCTCAATATCATCAAATAATTGTACATTACGTTTCTGGAAAACTTCAGGTGCCGATATAATACCAAACGGCAATCTTAAAAACTGATTACGGCCAAATGGGGAATTAAATGTACACAAATCTGCACTCGCATCATCTAACGGCACTTGCCAGAAACCATCTTTAAGATCCAAGACAGAGAATACAGTTTTACCCTCTAACCTACTAATTAACTCTTCAGCCGTAGGAATGATATGATGTTCCCTTTTTATACTTTTATTTAAATTCCTCGGATCAAGACAAATTCGAAGATTCCCATTAGGTTTCTCCACAACCACAAGACTATTAACCCAATCAGTAGGTTTATTTACTTTTCTAATTATATCCTTTGCTTCTAGGTTATCAAAAGTACTTTTTAATTTATCAAGAATGGCTAATGGTACCGTTCTAGGTGCATCAATTATTGGTTTTACATCAGGCTTTAATTCAATATGATATGGATCCCCTGGGAATCTACCCAAGTTACTAAAAAGATTAATATTCCTATTGATTACACTTTCCCTATCAAAAGAATTTATCACATGCACCTTCTTAATTAAATTTAACATTTGACAAGCTTTCAGACCCAAAATAGGTTTTGATGTTACATCGATAACAATAAATTTCAAAAAGACTTCATCTCTACCATGTACACATTTCAAATCAATTTCACCTTTTGGTGTTAACTCAAAATTACCATACGACAACAATGTTACTTTCATATCAATAAATTTTTTTTCAATAGATAATGTCATGCTATTAAATACAGTGAGTGGCAATATATTTGCTTCTGCACCAGAATCGAGTTTAAATTCAATTTCATTACCCTCTACTTCAACTTTTGTTAACCATACATTTTCTAAACTATGTACACTAAAGTTTTTATCATGTATAACAGAATCATTGACATGACACTTTCCAAATGTCACACTATCTATAAACAGAGTAGCATTATCAGAGATATTTTCAATTTGGTTAACACTTTTTGGGGTAGGTTTTGTTGCTTTACACACTGCTGCAAAGTGATTTTTTTGTTTACACTTTGCACATGTCCTGCCAAATGCAAGGCAACTCTTTTTTGCATGCTGTTTACCACATCGATAGCACTCAAAGGTATCACTTTTATGGCTTTTTTGCACAACTGCTGCTTTAGGGTGATTTCGTTTAATTTCATGCACTTGAGATGCTGCAGTAACAGTTTCCAGTTGAACTTTACTAGTCTCTGCTGTTCTAAGAAAATCAGCTGCCTTCTGTAATGTTAAATCAGTCTCTCGGAGTAGTCTTTCTAGGAGGGCTTTTTCTCTAATTCCCAGTACCAGTCTGTCACGGATTAAGTCGTTCTCTTGGCTGCCGAAATTACATGTGGAAGCTAGCGTTTTCAGTTCAGTAAGATACCTGCTGCCTTTCTTGTTGAATGCAAGAGAAAAATTTGAATCTCTCAAACACAACATTCTTTTTTGGCATGCAGTATTCTTCAAATAACTCAACAACGTCTTCAAACTTCTTTACATCTTTATCTGGACCAGGCTTGAAAGTATTATATACTCACTGCTTCATCCCCAAGTACGTTGAGAAGTATGGCTATTTTTATCTGGTCTGACTTTTTGTCTTTTTCTGACGCTATTAGATAGTTAAAAAACTTCTGTTTCCATTTCGTCCATATTTCTGAAAGGTTACCTGAAGTAAACTTTATTTCGCCTGGAGGCCTAAGCATTTCCATACTTTTATTATGAACACTAAGTTCTGAATGAAACTAGAACGAAAAACGAACACTAAGTTCCTCTCAAATACATTTAGGCTAGCATACACGCTGACACCATGTTTCTCTCATACTTTCAAGAAATGCAAAGCTTTAAAGTTTCATTAAAAATATATTTTTTAAACATTATCAAATAAGACAGCAACCTCTCAGGCCAGAACATAGCAAGTACTGAACGTGAACAAAACACATCAATGGATCAATAACGCCACAGTTACAATGACAGTTAAAACATATATGTGACAATTATGCTGTTCAGATTAATGTTGCATATTTGAATTGATATTGCTATTTGTTAACTTACAATATGCTGAGGTGACAAAAGTCATGGGATAGCAATATAGATATACAGATGGTAGTAGTATTGCAGAAAATTTTTTATATTTGGGTAGTGTTCGGGCAGTACTTTTATTTGTGTTAAAGTTATTCATCTGAGAATGTTCCAGGTGCAATTATGACCACAAAACAAAAATGAACAGAGTGTGAACAGGGAATGATTGTTGGAGCTAGACGTTGGAGCCTTTCTATTCGGAAATTGCGAGGGAATTCATCATCTTAGCATTAGCAAGTAATATTGCGCAAAATAGCTGTAAGCATCGATGTAGGACTTGTCCGTGAGCATCGATGTAGGACTTGAAATGGACGTGTCTGTTTAAAGAGTGCACTGATAGTGGTTCCATAATGGTATGGGATGCTTTTTCATGGCATGGATTGAGTCCTGTGGTGCACCAATCATTGACTTTAAATGGTTATATTCAAGTGCTTTGAGACCATTTGTAGCCATTCATGGAATTTATGTACCCAAACAACATTGAAATTTTTATGAATGACTATGCACAATGTCATTGGGCCTTAATTGTTTGTGACTAGTTTGAGAACATTTTGGACAATTCCAGCGAATGTTTTGGCCATCTAAACTGTCTGACATGAAGTCCATAGAACATTTGTGGGACATAATTAAGTCTTGTACAAAATATTGTTGCTAAATATGGACATACATATGCTAATTATGGAAATCTATTGCTAATTATGGCTACATGGCTGAATATTCTTGCAAGAGACTTCCAACTACTTGTTGAGCCCATTGCTGCAATTGTATAACTAGAAGAGGTCCGACACAATATTAAGGGCGACCCCACCCTGATATCGTAGGATATTAACGTTTTTCTTGAACTCTTTTTTAAGTAATAGAAACAATGCAGAGACTCCTTGTTTTTTTCATGTTATTTAGCTACAATTTAAGTCTACTTTAAAAATTTTTCTTTTACAAAATAATAAAAAATAAGTTGGATGCAGCTCCGTTTGTGGCTGGTCATCAAAAAGTAGCACGTCACTGGCCTCATGTATTTAGAAGTCCTGAAACATAGGAAAACGATTTTGTTTAGATTTTTTGAATCATAACGACACATTATCTAAAAAGTAGCATAGCGGTTTTTTGATATTCGCAAAATTACCAAAATGGCGGCAACTTAAAAAAAATTGAGTTCTTCATTAAAAAAATATTCATTAAAATACTAATATAAAATCGAAATATAAAAATTTCAAAAAAATCCTATGCTACTTTCTAAAGAATATATTTTTACGTGATTTAAAATAAAGAACAGCTTATTTCATTGTATAGATCATGAGAAAAACGTTACGCCAGATCAAAAAACAGCATTTTGAGAAAAACACGTTTAAAGTTTTTACTTATGGTTAGGGAAAATGTTCAATTTCCTATATATGATGGTCAATAAATGAAATGCCTTCAATAAGTTTCTATATACAGTCAACAGAATGGATGAGACACAAAAAGAATGTCACCCCTCCTAATCTGGCCGAACGGGCCTTTCTTACCTGCTTAGCGACGACTTTCTATTTTCCTGTATAAATTCCAAACAAAGTTAGGTACCGAGAAATCGTTTTAGGCAGACTTTAGGAAGGGTACAAAG
This sequence comes from Parasteatoda lunata, assembly GCA_949128135.1. NCBI lineage: Eukaryota > Metazoa > Arthropoda > Arachnida > Araneae > Theridiidae > Parasteatoda > Parasteatoda lunata. The sequence continues at coordinate 104,977,683 of OX421975.1, forward strand.
ATTCGAAAAATGCAATAAAATTTTTTTCGAATTGTTGAAATATTCAGGGTGGGGTCCCCCATTAAGAGATATTATGACTTTTGCCACCTCAGTGTATACTTTTTTTTTTTATTGAACCAATATTAGAATTAGATTTTTGTTTCTGACAGAATTAAACCAGGTGCTCATTAACTAAATCAAGAATTGATCTAGAAAAAAATGGGGTAAAAAAAGACCCTTCACAACAAATAAAACATCAAAAAGGAACTCTTAATAAAAATCCAAATATCAAAAAAAAATCTTTAACCTTACTTTAAAAACAATCCTTTTATAAATCATGTTTTTCTAATATGTAGGATTAATATTCCTTTTGTGTCTATTTATTCTTACAACCCAAAGTTTAATGAATAAAACTAAAACAATTCAAATGAAGAACAAATTAGGGTACACAAATGGACACACTAGTTTCAGTTCTATAAACAATAATCTTCTTCAGTGTTTAATTGCAAACGTCAGTCTTGTGCCTTTTTTGTATTTCAACACTGAGGATAGTCTGTTGATTACTTTTCCCTTATTTGTAATTTAGTTCTTGTTTTGCTTTTATTTTATGTGCTGTGTTTAAATAAAGTTAAGACAATGTGAAGAAAGTACAGATAATGCATCATAACTAGATAAATAATGTGAAAACTTAAGCTTTATTTTGTAAATGTACATTATTATTAAAAATGTTTCATTTATGGCTGCAGTCAGTCTGCGGGTGGGTGACCACTTGGATTAGTCTGCGTGGGGACCGAGGGTGTGCGGTATTGGTCCTCGATAAACTGTTCTACCTTAAAGTGCTTGATTTCGTGTGCAGGTTGTCGGGCTACCGAAGCGGGGGTGCCATCCCCTCTGCAGAGGATCAAAATTGTGATAGCATGTCTTCGGATCATCCTCAGGGATGCTTCCCAGACCTTCGCGAATAGCCTATTGTGCAGCTCTAGTGCGACGTAAATTAACTACAACAACTTCATTTATTTTATTGAAAATTAAGCTTAACTTTAACTTCTAAAATATGGAAAACCTGTTTTATTTTTTCAAGAATATTTCCATTATTTGAAACTGATATGTATATAATAAACAATATTTGAACTATTTACAGTTTCTATGTTATTTTAAAGTATTTGGATCAATTCTAAGTCTCCAAAATAAATATGTAATTCAAAAGTATTTGTAAGTAAGAGATGCATTTTTGTTGTGTTATTACTATAATTTTTGTCAATGCATTTTTTTGTTGTGTTATTACTAACATTTTTGTCATTAAAGCAAATAATTTGATTAACATGATTTAAAGTCAGTTGAAAACTTTTTATTCAACTATAACTGTACAAGATTAAATCTGAATGTTAACTTTTATGTTCAATTTTTAGTTTAGTATTGAAAAAGAATCCTGTATTGTATTCATAGTATCCACTACTGGTGACGGAGAACCTCCTGATACAGCTGAAAAATTTTTTAGGAGATTAAATCGACAAACTCTGAAACAAAACTTTTTACAACATCTTAACTATACAATATTAGGTATTTACACTTTGTCATTCAAATACTTGTTTTTTTTAAAAAAGTGTTTCTTGACACAATATTAAGGAAAATTAAGGAATTTTGTACAATATGCATAATAAAAAGAACATCTTAATAACTTTTGACCTAATGATTGACTTCTTATACTAAGATAAACATTTTAATGATCCACGAGCCTAATCTTGAAAGTGATTCCTCTAGACTTATGAAGTTACAGTTCCTTCTGACCTAGGAAATCTATTTTTCTGTCCATAATCCATTTTTTTAAACTAAAAATTGATCTTGTGAAGGCGTGGTGTATAGGGGGAAATAAACGTATCTGGCTAGCTTCTGTATTTAATTTAGTTTAAGAACCTGTCTATAGAAGCACACACACATACTACATTCACAGGCACATCAATATATATATATTTATATATGGGGGATTCTTTTTTAAACATGACAATTCGGACCAAAAAATTTCTTCAAATTTAAAGTTTTCAAAATAATCTAAAAATTTTTTTTATACTTCTTTAGCTACTCTTATTAATATCTTACAGACAGCAGTGTAGTTTATTTACATTTGCTCGAGAAAAAAAATAAAATAGAAATTCACCAAATCTTGACTGCCAGGAAAATGACATATTAGCTAAGAAGTTTAAAAAACAGTCATTTTAAGCTAATAGTAAGTAACTCAACTTAATCTTTTATGTTAGATATACCATAAATTGCTTAAATTAATTCTTTTTATCCACTTTCGAAAGAAACAAAAAAATTTTTTTTTGCTGATATGCACAGAATAAAATTGTGTATAATAATCAATCATTAAATAAATAAATAACTTTGATTAAATTCAAGCATATTACAATTATGCATAAACTTTGTATTAGGTTAATATTTGATTTCCCTCCTTACAGTATTAGCAGTTTAAAAAAAATTCTGGTAATACTTCAATGTCCTGGCATTCATAAGCCAGGAAAATGACAGCCAGGATAATGACAAATTCGCCATTTTATAGCATATAACTTTACTTTAATTTTATATTTTGGCCTATGACGCTTATATTCTGCAGAAAACAACAGGATTTCTTAAAATAACTCAAATAAATCTATGTAGTTTATGTTATTAATGATTTCAAGAAGCCAGGAAAATGACAACACAAAAACCTACTCACCTTGAAAAATTTTTTGAAATAGATTTTGAACCAGAAAATTGGCTCTTTATTCATGCAAAATGCTAATAGAATTGTTATTTATTACTTTTTTTTAAAAAAAGTTCTTTTAGTATTATAGCATTAGATCTTGGAGCAAGGGACAGTGAATTGTCATATTTCCAGGGCTGATTGTGCTCCGAAAAAAATCCGGATTTCCGGAATTTTCGATAACAGCGATCCGGAAGTTTCCGGAGATTGAAGGTCCAGACGTTTAAAAAAATCATTGATCACAGAAGTTTCCATAAATCAAATTTTCAAATTGGAATTTAAAAACACAGTTTATTTGTTTGTAAGGGAGAGTCAGATACTTTATAAGCTTATATTCAGGATTAATACTAATTTTTTATCAGCAAATAGTTGTTATAATCATGAAGTCAAGAAAGAAAGACATATTTGTAATTTTTTAATTACTTCTGTTTTTTTTTCTTTCTTTTTTTAACTCGAGGAGTTTTCTGGAATTTTGACTTGGGCTCACAATCACCCCAGAATCACCCATATAACAGAAGGAAAGATGATGCATGCTGCATGGCAGGCAGCTTAGCGTTCGTCCGTTGTCTCATACGCTCTCTCTCTGAGTGTCTCTCTATTCTCTCGCTAGGAGGTGTTAGTAGTTCTTAGTATTGCTAGTTTCATCACAGTCCCTAGTTAAAATATGAATTCTCTACTTCTTAATTCATCTAATAGTACTCACATTTAATTTATTACTCTTCTTTCTATTACTAGACAGAATAAAAAAGTTAAAAACAAGAGTTATGTAAGGAGTTATACAAGAGTTATTAAAGCAATCAAATCTTTTTAATTAAGACTGGTAAAATCTAAGTAAAGTAGTAATTTCATGCTCAGAATTCTCCTTCAGCTATTGATAAAGAAATTTTTTTTTATTAAAAATTTGGTTGAAATTTTGCCTATAAAAATCTTCACCAGCTGGGGAATTGCACATCTCAAAAGACAGGTCATGACTTATTATAAACCGGACCTTAAATATGCTTATTAATTTTTTCAAACAATATTTTAAATTACGAAATCAAAAAAAAAAATAAAAAAATTAAAAAAAACATACTTTTTAGAATAAAATTTAAAAAAAATTTTTTTTTTTAACAGATTTGAATTCTTGGTCATCAAAATATGAAATGTAATTCTTGGAAAATATGATTTCAATAGTTAAGGCTGGAGAGTGATCAAAAGTTGATGTTCCTTAATAGTCACTTTGTTTTTTCTGTATTTGGAACTTAAAAAGCACAAACGAAATTTTTTTAATATGCTTATTAATTTTTTCAAACAATATTTTAAATTACGAAATCAAAAAAAACAAAACAAAAAAAAAACATAATTTTTAGAATAAACTTTTTTTTAAAATTTTTTTTTAACAGATTTGAATTCTTGGTCATCAAAATATGAAATGTAATTCTTGGAAAATATGATTTCAATAGTTAAGGCTGGAGAGTGATCAAAAGTTGATGTTCCTTAATAGTCACTTTGTTTTTTCTGTATTTGGAACTTAAAAAGCACAAACAAAATTTTTTGCTCGCAATTATAAAACTAAAAAACTGCATCTGAATTACCCAATGATAATTTCATGTAAAAATTTTATTTTTATAATTATTATTTTATTGTTTAATTTACTATTACCTAAAATTTTTTTGAATTTTAAGGCATAAAAATTTAACTACTTAGTTTATAATCATAAAATTTGAAATTTTAAGGGAATCAGTGGAATAGTTCTTGAAAGAAACATTAGCAAATACAAGGCCAAACTTTCAATTGCTCTTCTGTAATTAATCTCTTAATTTTAGGATTGTTACTTTTGTGTATAAAAATGATTGTCAATTATCTAATAGTTTTTTATTTAATTCGACATAAATATCTTCTAACACAAAAACTTCATATTAAAAAGAAAGTTGCTTAATTTGAAAGCAAAACTATCTGTCCTTAAATTATCTAAACATTTTCTGATAAATTGTTGTTTAAGCAATCACTTGTCTGATAAATGAAATAAAAGTATTAGTAATTAGAGAAATATCTTTTTCATTATATCTTCAATTAGATGTAATAAGTTCCTTACAATTAGTCATTCAGATATGTTCTGTTACATGAATTTTATCTATTTAAAACAGCTTCTTTGTGTATACTATTATAATTTCACTTCTGTTCTGTATATTTAGGACTTATAATTTAGAGAGTATTGAGGCTTATAATTTAGAGTTGAATAAATTGTTTATATTTTATTGAGAAATATTTGTTATACTCAATCATTGCAATAATAATGAGTCACTGAATGTGCTGTCTCATCTACCATAGGTCCCATTTTCTGAGATAAAAATTAATGTTTTTTGTGTATTTTTTCAGAAATTATATATATAATTTCTTTTGTTTAAAGAAATTTCCTGAAGAACCTTTTTCTAATATAATTATATTGCTGAAATCTTATTTTGAATGTGAAACCTATTTTATGAAAAACATTTGTTTACTTCAACTTGGTTCACCTTTGTGAAAAACTGCTGGTTGCAGTAGACACATTACAAACTTGTTCCCCTCCAATATTTTATAGGATTGACTTTTTTTTTAAATCAAAAAGTAATCATTAAAAATACATAGTTTTTTTAATTTTCAGCTACTGAAATGAGAATTTTTCTCTTAAAGTGGCACTCAACCTTGGGAAAAAATTTTATTATACATTCTTCACAATAACACTTCTGCTATCTTATTCTTATATTTTTTAAAATATATATGTAATTTTTATTTTATTAAAAACTTAATTAATAAAATATGTGGGATTTTCTTAAATTCTACCTACATATGCTGTCTTTGATTCTCGTTGATTATGCTGCTGTATTGAACTTGTGAGTCATAATATATTGCTACGGAAAGTTATAAACTTTCAGCAAACACAGTTATTTTTTAAAGAGTCTGAACCACATGCTGTGAAAATGGCTCTTTAGTCAGTTTACTGCTTCTCTTTTATTTATTTTTTTGTAATTTTCTTCTAAAAATGTCACCGTTATCTTTTAAGCCATTAATTGTTAGATGAGTCAGTTGCCAGACATGAAAGTGTAATTTTTTTCCTTCAAGTATTTGATATTTTACTGTTCAACATCAGTTTAGAATCTTATTTTGTCTCTTTTTTTATTTTTTTTACTCAATGCCAATCTTATTTTGCATAATTTAAACGAATGAATGCCTGTCATAAATTCTATGTAAATAAATAATTGTACTCATTCTTTTAGCTCTAGGAGATTCTAATTATATAAAATTCTGCTTGTTTGGTCGTACACTTGAGAAGCGATTGCAAAACTTATCTGCAAAATCATTTCATCCTACTGGCTATGGAGATGATGCTTATGGGTAAAATTCAGTTATTAGCATATATTTTGTAAAGTTGTAACGTTTTCTTGTGAAACTGAAAGTTTTTTGTGGGAAATTTTAATAAGTTTTTCATATTTGTGTTAATGGCTTTATTTTTGTTTAGTAATTTAAACTTATTTGGTTAAAACTTTTACTTTCATTCTATTATTGCAAGATTAATATAATGCTATATTTTATGACCTTATTTATTAATACGATATAGCATTTTTTTTGTTAGAAGTCAAAATAACTTATTGAAAATTCTTATCAGACTTATGACATTTCCACGTGATCTGTGAAATTACGCTTTTTATTTTTATTTTTTTGTTTCTTCCTTGATTTTCATTGTATGTATAACAGTTTTATAATTGTAAATATTTGATATTTTAAACAGGGGGACCATCCACAAATCTTACAAAAGTAATCAAAGTTCTTATTTATTTTATATGATTATTGGTTTCAGGATTTTTATGACTCTTGAATAATGTATAAAAATAAATGTGGGGTTATATACTTATTTACTATTCTTAGAAAATATAACAAATTCTTTTACAAGGGGGATAAGTTGTTTAAAGTTGAATTGTTCTCTTTATTCAGTTAATTTAATCTGAATGTAATCCAATTAACAATTCAAAATGCAGTGAAATTTTCTTTAAAAAAAAAGGAGAAACTAATGGGTCATTTACAAATTGAAAATTTAAAAAAAAATATTGAATAGCATTCAAAACTGTTAAAATGCTTTAATTAAAAATCCTTCAAAAATTTCCAAATAGTACTACTATTTTTCAACCTGTTATACCTCTTTTTCATGTTTGTAAATAAGAAACAAAAGAAAAGTAATTTGCCTGTTTTGAGCTTTTTAATATTTGCATTACACAGAATCTTGTATTAGTGTCTTTCTTCTATGAGATGAGCCTTAAGACTGCATGCATTGTTGGAAACAGTTGCCCCTGGAATTGAATTATATCAAATGTTCTGCAACATGGCTTGATAATTATAAATGTTCTGCGAGTGTTTCTAAAAGTAAACAAGAAACTCACACTTAAGTTATTATAATTTTTTTTCAAATTATGAATAATTTAATTTAGTAAGCTGAAATTACAGAAAAAAGTACCAAATTATGTCTAAATGCCTACTTAAGAAACATTATTAATAGCATTTCAATTTTCATTGAGACTTTGGTATGAACTGTTTCTTCTGTGACAAGGTCATAAAGAGTTCTGTTTTAAATATAAATTATTACGCGATATATGCTTCAGTTTTGATCACTTTCTGTTTTATGCAACGTTTTATTTGCTAAATTGTAGATATAGTGTAAGAATGCTCTTTGTTCATTTAGTAAAGGTGAAACGTTATGGAAACATAGCAATTTCATGTTTTTATAGCAATTTTCACCAACATTTGCCTTGGGTTCATATTGTGATTATCTGGCAGTTGACTGATCAAATTATAAATTTGCTAATTATTTTTGTAGAATTGAAACTGCTGTTGATCCTTGGATTTCCAATCTGTGGCCTGCTTTAAGAAAACAACTTGGTTTACCTGATATCTCTGAGATACAGATGAATTCTTCTACAGAGATGAACTCCACTGATTCAGTCACACCCTATTTTCTATCTGACTTATCTTCAGTCATTCCAATAAACATTGATGTTGCAAAGTGTCCAAAACTTCCTTCACCAGCTTTCAGTGTTTCATATGAATCAAGCATTTTGGTATACTATTTTTTTTCCTCATCCTATTTAAGTTCATAAAGTATGTTTTTACAGAAAAAGGAATGTAGACCATTGCGATAGCCAGAATGTACTACTGATTCAACATTCTGAAATCCTTTTATAAGCTAGAACATTGTTTCGTCTGAATATTATTACATATTATTTGTAGTTTAATCTGAATATTATTACTTTGCATCTTATAAATCTGAATTATGCCCTTGAAAAATTATGCTCTTGTGTTCATGTGTCACTGTTTTGTTTTGAGCTGCCATTATATTATTTGATATATGTGTGTAATTTATTATGATTTTAAATCAATGAATTCGATATTAATCAATAATGTTGAATAATCACGAAATGTTATTATAAAAGAAGTTAGTGGATTTATAATTGAAGATAATAGTGAAGTAACACATCATGCAACACCTTTATAACTTCCAAAAATCAGATGTAGAAACATGAAGTTCATATAGAAACAGATAGTTTATTACAAATAATCATTTATTATTTTTTTTTAAAGTGCCATGAACACTGTTAAAAGTTACCAAAATTGAATTATAATTATAATGTTTAGACTGATATTAAAGCTTGGCATACAAAGAATGTTTTTTTTTGCTGTTACCTTCATTCTGAAATGGTGTTAATCTTGTAATAAGTTAATTTAAGAGAGAGCAGATGGCTCAGGGGATATGCAGGGTAGATGGCTCAGGGGATAGAGTGTTCGCCTTCAAATGAAGTGAATCATGTTCAAATCCCAGCGATGGCTGGTCGATACGAATTCTGCACCCGGCTCGCACCAACAGCAGAGGTGACGTAAAATATCCTCAGGGGTAGGCAGATCATGAGTTAGAGTCCCTTTATCAATATGCTAGCCATGGATGGTCTTTGTGGTTTTTCTCTACATGTCACGCAAATGCGAGTTTCTATCAAAAGGTCTTCCACAAAGGCTAATTTCTCCCAATACTTGATTCAGGAGTTCACTTGTCTTGTGGACTGATCGTTAAGACACAGTTCCCACCAGATCACAGAAGTCAAGCATCACTGGCTGCGGTCAGTGTGCGGGTGGGTGACCACTTTGATCAGTCTGCTTAGGGACCGAGGGTGTGCGATATTGGTCCTCGTTAAACTGTTCTACCGTAAAGTGCTCAACTTCGCATGCAAGTTGTCGGGCTAACATAGCAGTGTAGCCACCCCCCTACAGAGGATCAAAATTGTGACAGTATGTCTTCGGATCATCCTCAGAGATGTTTCCCAGACAGTCGCCAATAACCCATTGTGCAGCTCTAGTGCGATGTAAATGAAGTACAACAACCTAATATTTATCTTTTTGTTCTGATATTCCTGAATTTGTAGTGTGTCTAGAACATTTCATTTTATACGAAACAATCGCAGATTTTGTAATAATCTATTTGAAAATTGAAAGATATGATTTTTTTGTTTAAATAATAATACTAGCAAAGATCACCTAATTTGATAGTTCAAATTTAAGAGACCATCCTTTGATTTATGCACGATTCTGGCTTTATAGCCTTACCAGCAGTATTCGTTGCCCCAAACTTTTTATGAACGCAGTCAATTAACTTTGTAATTATACATCATAAATTTTTTTATTTTTTTATTATTTAGTTTTATCAAGGATCATTTACATATTTATCTATGATTTTCTGCAAATGCAGCAACAAATCATTTTAGTCAAAGCTTTATAGTTTCAATATTACTGACTTTTCTTTATCAGCTAATTTTAAAAATTATCGATACCAATTAATAATACAATAGTTCTATCATATATTTTTTTTTAAATGGAAAATTGAGAGATCCTCTACTAAATAAATTTTGTACAAATATGTTAAGCAGCATATTCACTGTGTTCTCATTACATAATTATTATAACTCTACTTTAAAATGATTTCATCAAGAAAAGTTTGATTAAAATTTAGATTTAATGTTGGTACTAGGGAATGTTGATTGATTGATTAAAATGTAACAGCACTATAAAATATTTTTACATGGTGATCTCAAACTATAACAAGTTGTTCAGTACTCTGTTAATAAAATTACGCTGGGAACTGTAAAACTTCCTGTTCTAAACAAAGTAATTCTGGAATTAAAAATAATTTATTTTATTATTCTTTTGTGATAAATTATGCTTTTAGTGTACTCAAGTAGAGCAACTTTCTGTTTCAGTTTGTTGACTGCCCTCTTTAGAAGTAGTCTTATATATGTATACTGTTTTATAAAATGTCCTGATTTTTTTTTTCTTTTTTGAGAAATGTCTAAATTTTTTTCTTTGGTCCACTATAAGTCCAAGAAGCAACCAAGATTCAATGTTTCAATTATGCTTTTTATTACTATTAACTTTGTATATAATTGAATGACTTATCACAACTTAATTTAAATTAATATGGGAGAACTTAAAAAAATAATAATAACTCTAACGAAATTTTAAAAAATAAGCATGTCACCAAAAATGATACTTCTTCAAGGGATACACTACTTGCTAACGTGCTGGAGCCTTTCTGTAGCCAGTGGTTCGACCAAAAACTGACTGTTACCTGAGGCCCTATAATTGGACGACAAAATAAGAATAAAAATACAATATTTCAAAGATTAAAATAAAAGGAATCCAGAGAAACACAATTACATTAAAAAAACACACACACACACACACATAAGCTGGGCCTCAAGGCACAATAAGTTTTTAAGCTTATGTGTTTTTTCGATATAACTGAGTTTCTTTGAATTTTCCTTTTATTTGAAGTATTGTGTTTTAGTTCTTATTATGTGTTCCATTATGAGGTCTTGAAGCACAGTCAGGTTTTGGTTGGACCACTGACTACAGAAAAGCTCCAGCAGGGAAGTATTGTTTTTGCTGACATGCTTATTTTTAAAATATGTTTTGTTTGATTTTTTTTTATTTCAGTTTTCCCATATTAGTTTAAGTTGTGTGCTAACGACAATTTCGGTTTTATGCTGTTTTTAGCGCTTTTCCATTTTGACTTATTTTATTTAAAATTTTGTTCTTCATCTCTGTTTAATTTAATTTTTATACTTTTAATGGTTTTTACAACTTAATTATGTGTTGTACTACATAATTAATGCTTGATATTTTTTCTCTTTGGTAATTTTTGTTTTTTTATAACAGAGTTCAGAAGTTCGATTTATTCCTGATGGTAAAGTTCTTCCTTCTCAAGGCTCTTCACTAACTACTGTTAATGTCATTGCTGCAAAGAGGTTAACCTATGGTGAAGATGTAAAACCCACTTTAGAGCTTACACTGAAATTTGAGGTAGTTGAGTTCATAGTTTTAGTTTTTACAAGCAGTATTTTGTTAAAATAGGGTATATTGTACATGAAATTAATTTGTCAATGGTCATTTTGAATCCTTAGTGAATATTTTTATAGTCTCTGTAAGAAAAGTTCAGATATGAAGCATCGCATATTACTATGCAAGCAAGAAAGAAACGGAAATGCTATCTAAATATAATGGATCGCTATAAAAGAAGACAGAAGTAAAAATATCAAAGCCTGGTTGATTATAGGAGGAAACAGTGAGGAATAAAATCACGAAAATTAGAAACACTTTAAAGTTTCACCTGGCAATCAAACTGGTTTAATGGTTTTTACATCTACCTTCCTCACAAGTAATTTGATAGATTTCTATTTTAATTTTGACAAGGATTCTTAAAACATCTTGTATAAAAGGAATCATCCGTGAAATATGTTCTCTGAAAGGGGATATAAAAGGATCTTCAAAGCATATATTTTTTAGATGGTTTTAATTATTGGTTAAATTAAAATCCTTTGAATATTTTACTACCTGGATTTGAATCCCAGTATATCATTTTTATCTATTTTTTTATTTTATTTATTCATTTATGAAAACTTTATATATTATAGTTTATATTTACTGTCTAATATAAAAAAAAAATTCAATTAAATTCATTGCTTTAATTTATGACAAAAAAGTAAAGTAATGAAATTTATTTCAGATCATGAGAAATGATTAGTTTGTTTATAAACAGGGTGCGTAGCGTTTCTAAATGTGCTTATTTTCGTTTTTTTTAAAGCTCTTAAAGGTGCTTTTTTTAAAAAACTACTTAATTTCCAATTGTCTCAAATGAGATTTTTTTCTTTACTGTGTCGATTTTCGCGACGAGTTACTTGAAATGCGTGGATTTCACATTGTTCCTTTCAACATTTTCACAATTCATTTTGGCGTACCGTATGAAAGCGTCAATAATTTTACATGTTTGATGAAATACCTGCGGATCCACATGTGTTTCATTGAGCTGGATTTGGTTGGAAGGACTTTTGTACTCTTATGTGCTATATTTTGATCTGGATTCCAGGTTTCATTTTCCTTCCTTTGAAAAAGAATCATCGAATTTTTGCCGATCAATTGGACGAACTAAACATTGCCAAAAATTTTCTTTAATAGCAAAATGAAATTCTTTCACTTGTTAGTTTTATCGCTAGTGACGCATCGTCATGTTCGTTACTGGCAAGAAAGTGTCCTTCTTGCACTATTCTATTTATAAATCAGTACCATAATCTTTGTACTTAATTTGAGGATCATTCACTAAATATGTATTTTCATGTGGGCTTAGAGCAGTCAACAATCACAAAGCTCCATCACCTCAAAATTTCCCACACCCTTTAAATTTAATAAAGCTAAGAATCAATTGAGATTTTTAATAATAGATTTCTTCATCCACAAATTGCATAAAAATGTTAAACTTTTATTGTACTTAATTACTTATAAAATTTTCAGCGCAAGTTATTTCAACTTAATAATACTTTTTTTTTAAAGTGTGAAATGATGGTCTTTTCACTATTTTAACATTTAGTAAATGCAGTAAAAATATAATGTTAATCCAGATTTGTATTTCCAAAAAACTTTAACTCAATTATTAAATTTAACTTAATGATTCAATTAAAAAAGAATTAAAATAAAAATTCAATTATTTCAGATTTGTTAAACGTTATGAATGTAGGGACCATAAAATAATATACTTCTGACAAAAATGTTTAGCTTCAATACTTATTGTACTAACGTTCTTAAACTATAGAAAAAATTTTAATCGTTTTATTCTTTACACATATTTATAAGTTCAGTATAATCAATAATATTTATTTTGTTAATGTTTTGCTGCATATACTTTTGCAAATAACTTTTATTTAAATCTAAAAACTACACCCCATGGCCTTTTTAAATTATAGTTTACCTAATTATAATTTTTAAATAATTTTTTTTTTTAATAATTTTTACGTAATCAATTAGAGTAATTATTAATTGAAAAAGCAGATTGTGCGAATATATATTGAATAGATTTAAAATTTCGCCTAAATTGTTTTTATGGTGGCTAATGTAATCAAGAAAAGAGTTCTTTGTTAGAAATTGGTTATTTTATCCTGATCTTGATAATGTTTTTAAATTTTGTTTTATTAATATATATATATACATACACTAAGATGAAATTAAATAAGTTATTGCCTCATAAGAGAACTAAAGGGATCAACACAGCTGGAGAAAACCTATAATCTTTAACACAAAATAACATACTAAATATCACTTTATGAAAAACACTACAGTAAATGGCAACCTAAGGATCAAAAAGGAAAACTATTAAAAAGAAATGACAGTGGGTGCACTAACATGCATGATAGCTTAGTACATGGTTTCATCAGGAGGGCCCCCTAACGAAGTTGCCATGTATTCACTTTAATTTTTTTTAAAATACTTTTCTTTTTTGATAGTTAATGTTGCTGTCTCTTGTAGTGTTTTTCTCAAGGTGATATTTAGTATGGTATTTATTGTTAAAGATTTTAAGTTTTCTCCAGCTGTGTTGATTCTTTTAGTTCTCTTATGAGGCAATAACTTATTTAATTTCATCTTCAAATATTCTTCCACTAGCAGTTTGGTGCTGTCACAACTTAGAATTTTATATTGTGTACTTTTTCTGTAATGTTTTCATTATTATTGTATTTGTATCTCAAATTATATTATATATACCTATAACTTTCTACAATGGAAGGGGAAAAAATTGTATTAGATCCTAGGTAGATTGCAGATCCTAGAATAGCCTAGCGTGTGGCGATTTTTTTAAAATCTCGCCCAGCAAGATTTTGAAATCTCGCCAAAATAGGTTTTTGGAAGATATTTTGAACGTCCAATCAGACCACCAAAATTCTTAAACTTGATAGGTAATTTGATATGTATACCTACACGAAAGTTGAATTTTCATTAGAAAAGAGGTAAAAGGGTTTATTTTTTCGCTATTTATGCTTTTGATCTCTTACTGTTAGAATCATCGTTATTATTTTTTAACCTTTATTTTATTTATTACCATTATTATTAAATTGCTTTTTGTGCGGCACCGGTTGAAAATGATGAGCGAATGGACAAGTGAGTCATAAGAGTAAGGGAAAGTTACTTTTAATTCTATTAAAATATATTTTAATAAGTTAATGAGCTTAATTAATAAAATATATGTAATAATTTAAATTTTTTTAATAATCAAAAAGCAATGTTGATAATAATAATTGACAACTTGGCGAAATTTCAAAAAGTTGCCAAGGGGTGGGCTATTCTAAGATTTTACTGAATTGTATCAGGGTGGCCACCCACCGGGAAAACCTTGAAAACCTGGAATTATCAGGGAATTTTTTTATACTGGAAAAAACCTGGAAAAATCAGGGAAATTTGGATAGAAACCTAGAAAAATCAGGGAATTTTTAAGAAAAGCTGGAAATTTTTCTGCAATATTTTTTTCAATTTCACTAATTGAAATTATTTACTAATTTTCTTAATTTAAATTATTTTATCCATTATACCCCCATTTTTTAGACTGAAATGTATTGCCAAACAGTTGAAATATCATTAACTTAACAATACTTTGCTTGCATCAAAATTTGCTCCATTGTAACCCTGTTATACAGAATGCCACATAAATTTCGCCCATGGTTGCTAAACGATTGTAGAAACTTTTGACTTCTTCGGAGACTATGCTACTGCAATTTAGGAAAGGCGAAGATTGTGGTGGAGGTGGAAGAAGGGGTTAGGATATTCGCTTCTATTTTTAATTTCTATGTTCGACACCATGGAATTACCCAATTGTAAAAACAAAAACATTGACTAATCTAAACTAAGAAACCATGTGGTTAGATTGAAATTCTTTAAATATTCTAATAAGAAAAAAAATATTTTTCTATAGAATATGCAACAAGAAATTTGACAATTTTGCTTTTACGAATACTGGATATCTCTTAAAATAATAATGCTAATTCAGAACAAACAACATTATTTAAACATTTGACTTTGATATAATTTTCTTTAAACCAATATCCAATGTATTTTATAAAGAGCAATGTTTGGATTAAATACAGTATAAAATGGCTCTATATTGAAATGTAAATAAATATAAAAATTTATTGATGTATAATCGCATGGAATTATTTTCTTTTACTTAATGAAAATATTTTAAACAGTACTTATCCAAGGGTCACTCTGTATTTGCTATTTGGTACATTTTGTGCAAAAACTACTTAACTGTTTAAAAAAAAATTTATTCATTAAAAACAACATATTCTACAATACTAAACGAATTATTTTCTCCACATCTATTCAATATGATATATTGAGAATAACATTTTAAATAAAATACTTCATAATATTGACACTTTTTTAGTACCCACTTACAATTAATAATAAAAAAAATTACACGCTAACCTGGAAATTTTAAGATCTTTACTGGAAAACCTGGAAAAATCAGGGAAATTTGAAATCTGATTTGAGTGGCCACCCTGTGTATATACTGAATTATATAATTACTGTTCGTCTACAATAGGTACTCTGACTGCCACAAAGTCTGCGACAGTCTGGTGCTATGGAAACAAGAAGAGGGCATTTTAGGGAGGGTAGCTTCGATGAAAGCTTGTATGGGAAGTATACCAGATTGGCTGGCTCAGCCACCAGTAGTAGACTTATTTAATCTGATTCAAGAACTTTTTTAAAGATTCGCATAGATATTTCTTTCTTACTTAAAATAATTCTTTTTACTCAATCGGTTGCTATTTTTTATATACAAACGAAGAAAAAAAGTGAACAAATTCTGACATTAAGGGTAGAGCAGGTTTTTTTAATGTTACTTTTTAATTTTACGTTATTTATTATGAATAAGGCCCGGATTTTGATGACATTTGCATTTTTTGTCCTTTAGAGCATTTTTCTTTAAATTTTGGGGTGTATTTTGCATTTTAAAGCATTATTTAGTGTTTTTTGTTAATTTTTTCCAATTTTTATTATTTTTTATAAATTTTTATTATTACACTGGCTTCCAAACAATGAAGAAAATTTCTAGGATATTAACAGGTGAAGCAACATCTTTTCAAATTGAAGAATTGTCAGTAAGTGAGACCTTTTTCAAGTATGCATCAATAACATCAGTAGACGTTGAAAGAAGCTTCTCCAGGTATAAAAATTTACTTTCAGACAAGAGACGCTCGTTTACATTTCAAAATATCAAAAAACATTTAATTATCCAATGTAATTCTGATATTTAGTAATATTATTAGATGTAAGTTGTTATATTCATTTAAGTTTCTATACAAAATGAAAATGTTTTGGAGTCAATATATTTTCCTTTTTTTATTTTTTATTTTAGGATATAAATTATATTTTTCAAACTTTAATGAACGTAGAACAAGTATTGCATTGCTTTATATTTTTTTAAATGACTCATAATAATTTTAAAGAGTAAAACATTGTTTTAGTTCAATATTTTTAGTTTATTTAAGTCATGTCATAAGGCATTTTTAGCTCAATTTTCGCATTTTTAAGGACATTTTTTGCACTTTTTAGGGGCATTAGTTGAGATTTTTTAGGTCATCAAAATCCGGGCTCTAATTATGAATATTCATTGGTTGTTAGATGGTTTAATTTCTAAACTTGCACATTTTTTAAAGCAGTTAATTTCTTTTATTATTTGAGTTTTCTGGAAAAAGTGAAGTGCTTAAACTTATTAACTCTGATTTTAAAAGAAGATAAAACTTTTGCTGAAAATAGAAATAGTTCACGTTATCTGTGCCGAAAAAATATTAAATATCTTTGTTTTTATTATATACTTTTTACTTTTTTTTTAAACTGAAAGCAAGTTACCACAAATAGGATGAAATCTAAAACTATCAATGATGATTTTTATCAGCATCCATCAAACCATCTGAAATTATCTAAGTTTTTTTTTTTTTTTTTTGCTTATATTACATTTTCTTTTACTCGTATTTTAGTGTAACCTGTATAGTTTTTCTTAGTATTTATTATTAAAAACACAATTCTAACAATTTTTTATTAGCAAATTTAATTTTTTATTTTTTTTCTTAATAACCAATTTACTATGTATGATAAATTTATAGATGAGTTATTTATTAATAAAACATTGAGCTTGCTTTAAACAATTTCATATAATTTCCATACATATCCTATTTATCAATCATTACATAGAAATAACAATTTTAATTTGTCTTTGAGTCAAAATTTTAATATTGGTTACACCCGAAATTTGATATCATAATTTTTAAATTTTTTTTTTTTTGAAAAGTATATATATTATACAACACAATAGCCCAAAACGATTTTTTTTATTTAATTTATTTTACAAGATGTTAACAATTAAATTTTAAAGCTCTTTTTTTTAATTAAAAAATAAATACCTAAGGATAGAATAAATGGATTTTAAAAAATTGTATCTCATTTTACGAGGAAGTAATTGAAGTTTTTGATAAAATAGTTATAAATAAAATTTCTTCTAGTTCCAAGTTTGAACTCAAAAAATTATGCAAATAAATTGTAAATAACTAATTATTCATAATATTATTCACCTAAAATTATAAATTTATTACTTAATATAATGTTTGTTATTTTGTGAAACTTTAGTTGAGGTTTTTAAATTCCCTCCAAATCAACTGATATAGCACGATTGAGCAATCAGCAGAGTAGAGAGGCAGAGCGCGCTGCGGTGCAGCGTTTCGCGAAAAAAGCTATAACTTTTTATGGAATTGCGATCCATTTTTTTTGAAAAGCCATTTTGTTCAGAATAAAATTTACTTTAAAATGGGTTTTGTTTGAACTTTGTACGACGTTAACAACATTTTTGTTTTTCATTTTACAACTTAATTTTGCAATAAAAATTAAATTTTTTAAACATTTGTTTTATTATAATTATTTTATCAAAAATTATTTTATCATTTCCGCGTAAAATGAGATACATTTTTTAAAAATCCATTCATTCTATCCTTAGATATTTATTTTTTAATTAAAAAGAGCTTTAAAATTTAATTGTTAATATCTTGTAAAATAAATTAAATAAAAAAAATCGTTTTGGTCTATTGTTTTGTATAATATATACTTTTTAAAAAACACCAAAAAATGTAGAAATTATGATATAAAATTTTGGGTGCTACCGCTATTAAAATTTTGACTCTTTTAAAAACGAACGATCTAAACAATGTTTCAGGTGCGAATACTTATTTCTCTTCACTCTAGAGCTAACACAGTAGACGGAAAAAAGAGGTCTAATTTTTTCTCGCCAAAACCAGTCTTAAAGAGGGACCCTCAACCCTACTTGAAATTATCATATATCGTTACCATAGTCACCGCCACACCTCCAGACGAATGTCTGTCAGAGTACCTATACTAAGATTATATACTAAGATTGTATACTAAGATTAGTAAATATATAAATAATTAAAATTGTATTTCCAGTGAAGCAATTAAACATAATATACTTGGCAGCTAAGTTTACATTTTTCAGTTTTATTATTTTGTTAATTATTTGTAGAATGAATGTATACCATATGAACCTGGTGATTCCTTTGGTTTTGTTTCCCCAAATCCTCCATCTGAAATTAATCAATTGTTAGAAAGGTTTGTAATACATCGTTTTTATTTTCTGCTTTTTAGATTAACATGTTATTTTTTTAAAATTTATATATTTTTTTATTGTATATTGATTCCAGGCTTGGTTTACAAGACACAGCAGATAATATCATTCATTTCAAGTTGTGTGAATCAACTACAAGCATTAAAAAGAATCTGCCTAGTCACATTCTATCTAATAAATCTCTTAGATACATATTTTCAAACTGTGTTGATATTCGATCTATACCAAAAAAGGTATTTTAAAGTTTTTTCTTTTTTAATGATATATTAGAAATTTGTTATTTTAAATATTGTTCAAAATTAAAAATATATCACCCTGAATTAACTTTTGGTTTAATGATCAGATTTTTCACTGAATGACAAATTTATTAGATCAAAAGGGTGACTTGAAATATGCTACTTATTAATATTGATTTTGTTATGTTACTGAAACAAGAATGTACTTTCTCTGAATAATCTGTCTCTGTTTTAAAAGGTATAAATTTTTGACCATCAAAATATGAACCGCAATTTATTCAAAATATGGTCCAAATAGTTTCAACAGAAAAGCTAAGGAAAGTTCGGGCCCCTTAATTTTAATTGATGTCACTTTCTTCTCCTTATTTTAAAAACTTTCTAAGGGAACAAAATTTTTTTTGCATGTTATGATAAAATTTATTTATCTGAAGAAATTTCTGTGCCAAATATAATTTTTCATCATTATGGTTATTTTAGTTAAAAATAGTCGAAAAAGAATTTTGAATTGTAAGGTATACAAATTTTGTCATAATTTTAAAGAATGTAATTTTAAATGGCAAATTACAAAATTTGCAATTAATTGGTCATATACTTTATAAGAAATTAAATATTAAGTGTTCAAATGTTTTAAATTTTGATAACTAACTTAGCTATTCAACCTTGAAGAAAAATATAGTTTGAATGGAAAAGAAACTTTTCGACCTATATTTTTCTTCTTGGTTGAATAGTTAACTAGGTTGAATTGTTAACGTTACAATTATATAAAATTTAAATGACATTTGAAATTACATAGTTTATAATGATGAAATACTTTTTATACTTATAATTGAAAATTTTTCAATCCTTACTTAAGATAATAATAAAAATTAATTAGTTATTAAAGATAATAATAAAAATATAATATTTGATAATATACCTTTATAGATAATATTTAAGATAATAATAAAAATTAATTAATATTTTTTATATAAAATTATTTTTGAATAATTAAAATTTGTTCTGTAATTCTGTAATATATTATAATTCGTAATTCTGTAATATTTTGATTTGTGCTAAAGAAATTTTCAATGTATTATGCCAAAAGTTAAATTAACATTAAGGGGCTTAAATTTTTTACTGCTCTCCTAACTAAACTATCAGTACCATATCTTAATAGTCAAAAATCTAATCAGTCAAAGGAAAGGGTACAAAGAAAGTGTGTTTTTGTGTCTGATTCTGTCACTTAGTTAATATTTAACACTAATTAATTACCATATTTTAGGTCCCTCTTTTTCAGATTTGTACTTAGTTTGTGAAAATTCAATCATTGGAACAAAAGTTATTCAATTTAGTACATATATATATATTTATGAATTCTGTATAGCATGGAAAAAAATAAATAAATAAAAGGACAACCTCTGAAACTTAAATATAATAATCGAATTTTCACGTACTAACATATTGAGGTTTAATTTAAAAGTTCAAAAGGTAGACTGTAAATAAGCTCTTTATTTAGTTCAAACAAAAAAATTTTAAGTAATGAAGTTTTAAAATTTTAAGATCTGTAATTTTAAATGACAAAATTGAAATAGAATAAGTGTAGTCACTCTCTCCTACCAAAAAAACAATTAATAAACATCTAATTCTCCGGGAATTCAAAAACAAAACTGGAAAATCTAGAATTCTTAAAGAAATTCACTATCAAATCTGCACATTCAGTACAACTTTGTCACAAGTGTGATTCAACACACATTTTTTATTCATTATTATTAAAAACACACCTAGTTTAAATTGTAATCTTGTAAAAGTGAGAATTTTTTATTATATAAAATATAATGAGAAAAGTTATTATGTTATTAATTTTATTTAATTACGAGGGTTGTCCATAAAATAAGGTTCCCAAGGAGCTACGGACGCTAGGAACGTTGTTAGGCAGGATTTAGCGAGACTGGCGTGTAGCTTAGCTCCCTTTCTCCCAGTTCCCTCCCCGGCGAGCTGTCTACAACGTTCATTCTTGTCTTGGTAGCCGTGAAAGATGGAGCTTCCATTTATTTCTCACGCCAGGCGCGAATTACGCTCTTTGATTCGTTTTTTGTGAGCAAAAAACGTTCCTCCGGTGGACATTCATTCCCAACTGTGTGAGGTGTATGGGGAAAAGTGTATGAGTGTGTAACATGTGCGCAAATGGTGCAGAGAATTCAAAGACGGACGTACAGACGTCCATGACGAAGAACGTTCTGTCCGCCCATCGTTTCGGACTAAGCGATTGCAAAAGTGGAAGCAGAAATGCCGAAAGATCGAAGGGTGACGTTTCGGAACCCAGTGAGATGATCCCTGATGCCAGCAAGTCCTGCATTCACAACATTTTGAGAGACTGCTTAGGATATGCCAAGGTTTGTGCAAGGTGGGTCCCGAAAATGCTGACGGTTGACAGCAAACGGCAATGTGTGGAAGCGGCCCACAAATTTTTTCATGCCTACGAAAGCGATGGCGAGGAATTGTTGGATTCTACTGTCACTGGGGACGAGACCTGGGTCCACTACATGACACCGGAAGCAAAGGAGCAATCCCGTCAGTGGAAACATCCAGGCTCGCCGAAGCCGAAGAAGTTTAAGCAAATTCTGTCTGCCGGTAAAGTGACGGCGAGTGTCTTTTGGGATAGGAAAGGATTGTTGTTGTGCGAATTACTGCCTACCGGCACAACAATTTATGCGGATCGCTACTGTCAGACGTTGAAGAACCTTCCACGTGATTCAAAACAAGAGGAGAGGCATGCTCACAAATGGAGTGCGTCTCCATCAGGACAACGCTCGTCCGCATACCACCCGTGTCACAACTGATCTCATCAACAGATTTGGATGGAATACTGTCACACACCCCCCCTTACAGCCTAGACTTGGCCCCCAGTGATTACCCTCTCTTCCCTGAATTAAAGAAACACTTGGGAGGGACGCATTTCACAACCGACGAAGTGCTGAAAAAAGAGGTTTTAAGCTATCTTCGTGGCGCGGCGGCAGAGGTCGACGACTCAGGCATAAAGAAGATGGTACACCGCATGCAAAAATGCATTGATCTAAACGGCGATTATATCGAAAAATAGAGGGAAGTCTAAGCTTTCCAAACATGTATTATTCAATGCCAATAAACATATTTTTCATAGTGAGAATTCGTTGGGAACCTTATTTTATGGACAACCCTTGTAGAAAAGCATATTGCATTTAAAAAGCGAATATCAGTACTAGTATTTTTTTACTCATCTGAATGCTTGTTGCAGAGCTTATTAATAACTTACTATTTAAGACTAGTGTATGGCTACGATTATACAGTTATAGTATTAGCTATACAATATACATAATAATCTACACTTTGTTATTTTATTCAATTAGCTCTTATTATTTGAAATATTTTATTCTTTCTAAAAGAATGTGTTTGCATTCCATTTTATTAAATTCCTAGCTTTGAAAAATAGTTCTAATTTTTCAGATATTGCTTCGGATTTTAGCTGAATACACTTCTAATCAAGATGAAAAAAACTGCCTTTTATTTCTCAGTAGTACAAATGGATCAAAGTATTATACAGACTGCATAAGAAAACCAAATATATCCATTCTTGATATTTTATTAAATTTTTCAACTTGTTCCCCACCTGTAGAAATACTCTTGGGTCTGCATTTTACTTTGATATCTTAAAATTTATATGTTTTTTTATGTAATCTGAAATGTATTCGATGTTCTTTTCTTTCCTCTGTAGAATATCTTCCAAGTTTGAAACCACGATTTTATTCTGTATCAAGGTAATATTTTTTATTTTGCCAGAACTTATTAAAGTTGCTTTAGTTATCTAAAATAGGGTATAAATAT
This sequence comes from Parasteatoda lunata, assembly GCA_949128135.1. Classification (NCBI taxonomy): domain Eukaryota; kingdom Metazoa; phylum Arthropoda; class Arachnida; order Araneae; family Theridiidae; genus Parasteatoda; species Parasteatoda lunata. Next base: position 105,000,484 of record OX421975.1, read on the forward strand.
ATCATAGAATATGATTTTGGCCAAAAAAGTTAGGGAAGAATGCTTTTTTTATTTATTTATTTTTTAAATAAACTCTGGAGGAATCCTTCATTAAACTTGAAAAATAACCACTCTTAAAATTTAGAGTAATAAGTATCCAATATGGTTCAAAGTAAATGAGTCTAATATCTATTACGTGACACTAAACTGAAAAGAATGTTTTTAAGAACTTTCACATTTTAAGTTTAAATGTCAGTGTTCTAAACATAAGTTATTTAAATGATATTGTCCTAAAAATTAGAACTATGCATTTTTCAATAATCAATTTTGTTATTTGCCATTTTTTTTCTCTAATAGCTCTCCCTTTGAAGATCCAACAATATTCAAGATTGTTTTCAATGTCATAAAAGTAAAAAGAGGAGAAGGCAGAATGCTTGACAGAGAAGGTGTCTGTACAGGATGGCTAAATAAATTGTCCTCCCAATTTCATTCAGAATTAGATCTATCAGAGCAATTTTCAAATCTTGAATTGACATCTACCAAGGTATTTAGCTTAAAACCTAATACAGTATGCAAAAACAAGCACTACTCAGAATAACTTTTGATCTAATGATTGGATTTTCACATTCTGGGACTCAATCTTAATGGCTCGAGGGGGTGACCTTAAATATGCTAATTAATAAGTCCATACAATATTTTAAATTAGGAAATTAGTCAGAAAGCGTATTTTCTCTGAATAAACATACCTTTTTTTCCCATATGGATTCAGATCTCTGACCCCCAAAATATGGGCCCAATTGGTCAGGAGAGCGGTCGAAAGTTTTGACCCCCTAATGTTAATTTTGCTTTACTTTTTGTGTATTTCTCTATATCTCAAAAAGCTTTTAAATGAATTGAAAACTTTTTGCAAATAATTATGAAATTTGTTTATCCAAAAATAATTACCTGTAAAAAGTAACTTTTAGTAAATATTTATTTTATTTAATAATGGTGGGGAAAATCTTGAGTTGTAAAGTATAAAATTTTATGCTTCATTTTAAAGAATATAATTTTATATGGCAAAATACAAAATTTGAGCATAGTTGACTGAATAGTTCCTGAGAAATCAAATTTTAACTATCACGTTTTTGAAATTCAATTTCTCAGGAACTATTTAACTGATTTTGTATTTTGCATGTAAAATTATATTCTCCAAAATGATGCAAAAATTCGTATACCTTAAAATTCAAAATTTTTAGGCCATTTTTAAATAAAATAATAAATATTTAATAAAAGTTATTTTTTGCATGGAATTATTTTTGGTCGCATGGAATTATTTTATAATTGTGAGCAGTTTTTGAGATATTGTGAAATACGCAAAAAGTAAAATTAACATTAAGGGGCCCAAATTTTGGATTGCTCTCCTGACTAAACTACAGCTACCCACTATATTTTGGGGGCCAGAAATCTAAATCCATCGCAAAAAAGGTATGTCAATTTAGATAAAGTAAGTTTTTGTGTTTGATTTCATAACTTAAAATATCGTCTCCACTTATTAGTTGACCTATTTTAGGTCATACCCACGAGCCATTAAGTTTCAGTCGTCGAACGTGAGGATCCGATCATTAGATCAAAGTTATTCAGATTGGTCTTTTCTTTTCTTTTTTGCGTTCCATACAGGTATAGCACAAATGAATTGTCTGGGTTTTAAATATTTAAACTTTCGAACATATTTCATTCAGTAATTCACGAAAGGAAAGAAAAATGTATTACGCTACAAATGTTCGACGTGTGTTCTGTTTGTTACATGAATGTTTCTTTAGCTTTTAATCACACGCAAATGACTTCTTGAAGCTCTTGTAGACAATATCTTTTATTTGACTCCATGGTTTGGTCCTAATTATTTGGGGCTTATACAGTATTTCCCAAATTTGTAGCAACTTATTTATTTTTAAATCCTTTAACAATATTTGTGTTTTGTTCTTTCAGACATCAGTTTATGTTTATAAAAGAACAAGGAACCACTTCCGATTTCCCAGTAATCTGGATACTCCTGTAATTATGGTTGGCCCTGGAACTGGATTAGCTCCTTTCATTGGCTATTTACAATACAGGTAGATATTGTTGTATTATTTTATTTTATGTCAATTGTATTGATCAAGGCATAATTTTTCATTACCTCAGCACCCTATTCTCTAGTGTTAATGTTTTACCAGCTAGGATAAAAAGTTGGTGGTCCTGTCACTCTTTCTTCATTCATGGAAAATTCAAGGTGTTTCACCTACCTGTATTGAGGGGTAACATGAAAGAAAATAGTGACTTGAATCATTTGCTGGAGTCTTGCTATTCATAATCAATAGAAATATGTTTGCTTCAAAAGCTCAAAACTGTTTAATGCAATTTCAGGGTGATATTCTTGAAATTAAAATATAAATAAATAAATGGAACAAAATTTTTGGCACTATATAGGAATGAACAGTCCAGTTTAAGTGGTCTAATAGAAATTAAAATAGTATCACATCATTGAAATAGCAAACAGCACTTCGTGTATCAATCACTATAATGAAAGGGTCACCATAATGGGGGAACGTTCCGAAGTCCGTAGACTGTAACTGGTTTAAAATTTGTAGTACATCAAAATATGCTCACTGAATGGGGTGACTTGTTTCTATTTGCATAAAGATGCTGCGTGCAGATTAAAAAAATCAAATGCATTCCCTATGTTCTTACTTTAAAAAATGCTTATTTTAGTTCTTATGCATTACATAATAAGATAGCTGGAAGACACAGCATTACTTCGTATGTTAACTATGAATGTGTATCTACATATGGATGGTGTTTTCTAGACTAGGGTGCACTGCGAGCTCTTTACCACCTATACTTCCGGGTTACCGTTTCCTGAGTACTTTGAAGCCATTTGGCTCCCAACGTCATCGTTGTGTTTTGAGACTCTCTTGAGTAGTATTCCTTGTATACGTGTATTTGTCACCTGATTTATTGTTTGTGTTTAAAAAAAGGATTCTAAGAAGCAGTATTTGAAGACCTGCCATTTCGAGACGTAAGAATCGGCATTTGAAAAAAATAATAATAAAGTCCTAAAACACTTCTTACCTTGTCTACAATATACCAATTTCAAAATTTAAACCTAAATAATAATTTGTACCTAATCTTGCTGCTGGAACAATATGCTAACACTGCTAATATGCTACGTACGATGGTACACGGCTTGCAACAAAGAACAATCAGTAATAAGTAATTAAAAAATGGCCAAATCGGTATTGCCAAAAACGAGTTCTTTCTAAATTTAACAAGAATGTCACTATTTTTAACAATACATTTATAAATTACTTAAACAAATTTTCACTTCAAACTCACCTGAGTTACTTAATATCATTAATCAGGGTGCGTAGCGTTTGTAAAAAGTACTTAAAGGTGCTTTTTTCAGCTGGCGTTTTTAAAAAGTTCTTTTTTTTCACGAATAATTTTTTTTCACTTATATATATATATATATATGATATCTGGTGGATCCCATGCATTTCACAAAAAATAGGGTGTTTGCTATGTAATCATTCACGCGGACTTCATGTCGTACCCACGTTATGACTTGCGCATGCGCGCACACTGAAACCCGAGTGCTCCAATTTGGATAGAGAATATCAGATCCTTATTAAATGTTTTTCTTTTTAATTTTATTCTCGTTTATTTTATCTTACTTCTAACACTTTTTTGATGTAGGGGGTAAGGGTACTTTTGTTCCGAGTTCAGGGTGAAGTTGAATTCACTCGGTGATGTGGGAAAGTACTGATTGTTTCGATTTACATCCTTTTCTTTTTGGGTTTTTTTTTAATGCTAAAACTATTCATAAAAAGTTTTTGTTTTTCAATAATATCATTGATGGAATATGAATTTTTTGAGTGCTTGAAAAGTTTTTAAAAAGTGCTTATTTTTGATTCAAAAATTTGGCTACGCCCCCTGTTAATATCTTATGAAATACAGAAAATTGGAGCTCAGAAACTATATAATTTAATTCTTTTATTAAATACAAAATTATCTGTTTGAAAAAGTCACCTCGTTGAATAAGCTGTAGAAGCAGCTGTATACTTTCTAATTGGAAGTAGAGCAGGTCAAGAGCTCGAGATTGTTATTTACATTTATATTAAAAACACTGTCCGTAATATAATAAGAATAATTTAAGATAAACTAAATTTTCGGTAATTTGGTCTGCAAAGAGTCCAAAATAATTTGCATTGGTGAAGTTCTATTGTTTCTGCCTTTTTTTTTTTAGAGAACATGAAATCATGTAATGAAGTATTCTGAATGTTTAATGAAAATGAATAATTTTTAAATTGAAATTGTGCCTTGATAGCATCCCAAGAAAAAGATATTTGTTGTGTATACTTTTCGTTACATTTTATCTTTTTTTGTTTGTAAGTACACTTTGTCTCTTTTATAAAAACTTTTGAAGTAAAAAAATTGATAGGTTGAAAAAAAAAATCATTCTATGTCCTATTCTACGCTGAAATAGCAGACAAAACTGGAAATCTTGTTAAAAATTTAATACATTAAATTTAGTTTTGGTAGCTAACAGGAGGCAATGTTCAGTGCAAAAAAAAAAAAAATTATATTAACTCTGCTATTTTTGAAGAAAGGAAGAAAAAAAAAAATACTGTCTGAGGGTTACCCAAAGATTATGAAAATTTGACAATTTAATATATTCATTAGCAATGTAGGCCAACTTTCTATGAAAGTTTTTTCACTGCTTTTCTAAGTATACTAATATATGATTCATACTAAAAAATCATAGTAGGTGGGATTTGAATTGTGTGCTTGCACTTCATTTTAGTAAAAATGTTTCAAAATATAATATTTGTTTTTGACATTATTCTATCACTATTTCTAACTGATATTAGAATCCATGTAATTTTTCAGGGAGAAATTTCAAAGTGAAAGAAAGCAAAATGACGTTTGGCTTTTTTATGGATGTCGATGGTCTAATAGAGATTATTTATATAAGTAAGAAAAACTATCAAAATTTATTACTAACAAAAACTATTTATACAATTACTTATGTAACTATTATTATAAAAACTATTTATATAATTATTATACAATCAAAAATCATGTATGTCATAATTTTAATCTATCATCCTCTAATACGAATCCCTTTGATACAATTCTGTTTTTTTTTAATGCTCTTAATTTAATGTCCTTAGGTCAGAGCTGCAGAGATTAAAGGAAGTTGGAATTTTAACTCATTTAATTGTGTCTCATTCTCAAGAGACATCTTGCTTTGTACAATCAAGATATGTTCATGAAAGCATTAGGCAACATGCATCTGATTTGTTTGAGGCAATAAACAATGGGGCCAAAATATTGGTTTGTGGTGATGCTCAACATATGGCACATGATGTTCAACATGCATTCATTGATGTAGTTATCCAATGCTTAGGTAATTATTGTTTTCTACAGTAAACGGCTATTAAATTATTGTGAATGCATGTTTTTGGCAATTTTGGACTGCCCCTCTCTTCTTCTCAACAAAAAATAAGCAAAATTGCGAACGAAAGTCTCAACAATTTTTTTTAAAACTTTTACGGCTGTAATTAATTGACTGACTTGTTGTAATTAATAAACTATATAATTTTGAGAAATTTTTTTAAAATTTTGACAATTATTGTAGTGATCTAATTTTAGGAGTAAATTAAAATAAAAGATGTAATTTGCGCAAAAAAAATTTACATTTTGATTCATTTTATAAAATATTGAGTAGAATATTTTGTAGAAAACTTATATGTTTTTCCTTTAGTTGTCAAAACTCTTGACCTCTGAAACGCTTTAAAGATTTTTCTAACTCAACTCTTTCTTTCCTCGACATTATAAATTTTTTCATACGTAAATATTTATTAATTTTTTTTTTTTGCATCATAAAATTTTTGTAAAAAAAATTTAATATAAGGTGATTATAATGTCTTATGTTAGCTCTTACCCCACCTCGCCTTTTGTCCTCAAAAATAAGTTTCAAATCACAATCCCCTCCCATTGACTGCTTACATAATATTTGAACAGCTCAATATTTCAAATTTTTTATCTAAATATTTCAAAAAACTAAATTAATTTTGATATGAAGTAGATCCTTACTAATCTAATCAATATAATTGGCACCATTGCCTGTTTAGATTATATGAAATTCTTATTGCAATCGCTGTAACTTCATTTTTTGATGTAATAATCTAGACACAAGTCTTCCAATTGGGTTCTATTGCAATGCATTATATTTCCGGCTATCATTTTTTAAATGTTCTAGGAATGCATTTGATTATTTTTGGATTTTATATAATTGTAAATGTAAGCAACTCTTGAAATAAATATTTTTCTATTAAATCCCTTCTTTTTCTTTTGTTTGAATTTTAAGAGTTGCTTCTCAATCCTTGTATTACTAATTATATTTTCTTTTTTTAGGTGTCTCAGAAATTGAAGCAAAATCCTTTATAAGCAAATTACAAAGTGATCATAGATATGTTAATGATGTCTGGATTTGAAGTTTTCTTTTATATCAATGATATTTAATTGCCATGTAATTAGCTTAAATTTTTTTTATATAATAAAGAAAACTTCTGACGTGTTTTCTGCTTGAGAACAAAAATATTCTTCTTATTTTCTGTCTCATCATTTCTGGTTTAAAAAATGGAATTCGTTGTATTTGATGACTTTAATTATTAAGCTTTTTTTTAATTACAATAAAAGTTTGAAACTTTCATTGTATTGTAATACATATTTAAGGTCATTGAATACTTTGATTAGTTAAAGCAAAAAAATTAATAAATCACTTTTATATCATGTTTCTCTTACTAAACACTTTTATATTATGTTTCTTAAATGTAATAAATGGTTCATTACTTTTTTTTAATTAAAAAATAGATATATTTTAATAGAATAACACTTTTGTGAAATTTTTTTTCAGACTATCTTTTGTTATTGTTCATTTACCTATAGCCATACACATCATTTTAAGGCAACAACTCTCACTCCTAATCTAGGTTCATATCTCTGTTACTGCAGTAGTTCATTAGCAATTTAAGGATCTTCCTTAAAATGAAATAGAAATACATAATTCTTTAAAAAAAAATTTTTTTAACAACCAGTTTGTTTTTGTCAGAATTAATGTTTGAGATTTTACTGCAAAGTACATACCAACCACTAATATCACCATTTATACAAAGCTAAATTAAAATACCACAGTTTTCAATGAACAAGCTAAAACAGCTCGGATTGGAAAATGATCCAGTAAAAAAAATAAACAAGGTCAAGATTGGTCAGGGCAAGGGGTAACGCACCAAAATAATAGGTATTTCTTTTTCTAAGCTGATCAACACTTAAGTCATGTGTAAATGTGTTTCACACATGACTTTTAAGTGTTGTTGTAATTAATGTAGAGATTTATTGTTGCTGTTTTAAAAACATCTAAAACTCATCATTTACTAGAAAAACTTCTGGTTTTAGCTAGAAACTTACATGTAGCTCAAGTATTTCTTTAATTAAATACATTCATTGTTACAATTTTGTCATATTTTTTTCAGTCAAATAGGTTGAGTAATATATACTGAGGCAACACTATATTGTGTAAACATTGAAAATACCACAAAATTTTTAGATTTGAGATGAACGATTTCAATATATTCAGATGTGTATGAAATATTGATAGTTACAGTGGTATGTAATTCGAACTTAACAAGAAAATAAATTTTCTGTTGTTTTATTTGACACTTAAATGATGTTATGGTTTATGTGCTTTTTTTTTGTCTTGCTAGAAATGGTTTTATTTCATTTATTTAAATCTGATGATCGATTTATTTTTTTTAACTACTGCATGAAATCAGGCTTTGACTTTGTCTGAAAAAGAGATTTAATCTCTGGTTCTTTAGCTTTGCACAATCTCACGTTTTCAAATGAAACTACACTCAAATTACATGCAATGATATATCTAATAAAATCATGTCATATCTAATGTAATATATGTACAAATTGAATACGAAAATATTTATTTTCACTAATAATACATTTTTGAAATAAAAATGCCTATATATATATTTTATTGAAAAAAAAAAAATACACAAAAACCATTTTCAATCAAAATTAATGATGTCTTAAATTTTCCTTTAGTTCATATAAAGCCACTTTTAGTTAATATCACATTCAAAAGAGTTAATTTTGTACTGAGTCTTAAAAACATTAACTTTCAAAGCACTTTTTATCTAATTACCAAATGCGAGAACATTTCAATCCTAGTGAGTTATGGCAATAGTATAACAACTTGTTCCTCATTGTTAAAAACAAAATTTTTTGTTTGCACTATCCATATAATGAAGAAATTTCTGTCTAAAAGACCCTCTTTCTACAGCTTTTCTCTCATTTTGTACTGAATCTTTGATAAATTAATGTTTTTCTTAAAATTTAAAATATTCAGCAATTATAATTTTACTGATGACTTATCTTAAATCATTTGACCAATCATAAGTGAAAAAAATTTGACTTAATACAAAAAACAGTGCAACAATATTAATGAACTAAAATTAAAAAGTACTCAATTTTTAAATGTTAAAATTTTGAAACTTTTTGCTTATAAGTGGTATATTAAGGAGAAATCACAAACTTAAAAATGTTTCTTGACTTGCTGTTTGATCTTTCATGAGAATAAATTTAAATTTTAGTGCCTGCTGACTAGTTATTGCTTTGACAGTGAAATAGCCAATAGCTACTTCTAAAATAAGAAATAAAATCAAAATGGAATCTGTAGCTCTTTCAATGGTTAATGTTTGAAAATATGTGCTGAATGTGTATAATAGCTGTAGAGGAAGCTGCAAAAACAAAGTGAGCATCCAAAAACCTGCCAATTCTGGAACCTGAAAAGATTTTTTTTTTAAATATCATTCACTGATAATAAAGATGTATTCACTGAAGAACAGACAAAAACACATTTGCAAAATTAACTTAGGAAGAAAACAAACGTTTCATTTTTTGGCATAGTATAACATAAATAATTTTGCAAAAGTGCCTATCATAATTCATATCATTTCACACAAATATATGTTTATTTAACATTAATTTAAATACAATTGTCATTTTGAATAGTGAAATCTAGGTTTAAAAATGAGGAAGCAGTATTTATAATTTTGAAATTCTTTATATAAAGATATCTTATTGATGCCCTTCATGTGGACTCAACAGGTATTTTTTTCAGTATATTTTGGCAATCAGCCATAGACTGTAGCATACACTTGTAATAACTTTGAAAACGTGTGACTTCTTAAAACTTTGTAAACTACTTCTTATTAATCCTATAACAATATGGAATATTTATCAATGATCCAAAACTTTTTGCCTACCAAGTTAACTTTTACTATTAAAGCATCACGCATTAGGTGGCTGGGCCACCTCTTCAGAAATTCTGATGCCGTCCCTGCAAAAAAAGTGACTTTTTCCACAATTGAGGGGACGAGACGTAGGGGACCACCACCTACAAGATGGACAGACGACGTTGAAAAGGACCGCAAGCTGTTGGGAGTCAACCAATAGCGGGCCGTCGCACCGGACAGTGCCAGATGGAGGAAAATCTGTGAGTCAGCCTTGGCCTGTGAAAGGCTGTTGCGCTTATGAAGAAGAAGAAGTTAACTTTTAGAAACAAGAAAATATTTTAGATTCCTCTCTTACATTGGAATACACTATTCCACCATTCATGTCAAATTTGCGGGCATTAAAAGCATATAGCTCCGTTTTTAAAAAAAATGATCAGTTCTAATAAAAAATTTTGAAATTAAGTCTTGGTGTCTTTTAAACTTACTCCAATTTTTTGAAGCCTTCATAAATTTAAAATATTCAAGGCTAGGTATTATGAATGGAACTATGTTAAATCCACACAGCTAGTTTTTTTTGGAAAAAAAAAAAAAAAAAAACCCATTTAATGCCTTAAAGATTGGAGCATAAGTGTAAATGACACCAAGACTTATTTTCACAAAATTCATTAGAACTTAAACTTTTTTGAACTAAATTATGTGCTTTTAAAATTGGCTAAAATGACAATTTTAAATAGTGGAATTGCTCATAGATAATATTCATAGGTGGAATTTTTCATTTGCAATAATGGTGGAACTTAGATTTTATTTTTACTTCTTAATATTTTTAAATTTTTTTTTTTTTTTTGATATTTGAACAGGTGCACTCATTCTGAAATAAAATTTTGAAGCTTTAGAATTTAATGTTTCATGAATGTTACAATATTAGAAAATATATAAACAAACATTAAATTTTACCTTTTCTTTTAAATTTCCAATAATTCCGAGGTATAGCCTCAAAATTTCTACAACTGTCATGAGAGTTATTACAATTGAAATCAAAACCTTATAAAGTTGGGTATGATAAGCAAACTGCAATAAAATGAAATTTTCACTAGAAATTGAAAAAAAAAAACAACAAAAAAAAACAGATATATAATCAACATAAATTTAATCTTTGCAGGTTATCAAGAAAGTTAACAAGATTCGAGATGTACGGTGTCCAGGTAGCTGGTGAAAATTGTAATCTTTTACCCGACCGGTTTATATAACATAATATTACCATGCCAGATATTATAACATTCATGTATAATAAGATAAGAATAGTATAATTTTTTGTCATGCAAATATTTTTTTAAAAGATATAGTTTAAGTCACTTTATTGTGCTCCTATAAAAATAAAAACATACTTTTATTTTTAAATTTTATTAAAAAAAAATATTTTTAAAGAAATTTGGATTAGCTGTTTAGATATAGAATGATTACATAAAACTTTGCTATGAAATGGAGACAGCTGCTGATTATAGACTATAACTATTATAGACTATAACTATTATGGATTATAATCAATAATAACCATGAATTATAATTAAATTTTCAATGACATTTTTAAAATATAGCTTCTATTAAACATAGGATATTTTAAAGAGTTTTAACAGTTTCATTCTTTTAGTCTATAATAGATCATTTAATACAAGAAATTCAATAAAGATCATTATATTTTGCATGTTTGGTAGCAATGTGAACAATAAAAATTAAAAGAAAAATAAGAACCTTGTAAAAAAGACATCCTACACGGGTTAACATCCAAAATGTGGAATAGGTACAATTATAATGCAGGCACATCTGTAGAGGCAAACTTGACAATATTTCCTCTGTAATAAATACACTTATTATTTTAAAATATTCTGTTATAACGTCAAAACTAAAAGAAATTAATTGAATAACTCCAAAGAATATTAAAAAAAAAAGATCTTTCTAATAAAATTTAGTGCCCCTTTTGTGTCTTTTTTCATATTTTTAGTTACTTATTTTATTCTTGGGGTTTAAAATTTTTTCACAAAGGGCTAGTACTAATGAATACAGATTTTGTATTTATTAATAATAATTTGATTGTTCTCATTTGTCAATATCGAATTGTTTTATAAAACAAGTATAGTAAGCTTTTTCCACAGTGGGAAAAGCCAACCCATAAAAAAAGGGTCCCTTGTAACCAAAGCAGACAGAAAAGTAGCAAAATATTATGCAACATAGTTATACTTACCAGATAGTTTTTTAAATGGTGCTTCCATCCAGAGTCAAAATTATATTTGTTCATTTGCATTTTTTACATGTTTTAGAGATTACAAATATTAAACTTATATTTTTAAAATCAATAGATATACTAAATATTATTCATTAATTTGATGAAGGTACTTTAAAAGACAAAATATCATATATGAACCTAAAAATATTTATGTTTATTATTTTTTAATGATTATAATCAAGGGTTAAGGGTCTGCCACATTTCCTAAAATATCATAGGCAGCCTCCACTATTTTAGTAAAATAAAAAATAAATAAAAGCTATTACACTCAATCTATTTCAATAAGATGCATAACATCTCTTACATAAATTTATCCTGATAGCTCAAAACCTTGCATTTTTGTAGACCCTTGCCTATGATACTAAGGTTATCACTCTATACTTTTATAAGCTGAATATGTAAAATGCTTTTAAAAGCTAACCTAAACTCTTTGCGAGTTCGTATGGAAAACAATCACTTTTGTAACAAAAAGTTTGTAAGTAAAGTATTGAAATAAATATAATGTTAAACTATTTACAATAAGTAACTAGCATACTTGTTTTTATTAAGTAATCAGTTTAATTATTAAATTTATATTCTAATCTCTTATTCATTCTGATGATAAATGCAACAATATTTGTATAACTTTACGATATAAAAGATTTGGTCATAGAAATAGTGGAGCTGTAAAACAATTAGTGGAAAACAATCTTGCTGATGGTTTTAAAATAGATTGTAGTCATCGAGTGAAAAATTATGTTCATTGTATTAAAAATAACATGTCTGAATTTCCTTATTCAAAACACCAACTGTTACATTTTCAAGTCCTCAAAAACGGAGTATCAGATAGGAAAAAAAGAAGCTTGGTCAAAAGGACTGGATGTATTGTATTTTATCCATACCCAACTTACCACAAAGATTTCGAGCAGAAGGGATGATGACAGTCAACTATCTCCAAAATTACTACTACTGTCAACAAAAGCAACATTAAAAACTCTTTACGAACTTTGAACAGACCACAAACTTAATCTTTCAAATATTGGAGAATTTGGGTGAAAGCCTTTGTCCATATTCATTAAAGTAAAAAGGGTATATTGGGTGAAAAAGCAGTTGAAGGAATATCCGTAGGCTATGATCAAAGAAGTAAAGGATATCCTATATATATTTGAGATACAAACATTATTATAAGCAGAACTGTTCATTTTATTGAAGATTCTAGTAAGTGAGATGAAATACTAGTCATATTCATTTGACATGACAACATATTTGATAATGAAGGGAAAAAAATTGCTGACGAAGAACAAGAAGTAAATCATAAAGTTACAAGCAAAATAAGTAAAACATACACTCAACAATTAAAAAGATCAAACAGAATTAACAAAGAAAAACTATTGGAATGGTGGTATGTCTCACAAATGGTATAAAGATGGAATCCACTTGTTTCAAAGAGCTTGTGAATTTTGATCCTGAAGAAATAAAGAAAAAAGCCACTCTCTTAAAAAAAAAAAAATAACACTTGGGATTCAATTGATTTTCCAAAAGGGACATTTAAAGTTAAACCAATATAAGTAAAATAGAAAGATACAAAGCTAGACTAGTCGCTAAATTTTACAGTCAAAAATACAGATACTATGATCAGACATTCACTTTGCTAAAGAAATATACCACAATAAAACTTTTTCTAGCTGTGGAAGTTTATAAAAATATGAATGTCCAACATGTTGATAACAAAAAAGCTTTTTCTTGCATTGAAATATTAAGGAAGATCTATACATACATGAAGACAAAGTTGGTAAATTTAATAAATCATTGTAAGGCTTGAAGCAAACATTTAAAGAATGGAACACCAAAATGGCAGATGTATTGTGGAAAAAGGAATTGTTGCAAAGCTTGGCCAACTCTGGCTTGTTTATGAAAAAAAGTAATAGAAAACAAATTTAGATGATTCCCTAGGTGGATAATATCTTCATTTTGCACGAAGAAATCAACAAAGTTATAAATATTCTTCAAGAAAAATGTGAAATCAAAAACCTCGGTGATGTAAAGATTTTAAGCTCAATCAAATAACTAAAATTGAAGAACTGACTGAAAATACTTGGTATGAAAAATGCAGAACCAACTAACACTCCAAAAGATACATGATACCTAAAGAAAGATGATACAGCTGTACTACTAAGTGATAACACCAACTACAGAAAAGCTATCGGCTTTTTACTCTATAAAGCTACCATCACAAACCTGACAACTCCATGCCTGTAAATAGACTTAGAAAGAACAAAGCACCAACAGAAAAAGATTGGACTGCAGTTCTGAAAATAATAGCATACTTTCATTCAACCAAGAACTTGTACCTCATCAGTGCATATAGTTCACCAATTCTGACATGCTATTCAGATGTAGACCAGACAAACAACAAAACCTTCAACCAGTGGAAACATGTTTTTCCCTGGAGACCACCTTTTCTTAGAAACAGGACTCTATTGTACACTCCACTAGAGAAACAGATTACATTGAAGCAACCCAAGAACATTGTAGTGGTTATTACATTAACTTGCAGATCTTAAACTAAAGCGAATAATACCCATAAAACTTTATGAGGATAATAAATCTTGCATTCTCTAACAAACTGGTAAAAGTGTCACTCAATAAACATATCATAACATATATATATAATCACGTATAAAACATATCAATGTAAAGCAACATTGTTTAAGAAAGTTACAATATGATAACGCAATTAAGATTAAATATTGAAAATCTAACAACATGATTAGACTTTCTAACAGAACCACTTCATAAACCAAAATTTTTAAGCTTTAGAAATGTATTAAAAATTACTACCTTAACTTTAATTGAATTTTATTTTATAATCGACGTCGAACAGCCAACCCAATTTTGGGTTTACGAGTACCAATGTTTAACTCTGTAGCCTTGTAATTTTGTATCCAAACCAGAAGACAAGGGAACTCCTAGATCAAGTATTAGGAGAAATTTACCTTTGTGACGGGCTTTTGGATGAAACTAACCTGCATTTGTGTTACATGGAGAGGAAAACCTCTCATAGTTAGTCTGACAGCAAGGGAATTCTAACCCACGATCCATCTACCACTAAGCACTGTGGTCAGTGCAAGCTGGGTGCAGAATTGAAATGGCTGGGATTTGAACCAGGTTCACCTCACTGGAGCTCTATCCCATGAGTCATCACAGCTAAACTTTAATTGAATTGTAAGATTAAGGAAAGATATTTTCTGACTGATTTTCCAATTCAATGTTTATTATTTTAGCCTATGGATTGCGCATATGTAGTGTATAACTTTTACTTTACTACTCAACTATCCTCCATCGTAATAAAATTACTAACTCATAACTAATTGTGTTTATTTAAAAATAAACTCATATTTTATAAGGCAATCTGAATATTTTACTGAATCATTCATGCCTTAACTTATTGAGTGAGTCACCAGGTATATCTGAAGTATTGAAGAACAGAAAGTGAAAGCAGCACAAGTGAACAAGATAAAGATAAGTATTTGTTATTTCTGCACTTAAGTGCGAGTTTACCCAATATTATAACTGTAGTAATTGGTACCTAATACACCAATATAAGTGTTCTAGGTATACTACCTAATTAGGTTTTTTACAACTCCCCGAAATGAATAATTTCGAAATTTTATTGTTACTATTCTTTAATAAGTATAAATACCTGCATATTTAATAATTCATACATACTTATTTAGCAAATAATATGTACCTGATTGTAAAAAAATATTTGTAGTATAAGAGATTTTAATATCAGGAAACATAACTGCTGTCATTTTGCGAGCAGCAGTTCGAATACTATTCATTTTCTAATGAGGGTTGTTGACAATTTTTATGTTAAAATGAAGATTAATGTTCCACATATATTTCTATACTAAAAAAATATTTTTTATTCAAATCTATTTTTATGGATGGTTGAAATAACATAACACCGCATATGAAACAAAAACGTGAATTATGTTGTATGACTAGAGCGGACAGTTTCTTGTTTTCAGGGATAACAACAGATGGTTTCTATCAAAAATAATTAAAAACTTCAGTTCATACGATAGCATCAAAAAACAACATAATGATTTTGTCTAATTTTTTTTCTTTTGTAATTTATTTTGATTAATCCATCTCATGGTTGTTATGGTTACTAGTCACGGTTAATGATTTTATTAACTGAAAAATACAGAATCTTTTTATGGAGAGCTACCTTGGCAGCCGCTGTTTTATTACGTTAACCCTACAAATCTATAACGGCATCTAAAATTGGGTAAAAAAACAGGTTACGCCAAGATTTGCCGGGTACTGCGTTAAATCAGACATGAATAAGAACTTTAAAAGTTTAATACAACACGTACTTTTTCGCCAAGAGCAGCATTTTCGAAACACGTCAGGGCATTTTAATAAAGTAGTTATTAAAATTTTTGTTTACTGAAGAAGCAAATCTTGTAAACGTGGTTAACGATAACGATGATAATAACAGCCAATGAGATTTATCTACTTAATTATTAATAGCGGCTGCTCAGCAACGCCCTTATTTGTTTCCTGAAAGTTAGGTTAAAACAATAAAGGTCTACCGAACAAATGCTAGTTCTAGTTTCAACCTTTTATTGCACCAAACAAAAATTTCGCAATGGTACACTAAAGCGATTAAATCTGCTGAAAAGTTGAAAACTTCAAACAGTTACAAAAAATTCAATGTGCAAATTGGATTGAATTCAAAAATAAAAAAGTTCGGTTCATGTCTAATAATAACTTTCGTTAAAATACGGAATTGCGTATGTGTCATTCAATCTTAGAAGTTAATTTGTAAGAAAATTTTACTTACAACTTTTGATTATTAATTACAAAACTGTACGGTATTTTTTTACAAAGATTAATAATTACAAAGCAGTGCTATATACATTTAATTTTATGTTATTGTTTCCAAATAATATAGAATCTGTTGATTAATTACAAATTGTGTTTATTTAATTTGAATCTACAATTACGTTACATGATAATTGATATTCAAAAGGAAATGTTAGAAGAAAAAATTCTTTTATGCGTCTAAATATATAAAAAATTTCAAAGCATGTTCGGCCAACTATTCAGTTCGAAGATTTCAAGATGTTTATTTAGAAGAATAAACATATTTTATACTTATATTAATTATTTTAGCGGACAAAGAGTTGTTGTGACAGGATTGGGAATAGTGTCACCTTTAGGTGTTGGAGTAAATCATGTTTGGCAAAGGCTTTTAGATGGAAAAACGGGAACTGTCCCTCTTCTTGGTGATGATTATAAAGATATTCCTTGTAAAGTAGCGGCATTTGTGCAAAGGGGTAATGACCCTGGATGTCTCGATAAACATATAGAAGATGCAGATTTTAAAAAGATGTCTTTAACTTCAATCTATGCTTTGATTGCTGCTAATGAAGCACTGAAAGACGCCAAATGGTGTCCTGTTTCAACAGATGCATTAGAAAAAACAGGAGTAGCAGTGGGAACGGGTATGGTTGATTTAATGGATATTGTAACAACTGGGAACAAATTACGTCATAGTGGATATAGCAAAATATCTCCATTTTTTGTACCAAGAATTTTATCAAACATGCCAGCTGGACATATTGCTATTAAATATGGCTTTAAAGGTCCTAATCATTCTGTATCCACGGCATGTGCCACAGGTCTTCACGCCATTGGGGATGCATATAATTTCATAAAAAATAAGTATGCATCCGTAATGGTCTGCGGTAGTTCAGAAGCTGTCATTAGTCCTTTATCGATCGCCGGCTTTTGTCGTATGAGAGCACTTTCCACCCATTTCAACTCTCGGCCAGAAGAGGCATCAAGGCCTTTCGACTCCGAGAGAGACGGTTTTGTTATGGGAGAAGGTGCCGGCATACTAGTGCTGGAGTCGCTCAATCATGCCATCGAGAGAGGTGCCAAGATTTATGCTGAAATATTAGGATATGGATTGTCTGGAGATGCTTATCACATAACATCACCAGGTAATGGAGCATTCTACAGTATGAGGCAAGCTGTATCACTCAGTAACATTGACACATCACAGGTAGGTTACATCAATGCTCATGCGACGTCAACTCCTTTAGGTGATTCAATTGAACTCAAAGCCATCCATGAATTATTCAAAGAACACTCAAAAATCTTAACCGTTTCTAGCACCAAAGGAGCTACCGGACATTTATTGGGTGCAGCAGGCAGTGTTGAAGCAATATTTACAATTTTAGCCTGTTATTCTAAATCTATACCACCAAATATCAATTTAAAATGTTTAGACTCTAAATGGCCTGTCAATGTTATGGGCAATCATTGTGAGACTTGGCCACATCAGGTGAAAGAAAAAAGAATTGCCTTGACAAATTCTTTTGGATTCGGAGGAACTAATGCATCTCTTGTATTTAGTAATTTCTAATGACAGTAATAATGCAAGAGTGTTAAATTCCTTTTTATGAATGTATAAATTAAAATGAAATATGTAAATAATGTAAAAAACATGCAAATTTTATTTAGTGAATAATTAAATAAATATGAATAAATTTGATTAAAATTTTGTAATTTTTTTTAAAGAACAAGTATATTCTTAGAGTTTGGGCTAACACTTTGAAAATAAAAAAAAAAGAGAAACATTTTGATAACCAATTTTCGAATAAATCAAGGCTGATCCTATTCAATTAAGTAAAAGGCTATTGAAATCACTGTATTTGAATATTGATAAGCTTTAAAAATTTATTGTTCTTTTAAAAGGTGAGCTTCTGATATTTGCACAAATTTCATAATTAGATTTAAATTATTCTATGCTAAATCCATAATATGGTTACTTTAATATAAAACTTGCTTAGACAATTTATAATAATATTGATGATAAATTTAGTCAATTTAAGATTATTCGGAGATAAAAACGTTCTGAAATCATAAATTAATTGCTGTTGGCAATGCAGGTATGAGCTTAACTTTCCCCAGAGGTGAAATTTATTTTTACATCAAACTGTTCCTTAGTTTTGTTTCCATACAGGCATAGTACAAGTTTTCACTAGGTAAAAGCTTTTATGAACAAAAATTGCTTTTACTTGCCTAGTAAATGTGACTTATCGTTTTAATGCTGCAAGTCATTTAATTTTTCTAAGCTGTGTGACTATTCAATTAGAAAGATGCCACACATATACTAAATTTTAGGGGAATAGTATATCTCCCACCTATAGGTGGGAATCAGAGAAATATAAAGTTGGTGCAGTAGTCAAAATGTTTACTTTTACTTATCCATGTCCTGGGTAATTACCCAAAATCAGTATATTTATAGTTTTCAGTTTTTTTTTTAAAAACTTATAATCATAATTTGTTTTGATTATAGTTTAAGATTATTATAAATGTCTTTCCTTTACGCAAATCAACTTGCAACTTAAAATTTTACAGGAATATTTCTAAAAATTATTATTACCCTAAGAACTATAATTTAAAAAAATTTTTGTACATGAATCTTAATAATTAAAAATGATCCAGTTTATTCTTTGTTTTTTAAAAAAAAAATTAAATTTGTTTTATTTTTTAAAATATTTAATATAATAAAATTTTTTATTATTTATATAAATTCTTCCAGTGTGATTTCAACAAAAGTAAAAAAAAAAAAAGTTTTCTTACATATTTTACAGTTTTGTGTTTAATTGCTAATGGGAATTCACATTATTTAAAAAAACCATAAATAAGCAATTTTTAAATGTTAATGTAGAAATGGTTTTCCACAAAAATATTAAAACGGCAATGGCATTTTTTCTGGAGAGTAGAATAAATTAAAAATAACTAATACAGTTGTTCAATAATAAGTATTAAAAGAATAACTCAAATTTAAATGAATTTAATTTAATATGGTAACAGAAAGCTTAGTTTATCACATTTACTTTTTTTTAAATATTTATTTGTTAGTTTTATTGAGAATTTTAAAACCTATATATATCATATTGTTTGAGTCAGTTTGCATACTCATATTTAACATTATTCGAGTATAAAAATTAGCATACTATTTAAAAATTGACAATTCAATATTTGTTTTTAGAAGTATCTATGTTTAGTATGCGTTTTTTTAAATTTATTGTTAATTAATAAAATTTGATTATGTTATTTTAATAGTTCTTAATACTGTTCTATAGACAAATTTTATAATGTATTCTTTAACATAAAATAGGGAAAAGTTAAGAAATCATAAAAAAAATTCTACAGTTTTTCTGCTTTTAGTTTTTATTTCTTCAAAAATGCTACATTAAATAGCTCAAAAATAAATACAAACTAAATTGCAATTATATACCTACTGTTGAAATAACTATTTGATATTTCTTTTTGAAATTATTTATCTTTAAATCATTAATTATGTCATGCCTATCTTTGAAGCCATCCTAAAGAATAGGTTAAGTCATTTCTACTTGAAGCATCTGCGAAATATTGTACCTTTTTGTGGAGAATGGAGTCAGAAAGAATGAGATTTTGGTGCTACTTTAAACCATCGAAATAAAGCCTCTTCGATTTTTTCATTCTTTGCCACTAGCATTCATTTTCTGCATGGTTCTAATTTTTTAATACTCCAAGCTGCTTTAATATTATAACTATTTTGAATAACCTTTTGGCAACTCTGTATTTTAGAGTTATTTAAGTCTTTTTATTAATTTACTAGGTCATCAATTTCATTCAAAATTTCAATTTTTTTTTCTAACGTTAATGATTGCTGTACTTTGCAGTTCATTTTGTATAAAAAAAAAGCTGACCACTAACCAAATAATTCAATAGCTTCACACATTCACTATATTTAGAAATAACCACCCATATTGAACATACTTCTTTGCATTAACATCAATAAGGCACTCTCCAATGAGTTGGAAAAAAAAAAAAAACAACTCTACTCATATTAGAGTACAAAAATAAATCTTCTGTCTTCATTAAAAGTAAAAATCTTTCCAAAGGTTATGAAATTTGAGTTCACTTTAAAAGACAATTCATGTTAAGTATATTTACGTTAAAAGTATTTTAAAGCATTATATCCAGAAACAATTCGATGGGTAATCAAGAATTAATTCATGTTAAAGGTGTAAACGTTAATGAGGTTCTATTGTATTTTAAAAATTATGCAACTAGAACAAAGATGCGATAATTTTTCTAAAGATGATGTATAAAACTTAATTTGAAAAGTGAAACACTCTTCCTTGTTTTATATAATTTTTCAAACATTACAGTAAGATTTTAACTAAGTTCTTAGGATTTTAAAAGACAAGTTGCTCAAAGGATTCTTAGAATTAAAAACAAAGATGAAGGGAAAAAAACCTTAGCAGCATTTTTATCTGGTAAATGAATACATTTTTGGTGAGCATGTTAACTGCTGATGTTTAATGAATGTTTCGGAAAATGTAATAAAAAAAACATTCTATTCTTGGTAAATTTATTGATCAAGAAATAGAGACAAAAACACTAATTATACTTATTACATTTTATAATACTTAAAACAGTTAATACAAGTTTCTCTTCTTTCTTTTATGAAAAGCATAGTGGAGAATGAAAAGAATCCTCTTTAACCCATTGATGGTTCTGCACATAAAGAGTCGTATTTTAACCTGCAGTCTTTTTTCCATAGCAAATGCATGGTTTTTCTGTGTTATAAGATAGTGAAATGGTGTCTTAGGGAGAAACATTCTCCGAATCTTGATCTTTTGCTAAACTGCCAGTGGTTTGAGATATCTGCTAACAGTTTGATTAAAAATTGAATACTACATATTTACTGGAATTTCCAGAACATACAGATTTTTTCAAAAAAAAATAGCACATGCATTGGAAAATAATCTTACTTTCAGCAAAAACTATATAAATTAAACTCAGTGGTGTCACAGCCAACAGAGGGCCAAGGCCTACCGTGCCCATCTCAGTTTTCTTGACCTTCAGGCTCTGGGGTGCAAGAGCAAATGTTCTTGTTAGGACGTCAGCCCAACATGCACTGCCACAACTTCTGGGCGACCTTCTTCTCCGCAGATACTGCCACTGATTTCACATTTTTTAAAATGTGTCTTTTTAAAAATTAATGTCATGATGATTTTCAAAATGGGGAAAAAAGGAAGAAATTAGTGTTTATTTCACTTTTCAAAATAAGAAAATGTTACCAGTAATATTACAAAACATATTATTTTATATATTGAGGGGAAAAATTACTATTAATAAAAATTATTCAGTTTTAACCTATATGTAGCCATTTTTTCACAAACACAAAACACTTCTGTTATTAAAAATTGATTACAAATATGTTAATATCTATTAAAAATATCTTGCACATAGATATTTAAGGAGATTCGTCATAGAAAGTCAGATAAAATTCTGCCACAGAACTGACTGGAATATATCGAAAAAATCAAGTTAATCATTAAATAAACAACTTTAATTTTAAAATGATTTCAGTTTCAAAAATTTCTCAGATTGGAAAATCACCCGCATACAAGGGGGTTATCTGTATCGTGATCTGTCACACTAATTACAATCACCAAGGTGCCAAATAGATTTTAAAAGTGCAAATTTTCTTTCTTTCATTTTTTATAAATAAATAGTTGTTAGTCTGGAAGTGGCTACTAGTTATACCTTTCGAGTTTGTCCTTTTCTGTGATTTTTTTTTAGTTTCTGGCTGGCCACTGCCCAGAAGTTGCCAAGACTTGGCAATTATTCTGCCACAGATCACGATACAGAAATCTCCCCGTATACAAAGTTACATAAAAAAAGAAAACATATTTAGTCTCTTTCTTTCACTTATAAAATTCTTCCAAAGATAATAAAATAAAGTCCTCATACAGATTTCAGAGAATGTTGCAAATGTTCAAGAATATTTTATCTGAAGTAAATATATAAATTTATAAAAAAATTTTTATAATTAAATAAGTATTTTATTGCAACTGAAAACAACAAAATTTCTACTAAATGACCTCTTACTACATTAACCACATTCAGAATTATTTCACTATGGAAATATTTCTTGGTATACGCCTATGGTTTGGTATACGTTATGATGTATAATCTGCAAATTTATACTTTTACATTTATACTCTTCTTTTCAAACTTAAAATTAAGCATTTTCTTGGTGCTCTACCGTAAATGTGAAAATGTAATGCTTTCTATAAAGGAAACACAAATATAAATTATTTAAAAAAAAAAAAAATTCAAATACAGTACAGAACCTCTCAACCGGAATGGATTTCAATAAGATTTTCTGCCATTTTGTTGTGAAGATTATTTTTTTTTGCCCATAAAATATTAGGATTTTTCTCTCTTTTGTAAAAGATGGAAATACGAGGGAAAAGAAATGCTTGTGATTTTTCAAATTTTATTAGTAATAAAGTAGATGGCTTTGAGTCCTGACGCAGACAACAACTTGTCAAGTAGAAGAAAGTGACAAGGAAGATGGACCCAGTCCCGCCCCCTTTTTACCTTTTTTATTCATTTTATATTAAGTCTGTATATATTTTTATTTCATTATTTTATTTCTTTTCTATCTTATAAAACTTATGTGCATTACTTTATGGTTTTTTCCTCTTTTTAAAATTACCTCTAAATAATTATTTTTTAATTTGGGTTTGACAAAAAAACGATATTTTGTAGCGATTCAGAAAACCGAAGAAATCAGTTATCCGGAATAGCGATGGTCCCGATCGTTCCGGATAATCGGTTCTCTACAGCATTTTAAAATCATAAATTCTATCAAACAATCTTTGTATCTAGATTTCTTTAGCTGAAAAGATAATGGCCCAAATTCAATGATTTATATATCTTTTAGTTTTCCACATGAGAGGCCATGCTTTTCAATGACCATAAGTTTAGCCACAGGGGAAGAATGATGAGGGAGACAATTTTATAATTCCAGTTCCCAAAAAGTAACATGTCTTCCATAGTGAAGAGGACAACTTTTTTATGCCCTTCTACTCCACGAGCAAAGTGGCTCCACCAGGCCAACTTACTATCCAGCATGTAGGATTGAGCAACAACAAGCAGGTAACTAAAAACAAATGGATGAATTAGAAGCAAAATTAGGTATTGGAAAACTGACAATTTACCTTTATACTGAAGCGAGATGCTTATAGGTACATAGAGAATAGTAAACACTAGAGCTAGAGATATATTTACAAGTGCTAGAGTAAACATAAATCCACCAAGCATTAACAACGTAAAGCACATTTTATATTCGAATTTCTGTCTCGTTACTTTTGGTGTTGTAATGCTTGCAAATATCAACCAAACAGACATGAGTATCAACAGAGTATAATACATCAAATCAGAGGTAGGAATTTGAAAGTAATGTGTTACATGGTGAATATAATTAGGAACTAAAAAAATAATTAATCCACACATTAAGTGAAAAATATAGGAATCTAATGCAATCCAATAATTAAATTTACATGACAATGATTCTGATTTATGACCATTTAAATACAAATACAAAGCCTTCAGCAAAATAGGCACTGCTATCAATGCAAAAGGAGGCATATACAAGCCTATGGATATGTACGACCTCGTGCTAGGCAACAGGTAAAAGAAAAAAGATTGATGGAATTTTTCGAGCAAGTTATTTAGACTTCTGACGGTGCCTTCGACCACACGGCCCAGCTGGATGAGATTAACAGATTTCTTTTCCTCGACTGACTTCAGGGTCAAGGCTTGGATCCCGAAGCGATGAAAGAGGCCGTGTCCACCAGTCGGTAAGCCGGTCGCTTGTAGTGACATCATGCTACTCATTGTGAGGAAATTGTTTAACCAAGCCTCCATATTGATAGATTTAATAGAATAGTGGTTGAATCTGCCCTCAAAAGTCGTAGGAATCTGCTCACGAGCGCAGAGCTCAATCACTAAATTAAAGAAATCAAGATTTGGAAGCTGACCGTGTAATCCTTCGATTTTAACATCTAGGTGAGAAAAATGATAATCGCTGATCTCCAAATTGATGACTCCTTGAAGAGGCCCGCTGGTGCTCGGTAATTTTTCACTTCTAATGTAGTCAGACGTTTGAACACTATGGTAGGCATCCAACCACGCTTGAAAACCAATGTTCTCAAACTGTGTGATCAAAAATATGATGTCCTTGCTCCAATAGGTCTGTTGCCGAAATGCTTGAGCTAGCTCAATCATCAAGGCTATGGATGCAAAGCTGTTGGGGTGAATACTATCGTAATCACGATATGGAGTTGAAATCACTATAGCTTCTGTGCTAGAAACTTTAGGGGCTCTCAAGATGGCATAGAAATTTTTATTTTTGTATAAAGATTTGGAGGATCCGAAAGGATACTGAACAGTAAAGTTACTCTGATAAACATCCAATCCTAACTGACGAAACTGTCCTTGTATCCATACAAATGGAGACTTTGATTTGCTTTCTTCATTCAAAGCATCCAGTCGCCGTGAGAGCGATGATCGAGGATTGAATTCCCTCACAACAAGGCCAGGTAACAGAGCATTTTCTGAGAAGTACGTTTTGTTATTAAATACATCACTGGCCAATAAACAAAACCATACTATTCCAATTATAAAACTGAGACTGATGAGTTTTTCGTAGTGTTGAATCAAAACATCAGTTAATTTCTTTCGACTTTTGGTATCACTCAAGAGTCCCATTATTAAATTATCAAATCGGGAATGAAACTGCACTTAATAAAAACGTCTAAACATATACAGTATTTTAGCATTTAGAAATATCAATAATAATTTATTTTTTCCTCCCAGAAAATAGTACAACTTTTAGTTAATGATCTGTAAAATTAGTTTTTTTAAAATTTATTCGATCAATTTGAATAATACTTCAACGATTGTAGCTGCTTATGTTTGTTCTTCTTGATTCTCAATTTAGAAACCATAAAATATTAAAAAACTTTGCTCAGGTACTAGTTTTATTAACTATATGGATTTTTTTATTTGAATTGAATTTTAAGCTTCAGATGAAGCAGAAATATGTAGTCGAAAACGTGCTAAATGCAATGTATTAAATAAACAAATGAGCAAGTTAAAAGGAGTAATGTATTTTGATTGAAACACGTCGCCTAAACAAAGTTTAATTTGCTTGAGGAATGAGTACTATTTAGTTTCATGTTCTAATGGCTTCCACCGCTGTGAGTTGTTTTTTAGAAATTTATGATATGAATGTACTGTGTGAAGTCAAAAGGAAAATGCTAAATTTTTTTATACTCCTATTTTTTATTATAATTTTTTACTTCATTATTTTGTTTTACACTTAATTATCTCCATTATGAAATTTCTTATTGGAAAATTTTTCCGTTTAAAAATGTTTGATTCTATGAAATATACATTTTGTGGTAAATCTTGTAATGTTTGTCGGATATGAGGTTATTAGTGTACAGATTACAGCTATTACTTCCTGTCTTTCTAATATGTTTTGTATCTATTGAAAATAAAAAGAAATTAATAAACATTTTTAGCTGAAATAGTTTGTATGAAAGACTAAAAAGAGAATTATTTTGTATGAAGCATACGCAATACACAGTACAATTTTTGCTTTACAATTGTCTGCTAAAGCCATAAAAATTCTCTAACTATTATTAATGTCATTGATTCTGAAGTATTTTTTGTAATTGGTATTGTGATAATAGCTACCTTCAATACTCTATTTTAATATTTATCATCACTACTTGTGGTTTAAAATTTTTTTTTAGGTTTCTTGGAAATAGAATAGTGATACTTTCAATATTACATAGATTTTCCTAGATTGGTAACTGTTTGCCTCAATTACCATATCCAAAGGGGTTTTAAACTTATTAAAATTTAAAAGAAACAAAATGTGTAGATATTTGCATAGGGGAGACCACGAGTTATATCCTCTGAGCTGGTTGGGGAGATTTCCATGTAATTATCTGCATCAGGATAACTGCCGATTCTTGACAGCTTCCAGGCATCAGCCCATGAGAAACTAAAAAAAATACCAGAAGCGTCAACTTAAAGATTAGGGTGACCCGGGATGATTCTGTTCGGAATCACTCTGTTTCTGGGATAAATAAGTTTTATTCAAAAAAAAATTTTTTTTTTTAAATGTGAGACATGGACAAGAATGTTTGTACACTTTACTAAAGTATAACTACATTTACTTAATAATAGTTTTTTGTTTAGTCGAACAAAATAATTATATTTTAAACTGCTTTCTGTATTTTCCATTTTAAAGATGGGTTTCAAAATGTGTACATTTCTGCAAAGATCCCCCTTCTTCTCTTAATAATAAATATTTTGAGTTACTTTTTTTTTCTTTGATATAAAAATAGTGTAAGCTTTTGTTGAATTTTTCACATCTACTGTAAACATTTTAATTGATTATTGGAAACTATATCAAATGTTGCCCCCTACAGATGGAGTAATTATTGATCCCTGGGGTAATTCCTGATCATTGTCATTTCTTCTTATAAATAGTATAAAAAAATAGCTAATAAATAGCTAATTGTCTTTTCTTAAATAACAGTTCATATTTATAAAGTGGAAAAATTATAAAATATATTCTAACTGTAATCACAAAATTTGTTTTTAATTGTATACAAGACAAATGTGTTCCGATTTACACCCTTTCTGGTTTGTCTTACTTATCTTAATTTTATGTGTGTACATTGTTAGAGAAGTTTTTAAGTTTATAAATTAGCCTAATATAAATATGGTGAGAAATTATAAGCCTAAAAAGGATACTAAGCTTCTAGAAAGCAAATTGAGTGAATTTCCTGTAATGATTGAAAATGAAAATTTCAGTGTGAGAGCTGCTGCCAGAGTTGTTGACATATTTTACTTAACTTTATACTCTCACACAATGAAGTTAAAAAATCAAGCAAAAGTAACCTATGTGGGAACTCTTTCTTATATTCCAGCAGAACATGAGAATGAGTTGGATGCTTGCCTAAAATGTATGTCACGATGCAAAGATTTTTGGAAAATTTAAAGTGTTTATCTTTATACCTGCTTTTAAATAAATCGTTTTATTAGCTGCTTAAACACATCTTTTTGGTTTATTTGTTTGATTTTGATGTCTTATTTATTAATTACCATTGTATAATTATTTTTAAACAGCCCCTTAGCTATAAAAACTGCTGATCAGTAATTACCCTAGAAATGATCAAGAGAAGGGGTAATTCCTGATCACTAAAAATTTAAAATATTTTAAATTCTAATTAGATTTTTAAACAATCGAAGGTAGCATAGGACTCATCTCATATAGCCTCAAATTTCCTGTATGTATTAAAATTCTATCTTATATTATCTATTAATAAATAGTTTTTTCACAAAATAGATGTTTGCATTTTTTGATCAGGAATTACCCCAGGTCACCCTATAACTCATTGTCATTGTCGGAGAAATCATACCGAAATATCCCCAGATAGTTCCTTTCTGTGATGTTTCTTTCTTTTTTTTTTTTGCAGTTTTTTGTGTGCTACTTTCTGGAAATTCCCAAATCTAGGAAATTATTTTGGTGCCGGCACTGTTTCGAAAATCTCCTTGTTATTGATATTATGCATGTGTTGTTTTTATTTTTATTACCTTGATTTGTAAATAAAAATTATAAATATCTTGTGCTTATTTTGGGGATATTTTCATACCTGTAATTGCTAAGTTTTACTGCCTGATTCTTAAGCTTGTAAAAAAAAAAATAATAATAAAATGCATAGGGATTTGCCCATAGGTGACTGGGAAGTTGCACGTTTTTTGCATGCTAATGCCTGGTAGTTGTGAAAACTTTTGTGCAGGTTCAAATATAAAAACATTCCCAACACCAAATTTTAGTTTTTTCTTTGTGCAATTATCTGGATTATTCATTTTAGTTCTCATTCTTGTCTGTAAAAAATTGTTGGTTTGTTAATCATTTTCTACCAAATTTACTTTTTGTGGTAACTGGGTCAATGCTAAAATATGTTTTAATTTATAATCTTATTAATTGCAGGAGGATGTTAAGTCAGAAATTATTATTGATACACCACCACAAAAGTCAAGGATTGTGAGGACTTTTCAGCATATTTCTCAAGTAATTTCTATTATTGTTTCAACTAATTTATTTTGTCATAAGTTTTTGTTAATGAATAAAACTAATTTTGTGGAATAATTTAGAAACAAATCATTTAGTAACTATTTTTTTTAAAAAAGTGTTTTTAATTTTATTAAACCTAATTAAAAAAACAAATTATTTCACTAAAAATATTATTCATCTTTTATTTGCCATGAAGGAAAATTGCCAGATTGAATGATAAAATATACCGGGTCAATTGATCAAATGGTTGCATTAATTGAAGAACTTTAAAAGGAAGTTTCATTTATTAAATAACTACTTTAAATTAAAATAGCCTATTGCTAAAGTTTTTTACATATTTTTCTTTCTTATTTTTTCCCCACTGTAAGAATTGAAGTGGAATTATTTAATAAATGTTAAGGTTATTTGACTAGAATGAAAAATTTTTATAAAATGAAATTCAGGTGAAGCATTTTTATTGATTACACCATTACTGTCTGCTTTCATTTTCCAAATTTGCTTGATGATTTCGAATGTTAAAACTGTTCTGTTATTCTTTTATTATGTTATTTTTTTATCATTCCTTTATTTTTGTACACACTTTTTCCTTACTTTCTCTATTATATACAGTTCAGTTTTGAAATAATTTATTCTAAAGTTTTAATTAAAAATTTCAAGATTTCTCTCCTTACAGATCTCTGTACAAATGCGGGAAATCACACCATTTTTTAAAACAGTCTTCAATCAATTTGTTTGTATGTTAAATTTTTTATTTGAATGTTGCCAATTTTTTTTTTTTTTTTTTTAAATGTTATTGTGATATGCAACCTAAAACAAAATTTTAAAGCAGTGGATTACACAATTTTTTGTGCCCTTCATTTCACCATCTTAAAAATAGTCTGCATATATTCTGTTGGAAATATGATTGATAATCATGTTGTAAATGTACAGTGCACAAAATAAAAGAGTGAATACTTTGAATAACTTTTGGCCTACTGATCAGATTTTCTTATACCATGACTCAATTTTAATAGTTAAGGCCTAACCTTGAATATTTTAATTAACCAAACAATATTTTAAGTTACAAAATAAGACTTATAAATGTACTTTGCTATGTTAAACATACTTTTTTCTGATAAATTCAGACTCTTTTTTTTTTTTTTTTTTTCTTCCTAAAAAATATGAGGAGTGACTGAATGCTTAAAATATGTTCCTAATAGTTTGGTTCCTTCATTGTTAATTTAACTTTTTATGCATTACGACATATCTTGTGAATTTTCTTAAGCAACTCAAAGTATTTTGCACAAACTTGTAAAATTCATTTATCCAAAGATGATTCAATACAAAAAAATAATTTGAAATAATTATGAATTACTTTCTATTATTTTATTTAATAATAGTAAAAAAAATTTTTAAATGTAAGGCAAAAAACTCTTAACAGCATTTTAAGTAACATATTTTTAATAAGTAACATTTGGCAAAAATATGAATAAAATTATTAAAATAGTTTGAATTATTAAGTTATCAGAAATGCCTTTCAAAATGATGTAAAAAATTTATAAAATGTATATAAATGTACATGTAATTTATAATATCATGGCAAATCTACAAAATTAACTAATGAGAAAACAAAAATTATAAATATAATTCAACTATAATTTTATTATTTTGTTTCCAGGAAAATGTTTAAAATTTTTTATCTTTTTCTTTTTAAAGAAATACCAATATCTTCTGGATTGCTGGACGCCTTACACTTTGCAAAGATGGACAGTTACTGTCATTTTACTTTGCTTATATTTAATAAGAGTATTTTATTTAAAAGTGAGTATTTTAATATTAATATTCTTTCTATTATTATAATAATATTAATATTCTGTTAAATTAATCTGAATTAATCTGAATGAAAAAAAAATATTTCCATTTAACTCAATAAATTTAGGGGACGTGTTTTAGTACTACAAAGAGTAGGTATTGCCTCAACAAAACAATTTCAAAACTATTGGCAATAGAAACATTTTAAATCCTTAGCTTTGAAAAACAGAGACCATTCCCTCTATTGAGTACATTAGAAAACATAAATGCAACTGTAGCTGCAAGAGTGCATGATGATAAATCATTTACTAATGCTCTTAATGTTTGATGATAAGTTATGAGGTGAATAGTCGTTCAAAGTTAATAGCTGAATTTTTAATAAACTGCTTGTAATCTCAATAATTGTTTAAAAAATTACTATTTTTGCTAATCCACTCAAACTTATTTATTGTGTTTCTTGATTTAACAGGACACTGGATTAAGGAAAAGTTAAGAGTCTTTTTTTTATTATATCACATTACTGACATCATTTTTAGGGCATTATTTTACCTAGTTTTTGCTGCCCCTTGTTTAACGAAAATTGCTATTTAACTAATGGATTGCATTGGTTTTCATTATAAGTTGGACTACAGTGGAACCCTGATTTTCCATTAAACTAGTAATGAATAAAGCACAAAGCAGGGTAACGTATAAGTGGGGTAAAAAAATATACATATATTTTTCACAAATGCACACGTACGAGATGAACTACTACAAAAAATGTGTAATCTTTATGTTTTTTTTTTTTTTTTTTTTTTTTTTGCTTTTAGATATTATTTTAACAACATCTCACTCAATATTTATTGTTGCTTGCAAATTTGTTTTATGGTTTACATTCACAAATGTTTCAGAGTTTTTAATGCCTTCAAAATCTTGATCTGTATTTGGTACTTATTCTTCGCTATTTTTTACTCATCTTCATTGATTTCATCATTATCATCGGGAGCAGACATTAAATCAGATAGTGAAGGAGTTAAAAAGTGATGGTTGTGTGTGTTACAGTAGATGTACACGTCATCAACTTCGTCATCAACTTTCTTCAACCACGTAATTTTATTTATAAGGACCAATCTTCCCATTGGATACTGAGACACAATTGACCCTGAGAAGTTTTATTTAACCCATTTGTAATGCATTTTAGTCGACACTGTAGGAATCAAATTCAGAGCTACCAGAGCATTTATTTTTTGTTTTCCAAGAATCTTGTAGGTTATTGTACGTAGCACATAAAAATTGCAGATAATGCCTCTCTTTTGCTATGTTTCAGCAGCTCAAGAAACTAATATGATTACCTAATCAGTTATTTAATGTAACATTCTTTAAATGATTGGATAATTCCATAAGATTCAAATGCGGAAGCTTGCTGAGAAATATTTCACCCTCAAGTTTTACAATTTTAGTTCCCATACTTCCTTTAACCACCCTTCCCAAGCTTTGTCCATCCCACCATGCTTCTGATATAGACTCAAGAGAGAATTTCCTCTCCTAGTCAAGAAGACAATAAGATCGAATAGAATTGTTAGAAAAGCTAATCAACAAGTCTCTTTAGAAAAGAAAAAAAAAACGTACAAACTTTGTAGAGAAAAATTGATATCGATTAGTCAAAAAAACATACAATAGAATTTTTCAAAAAGGGATAATATCTGGGATTATAATCATTATGATCGATAATTATTGTTTGATAATTACATTATCGATATAGATAATTTTCAAAGAGCAGCAGAAAATTCCATAGAAAGCAGGATAACTTACGAAATAGACTACGTAAAACCGGAGCTCCGCTGTGCATATTTTAGATTAGTTTATTTTTTCAAGGAGGCTTTTTTTGAAGAGGGTTGTGGAAAGAAAAACCCCATTGAATTTAATTTTTAAAATAAGTTCATTATTTTTCAGGGTAATAACAAGAATATTACTTTGTCTCACAAAATTAAAAAAAAATGTACAACAAATTATATGCAATTTTTATAAAGTTTATGCTGAGAGTTTTCTTATAAAAACATATGAAGGTTTTCTCACGTTCTCAATTAGCAGATTTTTTAAATTTCTTTGGAAAAAAATTTATTTGTAAATTTTTTTACTGTATATAAATTAATTACTGTTTTCAAAGCTATTGATACAGTAAAAGATTTACATAACACAATTCTACAAGTAAGTCCGAATTCTTCTTAAACTATGTTAACTTTGTGGGTATAAACAATGAAAATTGCATTGTAAAAATTTCTTTAACTAAGCAAGAACCATTAAAAAAGCAGCAAGAAAAATTATTTATTAAGAGGCTACAATCTGTAAGGCAAACTAATGTTAATAAATTTTTTAGCTGTGTAAACAATGAAAATTACATTGAAAAAATTCTTTAACTGAGTTAGAACCATTAACTCTTCACGGGCAGCAAAAAAAAGAAGAAAAAAAAGAAGAATCTACAACCTCTAAAGCAAATATATATATATATATATATATATATATATATTTGTTTTCTTGCTGTAAAAACAAAATGCTTAATTGTATGGTTTTGGTATTATAAAGTAATTAACATCTAAAAATCATTTTAAAGTATTTAAATATTGATCCGTTCCAGACATAAGTTTTCTATGTTTAATAGGCAACATTTTATGTAACACAGAGCCTCATGTTTTAAGGTTTGCATTATTAGATAGTTTACTGTACTAGTTTCCTAGTTTGGCACCACTTTTTTTTATCATATGAATAGTAAAATTTTAATTAATTAGGCAAAATTTTATATAACACAGAGCCTCATGTTTTAAGGTTTGCATTATTAGATAGTTTACTGTACTAGTTTCCTAGTTTGGCACCACTTATTTTTATCATATGAATAGTAAAATTTTAATTAATTAGGCAAAATTTTATATAACACTATATGAATAGTAAAATTTTGCGAAAATGTTTTTATATATTTAAAATTACTGTAAGCAAAGATAGTACTTAAAATATTGGAAAAGTAAAAGCATGTTTATTTTCTTCTTCCGTAGGGATTTTATATTATAACATATGCTCTGGGCATCTGTCATCTGAGTCTCTTCATTGCATTTCTCTCTCCTAAAATTGATCCTGCAGCAAAAGAAGATTATGGTTAAGTATATAATTTTTGTGGAACAAAATAAATTCAATATAATTTTGCAATTGAACTTCACTGGTGGAAACATTAAAGGACAAGCATATAAAACCAAACTTGGCCAAAATATCCAATATAAGACCAATGTATGGGAAAACAAAACAAAAATAGGCACAGCCTTTATTCTAAATATGGAAACTGGCCATTTGTCCAACATAGCAGCTTGCCACTCAAAGAAAAACTAGGTCTAATAGGGTGTATGGAACCCTGATGGTCAGGGGTTAGAGCATTTACCTTCCATTGAGGTGAACTGGGTTTGAATCCCTATGATGGCTGGTTAATATGAATAATCCGCCCCACACTGACCACAGTGCTGGCGTAAAATATCCTCAGTGATAGGCATATCATGGATTAGAGTCCCCTTGGTGTCATACTAACCATGGGGGGTTTTCGTGACTTTCCTCTCCATGTAATGCAAATGTGGGTTAGATCCATCAAAATGTCTTTCCATGAAAGCAAATTTTTCGAAATACTTGATCTAGAAGTTCTTTAGTGTTCTGGATTGGGTTCAAATTTACAAGGCTACTAAATTGAACGTTAGTCGTAAACCTAAAAATTGGGTCGGCTTTTCAAAGGCGGTTATAAAATTAAATAGTGTGTATGATTGTTTCTAACAGCTACACAACTGTCACATCGGCATTTTATACTGTTTACCAGCTTATCATTCCATGCCCAGTCAGCACACTTATTTTACATCTCCTTTCAGTATTTAACCCTTTCGTGACGAGTTTTTTTTTCACAACAGAACAATTTTGGTAGCATAAACTATGAGTAGGGCAGCATTATCTACGGTAGTGGCATCTATGTTCTGTGAAAGAAAATACCTTCAAAAATATTGGCATGACTGGTGAGAAAGTCTCCCATTAGTCAGAAAAGCGTTTCTGTCCCAAAAGATTTTGTTGAAATTTTTTTGGGACGTATGTGTCCCTTTAGGCGCGAAAGGGATAATTGAAACTTGGTATAATTGTAGTATTTGTATTAGTATAGAAGCATACCTAGTTTTATTAAAAAATATCTACTCATTTTGAAAAAATAGCCCTGCAAAAGCAAAGATAAATAAATAAATCAGTCAAAAAACCTTCTCATAGCATTTTTTAAATGACATAAACTCTCCTAATTTAGCTAGAGAGTTGTGATAAGTGCCATTTTAAAGATATATTCAAGACCTTTATAATGATATGTAACACATTTACTATTTAAATTTTTTTAAAAATTAGAATTGAAATTTTTTAAAATGTGCAACTTTAAAGATTTTCATAATTTTTTTAATATTTTGTACAACACTGAAGTGATTAAGTAAGTTTGAAAGTAGGATCTTGATGAGTTTATATTAAAATAATTTATTGAATACAGTTCTTAGTTGACTAATTGATATTACAAAACTTAGTTGATATTACAAAATAGTTCTAATTGTAAAGAAAAAAGAAAAAAAATTCCCAATTAATGTTGTTGTTTTTTAATTTTTGGAATTAATTACATTTTAATCTTGATTTCATAATTAATTACATTTAACAAAAATATATTCATGTAATTATTAGCTTGATATTTTGAAAAAGACATTAAATTAATTTTGAAATACTATAAATTTAGTGATGTAGGCGCTGAAATTAATTTTCCACCTAGATGAAAATTAACAAAATCATTGCCTTATTCTCAGTTTTTGCAAAATTTTGTGAGCCCAGGTAATGTAGCATAGGTGTAAGTTTTTAAATATTAAAAAATTAAACCGCAAACGCTACAAAACTGGCTTTTTTCCATATTGACGTTTTACGCCATTTTTAAAATAAGCTTAGACAGCACTGGTTTTAGGTAGGCTAAACTTGACCTAGCAGACATGAGTAACTGTTATAAAAATAGCACATTATTCGCACAAAGAACATAATTTCGTATGAGGACGGCAGCAGTAGCCTTAACTGTACCCACAAGCCAGAGAGCTTGTGAGGGCAATAACTTTGGTCACATAATTTCTTCTGTGTTTTAACTGATAACTGGTAGTAATGAATGATTCTTGGGTCAGCCCTATTGTCCCTATGAATTTTGATTTCATTTATTACTTTCATTAACTCTCTATATTTTTCCTGCAGATGATGGTCCAGAATTGCCAACAACTGTGAATCAAGAATTCAGGCCATTTATACGTCGTTTACCTGAGTTTAAATTCTGGTGAGTTGAAGTTCTTCTTTTTAGCAAAAATTATTTTATTTTTAAAACATAACTGTTGTAGTTTTTTCACCTTCTACAGAGTCTTGTTCCAAAATTCTTTTTGGTGAAATTTGATTGTTAAGTCTTTTTTGAAAAATACAAAAGGTAAAAAAAAACCTTTTATAGGAATTAGAACACAAAAATTTTATATAATTTAATACATTTCTAATATTGATTATTTCTTTTTAACATTGAGATGATCTTTCTTGTATTATTCATACTGATGCTAAGAATCATAATAAAAGTAGAAAAAGTATTGCAATAAGGCCAGTATTCCTAAAACGTTAGGAAATTTGCTTTTTAGAAGAAAAAAAAAGATACTGGGGATTGTCAGGAACTAAAGCAATTTTCGGTCAACACCTGGAAAAATTTTGTAATAAGCCTGGAAAACAACCAATGTTACTCATGCTAACAATAAGTAGATGATAAGGTTCAAAGTAAATAATCTAACATCTATTTTTTATTATTTTTTTTAAAAATTCTACTACAGGATTTAATTTCTTTTTTTAGTTTTATTAAGAAAGAATATTAATTTGTGAAAAATAGTCTTTGTTTAACATTTCTTTTTTTATATAATAGGTAAATATTCTTAAATAACCATATTTACTTTTGAATAATACTAGATCTTTAAAAACTAAGCTTTCTGTATAAATTTATTTTGGCTTTTATGCATAACAAGTTTCATGAGTAAGATATATGACTGATATAACTCTATTAATAAGCTATGTTACACTGAGTTTTTAAATTTTTACCATTTTATGTGTAAATATTGATAATATATTATGAAGTCTACTCGGTAAGCATCCACTTAGTGAAGCCTATATATATACACGCACACACACATTTATTTGACTTATTTTCTATCAAAAGGGAGATTTCATTGGCAACTAAAGAAAAAAAAATATTGAGGATAAAGTATTGCCATGTAAAAAAAAATTCTGCCAAAGTTAGGGAATTTTATTTTTCAAATTGAGTGGGAGCCCTGTAAGTTTGCATTTAGTATTATTTAGGCTATAAAGAGCCTCTTCAGGCAGAAAAGGAATTTTAATTCCTTTATGCTAACCCATGAATCGCCAAACTTTTTTGATCATTGATCCCTATATAATTTTTCGAAATCTCCATCGACCCCCATAAAAGTAATTTTCTGTTAATTAAAATAAAACTCTATTAGATACTGTGTTTATAAATATTTATTTTATGATTTTAAACATTTATTAAAGTAATAGTACATTGTGTAACAATAGTTTTATGAAAAATATATTAATGTTGAAGTTTAAATACCTTAATATTTATTAAATAATAAGTAATTATAAATAAGTAGAAGTAATAAGTAAAGAAACTACAGATTTATTGCTTCTTAATCGATGAGATGGGTGTGCCTGGTGTTTTTTTGCAAGATTCGCTATATTGGGTTCAAAATTGGTCAATTTTAATCTTAAATCCCCTCGAAACTCTACATTTAATTTATTTCTGTACTTAGTTAAGATTGAATTTACGTGACTGAAACCGGCTTCAACCATACAGGAACTTGGAAATGCTAGCATAAATGACTGAGCTATTTCGTAAAGTTTTACATATTTTTGCATTATATTTATATTTGTCCAAAATTAGCTTTTTGTTAAATTTTTTAAAAGCGTGTTTGCTTCAAGATCCGATAATAATTCAGCAAGCTCATCTTGCAGGTTGATGCCCATGTTTTCAATTTGAACAGAAAATGGCGCAATAATCCAATCAGGGATGTCAATGTTTTCCAAGTCAACAAAGCGCAGTTTAAAATTGTCGCTCAAATTTTGAGGATGACCTATATATTTTTCTAAGTCTTCTTTTTTTAATTTCTAATTGTCGCAGATTTGAAAAATACTAATAATCCTTACGTAGCAATGAAGATCCAAATAAATTTAATTTTACTTGGAAGCCTAACAGTATTGTTCGAGCTTCGATAATTGTTACGTCTTTTCCTTGCAGCTTTGTTTGGACATCATTAAATTTTCAAAATAAGTCTGCTAAATAAAAAATATGGTTTTTATTGTTTTGGAGTTCATCACTCAGAACAGGGTATATTTCGCTGAGAAATTCGGTCGTGGAGTCAAATGACTCATCAATGAGCTTTTGCAAGCATACACCTTTAGACAACCATCTAACTTCAGCCTGCAGAAGTAATTGGTTAAATAACTCGTCATTTTCCTCACAAAGTTTGGAAAATAATCTTGATTTAAGAGGTTGGGCTTTAATTTAATTGATACACTTAATACAAAACTGTAAAGTTTTATAGAGAACTTGCAGTTTTTTAGCACTGAAACTACCGTATTTTCTATTTCTTCAGCAATTTCGTTGATACATACGCCGTTTTATCAAATTTGCACTTAATGGCAGTGACTTTAAAACATTAACGGATTCTTTTTTCATTACATCCCCAATGACATCTTTAACTGGAGGTATAATAATTTCTTCAAAGATTGTGTGTGGTTTCCCCCTCTTTGCTATATTAAGCGAAATCTATTCCGAAGCTATTAATCCTCCTTTAGTTTCAATTTCAGTAGACTACTTCATAAAACTTCTTATAGTTGGTCAACATGTGAATTTTTCTTTAAGTTTTTTGAAAAAATCTAATTCTTTATGTTTTTTATCTGTGTGAACCCTATCGAGATGATCTTTCAATATATAATAGCAATAATGTTGTTGTATTGCTGTTTACTACTAACTGGAAATTAAATTAAACTTATTTCATACAAAATTGTTATTCTTAAGAACAGTTAAAGACACACATCAGATTAAAATAATAATATTTTCAAAAATTTTGTAATTTTCGTAGAAAAATACAAAGTGTGCTATAGTTTTGTTGCGGGCTGTACTAATCCATATTATTAACGCTTACCTTCTTTTTTACATGTATTGATATCTAAACTAAATGAATGGTTTTATCGAAACAACAATTAATTATCAAAAACTATAAAAGTTTTAATGATGACACTGAAAATATTCAACACTGTTCACAGTTTGCAAAGATAGCTGAAACTGCGTATGATATTTGCATTTGTGACGTCACAATGCTCGTCACACGTGACATTTGGACAAGCGCACATATGCGTATGACTTATAAACCAGAAGTGCAGAGTTTGTGCCACTGCACGCTGGTACGTAAATACTTGTTTCACCCGAATAAATATACGTTTATTTATTTA
Organism: Parasteatoda lunata; assembly: GCA_949128135.1. NCBI lineage: Eukaryota > Metazoa > Arthropoda > Arachnida > Araneae > Theridiidae > Parasteatoda > Parasteatoda lunata. The sequence continues at coordinate 105,039,437 of OX421975.1, forward strand.
TGTTCTATAAAGAAATTGATAATAAGTCAATTATAAAAAAATTCACAAATTTTACATACTCAATTATGTATGTGTGATTTGCATATTAAGAACTGTTTTTACCTCGACCCCCAATCGACCCTTCTGATTCGGATCAACCCCTATTTGACCCCCTGGCTCAGATCGACCCCTGTTATAGTTAAATAGACCCCTGGGGTCTATATAGACCATTTTGGCGACCTCTGTGTTAACCCATGAAAATTATTAGTAAATAGTATCCACAATTTTTCTATTCCTTGTAATTTTAAAACTAGTCACCAAATTTTAAATCTTTAGGTTGTAATAATTTAGAAATCTTTATTTTTTTTTAAAACTTTGAATTTTTTTAAAAAAAATTTTAGAATATTTTTAGAGTTTTTTAAAAAGTTAAGTATTAATTTATTATTTATAATTAAGTATTAAATTATTCTGAATTTAAATATTAGGAAAGGGTGAAAATGATTGCCATAAGGGTAAAAGGAATTTTGTTTTTAATGTAAATTTGTAAATTTTCTTGTTTTCTTTTTGTTTTCTACTTATTCCTGTAAGCCTCATGCTATACTTTGTGGTGCATGAGAAGTTTTCAGTCGTTTAATAAAAAAAAATAAGGGTAAAAGAACAAAATATTAATTTTTGATTGGTTTATAGGGATATATGGTTGATTTATGGTGGGGGGGGAGATTATATGTGCACGATTTTCTTTTTTATGACTAGTTAATATATTTTTTTAGATATTTTTTATTTTATTTTATTCATAAAATTAGTCATCAAATTTCAAATTTTAAGGTTAGTTTTTGAACCTTTAATTTGTTAAAGCTTTGTGCTTAAAAAAAGATTTCAGAATGTTTTGAATCTTTCAAAACGTATCCCTCAATTTTTCTACTGGAAAATAGGGAAAATGGTAGCCATGAGGATAAAAGAATATCAAACTTTTTGGTTGATTTTATATGAATGAAGCCTTATCTTTCCCGCAGCATTTTAATTGGATGGGACATTGCAGGGCTCATGTTTTTTTCCTATCTGTCATCTGTCCGTCCATGGCTTAAAATTGAATTACTTGATTCTGTCACTATCTTCAGTGAATGAAATGCTACAAAAAAAGAAAAAAAAATATTATTTACTGAATAAGAATCTTTTAATCTTTTCAGAGAAAAGCCAAACATTATTATTTCTTTTTCATGAAAAATTCAAAATAAATCTGTTTTCAAACATTTATTAATAATATCATCAAATCATAAAATGAGTTCTTTTATGAAATACTATCAGCCCTACAAAAAAGCATCAGCCTTGTCTTTTCACCTAGGATATTCATTTCCAGGCCAAGATAATTTTAAATTTGTAGCAAGGAACTCTTGATGATAGAGAAATTAATAATTGATGATTCCAATGAATATTCTAACTAATAATAATAAAAATTGGCTCCTAAACTTTTGACTCATAACCATACCAACTTAACCATAATTGCAATGAATTTCTCATAACTGTTTTTCAGAATCTGTTTGTGGTTTCATTTCTCCCTCTTAACCTAATATCCCAACCTAAAGACAATTGCCTTCAGCATGTTTATTTACCAAGCTTCTAAAATTTGTTGTAATAGTTATCTCCTCAATGGGGATTTACTTTACTTTAAAGCTATTACTGTTAACTATAGATTTTCATCTAATATTTTTGATTCTATCTACTGAAAATTTGTTCCCAAACTGCTAAGATTTTAAATAAATTTGAGTTTAAAGTCTTATTCTATCCTCCAAACAAACTAAATTTCATTAACCTTAAAGATCTTTTTGCTGTTATGAATAACTGGGATATTTAAAAATTTCTTGTTAGCTTGGTCTTGTGTATAATGGACAAACTAAAAGTACCCTTGAATTTTTAAGAACATGAAAGATGTGTGCAAAATAAGGATATTAAACAATCTTCTCTTGTCGTATATAGTCGGAAATCTAATCACAGGTTTGAGTTTTCTTCTGCTAAAATAATTCAACACTGCTCTTTATCTACCAACCTAGATTTCTGGTAATCATTCCATTTTTTAAAAAATTCTATTAAATTAGTTTGTGGGGAGGGAAGTTATAGACCATGTCAACTGTCATCTATGAAAAGGTACTCCGACATAGAGTCGAGTTAACATGTCTTATATACTAGTGAATTGTAGTTGTAATTTTGTAGTGGTGGATACGCTACAGTACTCCCCGACCAGAATTATAGCTGTGATAGAATTCGATACATGGATACCACTAGTTGCTGTATTTGTGACGGACCGGGAGAGCTAGATTAAGGTCACCGGTTTTTAGGTCACCATACATTGAAACATTTATCTTATTTTCTAGATTTAAATCTTTCTGTTTTTCACTAAAAATATTCTTTAGAAAACACTCAATTGAACGACTAAAAATGTGGACTATCACTATATTGCCCCCTAAGCTTTTCATTTGTTAAGGAAGTAAATGATGATCAACAATTCTTCTTAAACAGGTATTCAGCCACGAGGGCCATATTTATTGCTGCATTCTGCACATGCTTTGATTTCTTCAACATACCAGTATTCTGGCCTATTCTTCTGCTTTACTTCGTTTTACTCTTTACTGTCACCATGAAGAAGCAGATTAAGGTAAGTATGGCTAACACATATCAGTTCGGCTAATTAAAAAAGGAAAAAAAAATAATTTATAAATGAAAAAAAAAATGACAATGAAATAAATTCACCATACTTTTGTTAATTAAGCACTCATTCAACAGTTAGTTGTTAATCAGAGAAATTGAGAATCCACTATGTTAGGACCAAGAGTGCATCTTTGCAATGTGATCAACATAACCTGCTAAGAGTTCTTTATTTCGAGCTTTCTTTAGTTACTAATCTTACTTCAACTATCAGCTGTAGAAACCAAAACAATCATCCGCAGAAATTTCAGATTGGCAACAATTATTTATATTCGGGAAATCTTCATTTTCTTTTTTTGACTTTTACATTTCAAAGGCAATCTTAATCATTTATCATGATGGGAACTGGAACTGAGTTTGAATCCTACCAAAATGTTGGATTAAGCCATGAATTTATAAAAAGTTTGCAAATTATTATGTTTCAACTAGTCAGCAAGATACCATGAGGTTTCATAGCTAAAAATAGAATGTAAACAAACTTATTCTGAAACATATCTTTTTCTGTGAAAATTTAAGGAAATTGATTGTTGATTGAAATTGATTGTTGATTGAAATTGATGTAGTTGAGTAAAAAAAGTTTTTTTCTTCTTTCAATTTAGCTCTCATTTTTATTTTTTATTTTATCAAATATTATGATTTATTCCATCTCAATGTGGTGCAATGATTATCAGCAGCAAAAGTCGAGGTGAATATTAACATCCTGTATCAGTGTAGTATTTTATTTAAGAGTATTTAGCTGAAGCATGAGGGAAAGCTCCTTTATTTAATTTTATTTATTTATTTGCACATTTGCTAAATATCTTAGTGGAGCAATGATTCCGAACCATTTCAGAACACTTACAACTTCAATGGAATGTAGTTACAAAATTGAATGTTCTTAAGTTTTTATTTTATGTTGTGCAATGTATCAAAATTAATTAACGTGTCTAAATAAATACAACAAAAAAAAAAAAAAGAGGTTTCAGTAGAAAAAGGTTTATTGAAAAGGAGTTTTTTTATGTTAGATATTTCATCTAAATAAAAAAATAATAATAGTAAACTTTTATTTTAGAACCAAGTTTTAAATTAAAATCAATACAATTTTAATTTTGGAAGAAAAAATACATTGAAAATTAGTTTTTAAGTGTTAAATAAAAAAGTATAATTTCAACTTTAGAATTAGGTTTTAACATAAAATTAATAAAAAAATAATGGTTGTCTTCTCATTTTATGGGTGTTTTTTTTAATTTTTTATTATTTTTTTTACAGCACATGATGAAATATCGTTATTTACCCTGGACTACAGGAAAAGCTATTTACAGAGGAAAGGAAGACACTGGGAAGATTGTAACCACGTGATCTTCTATTCCCATTTGTTTTCTGCGCTTAAAATATTAGAACAATGCTATTCATTTACTCTATAAATGATTTTCTTCTATTTTTCTTTCATTTGTATTTCAATATATGTTAATAATTTAGAAGGTAAAAGTATTTGTTATTTTTCTATCAGCAGTATTTTCTTTTCTATTATTTCTTCATTCACTGCTGTGTACAGTTGTATTTCTTCAACTAAATTTGTTGATGGTGTTTGTATTAAATTATGTATTTAATTTTTTGTTAAAAAATATGTGAAAACTTTTATAGTGTTTCTCTAATTATCATTTTTAATGCCACTTAATATTTGTGTTAATTTAAAATAAATGATTCAGGTACTTGGACTTACGTTTACATATTTAGCCTGAGAATCACTCTTTATTGGTCACATTAAAATTTTTGACTCTAGCAGGTGACCCCAGAACGGTCGGTAATTTAACTAAAATACGCAAAAGGGAAGAGCACTTGATTAAATTTCTGTTACTCTGTTATGTACTTTAAAAGTCCAATATTTTTCCATAAAAAATTCATCTCATATTTTTTTTTTTTTTTTTTTAATTATAATTTATAATTTAAATAGCACTTTTAAATATTTTTGAGAATAAGGCTTAGTTGAAAAATTAATAATAACATGTATTCCAATTTTTACTAAAGTCATCAAAATTCGAAAAAGTTTGTCTGGGAAAATTAAGGAAAAATCAAAAAATTTGTTTTGTGGTCACTCTGCTGTAATCAAGAAAGATAAGTCTCACTTGCCTAATTGATTCTCCATAAAACAAATAACAAAAATCTAATAAAGGTTAACTTCTGAAATAAACTATTTAATGGCTCAAAAATTGTTTCATTGAGTGGTGTTAATATTTATTATTGGAGAAATTTGTGAGAATCTGTGTGAATATAGAGTTAAGAGTCAGTCAATTATTTTGAAATGAATTTTTTAAAAAAAAATAAGAAAATGGTGTTAATAAATTGACAAATAAAAATATTCATGTATCCTTTTATTAAGTAATTTTATCAAAAATTATTTGTATGAATAGATTGTTTTTTCTATGCAATGCAATGTGTTCTCATATCTATGTAAGTGTATGATATTAAAAAATATGCTAGAAATATTTAAAATGTATATTGCTTATGTACATTGAAAAAATTCAAAATACTACATTTAAGTTACTTGTACATAATTTTTTTTTAAAAATTGCATCCATATTGGTTCAAGGATCATTTACTGAGACATTTTTGCTTAAAAAAATAATAAAAAAAAAAAAAGAACACCAGCTTCCCTTTAAATGCAATGCTTCTTAACCTTTTAACTGTCATGCCCAAAATAATCTCGGGCACAAAACTGGAGTTACAAAATGTCACGCCTGAATATTACTCACGGTAATTTTTTTGTGTGTATCGTATTGTTATGCCCAAATATAGATCAGGAGAAGTTTATTTCTATTTCATCTCTTTGTCAAATCCGAATTTATCTCGGGGGAAAGTAAATTTAGGTGCAATAACAATAGATGGCAGCACTTTACTGAAGGTTTCAAAAGATAGAGATTTATGTTCAAAGTATGCAGCATCTTTTTATTGTAAAACGGCGTCCAGTTCTTTGAAACGTTATATAGATAATTTATTTTGTTAGAAAATAATGCTCCACTTGATGCAAACTTTGCCACTGCCACGCTGAGTGGCAGCTGCCTCAAGCAAATATTCAGTGGCTACAAAACCTTGCAATTTTTATCCATGTAATTTAAAATATCAATTTTTAACTACAAAAGTATATTTTATTTTGTTCTAAACATTTAGTTTTTGCAGTAAAAAAAACTGACAATTTATGTACCCAAATCATGAAAATGACTTGACAGTTAAAAGGTTAATAAAATATAAATTGTTTTTTCACTATGGTGTAAATGAAAAAAATACTGTCCCCAGATTATTTAAATGAGATAATAAAATGTTAAGCAAATTTAAACATTTTACTTAAATCTTTTATTCGTTTATTTTTTATTATATTTAAAAAAAAAATTTTTTTTTTTAATGAGTAGGCTTGAAAATGAATCATTTATTAATAGTTTTATAACAAAAGTTGTTCTTTTTCCCTCATGACTGAACTTAACCATCAGAAAAATGTTAGGGGAAAAGGAAAATGTTCAACATGTTTTTAAGGGGCCATCCAAATATTATGTAAGCACCTAATATAGAGTTAAGAGTCGGAATCAGGGATTTCTAACTTGCTGGCGAGGAAGAGGTGTATAAGTAATTGTCCTTATTTCCAAATTTTTTTTTAAAAAGCCGAATTAAAAACGTAACAAAAAATTACACAGTGAAGAACTTCAAATTTGGATTGAAAGATGAATTCGGAGGGAAAATCATTTAAAAAAAATTTCAGCTATCAAGAGTTTTGAACTTAAAAGATTCAGAAAAGATATTCTATTTAAAATTTATAAATAAATTAAAAATTACTTTTGTAAGAGGGTTTGTGATTTGCTTACTTTTGCTGACAAGGTAGGAGGAACAGTTCAATAGCTTCCAATCAGCCTTATTATTTACAATTAAACTGATGATTGATTTTTTATCCATTCAACAATATCTTTTTAATACTGTGTTGACCAGTGGCGAGTAAATTTCTTGTTGCACTTGTATTTTCTGTTTTAATTTATGAAATCCAGGGCGATATAGATCATTCGATAAGTTTCATTTCATTTCATTCATTAAAAACAAAATTTATTGAAGTTTATTTAAAATGTTTTGCTTTACTTCCATATTCAATTACAAAATAACCAATGACTGACAAGGGAGGAGGAACAATTCAATATTAACAAAAATATTCTTATAAAATATATTAGAACAGCCTCTAATCAACCTTATTTATTTTTCTTAATTAAACTGATGATTGATATTTTATCTATTCATCAGTATCTTTTTCAACATTATGTTGACCACTGACGAGTAAATTTGTCATTGCACTTGCATTATCTATTTCAATTTATGAAACCCAGGGCAATATAGATTATTTCAAAGTTTAATTTTACTTCATTCGGTATTATAAATAAAATTTATTGAAGTTTGGTTAGAATGTTTTACTTTACTTTCATTTTATGTACAAAATGATAAACAGTGACATGAAGTAGATTCTGCGTATAATTGCTGGTCTGCAAAATGTTAACAATGCAAAATATGATGTGACTACCAATTCAGTGCATGTTATTCTTGAATTTCAACACCTTTTTTTTCTTCGATTTTTTAGATTATTTGTTAATTATAATTTTTCTTCATGAATTTCGATATAAACATACTTTTTTGAAAGAAATGTCTTTCTTGTGGTTGCTCTTGACAATTTTTGCAATCAATTTTTTTAAGAACAAGAAACTTTTACTTTACATTTGCAATTTACAGCATATTTTTATATAAAATAATTGTTTGTCTATATTCTTATTTTTTTCTGTGATGTAAATTTTTTTATGTACTTCTGTATCAGGGTGGCCACATGCAGGAGAACTGAGAAAAGACAGGAAATTTTATCAAGCTAGAATAGTCGAGGAAATTTCAGGGAATTTAATTAAAATATACAAAAGTCAAGGGAAATGAATTATTTTGAGATACTTGAAAGTCTAATATTTTTCTCCAAAAATTGCTCTTGTAATTTTTTTTTTATTCTAATGGCAAATATTGTTGTATAAAATCTAATAAATATTGTTGTATATTATATTTTATGTATTATAATGCAACTTAACTAAAAAAATATTATCTTCAGTTAAAAAAAAAAGAAAAGAAACATAGAAATTGAATAACATCAGTCTTCGAAAAGTCATTAAAAAATTTTTCTGGGTGGCCATCCTGAATAATAAATGAAGCCGCAATTGCACAATTCTTAAGGCTTTGTGTAGAACTGGGGTTTGGATTCTGTGGTGGCTTAATACCTTGTATGTCTGGGAAATAGAGGTGACTTGAGCGTAATGCTAACTAAATTAAGCAACTGCTAGTTTTTCACCTAAGGGGTGAGGAAGGCATGGAGGTAGGATTTCATAATTTTAAGACTGACGGCACGATGCTGAATCTAGTCATCATCGTGTCTTCAGACTTTACTTCCCCAACAAGCTATTGCCCATGAATCTGAAGTTGAGTAGATTTTGTGATGCCACTCTGGTCAGAACCCTGGTTCTTAGTGAATGCATCAAATATTGGAAAAAATATTTTTATCCTGGAACAGGGAGTACCGCAGTGGACTGATCGTAAAGACACGGTTCCCAGTAGAACACCAAAGTCAAACGTCAGTGATTGCTGTCAGTAAGCTGACGGGTGACCACTTTCATCAGCCTGCGTAGGGACCGAGGGAGCACGGTCCTCGTTAAACTGTTCTACCATTAAGTGCACGGCTTTGCGTGCAGGTCATCGGGCTACCAAAGCAGGGTAGTCCTTCACTCTGCAAAGGATCAAAATTTCTAAGCCATGCTTTCGGATCATCCTCAGGGATGATCCGATGACCAGACCGCTGCCTAATACCCATTGTGCAGCTCTAGCGTGGCGTAAATTAAGTACCTACCTACCTGGAATGAGAATTAAAAACAATGCTTGTTTAAAGTAAAAACAATATGTTTTTATTTTAATTGTAGATTTTATATTTATTTTTAATTAGTTTTATTGAGTATTAAAAACTTAAGAGCTAATTGTTCAAACTTTTTTTTTTATAAATGTTTTAAAATTAATTTAATTTTTTCTTCCGTTTTTAGCCAGTTGGAATAAATTTTTGCAAAAAATGTCTTCTTTTTTTATTGTGCATAAATAAAACAAAAACAGAAAAAAAACTTTATACAAAAATAAACTTTACACAAATTTTATTGCTGGTTGTTTCAGTTAATTCCTGTAATTTTTAAACTAATTTCTTCGTAGTTTTATTTTTTTTAAATTATCTTTTTTGTTCTATCTTATTTCAGAATAATCACCCTGAAATATTGAAACACTAAATCCTTAGAAAAAGAAAAGAAAAAAATAAGGAACAACACTCTTTATATAAATTACAAATTTTTCTATGATTTATACAACTATAGGTTGTTATATATAAATAAGGTTATAAACATGTATAATCCATTGTATTTAATTGGTTTTAAAATATTTTGTATGTACTTCTGTTGCATACTTTTTCAATAAAATTCACCTAAAATGAACTTTTATTAAACTAATTCTCTGCTGTTACGAAGCATTTAGTATTGTTTGTTATTCAAACATATTATTTTCAATAAAAATTGTTTAATTACCTTTCACTTTTCTTTGTCTAGTTTAAATGTTGACAATTAAATGTTTGAAATACTTTAAAAATTTATTATTTTGTGTTTCTGAATGTTGTCATGTTTGCCACAATAAGAGTTGATTTCAATTTTACTTAAGACCTATATTACAAAAGAATTTTTTTTATCTCTGTTTCTTTAGTGATAATTTCTTAAAATTTTTTGGCCGTTCAATATTACGTGAATATGTTTTCGTTAATGCTTTCAGCAAAACTTCTGGGTCCAAATATTTAAGTTGCAGCAATTTTTGTTTTAAAAATTTACACCTATTTTTTTTTATAAATATTATTTCTATAAAATTAAAATTAAACATTTATTACAAAATTACTTGATAACATTAATTAAAATAATTTTTAAAATCTATTCTATGTTGCAAGTTAAGTAAAAACCATTATCCCTATGGAGAGAGCCTGTTTGCATCATAGTGTACGCCAAATGTATACCAAGCTCTCAAGCGTGATTCTGAGTGATATTATTATCGCCAACTCTTGATTGATAATAATAACAATAATAATAATAACAACAAAATAATAATAATAATAACAACAAAATAATAATAATAATTAACATCAATTAACAAGTAATAAAAATTGTATCTAAAAGTCGTAACAAATATACGTCTTTCAGTTCGCAATTAAAAAAACTGATGAAAGAATAATAAATATTGTTCCTTTTAGACGATTTTCTTCTACATCGAAAAAAAAAAATTCTTTATCTCGCATTTGATTTGTTAAGATCATATCAGCATAAGACGCGCCCTTTCTAATTTTCCAATCAAATCCAATGATCTTGTATATATAATTCGTTCTTTTTCATGAACGAATGATCCTTATTTATCGAAATATGTCGCCCAGTCTAGAATTCTAGTAAGGAAACTATAAACTTTTTTTTTTTTAATAACTGTATTTATTATATGCATGTTGCCATGGATCGCCACTAAGCCTACCTTTTTAAATCCTCTTTTTCTTTTGCTGAGAGGTCACGTACGCGCACTTAGAGCCTACAGTATTCTCCGGATGCCCCCTAACGGGGCTAAGCTTTGATTTATTATATGCATCGTAAAAGGTACCTTGTATTAAATTTCTGTCTAACGTGTTTAACTTTTAGAAGCTTTTATTTTGTTTTGAAAGCATATTTTTATAATTTGATAACTAAATAAAACGAAACTATATGCAGCCGTGGATGATTACTTAAATCCAATACCGCAATGCTCTTTTTCTTAACTTGCAACGGGTCTTAAAGTTAGTAGCTATATTCTGTTGCAAGTTAAGAAAAAACCATTATCCTTATGGAAGGAGTCTGTTTGCATCTAAGTGCACGCCAAATGAATACTAAAATCTCAGCGAATGTGTATCAAAATCACCAACTCTTGAAACTCCTTTGCGCAGCCGTCTTTTTGCTTGCTTACTTAAATTACGTGAAATGAGAGAAAAAAAAAAAAAATCTAATTGAATAAGAATGAATGAAATTGATATCTAAAAATCGTGACAAATATACGTGTTTCTGTTCGCATTCAAAGAAACTGATGAAAGAATAACAGAGCCGTTTTCACCCGAAAACTCAAAAATCTCATTGCATTAATTGTCTTTTTTCTTAATTCTAACTCATTTATTATTTAAAACTAAAGAGGGTCCCCAGATCCCACTTTTTTCTTCTTTTTTTAAAGTTTTATTCAGAGCTGCGGCCTTCTGAAGCCCATAATATATATATATATTTTTTCTTTCTTACATTGTCGGATGCTTTTCAAAATCTAAACGAAGTGTTTACAAATATAAAATAATTGTTACTCTTCACTTTTCTAACCAAAAGAGCAATAAAACGCTCTTTCCACTGATGAAAATATCCCCACTTTCCTTGCGTGAAAGGAGTGAAAAAGTGAGGAGGCTATTTGACAACCCACAGAGTTGTCAAATAGCCTCCTCACTTTACACTGTGAGAAAATGTTTTTAGCTTCTTTATATTGCCTTGGGGCTCTTTTTTCCTAGCTTCGGAAATATCAGATATCCACAGAAACACCCTTTTGTCTGGTTTCTGGTCATAAATTTCAAGGAAGAAAACATTTCTAGGGAGAGGGTCTTGCTAGAATTTATTTGGGTCACTCAGTCTTGAGATTTCCATAGTGTCTTTAAATTGGGCCTCGCTCAGTTCTAAATTTCCTTTCTTACGAAATTTAGATATTTTTTCTAATTTATTATAAAAGCTTTTTTTTTCCTTTAATCATCCTAAATGTTTTAACTAACCTAATTGTTTAATTTACTTAATTATTGTAGTTGATTTTATTTTGTTATTTTTCAAATTAATCGTAAGAGAATCCGTGAACTAGGAATTTCTTTATCAAATTTTCGTAGGATATTAAGAAGACATTACGTTGGAGGTAAGCAAGTGTTTTTATTAAATCAATTTTGGTTGCGGTTAGGGAAAACGTGAAAGGTTTGCGCAGTTTTTTATATATACATTGTGATTTTTTGTTTATTTATTTAAAAGGGGGGCCACTATTCAATTCCCTCTTTGACTGGCCTGTCTGCCAAAATTCTTGATTTGGTCTGTTCTGGATGAAATTGAGATAACAAATGTAATTTTATTTTAATTTTACTTACTGCTAATAGACAGAAACAACATATGATTTTGTTTAATGGAGCATTGAAATCAAATGATCATCAGCCAAACAAATGTTTAAACACGAGGAAATTTTTTTTTTTAAAACTCCTGTATGACCAAATTTTCCATTTCCCCCCTAAATATGAAATATGTTTAATTTGTAATATTATATTTCGTACACAAAATTAATTTATTTAGTTTGTTTATGATTTTATTGTTTATTGATCATATTTGTTTCTATTTTTAACTCCTTTATTTTTGTTGTTATTATGTCAAACAGGAGTTTTAACAATTTAAAATGATATGAAATATGTTTAATTTGTAATATTATATTTCGTACACAAAATTCATTTATTTAGTTAGCTTATGATTTTATTGTTTATTGATCATATTTGCTTCTATTTTTAACTCCTTGATTTTTTTTGTTATTATATGTTTAAAGTTAATAAGGTTTCTCAATTTTTTAATTAATAAGGCTTTTAACTTTCCAAATCAAAGTCGAAACAATTTCTTAAAATTGTAAATCGAAACTATATATGAAATTTGGACAGCTTTGTTTTTATTCTAAACGCGTGCATTTAATTTAATAAAATAAACATAAATGAAAAAAATATAAATAAATGACTGAATAAAATAAAAAACTTCGTTGTCATATCATCATTTAAACAATTTGAGTATTAATAAATTATTTAAAAAAAAAGCAAATTTTTAGTTTAAAAGGTAAAAAAAAAATTCGATTTGTGTAAAAGGTAATTATCCTCGATCAGGAGACTATTTAGTATCTGTTAGTATAGGTAAGCTTTTACCTATTTTTCTAATTTCAAAATCCCGCATCTGATTTTTTTCTGTTTCTTATACCTTACATTGAAATTACTAAATAAGTATTAATGTTAATGCAATAGCAATGAAACGAACTGTGGTCCGCTGCACAGCGGTCTGAATCGAAAAAAGAAAGAAAGAAAAAAAAAAAACGGTTAAATATCGAAACATTTTGATAAACTGTATATTACGTAATTCTCAGGGATTTGGAGGGTCACTGACTACTAACATGATGTCAGATTTGAAAAACTCATTCTGACTAATCCAATTTATCGGCGAAGAAGGATTCATAGACAATATCTTTATCAGAACACTTTGATAAGTATCTAAATTTGGGATTTACGATCGTTAATATTTTGTCAATTTTATAAAAATTAGAATGCAGATGGACATGAATTTTTAGCTTCATAAATTGAAAATTCATGAGTTTTAAATGTGAAAACCATGGGGATTGAAAATTAAATATTATTTTAGAGAAAATGGATAAAAAATACAGTAGATTTTAAACTAGCGTACATGAAATTAAAAATTTACTTATCACTAGAGGGCCCCGTTGCCTGCTCGCTATCTCTCGTCAACACCCAATAAATGCTAAGCAATAATACGTTTGCTTCGCAATAAAAATTTGTTTGTCGTAATTTTATCCAAATTTTCTTACAGCATAGACAGAAAACAGTTTTTACTGCAAAAGTAGAAACTATTCGCTTATGTATATATATACTAAAAAGAATTGTGTTAGCTTTCAACGTTTAAACATTTCTTTTAGGCTTCTGTTAATGTCTATTAGAGAACATAAATGATCTGGAATAAAAGCTAAGTTCGTTGCCTCTCATCAACTCCGGTGATTTTTTTTCCTTCAATCTAAGAAATTCCTAATACAATGACTGTAAAATTACTGTCTCCCTGAGTGCAGCATCCGTAAAATCCATTTTTACCGCATGATTTTTATATCGTAGTTTTTAAAGTAATACTTATTTTTGTGATTTTTCATTAAATCCTGTTATAAAAATTACGCTACAATGAATTTTTTCCGTAAAATATTACGGTAACAATTATCGTCACGGAGCGTGCCAGTACATTTTATCGTAATTTTAACCAGAATTTTTTCAATGTTAACATAGAGTAGTTTATTCTAAGAAAATTTAAACTATTAACTTACAAATATTTTCCCCAAAATTCAATACTACCTATATAAGACCTATACACCTATATAATGTATGTACCTATCAAAACTGCACCAATTACCATGAAGCCAGCAGGGCAAACATCACTAAAACAAGCATCACTGAGGTCAATGGAATGACGACTTTTTACAGTATTCCTTAACGAATAAGTTCATTAATCTTGCTTTTTAGTTGATAACTTGCTTTTTTTTTTTTTAAATTTCAATTAGCAACTATTACCAAAATTAATTAAGCATCATGGACGTCGGTAATAGTTTGCCGATTTTTTACGTCCTCTTAAGCGAATTAGTACATAGATTATTACTAACTAATACCAAAATTAATTATAATATATAATAATTTTGTTTTTTTTCCAATTAATTACTTCCGTTTCTCTTCAGATCAAAATTTTTTGATTTTTAATTTATTAATTTTTTTAAAAGCTCAACTATAAACACGTCGTTTCAGATAACCTTAGAAACATTAATCTGGTGACGCAGTCAACTTAAGCTATCTTGATCATTTTGATAACCTTTTATAACGAATAAAAAATAAGTAATACAGAATTCGCAATAAACTAATTTTTTTTTTATTGAAGCCAGCAAACACAGCACGCACTGTAAATGTGGATAGTCATTATGATGAAACTTATAGATTTAAATGTAATTTTTTATTAAATACAATACCATCTTAATTTCTCTAAATAATTACTTAATTATAGTTAATTCTCAATTCTTTCTCTCTCTTTATATATATATATATATATATATATATATTTGAGTGCTCCTCACACTATTGTATTGATATATTTACTTTGGCTATATTGATACAATATTAGAAAGCACTCTTTTTCGGATATAATCGTGTGGGCTGATGAAAAGATTATATCTTTTATTTTCCGGTTTTTTAAAAAAACTTTTTCCTTTTTTTTTTTTTTTAAATTAATTCTTTTTTTTTCTTTCCCCAGTTGTTTGTTATTATTATTATTCGCCCCCTTTTTCATTTGTCTGTAATTTACCTTTGTTTTATCTTCATTTTGAACTATATATATATATATATATATATATATATATATGAGCTGCCAGAACAAACAACACTTAGTAAAAATAATCTCATAAGGAAAATAACACGGAAAACAAAAAAGAAAATAAAGTGCTTTGCTCGCTATCACTATTGAAAAAAAAAATCCTTCTTTAAAGAATCATCTTTTTAAAAGACCCCTATATGGTCACAAATTAATTAAAACGAGAATTCAAATTATTATTTGTTATTTTTTTTCTCCCTTTAATAAACACGTGTACCCTCGCCTTAAATTATTTCACGATACGCCTAGGAACAAATGTTAACCGAAAAAAAAAAAAAAATTAAATGAAAAATTTAAGAGATAGCAATGACATTCTAAAATGACTTCCTGCACTGAGTGAAATAGGAATTAAAAAAAAGTCATTGCGTATGCTCATTTAAATATGCTCCTTGTGTAATCAATGCTCTCTTCTCATCCGTTATTTTTACGGAGACATTTTTGCGTATATATATTCAAGGCGAACTGCTTTTGAAAGATTTGGGATTAAGAAGAAAAAACGAATAAAAAAAAAATAAAAAATAAAAAAGACTCTAAAAAGAAAAACCAAGGTCTCTGAACAAATGAGTGCTTGAGATGAAAAGAGTTAATCATGTTACAAAAGATAATCATTCCGAGATAGAGGAGTAATTCTGAGACAATTCCGAGGTGCATTCCTCCTTCCGTTACAAAAAGGTAAGGCGCCTTTTTTTTTCCTCTCAGTTCTCGCGCTCATTTTCGATGTTTTTGATACAATATACGATCTGTCTCGTTTAAGGATGAAGGGTAAATAAGAAATTTTTAAAATAAGGGGATTTGAATGTCGCCGTCTTACGAAAGCATTGCTCATACTCCTCCTTCCTCCTCGTGAGCAACTTACTGACTCCCTCCTCCGTTTGGTATTTACGAAATACTTGAATGGCCTTGTGACAATTATCTTAATTATTGATTATTTCATGAAGAAAATAACATGATTTACGAACTGAGTCCGTATACAAGTTTTAAGGAGATAAAATACTGAAGAGTTTTTCTGGTATATTTGAAAGCCATTTGGATCACAACGTGATCCAATATAAATATATATATATATATGTATATATATATATATTGGGAAAAACCAAAAGTCTTTCTCAAGACACATCTTTTGGTATAATTTAATGCGATATTTCTGAATAAAGAACAATAATCCTAAGATAAAAATCATTCTTTATATGTGTCGATATCGCTAAAAAATTCAGTTGAAAAAGAGCATGAAATAAAAGAAAGTAGAAACCAAACTTACCGTACCGGCGTGTAGCAAAATGTGGTTTACGTTTAAAAGTGAAATACTAAATTAATAGTTATCAAATTTTGCGAAGAAGCAGAATCTTTAAAGTTGTACTTATAGCTTGAATCGAATAAAATAAAATTTAAAAAATACACTTGGTCGAACATATATATATATATATATATATATATATATATATATATATATATATATATATATATCAAAATAAATAGGGGAGAGTCGGGTAGCCCCGCCCACTTAAGAAGTATTGCTTATATTTCTGTATAATATTGAGTAATAATCAATATTTTTGCATGTTTCTATTGTTTTATAATGCAATAAGAATAAACCAAAAAAAAAAGAATAGTTTAACTTAAAAAAATAGAAATTTAAAAAATTTGACTACTGTATTCAACATATTTCAAAACTATTGTTTACCATGTTACCAGCTGCATAAATACTTGAAACATTGAAAATAATCTTTTTTTAATATAACAATTAATGTCCGATGGCTCATTGACTTGAAAAAATATTCTATACATATGAAATTGACAGTGGGCGGGGGTACCCGACACTCCCCTATATAGCATAAATGCCACGCATGCTTAATGCATTTAAAACTTTTTCAATCAGTCTTTTCTTCTGTAAAAAATTCGACTAAAACAAAATCATTGATTTTTAAATCGTATGGGGAATAATTTAATTTAATTTCTAAAAACTTCTCCTCTTCATTCAAATTGCATTCAGAGTCAGACTCGTATAAAAATTTAGTTATTGAAAACTACTTTTTACTATTCAATGTAGTAACGAGATTTTTTTGTCTTCTTTAATGCTTTTTCTCTCTTTAATATATTTTTCTAATTCTTACTCTTTTCAATTATCTCTCTCAAGTGCATCATAAAAACACATATGATTCGCCCTTTTCACGTTCCTTACTTGGAAATGCACGACTGAAGACACTGCTGTTAATCAACAGTTTCTGACCGTTTTCTTTCTTCTTGGTCTATTACATTTATCCATGAAAATAGTCCCCAGAAAAAAAAAAAAAAACATTTCTGGAGAAGGACGAAAAGACTAATTTGCAAAAGCTTATGTTTGAATTATAAAAACCCATGTGTGCTCTAGAAGGGAACTGTACACAAGTGCCCCATCCTCATCTTTCAGCTTAATTTGTAGAAACAAAGAATTATTAATCTAGCAAAAAAAAAAAAAAAAGAAAAGAAACATTTTTATAAATTTTTCTGAATGATTAAGTAACATGGATGATGTTTTCAATATAAATATAAACAACAACAATATCTACTCTTGACCTGCTCTACTTCCGGTTAGAAAGTATACAGCTGATCACAACAGTTTATTCTGTAAGGCGATATTTTTAAACAGATAATTTTATTTTCGATAAAAGAAATAAATTATGTAATTGCATAAGTATATGTATATAGTATTTCATGAGTTATTAATAATATTAAGTCATTCTGGTGAGTTTGAAGCGAAAATTTGTTTCAGTTATTTATAGATGTATTGTTAAAAAAAGGTGACATTGTTGTTAGATTTGGAAAGAATTCCCTTTTTTTTGGCAGTCCTGATTTGGTCTCTTTTTACTTGTTTATTTCTGTTTGTTCTTGTTGCAAGCCGTGCACCATTATACGCTAGTATTAGCATATGATTCGAGAATCGATATTAAGTTCATTTTACAAATTATGATTAGGTTTATGATTAGAAAATTAAATTCTTAAATGGAAAAGTTTATGAACAGAAACTTCTTAAACGAGTTAAAGAGTATGCATCGTTTATAAAGGCTCGTTTAAAAACCATGCAAGCATCTGAAGGGGCATGTTTTCAATTCGTTTCTGTTTGTTGACATGGGAGGGGGTCTCAAAAAGTCTCACGCAAGACATTAAATTCTTTTTATTGTAAAAACCCCTTATGAATGAAAAGGAATTAAATTTGAAAAAAAAAAAAAAAATCAGTACTATTTAATTTTGCGGTAAAAAGAGAGAGTGTCTGTTATTTAAAGTTAGTTGACCAACATTTTTTTAAACTCTTTCAAATACAAACGATTTCAAACGATAGAAATGGATAATAATAGCCCTAGAACGCGAGAACAATCAGAAATCTAAATTCGAACATTATGAGTCGACCTGCTTTTTACTTTATACTGCAACTAAATACTAATATAAAATATGACCAAGCTTGTATAAAAGCTATGTTCTACAAAAATTGTAATTTACAAATGCAAATAAACAAAAGAAATAAAATGAAATGGGAATTTTTCGTAGACTAGATCCAATCATAACAATTCTTAAAATTAGATTATTAATACTAAAGTACTAAATCTCATATGAATAATTTATTTGATTTTAATTATTAGGAGGGACAAGTTAAAAATGAACAAAAAAAAAAGGTGACGAAACATTTGAGTGGCACCTTATTTAAATATTTTAACGTTTTCATGTATGTACATTAGAGAACATCATCTTAATTATAAACAGTAATTCCTATAATATTTGCACTTTAATCAGGGGCAGGGGAACGTGTTTCCCTACGCCCCCCTGATTGACTCGTTCCCACTATGAAAACAAAAGTTTGAGCAGTATATATAGTAAAAAAAAAACTTTTTAAATAATTTTAAAAGTGAAGTTAGATTCATTTTCCTTTTCAGTTTGAGTTTCAACTTCTGTAAAATTGAAAAAAAAAAACAAAAAAAAAACTGTACGATATGAAAAATAACAGAATCATAATGCAAAAATATATATATATATATATATATAAAAAATGAATATCTCGAATAACTTTTGATCCAATGATCGGTTTTCAAGAACTAAGACTCAAATCTTGATGGTTTGAGGGTCTAGCTTTAAATATGTTAATTAATTAGGGCAGGCGATACTTTAAAGTAATCAGTTTAATCAGAGATAAAAACTACTTTTTCTGAATAAATATACTTTTTTTTTCGATGAATCAGGATTTTTGGCGTTCAAAATATGGGCGTTAGGAAATATAAAGTTTGGACCTAATAATCTTAATTTTACTTTTTCTGTATTTTTAACCAAATAAAAAAATGTTTGCAGATTATGATAAAATTCTTTTAACTAATGATATTTCCATGCAAAAAAATTTTTTTTAATAATTATTTATTATTATTTTACTTAGTTGGAATAATAGGTGAAAATTTTTTTTGAGATGTAAGGTAAAAAAAAATTTTTTTTTTTTTACGTTAATTTTAAAGAATTATTTTAAACGGCAGAACACAAAATTTGCAAGAAATTGGTCTTATTAAATTTTAATGAACGAATTTTTAAAAAGTTGATAACTCAGAAGCTATTTGACCTATTTTATTCAAATTTTTGATTTTGCCATTTAAAATTTCTACTGGATATTATGTGTCGAGGCATTCAAATAAGGACAGAATGAAAGGAAGTATTATTCTTTATTTACATCAACAACACAAAAGCTCTTCTTTTTTTGGCAGCAATTTCTTTTGAACAAACAATATTTCACAAAATATACGAGGCAAACATTTATTTACAATCGAACACAATCATCAGGCAGAGTTAGTGAGAGATCTGTAATAAAGAAAAGAATATCATGCTTTAATCTTAATGTAGCTCTCGCTCGATGTTTACTTATAAACTAAACTGAAACTAATAGTGTAACCACTATTTCACCAGATGACACCAAATCTTAATTGCATTTTGTACTACTCTAAAGCATAATTAAAAAGCATGCGTCGGTGTACAAAAATGTTTGCGTCCGTTGAATCAATATAAAAATAAAGTTGGATAAAAAGACTAGAATGTTACTACGAAGATAGAGTTTAATTTTTTCGAAAAAAAAAATCTCATTCTTAAAGATGAGAAATTACATTTTGAACATAATTTTATATATATATATATATATATATATATATAATGAAAGTTTCCCTTAATTATTGATTTTGAAATTTGTTTATTAAAATTAAGATTTAAATTTCTATATAAATGGTTGATATCAAGAATAAAAGGTGATAAGAGAAATTTTTGCACAAAATTGCTTTCAGTTCAATGATTATTTTTTCTAAATATGTGTCACCATCAAATGATTATGTGGTAACAAAATGTGCTGACATCGAAACGCTATGGAACGAGTTTTTTTAGTTGGTGTAGCAATTAAAGAAGTGTTATTTTCACCAGACAAGTCAGGGTGTCCATAAAGTATGAAAATAGTTAAATATCTCAAAAAATACGTATGGAAACAAGAGTCTAAAAATACCAACGTGAAATATTTTCAATAGAGGCGTTCAATGTTACCAAACTTTATCCCTCCATACTCAATCTCGACACCAACCTATAGGAGCTGCTAAACCCCATGAACAAAGGTAGGAGGGGGTGTTTGGTATCAGTACTGACCAGCCATATTGAGAACTCTTTTCGGTTGAAAGTCTGAGGATTGCTTTGGAAGCAAGCGCATAAAACCATTCCGAATGATGGGGAATTGAACAAATGCTATGACTTTCCCAACCTAAGCCAATGAGAAACGGTTAATCCACACACCCTTATTCGAAATGACTTATCTTCACTATTGTCTCTACTCGCTGCCAA
The DNA here is from genome assembly GCA_949128135.1 of Parasteatoda lunata. Taxonomy (NCBI): domain Eukaryota; kingdom Metazoa; phylum Arthropoda; class Arachnida; order Araneae; family Theridiidae; genus Parasteatoda; species Parasteatoda lunata. The sequence continues at coordinate 105,060,229 of OX421975.1, forward strand.
GGCCCTTGCGAATTAAGTTGGAAGGGAGCTCTTTTTGTTTGACAAAAGAGCAGCCCTAGGGTGAAAATGCGACTTAACTCATAAATTACTGAATTCATGGCAATATCATCCATTCGTGACCGGAAATTTTCTCCAGATCCCTGAACCCACGATATTGCACAGCGGCCGACCACAGGACTTTCGATTCTACAAATTTTAAGAATACGTATATCGTTAGGTCTTCGAGCATCGAATCCTGATCCCTCCGAACCGAAATTCGATGCTCTAACAGCTGATTCATTTATCTTCGTAACCATAGTAACTGCCAGCACCTGAATCTGGAATTGTCCTGACAGCCGGCACCTGACAACCATAGTAACTGCCAGCACCTGAATCTGGAATTGTCCTGACAGCCGGCACCTGACAACCATAGTAACTGCCAGCACCTGAATCTGGAATTGTCCTGACAGCCGGAAGATTAATAGTTTCCCTTCAAAATTTCAAATATCCGATTTAAAAAAAAAAAATTTTTTTTTGACCTGAAAAGTATTTCTTGGGACATCCCGTTCCTCAGGACATTGTATCCCATTTTCACATTGCAATTTATAGAGCCATCTATGAACCGAACTTTAAAGGCGTGTAAGATCAATTTTGCTTCTTTTTTTTTCTAGAATTCCAAATCTGCATTGCAAAATGGGAGTCTCTATTTCATGGGTGAAGAGGGCTTCTTTTGATGATATAGCGAATAGCACTAATGAAATGACTGGATTATAAAATCAGCCTCTTTTTAAAATCAAATCTGCAAGACCGAAATCATTACAATTTTAAAACACGCTAAAACCAGCTTTTAATAAATTTATTATCACCGTTTTATTAAACCAAATTTTTGTAAGGTATATGTTTAAGAACGAAAGAAAAAAAAACATTTCTAATATTTACAATTTTCTAAAGTTTTGAAAGCAAATAAGTTTCTTTCTGTTCCCTAAAAACAACAAGAATAGGAAAATTGAATTATATGAATCATATCCTTGATATAATTGATCATCAATTATATTAAGGATATTTATAACAATATAATAATAATTTACTTAATAATATAATATTTTAATATAATATATATTATATATAATGAATTAAAATGTCTTCCATTTTGCCCCTTTTCGTATAACATTGCTGGTAAATTGTATTTCTCTAAGAAAAATTTTTAAAACGTTTCGACGAAACTTTTGAAAATATTTTCTTAAAAAATTTTTTCGACGTACTAGCAGAAGGCTGCTAATTTTTAATTTGATATGATTATTAAAATTTTTATACCTTTAATTTAGTTTTGGTATTTTGACGGTGAAATGGAAATTTGTCGTAATACCGGACTTCTCGTAATGTCGTAATCATATTGCGTCGAGATTTTACTGTATTATTACTTGCCTAGAATTTGATAAAAATTTTAATGGAGTCGGAGTCTGAATTAGGTCCTTGAGAAGATATGGAGTTAAATATTTCAGCAACCAGCTCTACAGTTCTGATAAAAATTATGTCATGTCTATAAAAAATGAGAAGGAAATCGTAAAAGGAATAATACTATTTAAAAGATCTCGAGGTCGTGTACCCCTAAGAAGAGGAGACATTATATCGAAAGAAGAAGAAAAAGTCCATGAGTAGTAATCTAATTAAACATGTGCTAAGGTAGACATGTTTCTAGAAGAAGGAAAAAAAAACATTCCGTGTGACGTACTAAAGAAGAAAAGAAAGAAAGAGAGAGACGTTACATAACTGCTGATCGAATGACGATGTGAAAGATAAAAATCTACCTTCAACGAATGTTAGTTATCAAAAAGATCTGATGAAAGAACACAGAGATTAACAATCTCAGAAGATCACCAACTTCAACAGAAAGTTGCGTCAGTCTTTCTTTATATCTTTTCGTAATCTTTTTTTTAATTAAAATTTAAACCATGTCACAAGAATATCAATAGTGTATTTTTTTAAAAAAAATTTTTGGTTCTCAAAACTTTTTACTTTCTAAAATTTTTTGTATCTTATAATTTTACAATTATGATAGGCACGTTATTTCCTCTCCAAAATCGCGTCATTTACGTCACTGGGATGCCCCTGAAATTTTATGAGTTTTCAAGATATATATCGGTTATCGGGAGCACCCGTTGGCGACTGCTTTTCCGAGTTACATTAAGATGAACAGATGACGTGAACATTTAGATACGATAAGTACAAATTATAATATCGTGATATATAGCAAAAAATAATGATTTTTAGCAATATATCGCGATAGTTAGCAAATTTAACTAATATATATATATATATATATATATATATATATATATATATATATATATATATATATATATATATATATATATATATATATATATATATATATATATATATATATATATATGTGTGTGTGTGCGGAGTTTCAACGCCTTAGTGTAATAGCTGCGAACATTACATCATCCAACATCATGTAATACTTTAAGATACATCATCCTCTTTGTCGTTGAGAGGCGCCAGCGAGACCTCATGGGGAAGTCCCGATGGGAAACTCCCGAATAATTAACTCTGAACTTTATCCATAGAACATTTTAATATCTTATTCACATGCGATTCGGAGACCACTGCGTGAAGGCAGCCCTCCCGTATCATGTCACTCACTGTTAAATATCTATTTCCTTTTATTTCTATTAAATGTTAAGTTTCAATGTTATATCATCGTCGTTATTTCAACTTATGCTGCACAAGCCCCTACATATATATATTGATCAGTACTTTCGTTATCCAAATGACATTTATCAACATTCTCAACAATATCGTATTCAATAATTATCGTTATGCTTATAATCGTGATATTATCTTTTTTGATACGTTATATTATCGATAATGATCGTGATATGATAGTAATCGATAATTTTTGTAATCGATAATAATCATGGTATTATCGCATCTAATATTTATTGTTTTTGTTAATGTTTGCAATTGTTGTGATATTTGATACATCTTGATTATTATCGGTAGCCGGTGTCCTGCGTATAACAGAATCTGACGTTCTTCCTGCGTGTGGGCGAAATTGACTTTATAACTTATAAGTTCCGTTTTCATACTCAACAGATTTCCAGTCACTATATAACCACAAAAATAGTTTTTCTTATATTTTCAGAATTTCCTCTGCTACAAATAATCTTAAAATGCCAAATTTTAAAGGGGGACAGTAATAATAATAATTTGTCACTTATTCTGTACATTTTGGATTTTAAAATTTTCCAAATATTAAAATGTTAACTCTACGAAATTTTGGAAAGAAAAAAAAAACCTATGTCTATTAGACACCTAAATCCTCAAAGAAAGTTTTCACTCGGTTTAAATAGTAAGTACGCACAAAAGTTTCATCAAAAATGTAATTAAGTCATCAATAATTTAATCTCGATTATAATTAAGTATGATTAAAATCGATGAAGATATGAGATTACATATTAGATAAGTAACCTTAGACTATAATTACAAGTATTCAAATCCATAAGTAATAATAATTATCAACTATAATAATTTTAAGTCAGAATTTTTATGATTATTGGTAATCATAGATAATAATAATCATCATTACTAGTAATCAAATAATCATAATTTACGATTAACCCAAGAAAAATCATAAGAAATCGTAATTTCTAGTGATATAGATCAAATCAGTATTTATATAAAATTGTTTATGTATCATCATGATATTTAAAATATATTAAAATAAATAATACAATTTTGTAAAACTTGAATGGGTACCGTTAAGAATAGGTTATTTGCCCAGGGTACAACATTCCTAGAATTCTAAGGGACTTCGCGCCGGTTCGAAATAGTTCTTGTTCGAATTTGTTCTATAAATTAATAAGAATTTTAACTTCAATAGGAAACCAATCCCTATTTTCTTAAGAGCTCCAGAAGAAAAAAAAAAACTCTTCATATCAATCAAAGTTAAGGAATTTGCAAATACGATTCATTTAAACATGATTTGACTTTTCATTAAACAAGATTCGACATGATTCCCTCTTCGTTGTGATTGTAATTTATAAAAATGAAACAGTTACATGAAAGTTATAAATAATTATTTCACTTTTTATATCATATGATTGTACACATTATACGCAACTGTAAACACAATAATTGTATGTACATAGCGCAAAAATAAATGAATCACCCTGAATTACTTTTGATCTTAATATCGGATTTTTACGTATTAGGGCTCAATATTAATGGTTTGAGAGGGTGACCTTAAATATGCTAATTAGTTAGTGTAAACGATACTTAAAATTACGAAATGAGATTTAAAAACGTATAAACATACCTTTTTTTAGTCTAATTTGGATTTCTGACCCCCAAAATATAGGGAGTAGCCGTAATCTTGGGAAATATAGTCAGAATAATTTAGTCAGGATAATGGTCGAAAGTTTGGGCCCATTAATGTTAATCTTACTTACAGCGTATTTCACCATACTAAAAGAATTTTTTAAGCGAATTGAAAATTTTTTGCACACTGTTTTAGAATTCCAAAGATAAAGACAAAGATTCAAAGATAATTCCATGCAAAAAATTAATTTTGGAAAATATTTATTACTTTTTATTATTTTATTAAATAATTGTTGAAAAATTTTTGAATTGCAACGTATACATTTTTTTTACGTAATTTGAAAGAATGCTGTTATACTGCAAAATACAAAATTTGAACGAAATCGGTTGAAAAGTTTCTGAAAAATCGAATTTTTAAAAAGATATCAAACTGTTGTAAACAATACTTGTATAAAATTGTAGCTTTTTATAAGGGAAAAAATTATAAAAATGTCAAGTTGCTCGGTTTACGGAATGAAATTGAAAAAAGAAATCGTAATTTTTTTTAATAATTCGGGATGTTAAGAGGGGGTGTAAAAAGAGAACGAAAACTAACCACGGAACTTGGGGTCTCTGAGTGGGTAAATAAAAATCGCAAAATAAATCCAATGCAGGTTTTGGTGCTACGCTGAAAAGCGACTACAAAAGAACTATAAAACTTACAAGAGATGGCTAACATCGTTGCGTAGTTTACAGCAACATAAACACGACTTTCAGACTCTCTCGGATATGTCCTTTTGATGTCTCTCGAAGCCACAATCATCCGAACCTCAAAATTTCGTTTCTTCTAGATTCTGCAAGCGTTTTTCTTGGATTTCACCCTCTTAATGTGGTTTGTAATCCCAACATTCATTCTTTTTTATGTCCCTTTTGGTTTATTCGAATTTCGGAATATTAATTCATTCAAATATTACATAAGCATACTTTTGACATTCCCCTTTGCCAGAAAAATATGCAAATTACAAACCCTTTTCATGTTTACGTAAGAAAGTCTTTTTTTTTGTTAAACTTAGACTCTTTGTACTCTAATTAGACACTTAGTAGCAGTCTTAGTAGACTATAGTAGTGTAATTTTAAGAATTTTAGGATTCAATTTAAATAAAAGATGCCAACTTTGCATGAAACAAACTTTGCGCTAAAAAATTTATTTTAAAAAGTTTTGAAATGCCTTGAAGACATTTTATTCAAACTTTTTATTTCCCCACATGTAACTTTTTATCCAAATTTGAAATCATTTCGAATATATTTTTTTTTTGTTAAATTTATTTTGAATTTAAAAAAATTGTAAATAATGGGATTTTCGTGCCTTACGTAATCATTGCTCATACTAATCCTTTACCTTGTCTACAAAATAAGTGAATCCTGAACCGTTTTTCCTGTAGGTGCTTACGGAACATTGGAGCGGCAATTTTAGGTGAAAATCTGGGGTGATTCATTTGTGGAAACTCCTCCCCCCCCCCCCCAAAAAAAAGAATATTCCAATGGTACTCAATAGTCTTTCAAATAATCTTAGCATCGTATGAAATTTTTCTTTTTAAAATGCAGGGGATGAAAACGCTGTGACTGGAGGAATATTAAATTTTGTGATTTATTATTACAAATACTTAATAATGGAATGTAGGATATTAAGTAAACAAAATTACTTTGTATATCAAATAAATTTTACGAAAACAATCTGAACACTAAAACTTACTTACTCTTTTTTATATCATCACATGCGACTTTTATATTCGCCGCTTCATTGTCTAGAAGAGAAATTTTCTTTTAAATAATTTCTTATTATTGTTATTAACGACTTTATGCACACATAACTCATATGTTTGTCTAAAAGTTAATAATATAATAATAAAATTAAAAACTGGTGAATCGGGTTAATAAAGTTTTTATACATTAAAGGAAGTCATTGTTTAGTTATTAATAATTTTATTTCCGTCTCGTAGATCGTTGCATGGCACGCACTAAATATGTAGTTTTCGGAAAAATAGCTCGAATTGTGGCGACGCTAGAGGAAAATGAAGAGAGTAAAGTACAGAATTAAAGTTGGATATTGATTTGGCGATAGGAATCACTGCATTGACTTAGTGATTGGAATCACCAACTTCTAACTGCTACGAATCAGTTGATTTTATTGGAATAGATTTGAATTAAAATAAATTATTGTTCCTTAAATTTCAGTTAACTCATGTTTCGCAGTGATGCAGTGTTATATATAGTTAAAAAATTCTTCTGAAATCTTAAGAGATTTTTAAGCATTTATTATTAAGGAATTAAGATTTTCATTCAAAGAATTCGATAAATTAAAACATAAAAATTGAATTTAAAAAATGCATTTCCTTTGTAGTTTCTCCAAAATGACCACCATTAAAAGTATTTATAGTATTTCCCTGAATAGTTATTGTATATGAATCATTTGATTTGAATCACGTGATTCGTGATTTAAGTAACGTTATTTGAATTAGTTATCCCTTTGACTCGATTCGATTTGAGATCTGAATCACTTGATTCGAATCACTGATCTACATCACTTGATTCGAATTACTGATTTGAATCACTTGACTCGAATGACTGTTCTGAAACACCTGATTTGAATTACTGATCAGAATCACTTGATTCTAATAATGTTTTGAATCACATGAATCGAATGATTGATCCGAATTACTCGATTCGAATTGCTTGATCTAAATCACTTTGACACTCGAATTTCTCGTCTGAATCGCTTGAATCAAATCATGTGATTCTGATTGGAGATTCAAATCTAGTGTTTAAGATCACTAATTCAATATATATATATATATATATATATATATATATATATATATAATAGTAATAATAGAGAATGAGAAGGGAGGAGTTTAATATACCATTTGGATTGCCGTCTCTACCGAGTTGAGGTCTGATTGCAGTGATTGGCAACGGGTTCTCGACTTTTCGATGGAGTCCATAATGTCCACAAGGTGGCGGTTAATATCTTCTTGCTGAGTACCCAATTGCTGCAAATAAAAATAATTTCATTATTGATTCTTGGGGAATTCCTTTCATTCAGAATAAATATTTTTTTTATTTTGGCGACTATTATAAGCTATATTAATTACTTTAAACGATGGTTATCTTTTAAAGCTATTTCACAACCAGAGAAAAAAAAATCACTATTTGAGTACCTTAATCTGGAATAATATCTTTATTTTATACCACTTCACTGAAAAATATAGACTGTTATTTAAAAAAAGCAAATATTTTAACAAGTATATATTGTATATATAAGTATATATATATATACAAAATATAAAATTGTTATATATATATATATATAACAATTTTAAAAAATGTTATTTGTTAATATTAAATCATTAAAGAGTGATTTCCGAAACACTTGTGCAGAGAAAAATACAAATTCCACAGTTTAATCACCTTAAACCTGAAGCGGAGCTATAATTTAAAGCCATATATACCATCTAGCCGTAATAAATTATCAGGGTTTTTGATCAGAGAAATAACTTTAATATTTTAAAAGTTTTTAAAACCGCTAATTTTGCGAGACTTCGAGATAAGAACTATTACAATAAATGTATAATTTTCAATCTCTGTGCACATTCTTATAAGCCCTGATTGCGGAACGTATCAGTAATTTATTAAATGTCAAAAAATAATTAGATCACGAACATAACAGAGGTTCTCTTCACGTGTTGTCGTTTACTAATTTGACGTTGGCTAAAGAAAAGCTAAACTTGAACTAAAAGTCATAAGGTTATGAAAATTATTCGAAATAAAACCGTATTTCATGTGACGACAGGAAAAAACACTCTTAAAATCGATAAATAGTTCACAAATTCTGCTATCTTTCAGTTTAAAGAAAACGGACTAATATTTCCGACACTGAAAAATTTAAGCCACAAATTTGTTAAATAAATTTCGTCTTAATTTATTATTTTTAAGAAGGAGAAGTAAATACTGTATGCCAAAGAGGAATTTTACCGAAATTTGTTTGGCCTGCTTCTTGATCACCCTGTGTAGGTCGTCGTTGTACTTGGCTGTGTCTTCCACTACGAGGGCCACTTCGGCCAGTTCAGACTGCATTCTGCTTCTCGAAGTGACCACTTCGCTCTTCAATTTAGACTCGGCCTCTGATATCCACTTGTTTACTTCATCCAACTGACTCTTAATACTGTGGCTGGAATGGAATGTTTCTATGAGTTGGTTCACAACCATAAATCGAAAATAATCCATTTTAATATTTTATAAGCACATTCAAGAATTTTATTTTATTTTTAACCGTCGTTGAACAACAGACCCAATTTTTGGATTTACGACTACTGAATTTACGACTTCTTTTTATTGGATTTATTTTTATTTTGACTATTGGATTTACGACTTTTTTCTCTGAGAGACCTAAGCAGAACTTATTGAGAACTTAACAACAAATGTAATTTTTCTTCAATCGAAATTTCAACTAGTGTCCGAATAGCTAAAGTGCTTATATTTAAACTGGAGATCATTGCTGGGTGGTAATACCTCACAGCTACAAGCAGAATTTATAACGCAATTCATCATCAAAGCAGATTTAACATGCGATAAAATGTGGACCTCTTTTCTGGTTATCCATTGCATTCAAATTTCAACTAGAGCTTTGCGAATGATCAAAAGTTCTAATTTGCTTTCTGGATGATGCATTTGCCATTTGAAAATTTTACCACGTTCCAAAATAAACACAAAATGAAAACAGAAAGCATAAAGAAAATTTCCAACCACGTCTTCCGAAGGAACTGGAATACGTAGTTATTAAATTTTTATTTTATTTTATTATACACTTAGTCTTGTACTAAGGAAAAGAAAAGAAGATCGTATTAAATTTCCTAACTTTTTGATGCAATGGTTTTACCAAATTCAAAGAAAAGAAGATCGTATTAAATTTCCTAACATTTTGATGCAATGGTTCTAACAAATTCAATCTTAAGACTAATATAAACACGAATTTATAAGGCTTATAAACTCGTGTTTAATAGTGTAATTTTTTTCAAACGAAATCAATTGGGAATTTTAAATATACCATCTTTTATAGTTTCTTCATGGCATGTTTCCAGAGACACTCCGTATAAAACTACCTTGTTTCTGGTTAAGAAAAAATCAGTATTCCTAAGGAGAGAGCATGTTTGTATGCTAAATGGATGCCAAGCTCTCAGCGCGAACGTAATGTCAACATCGCCAACTTTTGAAAAAACTTTGCACCTATGCACATCTTTCTTTTTTCTTGCTTTCTTAAATCGTGTGAAATGAGGAGAACAAAACTTGTTGAATAATCAATTAACAAATTAAGAATAATTAAAAAATAAGAATTATTAAAAACGATATAAAAAAATCGCAGCAAATATACGTCTTTCTATTCACATTTAAAAAAATTTATGAAAGAATAATAAATATTGTGTTTTGCAGACTATTTTCTTTTACAGTGAAGTAAAGAGCAAGTACAAAGTAAAAACTCCTTATCTCGCATTTGATTTGTTAAGGGCATGCTGGTATAAAATTCTCCATTTTTAGTGGTCCAATCAAATCCAATGCTCAAGCAACGTCATAGAGTTGTTTCTTTTTCAAGAACGAAAGTTCTTATTTATCGAGATATGTCTCCACGTCTACGATTCCTAACTATAACTCTTTTTAATAATTATATGTTATATACCGTTAAAAATAGCACGAATTAAATTTCTATCTGACGTGCTTAGCTTTTAAAAGCTGTTATATTGTTTTGTAAGATTATTTGTGTAATTTGATAACAAAATTAAGCGGAACTATATGCAGTCGTGCATAATCACTTAAATGCTATATCGCAATGGTCTTTTCTGTATAGTACCACTTCTCTTCTACCAAACATTAAGGTACCCAAAATTCAACAGCTATCACTCATCCGATCACTCTTTTGGAAATTTTTGGCGAACATTTTTGACGAACAGACATTTTTGGCGAACTTGAAACATTTTTGGCGATAACAGTAAAAAAAGTAGCCAAAATTAATTTTTTTATAATAAATAATCTACTATTCATTTTAACAGTGTAAACATTTGGAAGCTTAATAAAAGGAATAAACTAAAAGTGTTTTTTAAAAATCTAAATGAAACGATAGTGTAATTTTAAAATAATTTTTTAAGAGAGTAATCTCGCCTTCTAAAGTTAATGGTAAATGTAAGAACTAAGTCTAACTTCGGGGTGAGTTTCACTTCTGCCGCTCAGGTTGTTCGGAATCAGCGATCCAGTAATATACAAAGAACTGCAGTGCAAGGTATGGAGAAGTGAGCTTTTTAGAACACTCAAACATTTGTTACCATTGGTTCTTAATTGGGTTCTTGCACTTCAAGAAGAAGACGATAATGATACCCACACATGTTACTTATGATGTCAGTTCTAGCTGATGTTCTTTTTTTATATAACAGCCGATCCAATTTTGGGTTTACGACTACTAATGTTCAACTCCGTAGCCTTCTACTTTTGATCCAACCCAGAAGACAAGGAAACTCCTGGACCAGTACCCCCAGAGATATTGATTTGGTTTGGGAGCATGAAGGACTTTGCGACTCTACAGATTTAACGTGCATCAGTCTCCATTTACTACACGGCGAGTCTTCGGCCGGCAGGAATCGAACCGACGAACTCTTGGACATGGGCCCAGCACCCTACCGACCAGGCTATCCCGGCCTTAGCTGATGGTTTTATTTATTTTACAGCTGTCGTTGAACAGCCGACCCAATTTCATGGGCTTACGACTACTAATGCTCAACTCCGTCGCCTTGTAATTTTGAACCAATTCAGAAGACAAGGAAACTGCTGGATCAGTACCCCCAGATGTAATGATTTGTTATGGGAACATGGAGGACTTTGAGACTCGACAGATTTAACGTTCACCAGTCACCATTTACTACACGGGGAGTCTTCGGCCAGCGAGGATCGAACCCACGACCTCTTGTACATGGGCCCAGCGCCCTATCGACCCTTTAGCTGATGGTTTTTATTTTATTTTATTTTATAACCGTCGTTGAACAGCCGACCCAATTTCATGGGTTTACGACTACTAATGTTCAGCTCCGTAGCCTTGTAATTTTGAACCAATCCAGAAGACAAGGAAACTCCTGGATCAGTACCCCCAGAGGTATTGATTTGTTATGGGAACATGGAGGACTTTGAGACTCGACAGATTTAACGTGCATCAGTCACCATTTACTACACGGGGAGTCTTCGGCTGGCGAGGATTCTCCATATAAGTTAGAATGTTAATTAACATGCAGTTAATTAAATACCGCGCTGTATCATACATCAAATTTTTTTGAAATATAATTCTTTCTCGTCTATGTATTTTACCTAACTTAGATTTATTATTTGTTTATGTATTTTATTGTAAAAGTGATATATTTTTGTTTTGTGTACCTGGCGACTTCGCTGCATAATTGGTTTGTTTATGTTCCACATGGCTTCATGCCTGTCATTGTGTTAAGTAAGAAATATATAATGCCAGCCAATTAGGATCGATATACCCACATTACGTCACTAGCAGGTATCCCATTGTTGTCAAATCCATAAGCATTAAATAAAAAAAAATTATAAATTTCCTGTCCCTACCCAATAGTTAAATGAATTAGTCACTAAATTAAGCTTAAAAATATAATATATAAATTTGCCGTTAATAAGTGATAGTTTGAGAGTTATATCGTGATAACTACTACGGAATTTCCGTAGTTTTAAAAAATATTTTTCCTAGTGGTAACAAAGTGAATGTATTAATATTTTAATAAATAAGAATTATAAGAATTTTATACCACTACGTATAAATAATTGAAACACATTTATGAAGTGTCGGATAAAAAAATGGGCATAGTTTTTTTTTTTTTTTTTTTTTTTTTTTATTGATAAAAGTTTTATACAAATTCAGTAACTTCTGCTTTTATTCACTATGATAGGAAAAATTATCACTATCATAGGAAATAGGAATATTTCGTTCAAACCTCAAATGTTGGAGGTCTTATACCGTGAGTAGCTGAAATGTCTTTCACCTAGGCTTTACCTGTACTTTAAGAATTTTCTGAAAAATGTCATTGTAAATCTTGGTACTATTCCGTTTTGGGGTTCCATAAAAAACCTAATACCAAATCAGCATCTATATTATCAAAATTAATTAAGCATCACTGAAGTCAATGATAGATTGGCGATACAACAGCTCCTCGAAACGGATCATGACCTAAATTTATCCTCAATATTATTATTCTTGGTTTGTACTCTTTTTTAGATAGTGTTGTTGTTTAGAGAGGTAAAAGAATAAAATGAGCAGACCTTTACCATTCAATAACAGAAATCACATGACTTCGCCAATTCACTTTAGTCTACTTCGAGTTGAAAGCAAGACTTTCATTTTTATAATAATTGTATCTCATATTTCCACATCAATAAATAATGCTTGATATTTCTTTTTTTTAAAAAAAATTTTTTTTTTGTTTCTACGTAGCATTTAGTTTAGATAGGTAAACAAAGAGTTCTGTTTGTTTGATAAACATCAGTGATGAATTTTAATTTGCAACTAGAGTTAGAGAGTTTGGCCAATCATAGTGACGCTATAATAGAAAATCTCTGCTATTTTGAAGCGAAGGTTCTCAAAGCATTCAAGATTAAAGTGGCAGCCATGCTTTCGGAGATCTTCTCAGAAGATGTTGCCTTTAAGAAGCTTTCTCTTTTAAGGGATTTCGGGGAACCACCCAATAAAAGAATAAAATGTGGTCATGAAGATGTAGCATGTTCAGAAAGTCCTACTGAGGAAATGAGCGTGGATTGCAAATCGAATTCATTCTATGGGAAAGAATTTAAAATTACTGAATCTGGTTTCTTCGAAGCATCGGGCTCTTTGTCCTCCGAGGAGAAGGTCACAACCTCCTGCGAGAATTCGCGCCATCAGAACCAAAGACAATCTTTATTAAGTGATGAAAATCGGTCGGATGTAAATATGTTATGTACCAGAAGTGAGAAGAAAGATATTGGAATGCCCTCATCAAGTAATGAAAACAGTGTTTATAATGATAATAAGTTATTGCGAAATAAAGCAGCTGTAGAAACTAACATCAATCCCTTAACACTAAAGAAGTCCTTCGGGGAAAAAAACAGAAACAAAGATAGAGTCACGGAATGTAAGTTAATGCAGAATAAGGCAACAACAGAGACTGACTCCATGTCTTTTACAGGAAACGACTCTTCAATTTTAGAAAAAGATGGCAAAAATAATAAAACTAAAGCAGCGTTGAACACCACTTACGTAATTGATGAACGCGTTTTATCCAGTCCACTGTGTACACCGAAAGAGACGTTGGACATCAGACTTGTTGAATCAAAGCATCTAAAATACAAGTTTTCATATCTCCAATCCATTGAAAAGAAGAAGCAGATGAATCGAAACAGTAAAATTTTCATTACGCAGCCAAAAGAGAAGAAAAATCTCCAATCAATCGAAAGAAAAAAGCAGATGAATCGAAACAGTAAAACTTTCATCAAGCAGCAGCAAGGGAAGAAAAATCTTCAATCCTTCGAAAGAAAGAAGCAGATGGATCTTAACAGTAAAACTTTTATTAAGCAGCAGCAAGGGACGAGACGTCTCCATTTCAAAACTGACGTAAAAAGAAAAATAAATAAACAGCTTTTACCCATCTATAGTTTCATACCAAAACTAGATCCGTTGAAAAACAAAAATCGGGTGAAAACATATTCTAAACATGGAACGGAAAAGTTGGAGGTCAAACTGTGTAAAGATAAGAAAGACGATGTCAAAAGTAAAATGTGGAAAGAAATTCAAAAAATTAAATTCGATGCAAAAGGAACAAAGATAAAAGAACGTCAAATAGCTGTCAAACGTGTCCCAGAATGCGCACAGGCTATCAAACCTGCCGTTACACAAAGAAAATGCAATGTGGATTTAATTAATCACAAAAACAAAGCTCTAGCCGAACTTAAAAGTCAATCAAATAAGAAATTTATTTGCTGTCCTAGGGAACAAACAAATAAACAATACAAAAGGGATGTAAGAAAGAATTTGAATTTGGGTATAATCCCAGAGAAAGAAAATGGCACAGAATTAAGAGATAACTGGGCATGTCAATGCTGCAACACCATCGAGTGTTTTCGTAAAATTGGTTTTAATAAAGGAAAGAATAGCATCACAAGGGAAAGGAACAGACGCAACACACGTGTTGATTCCTGTGAAATTTTTCATGATGATCATCATCTGGAAGAAGTGCCGCCCTGGGCCAAGGGTGCTCGTCTCAAGGAAGCAATACTAAGGCAACATTATTGCTCAGAATTCCACCCCGAGAATTTATTTGGATCCTTTTCTAGTACTGTTCAGTTGGAGGATATTTTTGGATTCTCTGCTTATGAACATTCGAGAACAAGCTCAGCTAACTGGTCTCCTTAAAATGTGTTTCTTTCTATTGTTATCAGGAACTTTTATTGTTTGCTATGAGTTAGATTTTGGCTTTTCAGATTTTCTTCATTTTTTCCTACAACGTTCAAAATTAAAATGATTTGAAGTGTTCCCTCTTTCACTTTGACCCATATTTGAATCTTACGTTGATCACCGCTGGAGCTTTTACTCGGTTGATACATTATAAAATTTAACAAAAAATTCTACTCGTGTGTGTTGTTCATTGGAAAAACATTAGATGTAATGACTAGTTGTAGTACACAGCTCTTGAGAAATTAAATTTTAAATATACGACTAGTTTAAAATTTGATAAAGCCGACTGATTACGCCCCAGTTTTTTTATTATTTTTTTGTTATCTTACAATTTAAAATTAATTTACTCAACAATTCTAAACTGAAATAATAAAAAATAAAAATAATAAAAAACTAAAAATAATAAATATTATAAATAATAAAAATTATAAACAAAAATTAATAACTACTAAAAACTATTTATTTATTTATTTTGTGCATAGAATTACTTTATTATTGTGTGCAAAAATTTTCCGATTCTCTTAAAAAGTTCTCGAGTTATAGCGAAATAAGCCGAAATTAAAATTAATAATAAAGGGGTCTAAGTTTTCGACCACTTTTTTGACCATACCATGGGGACACTATTTTGCAGATTGCGGCAACCCTCCATAACTTGAGAGTCTAGAATCTAAATTCATCGAATAAAAGGTATTCAGAAAAGAACGTTTATTCAGAGAAAGTACGTTTTTGTATCTGATTTAATTGATTAGCAAGTAATTAGGCGCTCAAACTATTAAAACTGAGTGTTAGTCATCATTAAATCATTAGATCAAAAGTTATTCAGGGTGCCTATTTTTTTATTTATTTTGCGCTCTTTAAATTAGTTTAGTTCGAAAAAATATTTTTTTTTTAAATTTCAGAACTCTTTAGTGCTAGAAAGATGTCTATCGTAACAAGACTAAAAACAGCATAAATTTTTTTTAAAAATCGGTTAATATATTTGTTTGCGCATCACACTTAAAATTAATGAAAGCTTGAAAAATCATCCTTTTTTTAATTTTTTTAATTTAACTAAAATTTTTGAAATAAACACGCTTTAGTTCTTATGCTCGTTTGGTAATTTGAATATCCTAAATAAATTAAATCCTGATCAATAATTTAATTTTTTACATTCGAGCTCTGTTTTACATAAAAACATAAACTTGCCAATTTTTCATAATTTTCACTTCGTTTATGTTAGATCAGAACAACCATGGAATTTACTACATAAAGATTCATACCCGTTAAATTCCTCCCATGCCCTAACCATCCATCCATCCAATTGTTTTTATGTAGTCTTAACATTATATTTAAAATAAGTTACAAAAATTTTTAATTCAATAAGGTTCTCTAGTTTACTTAATTGTGAAAAGTTTTTATTTATATCTATAGCACATTTAAAGTTTTTTTTTTTTCTTTTCTTTTTTTTTGTGAATAAATGAGGTTTTACAAATCTATATCTTAGTGCCACTCGGATATGTACATCTTTAGCTTCATATTCAAGTTCATTCGAAGCTTCTGCCATCGTCCAAAAGACTGTCTTTGAATAGCTAACCCATTTTATTTGGGTTTCGAACTACTAATGTTCAACTCCGTAGACTTGTCATTTTTGACCCAATCCAGAAGACAAGGAAACTCTTGGATCAAGTATTGGGAGAAATTTGCCTTCGTGGTGGACTTTTTGGTGGAACTAGCCAACATTTGCGTTAAACGGTGTAGAAGACCATGAAAATCTCCCACAGTTAACCCGACGTCAAGGGGATTCTAATCCATGATCCGTCTACCACTGTGACTATTTTACGTCAGCACTGTGGTCGATGTAAGCCGGATGCGGAATTTGAATCGACAAGCCATTGCTGGGATTCGAATCCGGTTCACCTCATTGGAAGGCTCTATCTCCTGAGCCATCACGACTCTGGGGAAATTTGAAAACTTCACGTTCTAAAACGTTGAGCGAACTTTAAGTATTAAATTATTGATAAGAATTTAATTTATTTAAATCATTCAAACTATCAAAAAAACATAAAACCTAAAGCATGTTTTTTTTCCAAATGTCCTAGCCAACTTATAAAAAATTAAAAAAAGTCGTGGTTTTATAAATTGTTACCAACGTTGAAATAAAATAAAATATGTCTTTAATATATAGTGCGCGAAAAAAGGAACCACCCTGAATAACTTACGATCTAATGATTGGATCTTTCCGTTCTAGGACTAAAGCATAATATGTCTCGAGGGGGTGACCTCAAATATGCTAATTAATAAGTGCAGACGATATTTTAAGTTAGGAAATCAGACACAAAAACGTACTTTCTATGAATAAACATCCCCTTTTTTCGACGGATTCAGATTTTCGACCATCAAAATTTAGGGGGTAGACGCAACCTGGAAAATAGGGTCCCAATAGTTTGGTCTGGAGAGTTGTCCAAAGTCTTGACCCTTTAATGTTAATTTTACTTTTTGCGTACTTCGCTATATCTCGAAATATTTTAAAAATAATTTTAAAAAAATTGCACGTTATTAAAAAATTCGTTTGTCCAAGGATAATACCTTGCAAAAAATAACCTTTATTAAATATTTATTATTTTTTATTATTTTATTTAATAATGGTCGAAAGAATTTTGAAATGTAAGGTATGAAATTTTTCGCATCATTTTAAAGAATACAATGTTACACGGCAAAATACAAAATTTATGAAAATTCGGTCGAATAATTCCCGAGAAATTGAATTTCAAAAAAGTCAGATATTTAAAATTCGAATTATTTAAATTTCGGGTGGTCCATTTTTTTTTTCTTTTCATATTGTACATTATTTATTATTTTCATGTCATTATTTATTATTTTCATTTATTATATTGTACATTATTTATTATTTTCATTTATTATATTGTACATTATTTATTATTTTCATTTATTATATTGTACATTATTTATTATTTTCATTTATTATATTATGTCATTGTTTCTGAGTGAGCATGTAAGAAATATTATAAAAGAATTAAATAGGGTATGAGTTTTATCAATTATATAAATATTAACTCTTATCGAAAAATTAATTATCATAAAGCATTTCTTTTCGCTTGAAGTAGTGAATTTGTTTAATTATGGTCCATATTAAAACAAAATCCATATTTATATAGCAAGCTTATTTATTTTGGCATTGGGAAAAAATTTTAAAAAAATTGCATAATTATAGCATCGCATTTCAATTGTTGTTAGATGGTTTCTAGACATAGTTTTAACAGCGTAAATATGCCCGGATTAAAGTACACTTCTTAAAAAAAAAATTTTTTTATAATATCCATTAAATAATTATTTACTTTCCAATCCTGTATTTTATTTCGATAACAACTACAATAATATCGGGATTGGCTCCCGTTTCCCGGCAACATGGTGTTGCTAAACTCATTGTTTTATCTTCATATAAAAAATGCAGCTCAAAAAATTTCTATTTGTGCATTGTAACATTAAAAGGACATAAAAATAGAAAAGCATGTTTTCAGATCATGTTGCTTATGTGGCTTGTTGCTTTTGCTATTTCATTTGTTTTCAGGAATTAAATAGAGAAAGACTTATTTAGAAATCAAATTCAAGAAGTATTTATAACATTTTTATTAGTCAGGAATTTAAAAAAAAAAGGTTACACTTTCTTGTTAAGGTTTTCTAAACAATCTAAATGTTTTTCAAACTATTTCTACACTGCTGCAAGTTAAGAATAGAATGTGATTTAGGTTGAAAGAATCACATCGGAAGTTCAATTCATTTTTCAGACATTATTCACTTTGAGGTATTAAATTAGACAGTGAAAGTGTCTGCCGTGTCACAACTATTCATACATATCAATTCATATAACAGTTTACGAACGAACGAAATAATTATCGTGTCGGGATGATGAAATGTCTATTCTTTATCTTATTTTTATGAATGTAATCGTATTGAAGTTGTAGGCGGAAAAAGATAAGTAGTGTTATGGAGCATCTGAAATCATTGGCGATAAAATCATGGCAGTGTTTCAAAACACTCAAACGATTTATTATTTTGTTGGCGTTAATAGTAAAAACATATTTCGAGGTGAATCCTTGACGAAAATCGATTATTCTTTGACGAAAATTGTGTTTACTATATTGTGTGTTATCATGCTCACCGATTACTAATTAATCCTTCATTTCTGCAATAATCAAACAATGCTTTCCTCCCCATTAGTTCCGTGTCTTACAGAAACTTAATTTTCCACCTGCAACCATTTTGTGGGGTAAAAGAGAAAATATGCAACGTACTTCTTAGCCCGCATCCAGCGCAAAAATAATAAGCCGTGGGAAATGTTCTTTCAATATTTAAAATCAACATAACTACGCTTCACAGCCAAAGACGATCATAATGAGGTTTCCAAAACATGATGAGATGTGAGTTAAAATACCCAGGCTGCCATAAATGAAACAACATTGCTCATTCTGGCGACCAACTTGGCGATAATCTAAGGGGCCCATCGAAGTACAGTTTAATCGTGGTAGCAACCGCTGATTTTGAAAATGGTTATCTTGTAATGGTAAAAAAATTGTTCCTTTCGTTAGGTAATGATGATATCTTAAATCCTCAAGCATAAAAATACATTTCGAAATACTAATCTGTTTTTTTTTTCTATGGAAGGATCAGAATTATTGACTACAGTTCGAGTATGTAGTATGAAGAAAAAGTAATATTCCATTTTACCTTTCTTCAAGTATGGAATCGTTTGCTACATAAACGGTCGTTAAAAAAACTGCTCCAGACGAAATGTTACCATGAAAGGTGTTTGTTATCCGTTCCGAAACGTGTTTGCTCCCTAGAACATTAATGATCTATTATTAACTTGCCAGCAGTAAAGGATATTAAAGTAAAAATATGTCTTTATTGATCTCGTAAATGGGCTAGAAGAAATTCATCGAGACATCTAGAAAGAAAGAAAAGAATGTTTGCTCAGAATGCTTAATTATCACAAATCAGTTTCTAGCTAATATTAACAGTTTATTTAAAAAACGCGTTTCATAGTAATTTTATAAATTTAATATTAGTACGAAGTCAAAACACGTGAAAAATAAAAAAAAGTGGAATTTACTTTTTTTTCCTTTTAAATGCAGACTTAAAATATTTTCGTTGTTACCATGCCGCTAGAACTGCGCCTCTAGAACCATGAGTTATTGTTGATGATTTCAGATTTCATAATGAAGTTTCGAAGAAAATAGAGGCGATAATCGATGATCTGAAGACAATAAAAGAAACAATAGATGATCCGAAGACAATAGATGATCCAAAAACATAAAAGGTAACAATAGATGGTCTGAAGGCAATAAATACATCAACACTACTCTACCACAATTTGAATTGGTAATAATCCCCCGGTCTCTGCACCAGCCTTCTCAACCACCCAACCTCGCGTGGACTTTTCCAATTTTGAAACAGCCAGGAACACAATGATACTAAACCACTGAGATACGATCAAAGAAAGTGCAGTCCGATCACACTTAGCAAAGTTTTTCGAAGTTCTGTATCCAAGGAAAATAAAAAAAGCGCCGTAGTTTAAGTATCTTACACTTGAAGAAAAGACATAACTTTAAACTGCATGTGCCACCTGGTTGTAAAGAATGATCTGGGCTTTAGAACGGACAAATAACTAAAATATTTTAAAAGTTATTTAAATTTTTTAAAAACCGCCAGTTTGGCGACATTTTTTCACCTAGATGAAAATTATGAAAATCAATGCTTTATCTACTTTTTTTGCAATTTTTTATGAGCCTAGATAATTCAGCACTGGAGAAAGTTTCTAAATATTAAAAAACTTTGACAACAGACGCTTTTTATTTTCTCAAAATTGTGGCTTTTTTCGATATTGTCGTTTTGCGCCATTTTCAGAATTAATATAGATTGCGCAATATATGAATACAGATGTTGTTTAAAGTAAAGTGGAAACAAAAATCGAGCTCTAAAAGGTAAAATAATATATGAAAATATTTGGAATCCTTTTAAGGAAAAAAAAAGTGAAAAAGAGTCAATGACACGCATTTTTGAAGACGGCGTTAATCACGATACATCGCGAATCCTGCGATAAATATGAAATGCTTGACAAAAACATGATCATAATCCAAAATGTCAAATATCCAATATGATAATATCATGAGACTTATCATTAAAGATAATATCGATACGATGTGTTGATCAATTTCATTTAACAAAGTTATCATGCTCAACTAAATAAAAGCAAATCAGCCGAATTCATAAAAAATTGCAATGTATCTTGAAATAATTAAATTTCTCAACGATATATAGTGAGTCCGATAACGCATAGCTCTCATTTTTAATCATTAGTCTTTTTAAGTGATTTAAAAGCTTGTTTGACAAAATTAAGTTCTAAAATATAAAATTGTTTGAGAAATAAAGTTCTAAAAAATAAAAAAAAATTTAGAAATTAAGTTCTAAAATATAAAATTGTTTGAGAAATAAAGTTCTAATAAATAAAAAAAGTTGAGAAATAAAGTTCTAAAATATAAAATTGTTTGAGAAATAAAGTTCTAATAAATAAAAAAAGTTGAGAAATTAAGTTCTAAAATATAAAATTGTTTGAGAAATAAAGTTCTAAAAAATAAAAAAAGTTGAGAAATAAAGTTCTAAAATATAAAATTGTTTGAGAAATAAAGTTCTAATAAATAAAAAAAGTTGAGAAATAAAGTTCTAAAATATAAAATTGTTTGAGAAATAAAGTTCTAATAAATAAAAAAAGTTGAGAAATTAAGTTCTAAAATATAAAATTATTTGAGAAGTAGATTTTAAGAAATCGCGGGAAAACATAAGAAACCATATTCGTTAGATTCTGTTCAACAACAGAATCAAGGTTTCTTTATCGTGTCCTATCATGTCTGCTGAGTTAAATTTAGCTGTTTGAGAATTTATTTAATTAGACTTCGCGCATCTGCTCTCTAAAGACATGTCTTATATTTTCTTTACCAAAAAAGAAAAAAAAAACGATTGTTTTTTAACATATTATTTTATATAAGACTTTATTTACTACTATATTTCATTTGAAGCTGTGTTGGCTCAGAGGATAGAGAGTTCACCTTCCTATACGAATTCCGACCCCGGCTCGCATCAACCACAGTGCTGACGTAAAATATCCTCAGTGGTGGACGGATCATGAGTTAGAGTCCCCTTGCCATCAGGCTAACCGTGGGAGGTGTTCGTGGTTTTCCTCACAATGTAACGCAAATGTGGGTTAAATCCATCAAAGAGTCCTCCACGAAGGCAAATTTCCCTCAATGCTTGATCCAGGAGTTCCTTTGTCTTCTGAATCAAGTTCAAAATTACAAGGCTACCGAATTAAACATTAGTAGCTGTGAACCCAATATTGGGTCGCCTGTTCTACGATGTTCTTAAAAAAATTTCATCTGATTTCAGATAGTATTTTCTTTCAAAAAATATTATTATATGCGGTCATGAAAAAGACTTAGAATTTACACCGTAGCATTCCGCACAGCCATACGGTTTATACAAAACAATCTCTTTCCTCTACAGATTTACACAGAACATACTACGGGATATTACGTAAAATTGTTAAATCTATTTTTTTTAATAAAAATATTGACTACACGCAAACTAGTCGTAAACTTTCTAACTATAAGCAAGCAAATTTATCGAAAACATTTTCTTCTCTTAGCTCCGAAACTATACAATAATTTGTCATTGGAATTGCCGACAATAGGGAGATTTCGCACTTATACGTTAGTTACCATACACTCCCGTACGTAAGATTTGAAGCAACTGCGCATGCTCGCGTTAATTTTGGATGCTATGTGTCTTTACGTTATGTCGGCGTAATTAACGCTACGAAGACAGAGCTACAAGCACGCTTTTTATAGCTGTTAAATGTTGTTTTCTGTTTAAGCTCACTTCAGAATTTTAAATTTTTTCTCGATTTGCATGTAACAATCTGTACATTAAATTTTTTTTCTGGATGTATAAATTTTTTTAATTTTGTTTATGTATCGCATATACTTACGTTCGAAAATATTAATTTCAAATTAATATAAGTTGCTGCCATTAGTACTGGCTCGGTAGTCTCTTAGTGGATAAAGCTGTTTTGTAGAAAATTACTGAAAGAAAAAATTGTTTGCTAGGATATTGTTAAAGAGTTGTGATACTCAGTTTCCAGCGATGGATAATAGATTTATATACAGGTCAACACCGACTACAGCGCTGAGACACAAACTATTCCTATCTGGTAGATAGATAATATATTATTGCCACTGGCCTAACTGTTGAAATTTTCGTGGCTTTCCCCTCCTTGTAACACAAATAGAATGTCGAAACTTCCTTTCACCTGGTTCAAAAGTTATCTTTTATCCCGAATTAAAATAAGAATTAGAAAGATAAACAGCTGAGCTTTCAAAGGGAGTGCGCAAAAATAAGAGAACACCTTAATAAATTTCGATCTAATTTTAACTATTTGCAGAAATTTGTTCAAAAAATCTTCCCTTTCATTGATTTGAAAGAAAGCCCTTCCTTATAAGTTTTTTAATGACTACAAAACATAATGTGGCAAGAGTTTTCGTTCGTGTGTTCGTGAAATCGTTCCATTCGTGAACTTTGAAGTCGCGTTTTTCTCGAAACAAGATAACAGTAACGAGATACGAGTTCACAGCCAAATTAAATTGACGTGCACTTTTGTCTTACATCTGCCTGTTCTGCAAAAATTAGCTACAATTTATTATTGGATTTTTTTTTCATTTCACTAATTTTAGTTTCCCCCCCCCCCCTGAATTAAAGATGAGTTTAATGTTGAACTTGCATGCTAGAACAATTTGCGATTTTCTATTTTATTAACGTTTGCTGAAACGAAAAAACTTTTCATCATAAAAATTATAAATTATATACTCCCATCAATTTATCTAGACTCATCAGAGACAATACATTAAGAAATTTACAATTCCTGATACAATTTATAGCATCTCTCATTCATATCTATGAATTTAATGAACCCTTATTAAAACGCTAGACGTTGAGATTATGAAATAAATTCAGGGTTCTTCATTCTGAGCTCCAACTCTAAACTCTTACATCAGATGAAAAAATAAATAAGTAGAAAATTCCCCGTGTATATAAACTGAGAGATTTGAATAGCTTTAATCTTGATCGTTTTTTAATAAATCTGATTAGGTTTGTTGATAAACAAGGAGGGAAAAAAAGGAATAATCATTCTGGCCTTGTCTGGTGTCCATGAGCGCAAAAGTTTTGATTATGAATAGTAAGTTATTTCATAGTGAAATCTAATCTTCAAAGATTTTATTAGTATTTTAAAATTACTGGTCACTTTTCAAAACGTAAAATTTTTTTAAAATACTTTATTGAATTCCTTAATTTCATGTATGAAATTATTACGAAAATCATACGAAATTATTTAATGGAAGATTTTCTATTAAAAATACTAAGAATTTTTACTATAGCTGGTCGATGTATCGGGAAATATTAATATTTCTTTTATCATCACGTAACGATATTATAAAATTTATTTTTAGAATATGAATATCAAATGTACGAAATACTATAATATTACGAGTACTATTGATAATTATGGTAATGGAATACAATATTATTGTATGTGTTGATTAATTTCATTTTGATATCGGATATATAAAAATAAGAAATGTAATATAAAAATAAGAAACTTAATTAAAATATGCTAAGATCTCAATGCATTGTGAAATGTCGATATTTCCTGACGATGTATCGCAAGATTTTAATTCTGCTGTACGTTTTAGGCGTTATTTTTTTAAAGCATGTTTGAGAAGTAAAATTCTAAAAAATAAATTGTTTTAGAAATAAATTTTATGAAATCCAGAGGAAACTTTAAAAACCAAGTTCGATAGATTCGTTGTGCAACATCATCAAGGTTTCTTATCAAGTCCTATTATGTCTGTTGAGGGTAAATTTAGCTATTTGAGAGGTTCTCTAGTACTAATGCCCGTGAAAAAAAGATCGAACTCTTATTTTTTTTTATTAATGCTTTTAAGTTCAGGACTGTATAAGTTAATAATTATGCATTTGTACTTATAGAGTGATTCTCAAAAGTTGAGAACATTCACAGCAGCTAATTAAAAATTTTCTTAATATTTATGATATATTGATAAGTATATCGCCTATCAATATGTAATATTGATAGGCGAGCGCGCTCTATCCCCTGAGCCACCAAGGTTCTTAATCTAGTTATTGAAAGCAATATAAAAAAGGACAAGAAATAATTACAAAAAAAAAAAAAAAAAAAAAAAATATTATTTAACTTTTTTAAATACGTTTATATAAACCTCTTAGTTTTGTATATGATTGCGTAAAATTCAATAACACCGATTCATTGATTAGTTACGATTTTTTTTTACCTCGGATGAAAGATGGGGTATTCAACTAGTTATAGAATAATTTCAAACTTTTATAGGAAAAAAGAACAAGCTAGGGAAACATTACGTACTGGAAATTTATAAAGACAAGATTATAAATTTTTAATCCGCAGCTATCAAAATGACGCCCGGTGGCAGAGCGGTAGCGCTTCGCGCTGTCGTGCCACAGGTCCCTGGTTCGATCCTCGGGCCGGGCAAGGTCGACTCAGCCTTTCATCCCTTCAGTGGGTCGATAAATGAGTACCAAGCATGCTTGGGAACTAAACACTGGGGGTTCCGCGTTCAGCTGACCTCCTGACCGGAACATCTGCTCTTGCACCCCAGAGCCCAAGGTCAAGAAAACTGAGATGGGCACAGTCGGCCTTGGCCCTCTAAGGGCTGTCGCGCCACTGAGTTTAGTTTAGCTATCATTAAAAACGATATGCGGAGACTTATAAACATAATTTGTCTAATTTGCGATTGAAAAAAAAATGTCTTTCTGTCTGTCTTAGAAACTTATTAAAAACGAGGACATCATAATTTTTATTATTTTTTTATCTTAACAAACTTTGATGTTCTCTTCATATTCTTTATATCAAAATATATAATTAATTTACATAAAGAAATAACTCATACTTAAAAACATAAAAATATTTTTAATAATAATAACTTTTTTAATGTTTGAAAACACTAAACATTCTGTATGTTTGACTGTTCATTAAAAATAAACATTTTTGCTCGAGACTTCATTTATGGAACACTCTTCTTCTTAAAAATGAACGACAGGATGTTCAGTAATGAGTGTTCTATTTTCACACTTTTTGTGACGGAGTGGGCGTCTCAAGGTTACACGATTTCCCTACTGCCTCACTTTTCTCCATTACTGTGTTTTCTTGCCTCCCACCAGTATATTCAATTTCTCATTGGGAGTGAAACAAGAATTGACTAAAATCATGGTAACTAAGAGAGGGAAAGTGTAGAGATTGGAGAAATCGCGCACCCTAGAGACGCCGATTTTATTTACAAAGAGTATAACATCTTAATCAAAAATTTTGCACGTAAGGATAAATAGAAAATTATTAGTAGCAAAAAAATATACTATGGAAATGTGTCGAAAATTGTGAAAGGCATGAGGCAAAACATTAAAACTGTGTGCTTTCTCCAAATAATACTTGGATTATTTCTAATCTTCGCATTTCAATTTCCTCCAGCAACGGAACAGGTCTTTAGATTTTTAAATTCCGTGTTCCACAATAGTGATTCATCAAATTTCAATTAAGGTTTTTTTTCCTCGCCTAAATATTAATCAGCAACCCTCAATGTGTGTATATTTCTTAACTTTATCTTTCACAAAAAATTCTAAAACCATATATGAGCGGTCCTGGCGTCTTAAATGAAGATCTTCAATCTTATAAACTTATAGAAAAGCAGTGAAAGACGGAAAACTCCGTTGAATTTTTCCTGTTCAAAAATGGCCGTAACTAATCACTATACTCGTGTTGCTGTATCGAATCAATTTTTTTACGAATGAAATCAATTTTTTACGATCCTAACAGATTTGGAAACGGCAATTGCACTCCTTTTGGGAATAAAAATCTGCTATTTTAAGCATGAAAAAAGACATATTTTGAAGGAAAACACAAAACTAGTAGTTGTTAAAAATACACATAAAAATATATAATAGAGCAAGTTTAAAAAATGCGTGAGACGCTGGCTCTATGAAGGGAGGAAGTTACAGAACACCGTGAATAAAGAAAAGTAAAAATAACTTACCATTTTTCAGAATACAATTCGTAGCTCTTATCGGACACACTAAGATCTAGAGAGTCGATATTTTTAGTGGTGGTCTTGGTGGTAGTGGTGGCGTACCTCTTGAAATCATTGAGATAGTCGTAGCTGTACAGATCGTGGTCGTCGAGTGTTCTGTACGTGTAACTACTGTAGGGAGAAGAGTAGTAGTAGTAGTTGTGGTTAGGAGTGTGGTAGAAGTGGGTCGTGAGTGGCACCCATCGCTCGGTGGTTGTCACCTTCTTCGTCACCTTCCTCGGTTCAAGATCGTCCGAGATCGAGATCCTGGTGGGAATGGTCTTATACGACCCATCGAGGGGTAGGTCGTAGTAAGGATCCGGCTTCGGTAGTCGGGATCTCCTTTCAGGCGATTGTGCTCTTAAGTGGTCGTAGTAACTCTTGTCGTAATCTCTGGTGTTGATGGGAGCATATAAATCGTGATTGTATGCACCACCACCGCCTGATTTGAAGCCAGATGAAGAAGATACGGGTGCTGATAATTTCTCGTAACCAGGCGTACCTCCGTGAAGGTTCGAACCTGCGAAGGAGTACATTCCCAAATCACCTCTGTCCGACCTCAAGTTGGTCTTGGAGAGGGTGGTTCGGTAGTTTCTCTCCACATCCCCCACACTGGGGCTGTAGAGGGAAGTACCGTATCTGTAATTGTCTTGATACATGCCGGTTAGAGGCTTGTGGTAGTAGAAGACCATACTAAATCGTAATTCGAAATCTCTGCGAAATTTAAACGAAGAAGGTGGCAACCTTACCGATCAGCGCTCGTTTCGATGAAGAAATAAAAGGCCCGGATTGCAAACCGCATTTCGGTCCCTGCCCACGCAGCAAACACTCTTCTTTTCATGACCGATGTTGTTGATTTATTTTGAGAGTTTTCCTCCCTTCTTTGGGACCTTGAAGTAATTTGGAAGATTGCCCTCTTTTTCTCAAAACAGACAGTGGTGCGCCCCGGGGATTCGTTACCATCAAATGGAGCTTCAATTGGAATTTCTTCCACGATTTCTCTTCTAAATTCTGCACCTTTCACTATTTCGAACAAAACAGAAATACTTCTCATGGCAAAGTTATGCATCAGACGTCTTTTAAAGGAACATTCAAGTTGCTAAAAGCGTGATAATGTGAAGCAGGGGGAAAAAAACAGGATCTTAAAATTAGTAATAAAGCTCTGTTTTTTTCATGTTATTTATAATTTTGAAGGGAAAAAAAGTGGAAGTGTAATAAATTACTTTAAAACCTATCATATCTGTATCTTTCTTTTAAAAAAAAAACAAAAATCATAAATTGTCGCAACTTTACCTTTTAAAATATTAGATACTTAAATTCATAATTATTTTTTTTTAATGTTTCTATGAATATTTATATGCATAAATATTTATATTTCCTTACATAAATACAAGATGTTCCGCAATGACTGATCTGAATACATATTTTTAAAACTTTTGCTAAGAATGAACTCATGAAGTGTGGAAAATAAGAGTCGTAGTGATAATATTTATGTGAAGAAACAATAAAAATACTTTCTAAATCTTTTCAATATTCATGTCTATATTGATATTTAATAATGATATGAATATTTATATTTATAAATAATATGAATATTTATTTCCATGAATGGTACAAATATTTATATTTAAACGTTGCAGATTAATATTTAAGGGAAGAAAAAAATAAATATTGTCTAAATCATTTGAATATTTATGGGAATATTTATATTTATAAATAATATGAATGTTCATTTTTAAGAACGATATGAATATTTATATTTATGAATAATATGAATGTTTATTTTTAAGAATGAAATGAATATTTATATTTAGGAATGATATAAATATTTATATTTCTGTACGTAAATACAAGATGTTCCGTAATGACTGTCCTGAATACATAATTTAAGAATCCTTGCCAAAAATACAGTAAAAAATTTATAAATTAAGTGTCGCAAATTAATATTTGTGTGAAGAAAATATAAAATATTTTCTAACTTTTTTGAATATTCATGTTAATATTTATATTTATTAATGATATGAATATTTATATTTATTAATGATATGAATATTTATATTTATTAATGATATGAATATTTATATTTAGAAATGATATAAATAATTGCATTTTTTAATGATATGAATATTTATTTTTTTGAATGATATGAATATTTATATTTTACTGTCACAAATTAATATTGAAGTGAGGAAAAATAAAAATGTTGTCGAAATCTTTTGAATATTTTTATGAATATTTTATATTAAATAATGCCATGATTATTTATATTTAATAATGACATGAATATTTATATATATGAATGATTTGAATATTTACATTTATGAATGATAAGAATATATATATATTTATTGACATAAATACTGGATGTTCTGTAAGGACTGACCTGAATATATAGTTTTAGAATTCTAGTCGAAAAATGTTTAAATTAAGGGTGTCAAAGCGGAAAAAATAAAAATATCTTCTAGTGAGAAAAAAATAAAAACACTTTCTAAATCTTTTGAATATTTATGTGAATATTTATATTATGGATATTTATATTTATAAATGAAATGAATAATTGTATTTATGAAAAATATGAATACTTTTTTTCATTTATTATATCAATATTTATATTTAAGCAAAGTAAATTAATAAATAAGCGAGGGAAAAAAATACTATCCAAATATTTTGAATCACAAATGATAAAAAAATAAAAAAGTGCTGTCTAAATCTTTTAAATTACAATTAATAATAATGCTATCTAAATCTTTAGAATAGCAATGATAAGATAATAACAATGTTATCTAAATCATTTGAATCACAAGTGATAAAAAAAATAAAAATGCTAACTAAATCTTTCTAACCACGAGTAGAAAAAAAAAAGAAATTCTACATACGTATTTTGAATCACAAGTTATGAAACATGCTATCTAAATCTTTTGAATCATGGGTAATGAAAAAAAAATATTGAAATAAATTTTGATTCTTTAAGGACAAGTGGAGGTGCTTCTATAATCGTATATCAAGTCATGTTGGGCAATCAAACATGTTTTGTTCCTTTCAGCCACGCCTTCTTCAAAAGTGATTCGTTAGAATTCGATTACATATTTGTTCATTCGTTTTTTAAATGTTAGGGACCATCCCTAGTTAATCTACACTATATCGTCTTCCTATTGAGGAGGAGGATTTTAAAAATATATGTGTCAAGTGGTTTAAGTAATGTCACCTAATCTGAGTAATTTTTTCTTTAAAGTTTTTTGCTGCCAAAAGTTTTTTGGAAAATTCAATCATTAATTTAATGCTGCGTAAACTAAAACAGCAATTACGGAGAAAATTTCGGTAAATAATTTTTATGTCAATTATTTATTTACTTATTTATTATGGTACAGTTAAACAAATTATATAAGTTTAATGTATTTTATTTTATAACTGTCTTTGAAAACCGACCCAATTTGGGTTTACAACTACTAATGTTCAACTCCGTAGCCTTGTAATTTTGAATCTAACCCAGAAGACAAGGGAACGCTTGGTTCAAGTATTGAGTGAAATTTGCTTCCGTTTAGGACTTTATGATGGAACAAACCCGCATTTGCGTTACATAGAAAGGAAAACTACGATAACCTCCGACGGTTAGCCTAACCCGTGATTCGTCTACCACTGAGGATATTTTACGTCAGTACTGTGCATGTACTGCACTGTGTGCTCACTCTGACGTATTTTACGTCAGTGCGAGCTGGGGGCGGAATTCGTATCGACCAGCTATCGCTGGGATTCGAACCCGATTCACCTAAATGGAAGGCAAACGTTCTATCCCCTGAGTGATCACGGCTCAAACTATTTTTATGACAAAAATATTTTGAAAGAACTAACTAGCAAATAATTTTTGTTAGTGAGAAAATTCTAATTTATTAATTAATTTGGTACTAGCTTCACTCAAAAGTCTTGTTGGTTTTAAAATTTTTTATTCAATTAAACTCAGACATTCTGCTATTTGAAAAAAATATTTTTTTTTTATCTAGAATAAGTACTTTGGAGAAAATAGAAAAGAATTGATCATTAAAAGGATTTTTAAATCCAATGGATTATATATCGAATAAATGCATTCTGCCTGTAGATTCAAAATGTAACTTTTATTGATCTAGTTCAGATAATGTTCCTAACTAAATGTAGAACTTTTTTCCTACCCAGCTGTGTCTTTCGTTTTATTTTACTTTCTTTTCCTCTACTTCCTTTTATTTCCTAAAAATAAAATCTACTTTTTGTTGATTATGTTACATCTAAATTAGTGTCAAGGTTCTCTCTTTTAACAATGGTACGAAAATGAACTCAGACTGTAAACATTCAAAAAATTCGTTATGTTAAAAACATAAATTATTTGTTTATAAAACTATATGTAAGATCTAAGTTTAAAAATTTGTTTACTTTGTTATTAACAAGAAATGAATAATTTCAGAGGAATGTACTGTATTTATTGACATCGAATCAATATATACGTTGACTCCCCTAAATCTATATTTTAGTTAAATTTTTTATTACCGTCGTTGAACAGCTGACCCGATTCTGGGTTTACGACTATTAATGTTCAATTCCGTAGTCTTGTAATTCTGAACCCAATCCAGAAGACAAAGAAACTCTTCAGTATCAAGAGTTGGGAGAAATTTTGCTTTTGTGGAGGACTTTTTAAAGGGAACTTACCTGCACTTGCGTTACATTGAGAGGAAAAACACGAAAACCTGGAACGGTTACTCTGATGACAAGGGGACTCTAACCCATGATCCGTCTACCACTGACGATTTTTTACGTCAGCACTGTGGTCAATGCGATCCAGGTGTGGAATTCGTATACACCAGCCATCGCTGGGATTCGAACCCGGCTCACCTCATTAGAAGGCGAACGCTCTATCCCCTGAACCACCATGGCTCGAGTCAAAGTATTTTGCAAATCTGTTGATTGATACCTCAATAAGGGTTTAAAAAGTGTGTAATTTTTTTGTTTGGAACGGCCTTTATCATAGCGGCCATTTTCCTCTAATCATAATTATTTTGAAACCTGAAAACACTAGTACTGTGCACTCCCCTAGATTACTGATTAGCAGACTGGTCATTTTTTCAAGAGTCATTAGCACTCAATAAAGAAGCAATATTGAAGAAGCTGCACTACATATTTCAAGTTCTCTTATACCGCATCTCAAAATTCCATTCCACGTACTTCAAATAGTTTACCTAAATACCCAAAACCTTGGTGGAGAGAAGAATGCCGACAAATTCATAAAGCACAAAAATGAGTCCGGAGAATATTCAGCCTTTCAAAAATAAAAAACACAAACTGAAAAAAAATGCACTCTTGAAACCCATAATGATTATAATTACTCTAAAACCTTCAAAAATAAACTCAAACTGAAAAAAAAATTCACTCTTGAACCTCATAATGATTATAATTATTCTCAAATCTTCCAAAAATACATGACTCAAACTGAAAAAAAAATGTTCTCTTGAACCCCATACTGATTATAGTTACTCTCTAACCTTCCAAAAAACTAGAACTGAAAAAGTTTGTTAAACTGACAAACTGAGTTTGGCTGCATAGACAATTCCCATCAATATGGACAAAGTCAAAATCATATATAGTTGCTATTCCTAAACCAGGTAAGGACCTTATACATCCTACTAAATACCGACAAATCTCTCTTACCAGCTGTCTTTGCACACTTATAAACTAAACTAAACTCAGTGGCGCGACAGCCCATAGAGGGCCAAGGCCTACTGTGCCCATCTCAGTTTTCTTGACCTTGGACTCTGGGGTGCAGGAGCAGATGTTCCGGTCAGGTGGTCAGCCGAACACCGAACCCCCAGTGTTTAGTTCCCAAGCATGCTTGGTACTCATTTATCGACCCACTGAAGGGATGAAAGGCTGAGTCGACCTTGCCCGGTCAGTGGATCGAACCCAGGACCTGTGGCACGGGAGCGCAAAGCGCTACCACTCAGCCACCGGGCGTCTTTGAACACTTATAGAGAGAATAATAAACGGTATATTTGTTACTGAGAATGACCGAAATTGGTGGTTGTTGACTTTCACCGGGGCAGATCTTTATTCCTCTCCAAACTATTGATTTTTTAACAATTTGACATAAGCACAAACTGCTTCTAACATTTACCTAAAAAATTTTAATTTTCCCTCAGAACAATATAGTGATTTTAATTCCATTTTTATAGGTGGCTCAAAAGGCCATGACCATGTTGCAAGCGCTGCTGTTACCCCAATCTCCACAATATCTGAGAAATTATATTCAAAATGCTAAGTATTTACATCTGAATGCCATGCAATTTATCTGGCTCTCCAATATATTTCTTGTCAAAGTTGTAAAAAAATGGTTAATGTATTCAGATTCAAGAAGTTGCATCGACGCCTTACAAAATAAAGAACTAAATTCACATCCAATATAAATAATATTTTTTTAACTTTTAGGGTGCAATTTACTCCTAAAAAAAATCTGAAATAGTTTTCAGTTGAGTCATGCTGGCATTTCGGGTAGAGAAACACCAATTATCGTGGCACCAAGCAATATATCAAACAACCTACCTCTTACCTACACCTATATCAAAAATGCAATTGACAACAAACAGTATTTGTACTGGAAAAATAATTGGGAAAATGAAATAAGTAATTAATTGCACGACATTTAACCTTCTATAGAATTTTACAAAAGTCTAAATATTCGTCGAACAGGGAAATAATATTAAATAGCTTGTGAATTGATCACAGTAGAATAACACATAAACATCTTTATTAAAAGAACCAGCACCCGAATGTTCTTTTACTGTGGGGAACCGTTCACTATTAAACATATTTTAACCAAGTGTAGAAAATTTAAAACTCAGATACAACGCCATTTTTATAGCTTTAATCCAATATTGACTTTATTAATTAGGGGTAAACCTCCCAATGACATTTTCAATTACCACAGGGGTATTGGTTTCTACAAATCAATTTAGCTTTTATCATAGAAGTATTCTTTTCATAAAACAAGTTGTAGGCCCGGTATAGCCACAAAGGGCTTTTACGCCAATAATGCTTAACTAACAAACTAAGTGAACACTTTATTAAGGTTGCAACAGATTTGCACAAAGCTTTGCCTCAATTTGTACGGAAACACGGTTTAATTGAACACTTTACTGTGGTTAGAATAGATTTGCACAATAATTTGGTTCAACTTAAACAGAAGCACAGTTTAATTGAATATTGAGGTTGCAGCAGATGTACACAATGCTTTGGCTCAACTTGAGCGGAAACGATGTTTAATTGAACACCTTATTGAGGTTGCGACTGATTTTCCACGCATTATGTTCAAAGGAACCCATAATATGGTACAATGTTGAAAAAATTTTTTTTAGAGTTTTTGCAACGAGAATGTGTCACACCAGAAATCGTTTTTTAAATGAAAATATAATGAAATTAAAAAGAAAGTTTTTTTTTTATTTGTTTATATTTATTTTTTGTAATATCCCTTCCTATATTTACAAAAAATGATATACTTAAAAATGTGTATTTCATATCCAAAATATTTTTTACGCTATTTTCAAGGTGAGATAAGAATCGAACGATAAACAAATAATCTATTGGTAAGCATAGGCTTACAGCGCAATATTCATTCTAGCAAAAAAATATTTCTGCTTTGAAAATGATAACGATTTGTTTGGGTGTCCAAAAGACAAGCTGCCCTTTACGTAAAATTTCCCATCAGATTTCTGTTTATGGATTTGAAAGAAGACAAAACAAACCTCTTATGCTGCCCGTGTCCTTAAAAACAAAAGTAAGGCGTATTTCTCTAAATCACAGAGAGAATACATATTATTTGTATATGCGGAAGGCATATTGAAACATTGTTATGTAAAGTATAACTCAAAAGTGATGAAAACCTTGACCGTGATCTGTTGTAACAACCTTGTACTCTCAGATACATCTTATCACTGATCTAATCTTTGTAGTATAAAAAGGGCGATGTTTTATTTTATTTTAGATATTAGAAGATCTTCCTTTCTGTGAGGGAGTAAATTCATTCAAAAAAGGAATATAATTGAGGAAGGTCAGTGCATTTTTATCATTATTATGCGTTTTCGTATTGAAGCTCGGTTAATATGCACCTTGCATAACTGCAGTTTAATCCCTTGAATTGCGGGATTAGGAGTTTTCAGTAATTTATTTAGGCAATGGGCGCTTTTAGCGGTCGCCGTATCCTTAAACTTCCAAATCATGTACATTTCATTCTATCAACTAATTTGTTGATTGTTTGATACTATTTATTTATTTGATTTTTTTTAAGATATTGAAAAATAAATAAATGATATTAGCTAATTTATTTAAATATTTTAAGTTTAAATATATTTGTATTATAGTTGTAAAACTGATGGATGAATTTCATTAACTAATGTGTTGGTTGTATTAATTTGATTTGTTAAGAAACGAAAAATAAATAAGTAACACGTTACGTTAATTTAATCTTACCGAAAAGTTGCTGTTGTTATAGTAAAGATTTTTTCCCCACTCTAACGTAGATTCGGAAGTCAGTGGTCGAAAAGTGAAACTACTGTAGTCACTACTTTTTTCCGTAGTTTGTAGTGTAGTACGCTGCTTTTTAAAAGAACTAGTGTAATGAGTAGTGCGATACAAAAAAAAAACAGTAGTTTGTAGCTATTCTTCACTACTTTCAACTACTTTTAACGATGGTAAAAAAAAAAAAAAAAAAAAAAACGAAGCTCAAACGCAAATTTTTTTTTCTAATCTGATTGGTGCAAATTTTTCTAGGGCCGTCAACGTACGCAATGAGAATGGCTCTGTGGTCGAACGTTAATATGCCTGTTACTCAGAAAATCGAGAATCCTGAGAAATAGAATTTCAAATATTTGACTTTTTTAAAATACTATTTTAAAGTACGTTTTGTATCTGATTTCAAAATTTAAAATATCGCCTGCATTAATTAGTTAACATATTTGTGGTCACTCCCTTAAACCCATTAAGATTGAGTCCTAAAATATTTAAATCCGATCATTAGATCAAAAGTTATTCACCGTGGTGCTTTTTTTTTTTTTGTTTGTTTTTCGCACTGTACTTTATTTCTTGGAGGATATAAAAAAAGCATTGATCACTTAAATCACAAATATTTGATAATTTCATAGCTTTTCTTAAACCACTGCCAAGAAAAGCAAAGAGTTTGAAAGTTAAAGGAATAAATTCATAAAAAGTGTTTTAGAATAAGAAACTAGTTCATGTAAATATGAATTCCAACTTCTTAATATCTCCTCCTATTTAACCAAGCCCATTTTTTATTCGAAATCATTTTAAATTTATTGGTGAAAATTAAGTTCTCCAGTAGTCTCTACATTTAAAAAAAAAAGTGGTTGTAGTGAATTACAATTGTAATAAAGTAGTTGTAGTTCACTACAAAGAAAATGTAGTTTTTCCGATCATTGTTTAAAGTAGAGTAAAGCACTCAGCAAAGATCTCATTTTCACTTTTTAGTAGGAAATGTGCAGATTATCTGGGCAGTTTTGCAGATGACTTATGTAATTTGTGAAACGAAACAATTTTTGTCACTTTTACAGCTCACCCTAGTTAATCTGCAGATTAGCTTAATAATTTCTACGCTTTGAAGGTAACATATACGAGTATATATGAAGGTGTTTTTTGAATAACTGCTCTTATTTTTATTATTTTATACTACTTTTTATAGATTTTTTTAAGTAGGGGCCAAAATTCAGATTGAATGAGGAAAAAATCAGAAACACTAACGAAATCTAATGAATCACTGTTAAGGAAGGCAGGTCTAAAAACAATCAAAATTGTCAGAATAAATATAATCAAAATTCCGAATCATGTTTATTTCGTTTCATCAGCTAATTTGTTAATTGTTTGATTATATTTATTTACTTGATTTTTTTTTTTCGACATCGAAAAATAAATAAATGATATTACTTAATTTCCTTAAATATTTTAAGTTTAAATATATTTGTATTATAAAGTGATGGATGAATTCTATTAACTAATGTGTTGATGTTATTAATTTGATTTATTAGAAAACGAAAAATAAATAAATAACATTAAGTTAATTTAAGCTATTGAGAGGTTGTTGTTATTCAAGCAAAGATATTTTTTTTCCACTTTAACGTAGATTCAGATTTTATCTCTTATTCGGCTTTAAAGTAAAACTCTCAGCAAAGATTTTATTTTCACTTTTTAGTAGGAAATGTGCATATTATCTGGGTAGTTTTGAAGATGGCATAGGTAATTCGAGAAGCGAAACAGTTTTCGGCACTTTTACAGCTGCAGATAGCTTGATAATCTTTAAGATTTCTATACTTTGAAGGTGACATACATATTCGAGTATATATGCTAGTGTCTTTTTGAATAACCATTTCTGTTTTTAATTTCATTCTTTTGCGCTATTTTTCATTTTTTTTTTTTTTTTTTTTTTTTTTTTTTTTTTTTTTTTTTTAAGGGAGGGTTTTCAAATTGATATTTAAACGAGGAAAAAGACAGAAACACTATCGAAAGCTAATGAATCCCTATTAAGGGACGCAGGTCTAAAAACAACCAGACCCACCACAACCAGTCAAAATAAATAGCGATTAATTTTGCTTGTATGGCGATTATTACAAACATTTCACCTCATCAGGCAACCAAACTTGATTCGGTGATTTTAGTCCCGCCTTCTTAATTAATATTTCTTTAAATTTTGACAGTTTTTCAGGGTTTTTTCCTCGCTCAAATATTACTTGCCTCCCATAATATGTAATCTTTTCAGACTTTATTTTGATAAGGGTTTTAAAACATATATTGAGCTCAGTAATTAAACGATACCATGTCATATGTATGAGTTTCATATAATATATATATATATATATATATATATATATATATATATATATATATATATATATATATATATATATATATATAACATTTAAGAATAACATTTATATATATATATATAGACAGACAATAGCAATATATATATATATATTTATTGCTATTGTCTGACAGTCCTTTGATCAATTTAGCAGTGTAAACACGCCTTTTCAATTTTCTAGTTGTAAGAATTCGCTCAGTTCAGTTCTTTTTTTCCCCCACATGACATATGTCTTTATAGGTTTTTTCAGTACTTGACATGATTCTGCAAGAAAAAACATGCTATAACAATTCATATTTAAAACCTAAATAATAATATTAAATTTGAAAATTTCAGATAGAAAAGTACTATCCTCACTGTAATGGTCGAACTGGTCTACCTAAGTTGCTACAATCCGATATTTCATATGAATATTCATTTCAATGGAAAAGTTACAGTTTAATGTACAGCTTTCTCATTGCCTTACCATATTTTGTATCTCAAATAAAACTTTTAAATTAACACCAAATAGTTTGTTCACATAAAAACCAAAATAAAAGCATTATTAATCGATTAAACTTTTTGGGTAAATGGGTCAACGATTTGGAACTCCGTGTCACAGAATTCAACCAATTAGTAAACAATTGTTAACTATGGCAATTATATTAAAAGGAAATATTTTGATTTGGTAAAATGCGTATCGAGAATCCTTGAATAGATGAAAAAATTATTTCTTGTAGTTCAGATATTCTCGTATATTTACTTTCAAGAAGTCGAGATTTAATATTTAAAATGTTAAACGAATTGAATTCTTATTGGTTAGATATTCTCGTATACTTGCTTTCAATAAGTCAAATTTTAACCATGAAAAGTGTATGGATAAAATTCATAAGAATTTTCTTTTCTCTTAATCAATCTCAGCCATCAAAAGTTTATGATTATGAACGGGTGATATTAAAAATGTTTTTAGTCATGCTTATTTAATTTTTCACAAATATTAGACGGCGAATATTAGAATATTTGATGTTATTGCACTGTTGTTATGAGCGCGTTTTTAAGACAATATACAGAAGATCAGCAAGTCAACGCTCTACTTGGAAGTAATTTTTGAAACATGTAAATTTACTAACGCCGACAGAATGTGGACGATATATCAAGTGAAATTCTTCTTTTTTTTCCCTTCTTTTTTGATAAAACTAATTTAATACAATCAGTGTTTTTCGAAAAATAATATAGTGCTATAAGTTTTCCTGTGTTAAGATTTCTGAAAAAATTGTTTTTTTTTTTTTTTTTTTTTTTTTTTACTGAATTTACATTGAAAAAGAATTTTTCAGCATAATTGAAATCAGTTTATGCTATTTCAAGCAAACAGAAAAATAAAATTTTAATAATCAGAAGAGAAATTTTAAGAAACGAAATTTAAATAATAAATTTTCCTAGCAAAACTGCATAATTTGAATGAAATTTTTATACGTTCTATATATTATCGAGTTCTCCAAACCTTATGAAGATTTATTTGGTGCTTTTTATCCCGCAGTGGACTCATCGTAAGGACACGGTTCCTAGTAGAACACTGAAGTCAAGCATCACTGACACCTGTCAGTAAGCTGTCGGGTGACCACATTGATCAGCCTGCGTAGGGAATGAGGGTTCTCGGTATCGGTCTTTATTGAAATGTTCTACCGTAAAATACTCGCCTTTTCGCACAGGTCGTCGGAATACCAAAGCAGGGGAGCCATCCCCTCTGCAGAGGATCAAAGCTGCGATAACATGTCTTCGGATCATCCTCAGGGATGCTTCCCAGACTGTGCTTTTCTAGCGTGACGTAAATATAGTACCTAACCTTGAGGCTTTTTAAAAGGCACTGTTGAATGATATTCATTCGTAGAAAGTTTGTTAAGAACAGAAAAAGAGAAAACAGAAAATTTACCTTATCCCTTTGACAGCTTGGATTTTGCAGAAAAAATATTTTTTATTTCCGTTATTTCAAAATTCTTTTTATTTAGAAAAAAATATTTGATGATAGAGTATCATTCAAAAAAAAAACAATATCTTTCAAAGAAATTAGGAAATAAAGGCTTCTCTTCAAGATATCAGGAAAGATAGCACTCGATATCTTTTAGAACACGTGCGGCTTCTTCTTCTTCTCGAAATTTTTTAATTATCTGAATGTGATTGTGCATTTTGTTATTTTGCATAGGCAATTTAATACTTTACTTCTAAATACATTTAATTTTTTGAAAATTTATTTTTGTTTAAATTGACGGAAACTTGATGACTGCTCTTTGAACTTAAATCTCACAAAAATAAAAGATATATTGAACAAAAGATAAAAACAGAGATAAGTATATAATACTAAATTACTTTTCTCAGTAATGTGTTAGTATAGTTTTGTCAGAGTCGGCCTGGTGGCCGAGTTAACCACTCGGAGTTAACCACTAGCGTGACTGACTGCGAAGGGCGTTTCTCTGTGAGTTGCCCTCTGTCACGTGACGTGTCAATGTGGCCCACCCTATGAACGGGTATGTGTGGTGTGGGTAATGTCACCTCCGGAGACTTGGGTTCACAGATGCCCATCGGATAACGATATATGAAAAAAAAAAAAACTTCTGGCATATTCTAAGGGAAAGTACGAAACTTCAGTACTTGCACTTATTAAAAAAAGAAGAAATATTGTCAGAAAGAATCCATTTAAATTTTTAAAAAACGCGATTCTTCGAATCTGATTGGTTAACGAGCTTAAATGTTTCGAAAGATACTTCCGACTAATGAAAATAGAAATTATCAAGATACTAAACGACGATCATTAAAAACGTCTTTAACAGTCGATATCAGTCGCCACAAACTCTATCTTAAAGTGCTTTTCTAACTCCGATTGTAATGTATCATATTAAAGGATCTTTTAATTGAATAAAGCGTGACACTATAAATGGTTGAATTTATTGACAGCATTAAAGTACAAGAGATTGATCAACAGGAGGATTTCTGTACAGTTAAGGACTCTCTTCATTCACTTGGCTCCCTGAAAAACAAAATATACTGATAATGGAACGTTTTTTTTTTCTTTCTAATTAACTAAACTTACTAAAAGTTGTTGTCCGGGGGGAGGGGAATTGTTACTTTATATACAAGAGATTATAGAGCCTATAATTCATTTGAGATATTCATTAGACTAACACAGATGAGCTTGGACTGACTTTTAGTGACTAGACTTTATAATAATTAACAATTATTGCATAATTGTTTGACTTGAAAGCGGATATATATATATATATCCGCTTTCTTACAGGAGTACAGAACCACATTTGATTTGTTTGTTACATTGGATTGGCCTATAACTGGATTTGCGCAAAATAATTATATATTGTATTGAGTAATTCAAAGTTTATAATTAATAAAAAGTTCAGTTTTAAATATAACATTTTAATTTTGATGATTTTTAGAAATATTAGTACATTTTTAGAATTATTAACACATACTGAAATTTTTTTAACTCAATATCAGAAGATTTTTAAAGCACAGATTTGCCCAAATCACTTTTAAACAAGGTAAAAAATAAATTTAGATAATAGGAATTTTTTTATGGAAATAAATGTATTAGTAATTTTAATTACAATTAACTGAATGATTTTTTATAAAATTTAGTTACATTAGTTAGATATTTTTTTTTTGTTATAAAATTTTGGAAGAGTTTTTCGATTTGTTTTTAGGATAAATAAATATTACTACATGTTCTTTTAATGCTATTTATTTTATTAAAAATAATATTTAAATAAATGTTTTTAGAAACATTATAATTTCATACAATTAGTTTAATTATGAACTTAAAACCATTCCTTTTATCGTATATATCAACAAAGCCGATCGTTTTTTCTCGTTTACTACTTAAATCCAAAAAAAAAATTTTAATATTATGTTATGGTTACGAAACAAAATAATTTCTCTGTGTAAATATTATTTAACAAAATTATATAATTTTGAAAATTAATGATTATTAAATTATTAAATATAATATTTAGATCATAAGTTTTTACATAATACTGTTAAAATAAGTTATCCAGCAGTGACGAAAAATTATATCCCTGAGGTATTCCATCTATTTTAATAAAAAGAAGAAGAAAAAAAAATTAAATTCGAAAACAAATTGTGATAAAGGAACATATTAATTAGAATTTCCCAGTAATCAAATTCGCAATTAATGGTATTTTCATAATCAAAGTAATAACTCAAAAGAACATCTTTTAGTTTAGAATGGGGAATGCTATTGAACAGATCTTGGAATTCAAAAGTATTAGTTCCCGGATTTTCTGGAAACAAGTACTCTCTTTTTAGGTATCTGAGTACCCTGAGTGTCTGTATCTTTAGTACTTTTTACAGTAATGTGATCTAAATTTTTTTACAGTTTTCTTCACTTTATGATCTGCAATTATAATATTTTTGCATGTTATTCATAGTTAAAATCCTTAAAATATAGTATTTATATTTAAGTTTCACTTCATAACTATCATCACAATAAATATTTCTAGTCCTAAAATTCTTTTAATTTCTTCAGAGCACTGAAAAACAAAGTTTCATTTTTCAATAAATGCCAAACAATATTAAATCAGTGAATGCAAGAAAAATAGAGAAATGAATCAGCAATGTTTTTAAATTTTTAACGCTTTGAAAATATATTTTAAGTAACTATATGAACTGGCATTTCAGGTTATTTTGTAAAATTTTACTACTTCAAAATTATTTCTTGTCTTCTTGCCTGAAACGAGTTGTATTAAAAACCATTTTAAAATGATTGATTTTGCTAAAAAAGATAGGGTTCTTTAAAATAACGTTCAGATACTTTTAATGTTTATAGCATTATTTGACTTTTAAAAAATAACTCGTCTCTTCTGTACGTTTTTTTCTTGAAATGGAAAACTTATAATTGAAATAAATTAATGATTCTTAATACTTGTATACTTTCATGGTTGTAAATACTGAGGATCGTAAACACACCTAAATCTATGTTTCTAGACCTACATAAGTTTTAAAACTTACAAATAATTAAAACAAAATGAAAACAATTTAAAGAATTTTTTCGGAACTCTTTTTAAACAACTAAGTTTTTTAGGGTATAAATCGAATTATGCAGTATCATAAAATATGTGAAACCTTTATAAATTTTCAAGAAAAAATAAATACTAAAATATTAATTAATAGAATCGTTATAATTGAATGACTGCGGTTTCATCAACTTACGTTATTTTTAAGGTTATCATATAAAAATAATATGTTTACCATGATTAGTTTTTTTATGATAACGTTATAATTAAACAGTGTTTTTTTTCGATCATTGATTGGCACCTTAATAAGTATTCGAATGTGATATTTAATTGAAAGAAATCGATTATACCTATGCAACGCTTTAGCTAAATACCACTTTTCAATGTAACAAAATATTTATTACACTGTTAGAAATTTCTCAGAAAAAATTGTTAAATAACGATTTATTGAATGGTTATTTAACCATATTTAATCAAAACAGTCAAATAACCAAAAATAAAATGTCAATCGAACTGTTAAGTTTGAGAAAAACTGTTTATTAACTGCTTTCACCTAATACGGTTAAACAACCAGAATTTTATCGCACAAACTAGAACCACCTAATGAAGCTACTTAGTTCTTTGCAACTGCGTACATATTATAGCCGAGCCGGCTTATCTGTTAATTTCATGACCGGCAGAACTGGAGTTCGTGTCCTAGTATTGACACCACAATATATCCTCCATTCCCTACAACACATGAAGAATTTTCAGTGTCCGGCACTCTCCAATGCCCATTACCTTACGAAAAGCCGAGCTCCTATGTCTAGTTAAATAATAATTAATTTTTTTTTTTTTACGTTTTTGAAAAATGCTAGTTGTAAAAGGTTAAAAAAACCGTATAATTTCCTATTCATGGTATTATAATCATATTTTTTGTAAATGGTTTCAAAACCATAAAGGAAAAAAATGTTCTTTACCGTAAACTTTACGGTTAAT
Source organism: Parasteatoda lunata (assembly GCA_949128135.1). Lineage (NCBI taxonomy): Eukaryota > Metazoa > Arthropoda > Arachnida > Araneae > Theridiidae > Parasteatoda > Parasteatoda lunata. The sequence goes on from OX421975.1 coordinate 105,104,158, forward strand.
CGGATGGACAAACAGCTGCCAGTTATTTTACAATAATTTTAGAATGTAAATTTTAACAGTGTTATATATTATAAAAATTGAAAATAAGGGCGCCTTAATAAATATCTGAAAGGGATATTTAGTTAAAAGAAATAAATTATATCTATGCGATGCTTTATCAAAATAGCACTTTTCCATTTTAAAAAAATGTGTACAATTATATTATAAAAATTATAAATGATGGCGCTTTAGTAAGTATTCGAATGACGTATTTAGTTGAAAGAAATCGATTATATGTATTTGACACTTTATCAAAATACCACTTTTCAATGTAAAAAAATTTATTATTATATTATAAAAATTGTAAATAATATCTATTTTTGATATCGAATTTTAAGGGTGCTAAAATTAATGCAAATCTATGATATTGTAATAAATAATATGAAGCAGTTATATAATGGTACGAATATGTTTTGAAGGACGCAAATGATTTAGAATATGTAAGCAGTAAGCTATAGCAGCCGATTATTTTTAAAAAATAAAAACAATTTAGAATATTTTTCTTTTATTAAGATAATTATAATATTGTAAATCTGTGATCAAGTCATAATATACAAAACTAGAGTGATCCTGTAAATTATTATTCGAGACATAAATAACGAAAATGACGTATTCATCCATTTTCTTTTATTTAAGCATTTATTGACTATTGTTCAATAAGAGAATAATTTATGCGTGGATACAATTTTTTTACGAATCTTATTTTTTTGTGAATAGTTTATCAATAAAGATTAACATTAATATTTGTTATTAAAAAAAGTTTATATCAGTCTGTTGTATCTATAAAATGTTCAGAATATGTTTTATGCTTTGGCGAAGAAATGCATGAAAACTAATTTTTTTAAAAAGTTTTTTTGAGTTTAATATATAAAGAAACAGAGAAGTTTTTCCGAATATAATTTTGGCCTTTGAGCAGAAATCATAAAAATTGTCAAAAAAGAAGATCCTTATTTGAGTTTAATGTATAAAGAAACAGATAACCTTTTCACAATATGTTTTATGCCTTAAAGAAGAAAAGCATCAAAATTATTGAGAAAAAGAACTTATTTTAATTCAATGTATAAAGAAACAGAAAAGGTTTTCAGAAAAAGTTTTATGGCTTAAAAAAAATATTGAAAAAGTATTTAAAAATTATAAAAAAATTATTAAAAAGTAATTTTAAAAAACTTAATTCAGTTTAATGTATAAAAAATTTTTTTTTCAGAATATGTCTTATGCTTTTGAGAAGAATAACATCCATTTGTTTTCTTTTCTTTCTTTTTCTTTTTTTCAAAAAAAAGTTATTTCAATTTAATGTATAAAGCAGAAAAGTTACTAAGAACATGTTTTATGCCTTTGAAAAGAAATTAATCAAAATTAAAAAAACAAAGCTTTTTTCAATTCAATGTATAAAGAAACAGAAAAGTTTATCAGAATATGTTTTATGCTTTCAAGATGGAATGTTTTTTTTTTTTTTTTTTTTTTTTTTTTTTTTTTTAAAGAAAAGAATGAAATGTTTTAGTATAATGTACCTACATGGAAATTGAACAAATTCTCGGAATACGTTTTATACTTTTGAGTAGTAATGCTTCAAAGTTGTTATTTTTTAAAACTTATTTCAGTAGAATATGTATAAAAATAGAAGAACTTTTAGAATACGTTAATAAAATAAAACTAAACGTAATAATGCATCAAAATCTGCAAACTTTTTAAACGCAATATTTATGATGCAATGGTGTGAAATGTCATTATAAATTCAAAACAGTTTCAAAGTTGTGGTTCATATCATATAAAATTCTCTCAATAGAAAGAAAATGGTAACCGAAAAATTCGTCAATATGCTTTAACATTTTTCATTATATTTTCTCTTAAATTCTTCGTATAATACAAATTATTTCTAAATAACAATGTTTGCTTCAGTTTTCACATACGAATGGTTATAAAAAATCTCTTTTCTAGAAGTAAGTTTAAAAATAGCACTGATTTCAAAGATTTTTGAGAATTGAGATAATCATATGGAAACATAATTTAAATAATAAGTATAATAAATACATCAATTACAAAATTGCCTTAATTTTACGAAGAAAATTCTTTTTAATCAAACTGAGAGTTTGCTGTTAAGAAACACTAATTAAAAATTAAATTAAATTAACAATTAAATTATTATTGCACAGTTAAAAAGCACATTCTTTTTTCGATGAAAACTTCACTTAAAAATCAAACTGGTATTGTACTGTTTAAAAGCATTTTAATTTTTCCATGGAAATATTTGCTTCAAAATCCAATTGAGATAGCACTGTTAAAAATCGTGTTAGTTTTAAAAAGGATACTTCACTTAATAATATTTACTCTAAGAAAATTAATTTGTATGACCTAAAATGTGGTAGAATAGAATATCAGTCCATCAAAAATGGTAGGAATGTTTTATTTGATACAAAGTGCAGTTTCTCACAATTGAAAAAAAAAAAGTTTTTATTAGCGCAATGTTTACAGAAAATAAATCAAATTTTAATTATAGGCAAAATGTCTTTCACAAGAAGAAAAAAAATAATAAAAGTTTGATCTTGTATTTATAAGTTTCAGTTTTTGAAGTGAATTAATGATGAAAAAGACAACACACATAAAAGTAATCACAACACATGAGGGTCGATGAGAAGAAGAAGAAAAGAACCACCACAGTTTCTGTTGCCACAAAACAAACAAAAGTCTGTGAAGGGAGGGAGGAATATTTAAATTTTTCCAAAATACAATCATCAGAAAAGGCAATATGTGATGAAACAGACTATCAGAAGGGTAGAGTTCTATTCTAGATTGGAAGGACGAATCAATCAGTCATCTTGAATCAGACGATTCTATGAGCAATTGCACTGGTCTCACACACATATTATTCTATCGTGCGGGGACGGAAAACAAGGGCTTCTCATTGTCTGAGAACATTCCATTCCCAAATGAGGAATTCTCTCCACCCCCACATTCGAAATGGGATTGACACAGGTTAAGAGAAGTGGTGGTTAAACCCTGCCAAACGGGAAATCCATGCCATGGTAGATAGGAAAGTACCTGCTGGATATGCGGCTCCTGCTGGGTTCCTCTGGTACTCGGGGTTTCAGTAGACTCCTTCCATAGCCATAGGAGACAGGGGCGTAAAGGTCATACTGAGCTAGTGGAACCTTTGGCAAAGGAGCTGGTGTGCTCGGAACGTAATGAGGGATGATCGGGAATTCCCGATGTCGATGGTCCAGAGAATTGACAACTGGAACATATAGATTCGTTCCATATCTATAGTTGTCGTTGTACATCAACAGGAGTGGTTTTCGCCATCTGTACGATACATCCACCATCTTCGAGAATTTTCGTTTTCGTTAGGGAATCTATTCGATGAGCTGCTAAGAGAATCAACTAAGCTCCGAGAAGTGTCTCTTGCGTCTAATACATGTGACTACTCTTCAAAGCAGATGCCCCAGAATTCTAGATCCAAAGAGAGAGAAAAGCCTGACGCTGCAAATCGGCTCCTATTTTAAGTTTATTTTCAGCCTTGGGTCAAAAGGCTGTCCTGATATTAAATTGAGATTCACCCGTTTCCTAGTTTAGAACGCGCTACTTCACTTCCACAGCCGAGAATAAAGAGTCTTCTTTTTTTTTTTTTTTGTGTCTATAGGTCGGCCATTTTTTTTTTCTTCTTCTTTGCATTCATTACGTTTCTCATGACTTATTATTACACTGTTGGGGAATGAAAAAAAAAATGTCAATTCCATTTCCTTCCCATTAAATTGTCTCATTTGTGAGCCTTTACAAAAACTAATTAAATGAATCGGAATCAGATGCGAGAGAAATTTTTTTTTATTTCATTTCACTTTTAATTTTTTTTTTAATTTTAATTCTCTCTATCTTCAGAAAAAACAAAACAATTTTTGAATTTAAAAATAATGGTTGATAACGGCCTTTTTTTCCTTCTCAAATGAAAATTCATTTCTAATGATCATTTCATTTTTAATGACTTATGACATAAAGCGTTGATAGAAAATTAAAAAAAATAATAAATTCTTTTCGCGTAATTTTTAAAGATTGTTTTGGGGAAATAAATATTTCAAAAGTGAATCGAAATTCACAATTTTTCATAAAAACGAAAAAAAGGGTCATTTATTTTTCACAAAACTAATGAAGTTAAGCCAAAACTTATTCCTGTTTAGCATTATATGTACAGGAATTTTGAAGATAGTCTGTTAACATCTGATGACCGTTTTTTACCATGTTTCATTGTTTTGTAGTATGGAATTTATTTAAATTTTATGATCCGAACTTTGTAAGAATATCCCACACTCAAAAAATCTATAAAATGTTAAGTAATTTTTTTATTACCAAAATAAATAACTTATTTGATTTTCGTCAAATTGTGAGAAATTTGTGTTTTTATCTCCTTTAGAACTCTAATACTTAGTGACTGTGATGAGTTCAATTCAACGTGTGAAAAACTGTTGAGTTATTTTTATTTTATTTTCTAAAAAACTTATTATTATACTTTCAAATGGTGAAAAATGGTCGTGTTTTTATCTTATTTAGAACTGTATTACTTAGTAATTTTGTCTTTTCTTCTATTTTTTATTTCCACGGATGCTGAAAAAAAATTTTTTTTTTCTTTCTATTTTATTCTTCGATTGCTTTTTGTTTAAAAAAATTTTTAAACTGTCAAGATTCTAATAAATTTAATAACGTCAAGACTCTACATAACATACCTAGTTACTCTAATGTAAAATAATGCAGTATACTAAAAAAATATCTTGCTATATATCGCAATATATGGCATTATAAATAATAATAATATAAAGTAATATGACAGGCGAGACTCTTTAGTGGAGAGGAGAATATTAATATATATTTTATTTATCGTGTGCAGATTTGAATGAAGAAGAATATTCTTCGAAAGAAATGAGTGTTGTTATAAATGAGAGAAAGTCTCTTGAAGGTCCTTTCTATTTCTGTCCTCCTACCTTTTCTGCATTGTTCTCTCCTCTTTGGCAAATCTCCCGAGTCTTTTGTTATATTTTTGCTCCACTGAATTGGCAGAGACTAAGGTGACCTTTGTTCCACATCTCCAGGAACGTGATCTCATCTTTTATCATAAAATACAAAATAAGTAGCATTTAATTATCTTGTATAATTATTTCATAACACGAGTTCAATAAAGCTTTTCGTTTCTTATATTTGATAGTAACATTCATTCATTAAACCTGAAATTTGAGCATACATTTTTGATTAATAAAATTTGCTTAAAAAATTGCATATTTACGTTTTTATTTTTCAAGAATTATTTAACTGGGATTCTGCTAAGTTTTGAATTTTGCAAGCTGAAATGACGTAGCTTGGAGCGATGTAAAAGAATTTTTATATTCTTAACAGTCAAATTTTTCGTTCATTATTAGGACGCGCAACATAATAAAGAGTTTTAAAAAATACAGATATGTATATTTTGGATAAAATTATAATTGGAGAAATGTGTTTAATAATTACTTGCAAAAGCTTTTTGGTTTTCTTCTTTAGTTCCTTAGATATAGTGAAATTCGAAAAAAAAAAAAAACATTTAAATTACATTAAGGGAATAAAATATAAAATTTATGTATTATATTATCATCATTATATATCATAATTATCATATTTAAAATTTACTCCTCAAAATATAAAGATTGTTTGTTATTATCTCAAAATTTGGTCAAAAATTATTTAAGGTGTCCGTTCTTCCATTTTGAGAAATGTACACAAATGGAAGAAAAGGATGAGTAACCACTCTTTAAAAGAATACAAATAATTTCATATTGATGATGGTATAAAACTTAGCATACACATTAAAGATTTCTAAAATTATAAATACGTCAAGTAAAAGTGTTTATAAAAAAAATAACTTGCACTCACTTATAATGTTAATGCTTATCAAAATGCTTATCAACTTTTAAGTAAACATAAAACATTACTTATTGCAACATATTTACTAAATAACCAGCTTTGACCTTAATGTATAATTGTAAATGTAATTGTTGTAAATGTATACTTAAAATTATCTAATGGCCCATAACTCACTTTATCATGCGCAAAGTTATTTATAGAAATGCTATCCTATTATAAGCTTTAGCTCAAAATTTCCAAGCAATTTTAAGATGGATCAAACAAAAACAAATTAATTGAACTTAAGTCTGGTAAATGGGGTGGCAATTTCGGTGCCGTAAAAGTGGAAATGTGTTGGTCGCAAGTAACTTCAGCTCTGTGTGTTGGAGCATAATACTATTGGAAAGTCCATTTTTGGTTCCTTTATAACATTTCTAACCAAACAACATATATTTTTTAATGAATTTCTGATATATTGTGATATAAATATTTGGTTTTAAATTTTGTCCAAGTTATTTCTTGTCATTCTATATTTTTGAAGCCTGATTATATTTTTCAACTATTAAGCAGCTTAGTGTTTTTTTTGTTGGAAATATTAGTATTTATTTAATAATTTAATTATTTTTTCTTTGTATTTTAGGCTTATCAGTACATGCTTCTCCTCACATGCACTCATATTATTCATTGCATCATTATTTATTGATTTCGATATAAAGAAATGAACATTTAAAAGCTGTTAACCATGGATACTTCTTTGAAATACCCTTAAAAAGACTATTTCAAGCAGAGAGAATGCATTGAAAAATATTCGGATGTGTGTTCGATATTAAGTGAGAGAAGGGAAGGAATGAGTGAAATGAAGAAGAGATTGTCTCATCCTTACACACTGAGTGAGGTGTCACGCCACTGCCACCCTGACGATTGCTGGATTATAGTGGGGGATCATGTGTATGACGTCACTTCTTTCTTAGATCAGGTAAATTTTTTTCTATATTCGTTTTTATTTATTAATGAAAGAAAAGGAAGGGAACAAAACGAATATACAGGTTGTCTAAGGAACAGAATTTGAAGGGAAACAAATGTGAAAAACAAAAATAAAAGTACTTACTTAAACTATAACCAAGAACCTTCCTTACATTGGCATAAAATGACAGTAGCGAGACAAGCTCGTGATTTAATCAATAGGGGAAGAGTTTGAACAAGATAATATGAAAGGTTAAAAAACAGGTGAGGGAGAATTGAGTGTAAGATGTAAAAAATTTATTAAAATAGATTTGCAAATTATTAAAAATGATAACAGAAAGATCATTCCCTAAATTATTAGAATTTTTGATGAAACGATTCGTTCAATGTCAACCGTCGGTAGATCTAGAACAGTGTTGAATGATTTTAGTAGAAAAAACTCATGATTGATGGAGTGATTAAACTAAAGTATACGTCCATTTCTTTACCTTTGTGCTTTATTCATACACAGCACCTCCTTTGGATTCACTGAATTTATTATGAATCTTGCAAACACTCAGAATAGTTAGAATGAGTAGACGAGCAGTTCACTCAATAGTTTCTTTAATTAATGTATGTTTTTCCAGAATCTTTGCCAAGCGAAGAAGAGACAAAAATATTATCGAAATTTTTGAGTGAAGGCGAAACTAAAAACATCAAAACCAATAGATGCCTGATGAAATTTAGTGCCGGCAAATTATAAAATTTTGATAATTTTGACTTCGATTTCCTTAGTAGTGCTTTGTAAGCACTGAGTAATCGTCTGTTCTTTCCCAATCGAAAAATTAATTTGCGTTCCCTTATGTACATAATTTTTTTCTAAAGAAATATATATTACTGAACACACTATTGAATGTAGAATTTAATGGAAAAAAGAACATTACGAAAAATTAAAAAATCCTGGATGACTTTTGATGTAATAATCGGGTTATCACTAAGCCTTAATTGTTTGAGGGCCTTAAATATGGAAATTAATTAGCGATATTTTAAGTTATGAAATCAGACACAAAAGTGTACTTTCTACGAATAAATTTTTTCATACGGATTCTTCACCTTCAATATATGAGGGTAAGTGTAATTTTATTTTATTTTATAACCCTCGTTGAACAGCAAACCCAATATTTGAGTTTAAGACTACCAATGTTCAACTCCGTTAGCCCTGTAAATTTGAACCCTAACCAGAAAACACTTAAACTTCTGGATCAAGTAATGGAAGAAATTTGCCTTTTTGAAGACTTTTTGATGGAACTAACCTGTATTTGCGTTACATGGAGAGGAAAAACATCAAAACCACTCACAGTAAGCCTAACGGGCTCTAAATCATGATCCGTCTACCACTGAGGATATTTTACGTCCACACTGTGCTCGGTGTGCTGAATTCATTTTGACCAGACATCGCTGGGATTCTAATCCGGGTGCTCTATCCCCTGAGCCACCATGGCTTGGGAAATGTAATTTGTAAATGTTGTCCTAAAAGTATGGTCAGGAAGTCAGTTGAAAATTTCTCTTCTCAATTTCTTTTTTTTACAGATTACACTCTCGAGAAATTTGAAACCGAACTTTTGTATACAGTTATAAAATTCGTTTATCTGAAGATAATTCCTTGTAAAAAATAATTTTTAATATTTAATAATAGTATTAAAAATTTTGAAATTTAAGAGATACTAATTTTAACTTAAAATTTTATAAGACAAACGAATTTTATAATTGTACGCAGACATTTTATAATTCGCTTTGAAGTTATCTAGACATAACGAATAACGCAAAATAATAGAATTTATTTTAGTTTCCTAACTTTCGACTGCTTTCCTGATCAAACTATTAGGACCCTATTTTACAGATTGTGACTACATACCATCTTTCGAAGGTCTGAAATCTGAATTTTAAAAAAAAACGAATCCAAATTTTTTTTTAAATTTTTATTATTTAAATTGCCATGCCCTAAAATATTAGCATATTTAAGATTATGGCCACTATGATTGAGTCCTATTGCACGAAAATCCAATTATGAGATCCAAATTTATTCTGAGTGTATACTTTTTTTTTACTTTGCGTAGTATATATTGTGAAGAAGCATGAAATTTCTAAATTAAAAAACAAATTCAGCGGTAAATTATAGATATGAGAAGGTTATAAAATAGACGGTTTTTAATGAAACGTCATTAACTATTTCCCAAGGTCAATTAAAAAATTTCTTAAACTGATGTTTCTCTATCCTAGTACGTTTACACTTGAAGAACAATAAAAACCGAATGTTTATTTTTGTTTTTAAAACAGCATCCGGGTGGCAAAGATGTGTTGATAGAACAAGCTGGTAGAGATGCTACACTCGCCTTCTTTGGTGCTGGACATCAGGAGGGCACTTTCCAGCTACTGGAACCCTTCTGCATTGGTATCTTGGTGCAGGTTAGTTATTCAAAGTTTCTCGTTGCTCAGCAGCTTCTTCTGCAGACCTGCTTCTGCTATGAGAAGCAGGTCTTCGTATTATTGTAAATTCTTCTTATAGTAGTAATTTGCCGCAATTCACTTCTGTCATTCTGACTGACCAAAAAAATTGTTATTTTCAAGTGAATATCAGCATAGTTCATTTATAACCATCCAAAATACAATAAAAGTCCGTCACAACGACAATTCATAACAGCTGATAAAATTGTCGTTATAAGCAAAGCTTGTCGTTATAATCAAACATTACTAATGGGATGGAATATACATTTCTTTTTCTGTTAACAACTATTTTGATTTAAAATAGATTGCCTTCGTCTACAGAATTATACTTAGCTCTACTTTACGGAATGAAGAAATGTCTACTACAGGAATATTTAAACAGCAAGTCCCGAATTGTAACAAGCTTTTTCAAAAAGAAAATGAAATGAGATGCAACTTAATTGATAATAGTGAACGTTGTTTTAAATTGTTAAAAAGCATGGAAATAAAGGGTCATTATAGATATGTAGTGTGGGGGCGGAGTTATGGACCATGCCAACCGTCATCTATCAAAAGGTACCTCATGATAGAATCAAGTTAGCATGATTTATATACCAGTGAATTGATGTTTAATTTTCGTAGTGGTAGTTACGCCACATGTAGTAAAAAAGGCGCTTTCTTATGAAGTGCGAGGCAGGGTTTACATAGAAACCCTGTTCAAGAGAGCTTTTTTTTGTTAAGATAACTTAGCCGATGGTCACCCGCACATTATTTTATGAAATAAAGGGGGCTAAAATTGTGAGAAGGAAATAATGATGTTCGCATTTCTATATTAATGCCAGAATTAAGTTCTTAAAAGTATCGGTTCACCCCCGTAGAGGGTTTACATCAGCATCATTTGATGAACTCTGTGCGTGTACGAAAATGTAGAGAGCACTCGAGAGCCTCCGCGTAGTGAAACTGCGTATCCGAAGGGAGCACGAAAAGCTGAATTCGCAGACAAGGTTGCCATATGCAGTATTCTCTATACTACTGTAGTATTTTTTGACCAAAAAAATAGGGATGTGGTATTTTTCATAGTATTTTTTTTAAAAAAAAGTGGTATGTTTATGTATATTTTTCTTTTTACAATTTTTATAATCAAAGAGAAGAAGCGCCACTCCAGTTATGAACTAAAAAAGAATTTTTGAAATAAGCAGAACGTTCGTTTTCTTCTAGTCACTCCATCTAGTGATGATTGCGAAAAATAAAAGATGCAGTGTTTTTTAATTTCACAGTTTGGCAACCCTAGTTCCACCCAGGGCTAAAGAGAATAGAAGGGCTGGTTCACTCAGTAAGTTTAAAATAGTATTTTTTTAATATAATGGACAAGAAAATTTTTTTGAACTCTGTTTATGAACGGAAATAAGGTGTTAATTACTTAAAGTTTGTAAGCTTATAACAAGAAAAAGTCTAACTTATTTTTACAAAGAGAAAGATGCAAAGTTATCATAATATTTTTGCTTGCCAGCTCCGAGATCTGTGGACACAGTGACGTCATGAGGAGGGAAATCGTAGCTTCAGCTCTAAGAGCGGAGTGAACTAGCCCTTCTATTCTCTTTAGCCCTGAGTCCCACCCCACAAGGCTAACGCACAGAGATCAAACCCGGCTCCAGACAGGCGCACTGCCGGCAGTAAGGCGATCCACTGGCCCCAATCAGTAACCGGAAGTCTGAACAGCAAACCCTACTTTAGCGATTCTAAATTTACAACAAAATTACATTAAAGTGATAAAATCTGGAGTCTAATTTGAATACCAAGTAAAGAAAGTCTGTAGAAACTTTTACAAATTGGGAATGCGATGCACGCATGGTAGATTCCTTTACTCTTTTTATGCTTGCACATGAACTGTTAATTGAATGATGATTATATTTTGTTTTCTTCTTTTTTTTTTTTCAGCATGAGAGAATTCGCAGCAACATATCCCAAGAAGTTGTAGTAGCAGATTGACCGCCAATTTTTTATTTATATTCACATTTCATCATTCTTTCTTCATTGGAAAAAGTGCATGTGTTCAATTTCTTCTAATTTTTCACGGACCAAAGCACGAACATTCAATTCTTCTCATTTTCTTCGCTGAAAATAAGTGCAAGTGTTCAATTCTCCCTTATTTTCTCCGTTAAAAGTACAAGTATTCAATATATATCCTCATTAAAAAAAAAAGTGCGTAGAGACACTCTTAAGTCACGTGACAACCAAATGTGAGTGATGGTGCAGTAATTGAAGAGCTGCATGGATAAAGGATCTAATTGACCTAATAGCAAATTTGAGTCAAAAAGTCGTTGATGATAATAAGAAATAAAAGTGATATTTGGCCTCAAGCTGCTATATGGAGAAATCTTTAAATGACTCGCATTTATTTAAACTGTTCGCGTCGTACCATTCTCACTCTCGGCATTTTAAATTGCTGTAAAAAGACAGGTATAATAGGATTACTCATTGACTGTTGGTTGCCGAATGAAATCCTCTTCAATTATGAGAACATGTGCTTTTTACTAACTTTCTCCTCTGAGATGACCGAAATTTAACTGCATGAGAAAATATATGAACATTCAATAGTTAAATAATATCATTCTCCGAGAAGTCTCAGTTTTTGTTCATAAACGTCACTTATCTATTCACATATAATCATTATTTCTTCATTGAAAAAGTGCATGTGTTCAATTTGTTCTAATTTTCTAAAGCACGAACGCCTCTCATTTTCTTCATTGAAATGTCGCCTCAAATTCAATTATACATTGAACCATTCTTTGAACATTGAAGACACACTGGACGTAACTGGACACGTGAATTTTTAATTTGACGATCAATGTACTTATTTAAAATGTAATCTTATTTAAATAAAAATATTTTATCTGTATTAAAGTTTCTTTATATGTCAGTGTTGAATTTCTTACAGGTCATGTTATGGTTCTTATTATAAAAAAAATGTTTCATGCGAATAAATTCTATGTACTCAGCCGGTCTTATAAAAATGATTTATCTCTTACACGATGCAATGCAGTTGAAAAGTTAACTGTAAAATATTGATCAGATGCAAAAAATACAGAATCAATATTCGTCTTTCAGAATCCTTGTCAAAAAGGAAGTGAAAAAAAAAAAAAGAACGAATCCAATATATAAGCAAGTAAAAAAACAAACACACGATCAAAATTTAATAAATTGTTTCCAGAAACTGAACATCCAAATAAGTTTGATTAAAAATGAAAAAGAGAAAAGGCTGTTATTAGAAACATCTTCAAGTCTTCATCTAAACGAACTAGTGAACATCTAATCAAACATCTTCAACGAACAAATTGATTTTGTCTTATTTTTCAATCCGCCTTTTTCAGCTGTGATTTGTCTTACTATTAGCCCTCCAATCTAATATCTGGCCATGTAATGCGAGTCAGTTTGTCTTCGTATTATCATTTACGATATATCTTAGATTGCCGTCAGAAGCCAATTGATGTAGCTTTAGTGAGACGCTTATGTATAATGTGCGACTTTGAGTTTAAGTTAGATTGAAAACAAGAAAAGAGAAGAGTTGAAAGGCGGTTATTAGTAACATTTTCAAGTTTCTTCAACGATCAAGTTAATTCTGTTTTATTTTTCATCCCGCCTTCTTTAGTTGGGATTTGTATCACTATAGCCCCCATCTAATATTTGACCATGTAGTGCGCGGCAGTTTTGCCTTCGGATTATCATTAACGATGTATCCCAGATTGCCATCAGTAGCCAATTAATGTAGCTTAAGTGCAACGTTAACGTATAATGTGCGACCAAACCAGTTGTAATTCGACATATTCCATTTTTCTTAGCTTTGCAATCCCTAATGTACTGTGCAAAATACAAATTGAAACGAAATCGGTCAAACGGTTCCTGAGGAATCTAATATTAAAAAAATCGTTATATTTATGAATCAAATTTTTCAACAACTATTTAATCGATTTCTTTGTATTTTGTCATTTAAAATTTCATTCTTTAAATGATGATAAAATTTGTATATCTTATAATTCACATTTTTTTCCCGACTATTACTAAATTAAAAAAAAAAGGAATACCAATTAAAATTATTCTTTACTAGGAAATTATCTTTCGAAAAACGAATTTTATAACTGTGTACAAAATTTTTCCGTTGTTTAGTTCTCGAAGTTTAACGAAACACGCAAGAAGTAAAATTAATATTAAGGGGTCCAATTTTTCAATAATTCTCCTGACCAAACAATCGGTACCATATTTTACAGGTTGCGGCGACCCCCATCTATTGAGGACTGTCGAAATGGATCTATGTTTATTTAGAGGAAGTAAGTTTTTGTGTCGGATTCCGTAACTTAACATATCGTTTTCATTAACTCATTAGCATTATTAAGGTCAACCCCGCTGAATCGTGAAGATTGAGTCCTAGTACTTGAAAATCCGATAATTGGATCAAAATTTATTCTGGGTGTTTCTTTTTTTTTTTTTTTTTTTTGTTCACCGTACTATTGGGGTGCCTCTTAGCTATATGCTGTTACAATATTCCCAACAACATACCTTGGCCCCAGTTTGGCTCAATGTGGGTTTTAATATTGGTCCTACGCAGCGTCAATATCGGCCTCTATAAGACTTATATTGTCTGAATAATGATTATAAAATATCGGAATCTGACAATTCTATATAGGACTGATATTGGTTCTAAAGTGGCAGTAAAATATCGGGTGAATCGGACAATTCTATATAGGGCTGATATTGGTTTTAAAGTGGCAGTAAAATATCGGGTGAATCGGACAATTCTATATAGGGCTGATATTGGTTCTAAAGTGGCAGTAAAATATCGGGTGAATCCGACAATTCTATATAGGGCTGATATTGGTTTTAAAGTGGCAGTAAAATATCGGGTGAATCAGACAGTTCTATATAGGGCTAATATTGGTTTTAAATTGGCAGTAAAATATCGGGTGAATCGGACAATTCTATATAGGGCTGATATTGGTTTTAAATTGGCAGAAAAATATCGGGTGAATCGGACAATTCTATATAGGGCTGATATTGGTTTTAAATTGGCAGAAAAATATCGGGTGAATCGGACAATTCTATATAGGGCCCACGTCGGAAAAATATCGGCCCTTTGAACCCTTATTGAGCCAAGATTCGTGAACATTGGTCCAATGAAGGCGCAAGTTATTTTGCTGCTAGGGATTGATGTTCCCACTCCCTGAACTTGTTCCAAACAATATCAAAACAGATTATCCACTAGATTTGAACAATTACAAAACAATCCTCAATCACCACGAAGATGGAACACTTGTTGAAAAATTGAATATTATTATGTTCTTTCAATAACAAAAATTTTTATAAGGGAACTACAACGAACAATTTGAGTAGAATTAAAACTTGCAAATTTTTTTTCTTCCTAAAAATGGATTTAGTAGCAATTTTGTATGTTTGATTGTCTCAGGAAACGATGTGTTAAATACATTGTTTGCCATTTTCATCGTTTGAGAGAAAATTGTTGCATTCTTGCATTAGTTTTTACAGCATCATTCGCAAGTGTTGCTTTTATTTTCCTTGTAAAAATATAATAAAAAAGATTTCTGATATGAAATCTCGTAAAATTTTTGCAGCGAATATTTAAAAAGACAATAAAAAGTCATAATTTGTAAAGAGAAAAAAATTAATTTTGTACAAAATTTATTGCTGTTTATGATTTTTTTTTTCTTCTTTACCTTAGTTTAAAGTCAAAATTTTTTATTTAATTCAACTATAGCCATATTTGTCTCATCTATAGTTGAATCATAGCTATTTGATAAGGGTAAAGCTATAGTTTGGAAAACCAAATCTCAGAGATATTTTTAAAAAAATAATTTCAGCAGCCTTACTAATTTCTGAATCAGTACCCCAATAATCTATCAGATTATGAACGAATAGAAAATTTTGAAAATGTGCTTTAATTTCTTTTGTTGATAGACACCAGGCTCCAATGTACAGTGTGCTAAATAAAAAATGGACCATTCTTTTTTAATGGACCTGAATAACTTTTGATCTAAAAATAGGATCTTCGCGTTTAACACTCAAACTTAAAGGTTCGAGGGGGTGACCTCAACAATGCTAAATAATTAGTACAGACGATATTTTAAGTTACGAAATCAGACACAAAAACGTACTTTCTCTGAATAAACATAACTTTTCTTTGATGAATTCGGATTTCTGATCCTCAAATCTAGGAAATATTATAGTATGGTCAAATCTAGGAAATATTATAGTACTGTCCCAATAGTATGGTCAGAAGAGTGGTCAAAAGTGTGAAACGCTTAATGCAAATTTTACTTTTAACGTATTCCACAATATCTCGAGAACTTCTGAATCGAATTGAAAAGTTTTTGCACTTAATCAGAAACTTTGTTTGCCCAAAGATACTTCTATGCAAAATATAACTTTAAGAAAATATTCATTATTTAGTTATTATTTTATTTAATAACAGTCGAAAAAATTTTTAATAATAAGGTATAGAATTTCTTGCATTAATTTAAGAAATATAATTTTAAATAGCAAAATGTGAAATTTCAGCGAAATCGGTCGTGAAATAAAATTTTGAAAAACTCATATTTTAAAAATTCGATTTCTCAAAAATCATTCGACCGATTTCGCTCAAATTACGAATTTTTAAATTGAAAATTTGATTCGTACAAATGATGTAAGAAATAGCATACCTAACTATTCAAAAAAATTTTTACTATAATTTTATAAAATAATAAATACTTACTAAAAGCTATACTTCGCATGGGTAAACAAATTTTTAATACGCTTAAAAAAATTTCGAGATGTAATGAAATACGCAATAGTAAAATATAAGTTAAACGTTTCAAATTTAAAATATTAGATTATATATGCAGATTGCGGCAGCCCCTTATATTTCGAGGGTTTGAAATCTGAATCCATCGATGGTATGCTTTTTCTGAAAAAGTAAGTTTTGTGTCTGATTTCATAACTTAAAACATCGTCTGCTCAAATAAATTAGCATATTTGAGGTCACCCTCTCGAATCATTTAAGTCCGAGAACGTGAATATTCGATCCTTAGATCAAAAGTTATTTAGGGTAGTTTGTTTCTTTTTTTTTTTTTTTTTTTTTTTTTTTGTGCACTGTATACAGCAATAAAAGTATACTTTACTTTTATAGACTTTTTCTAATAGACTACTAAAATTAATCATGAAATAGGTAATCTTCAACACATATATTGCTTTTTCATAGAGTGCCTGGTACAGGAAACGATATTCTATTTTTTTAAAGGCCACTAAAAAAGATCATATTTAATTCCTTCAATTCTCTGTAATCATCTAGAAGAAAAATGGTATTCGGGAAAATCAAAAATGTTAAAGAGGGCGGTTTCAGGTACCTCTGCGTTACTAGCTTCGCAAAAACTTTTGTTATTTTTTTGCACGGATTTCTTTACATTTTATGAAAAAAGTCATGCCACAACCAGAAGTTGCACGTCCCAAGAAATTGGAACAACCCCTTAAAACTATACTCAGTTGCAAGTTCAGAAAAAACCATTATCCCTATGGAGAGAACCTGTTTGGATCCAAGGGCGTGCCAAATGGATGCCAAGCTCCCAGGGCGAACGTATATCAACATCGCCAACTCATGAAACACTCTTGAAACAGTTATATTTTTGCTTGATTTGTTAAGGGCACGTCAGCATAAGCTGCGTCATTTTTAGTGGTCCAATCAAATCCAACTCTCTTGCAACATCATATAGCTATCTCTTTCAAGAACGAATGATCTCCTTGCTTATCAAAATGTGTCACTAAGTCCAACATTACAGTAAGATTACGAAACAACAATCTTCTTTAATAATTCTATGATGATTTTCGTAAAAGATAGCATGAATTAAATATTTATTTGCCGAGTTCAAAAGTTTTTATATTGTTTTGAATGCATATTTGTGTAATTTGCTAACTAAATAAAACGGAACTGAATGCGGCCGCGGATGATCACTTAAGTCCTATACAGCAATGATTCTTTCTTAATTTGCAACGGAGTATAGTCATAAAAGTATGACGTCGGCAAGAAAAATTTTGCAACTGATTACGATTGAACAATTTCGCTTAATTTATTTGGTTTGTTTTGTATAATGACAAAATGCCTGAATGCCTTCCATGTTGCGTAAACGGCAATGTCTTGTTCTTCTTCTGAAGGTGTATAGATTTCAAGTTCTCTCAACAATTGCGTCTCTTTTGCGTTGTATGATAATTCCCAGTCCGTTATAACACAACTTTTTAGTGTGGGGAGCCATTTATTCCTCGCTTAATCCTAAACCTAATGAATTTCGTCTTAAAAAATTTTTCCAAAGATGATTTTACTTTAATCCTAGGTTTTTAATATCATACCTAAAGTTTCAACATTCAGTCAACAACCCCATTCCTTTCAGTGATTGATCAAAAGCTTTCATGACATGGGAATTTTTCTGAATGTTCTGGAACGGTTGATACGACAAAGATATTTTCACTGTCAACTCTATTAAAACTTATACTACCAGTCATAGATGCATCATCAACTAATTTCAGCAATTATTATAAAAGTTAGAAATGTCTGACGATAAAATCTGACAAAATATATATATACTAGGGGGCTAAACCCCCTGTTCGCTTCCGCTCACCAACCCCGATGATTGCTTCGCAATAATTGTCTTTTCTTGGCAGAAAACAGTTTTTCTACATAAGTTAAAATTATTCACTTAACATATATGTACTAAAAGGAATTCTGTTTGCTTACTCTTGTGCCTCTACTTCCCAAGTCCAAATATTACTATTTATTGGTATTATAAACATTTGGATCTCTTGATGAACGGAAGTGATTTTTCGAAGTAATCATTTTTTAAAATAACATTTATATTCTTATAACATTATATTGTTCAAACAAATTTGATGAGTTCACAACCATAATTTAATATTCTCGCTAATAATAGCAGTACTGGAAAATAAGTTTAAATTAGGGATACAAAAATATTTAAAGAAAAACAATACCTTTACGACTATTATTAATTTTATGCTGATGACAACCAAAACAATATTTAAATGAATGAGGAAAAACTGGATCCTATCACGTGATTTCGCGGCCAATAAAAACTCACGAAATTGCGACACCATCATTTGATTTTTATATATAGTAAGACATCTGAAAGTAGCTTTTTGGAGGAAAATTGCAATATTTCATGAGGATCGACTTACAGTTGTCTCATTGACCTAAAATTTTGAACAAATCATTTTATTGCTGATTGAAACAATATAAAAGTGTAGACTCAAAACTTTTCAAAAGTTGAAAAATTAAAGCTACCCGCTACCATACTTTACATCTTACTTAAGGCCGGGATACCCTGGTTGGTAGAGTGGTGGAACCATGTCCAAGAGGTCATGAGTTCAATCACTGTCTGCCGAAGACTCCCCGTGTAGTAAATGGTGACTGGTGCTCGTTAAATCTGTCGGGTCGAAAACTCCTCCATGCTCCTATAACAAATTATATCTCTGGAGGTACTGAATTGGAGATTGATCGTTCTCTGGTTCAGGTCAAAATTATGATCTGTGGATGAATGAATATTTACTAAAAGCTATACTTTACCGCGCTGTAAACGGGCTGTGACGTGTGTGTGTTTGAATTCACATTCTTGGCCATAGATGGCGCCACTGAAAAAAAAACAAGAAATATACTCTCTGCCTTAAATTCGCTGGGTTTTACAAAGCAGGCTTGCTGATATTGGCAATTGGCATTAGAAACAACAACAATATTCTATTAAATGTTCAATTTTGTTAATCTTTGAATTGTATTAAAACAGAAGCATGAAAACTAAACCAAAAAGAAACTTGTAACCTTCATATTTCTTTATATAATAGTTTCCCAGATAAAATGTAGATACATGGGATTTTAGCATCAACGTTCATGACTATTAAGGGAAGTAGAAGAAGTCTATACCATAGATTGATAGCTGATCAGGTATATTATAATTGATTAACCATTTTGCACGAAAGCATTTAAAATGAATGTAAAGTCGTGATGAAGATAGATGAATTCTCGACTACTTGATTATCTTCACAGTTTTATTCTTTCTTTGTGTCTTTTCCGTTATTTTCAACAGTTGAATTGAAGTTTTGGGTACTGTTCTTCTTTTTCTTCTTTTTCCACCTTTTTGTTCGGTGCTGTGAATCTTTTTCTTCATCTTCTTCTTTATTAGCTGCTTTTTTCTTTTTCGCTTTATTTTCAATTTTTTCGGTCTTCGCCTTACTTTGCGCTTCTTCGACTCTGGCACTGCATGTTTGATTTGCTCTTGAGGCATTCGAATAGCTTGTTGATCCAGCTTGTTGGTTGGTTGTTCTGCTGGAGGAGGTTTCGTAGTTTCTTCGACGCCCTGAGCAGATCTGTCATGGCTACCAAAAAATCGACTGAAGTATTCGTAAGTAAATTCGTCCGTGGAATCACCTTCCTTATCGGAATTCGTAATCAGAGATCTCTTCCATCTAAAAGAGCTCATTCTCTCCCGCCTCCTCTTCTCTCTCTCAACGCACTCAAATGAGATCTTATTTAGAAATACAATCCTGAAAAAAAAGATAATAGAGAGGTTTAGTATTTTCACATGGCATGCTGCAGGTTCCACGTGCTAATGTTGCTTGAAAGCCCTGTTGTGCAGCGGTTGTATTTAGTTGTAGGAAACATCATTTAAAAAAAACAAAATAAATAAAAATTTTAGAAAATTTAAGACCTACTTTACTCCGTTGCAAGTTAAAAAAAAAAAAAACACCATTACGATATAGGATATCAGTAATCATTCGCGACTGCATACAGTTCCATTTTATTTGGTTATCAAATCATATAAATATGCTTTCAAAACAATATAAAAAGAAATAAAATCTTTCGTGGAATACATGCTCCTTCGAAGCCAGCAAATGACAAGAATTTTGTGAACTAATTTGGCATGAAATCAATAAGCTTTACTCCGTTGCAGGTTAAAAGACGATTGCGGTATCAGATTTAAGTAATCATCTGTGACTGCAAATAGTTCCATTTTATTTCGTTATCAAAATATACAAATATGATTTCAAAACAATTGAAAAACTTTTAAAAGTCAAACTTGTCGGACAGAAATTTAATTCGGTTTTACGATGTCATGTAATTATTTAAAAAAAAAAAAAAGATTGCAGTTTCGTACTCTAACTGGATTACTAGACTTGGCGACATATTTCCATAAATGAGGAGAACATTCGTTCTTGAAAAAGAAACAACTATATGACGTTGCAGAACATTGGATTTGATTGGACCACTAAAAATAGCACGCCTTATGCTGACATGCTCTTAACAAATAAAATGCGAGATAAGGAATTTTTATTTTTATTTCGCCGTAGAAGAAAATCGTCGGCAAGAAACAAAATTTTTTTCCATCAGTTTTTTTTTTTAAATGCGAACAAAAAGACGTATATTTTTTACGATTTTTAGGTATAATTTTCATTAATTCTTATTAACAAAACAATAGTTTTTATTTAATAAGTTTTAGTTTCATCATTTCACGTAATTTTTAAAAAAACAAGCAAAAAGAAAGCTGCTCAACGTCGTTTCGAGAGTTGGCGATGTTGATATACGTTCGCGCTGAGAGCTTAGCATCCATTTGGCATGCATTTAGATGCAATCAGGCTCTTTCCATAGAAATAATGGTTTTTTCTAAACTTGAAACAGAGTGTAGCTACTAACTTTACAAGTATAAAATATCATAAAAATTATAATCTTATATAAAGAAAATAGATCTGTAGTATTCACTTATCTGACTGAATTGTAAGAAATTCAAAAACAGGTAGTCGATGTTTTAAAGAACTTGATTTAAGTTTTTACGTTGTTAATTCTCTACGAGAGAGTCAGTCTGTATTAAGCTGAACAGTTTAACCCTCAACGCGCAATTCATTCTTATATTAGTTTTTCTAAAATGTCCGGTACAAGCCTGTTGCCAGGATCGTTTTACTTGGGTTAGGAAATGCTGTTGCAAAGATTGTACCTTTCAGATTTTATTAAGCAGCGAAGTATACAGAGCAAGCAGAAATTACAGTTTATCATTTAATTTTGAAAAATATTTCTTAAACAAAACATTATTGGACCAAGACAGCAATATCTTTTAGCAAAATCTCTCTTATTTAACAATAAAAAGAAAATCATCTTAAGCCGATATTTTTGTCTGTCTAATATATTTATAGGAAGTTGGCCAATTAAGAAACTTACCTGTATGCAAATGTCGTCAGTATTTTGTAATAATACGATAGACTAATTAGAAAAGTCTTACTAATTAAAATCAGTCTAAATGCCTTTCGTTTAATTAGGAAATGTGAGAAGTATTACTTAGATTAAGCAAATTCGCCTAGTCTTATTGCAATAAATCTTTAATAAGGTTTTTAAAAATAATCATTTACCACCTTGGCTTCAGTGTGAACTTTCTGAAATAAATAAGACTATTTTAGTAATGAATTATTAAATTTTTTAATTTACCTAAAAGTGTTTGGGCTTACTGTAATGAGCCTAAAAGGAGCCAGACTTATTTTAGAAAAGAAGCTTTTTACGATTTCTACAAAAGGGCTTTTCATAGTTTCTTTAATTTCTAATCAGACAGCGAAACATAAAGCTAAGTATTTATCTCTACTCTCTAAAATCAGCACAAATTATACGATCAAAATATAAAGATTGTTTAAAACCAATGAATTATGTAAGTAATTATATAGGGTCAGATCTGTTAGTGTTTATTTCAGTTTTAACAGTTTGCAGTATATTCAAACAATCATTCAAATTAAATTTTTTTTTTCTAATGCCCGTCTGTGTTAACATCCGTCAATTCAGGCATCAACAGGACGATTTTGTTGATCTCTCTTACAGAGGCACCATATTAGGTGGACCAACGTCCCTCCTATAGTAAGGACAGATAGTACAGAGAAGGAAAGAACATCAACGCCTTGCCCGGGATTTGAACCCAGAACCTTTCTGATGCAAGGACAGTTCTCTACCACCTACACAGGCCAATCGGCTCATTAAACTTAAAATTATTCATCATATTTTGTTTATGTTGTAACAGATTGAAATAATTAATTTCATTAGCTGCAATTATACTCAAAAGAAATAAATTTTTGCTAAAAAAAATTGCGGCTCAATTAAGAAATACAAATGCGCAATACAATATAAATACATTTATTTACTGAAATTAAAAATTATTTATTTTTCTTGTTTTAATTAAGATTCAAAAATTCTAACCTATAGTTCATACAGATTATTGCTCATTACTCATTAGGCACTCGTTAAAGTGGAAGTAAAATCTTTCTTGAAACAACAGCAACATTTCGGCAAGCTTTGTTTAAGATAATATTTTTATTTATTTATTTCTCGCTGTCTTATCAAGTGACTACAATAAAACAAACAAACCAGGAGTTGACATAGAATCAATTGCTTTTAAAACTATAATACAAAAAATCAATTGGTTAAAAATATTATTACAATCAAGGAAATTGACATGCAATTTATTTATTTTTCAATAAATAAAAAGTAAAGTCAATATATACAATCAAACAATCAACAAAATATTTTATACAATTTGAAACTTTTTTTGCACTTTTTTAAACTTTAAAACACATTTTTAAACTTTAAAAATACGGAATCCGTTATTGTGGACATTAGAAGGATAAATTTCTGAAAACACTTGATTCCGCACTTTAGCAATTATGATGTTTAATCCATATATTAATTAGGTGATGCACTTATTGACGATTTTCATGATTTTGGGGGTGAAATATGCACAAAATTCTGCATCAATCGAGTACAAGAAAGTAGGATATTATTTAAAAATAACCACGATATGTTAAGGTAAAAGAAGTTTATTTTTAATTTTTTCTAAAAACACACAAAATAATTTTTTTATTCAAAGAATTAAAAGTGCACTCTTTTAAATAATTTTAAATCAGTACGACAAACTTTGACTTGCAAACAAAATTTACAAATTAGGAAAATGCACATTTGGCAAGAAAAGTTGCAAATAGTTTCTATCAAAAACATAAAAGCTGATGGTAACACAGTTGCTTCATTCTATAACTTCTATCTTGGAAATACAAAACATGGTTGTCCATTGTGATAGATTACTAATAAATCTTCTAATTTTGATGTTTAATCATGGAATTACGATTTTTTTATAGGAAGCTTAAATTGCAGCTGACAACTTTTAAATCAAACTGGGAATGCCAACAATCACATAGTCGCTCTGGTGAAAGCTCGAAATATTTGTTATATCCGATTTGATATTAATTTATTCGTTGATATTATCATGTTTATTCGATATTTTAATATCTGCTGAGAATAGATTAAGAGAAACATTACTGTTCGGAGAACCTGTTAAATGCATTCTGGGCAGTGGCACTTAACTTTAAAAAAATCATCAGTGTAGAGCATGCCGAACAAACGTATACCGGGCAGTAGCACTGAACCTTAAAAAACGTTATATATAGCAATCACACATTATAGCCATTTTGAAATTTCACTCTATTTTATGGCAGTTTCACATTACCAATGGCTTCTAATGCCGCAAAAAATCCCTTTTTTTAAGTTCGAATGTTTTCAGTTCATACAGAGTGTCCTGGGCATGAGAGTAACTAGTGATTTATCCTTAATCACAAGGCCACCAGCATCTCTGGACCTTACACCATGATATTTTGTATGAAATTGCACCAGACACACAATCTATGAACCCACCGATGATGAAAACACCTCAAGAGCAATTAAAGAATGTATTCGTTCTGCATTGAGAACCATAAACTGTATGAAAATACCAAGTATTGCGAACAACAGACTAGATGTTAATCGTGTAACATCATTTTGTTCTTAACGGGGGAAAAAAATTTATTTAATATTGTTTATCAATTATTGCAATGTGTGTAATAGTTTCAACCTCTCTATGTTAAAAAATCGTAAGCAGCGTTCTAGGGATCAACCTATTAAAAGTACAATACGAACCTTTCTGCTACCCTTTGAAACCAGTTGAAAATTTGTCCGTGCTGAAAGGGCAATTTTTATTTCTGAAATTAACACGAGTTGTTTTATTTTTTTCAAAATTCTAATTTGTTTGAAAGTTAATTTTATTTTTAAATATTTTTTTACGAATAACTTTTTTCACTTTATTTGCTTTAAATAAAGATTCTATTGCTGAAAAAAGTGCTGAAAAGTGCTTCATCCATTGCTGAAAAAAAGAAAAAATATTTCTCTCGAGATCTTTATTTTATAAGCTCGTGCTTGATTTAATGCTAAAAGTAACAAAAAATTGAATAAATTTTTTTTTAATTATAAAATAAAAAACTAGTTGTTGTTAAATATAAATCTTAACATTTATACCGAAATTTTTGAAATATAAAAAAGCTCAAGAGAGATAAAATCTGTACAAATTGTTATAAATTCAAGCTGTATTTAATTCAAACTGTTCAAGCGGAATACAATTCAGACTGTTATATGATGAAAGATTATCTCTAGATATTATTAACAAGTAAAATTACTTTTCACTCATTGATTCTTATTGTGCCACGAAATCTGTATTCATAAATTTAATTTTTTTAAAAATACAGTTTGATAAATTTTCAAATCCAGGTAATCATTCATTTCGTTACAATGAACATAATTTTCTAAGATAAAACTACACACAATAATTGCATAGTTTTTGACAAAATGTTTATTGTTTTTTTTTTGTGGAAAATATTTACTTTTAAAAACGAAATAAAAATGAAAGCGAAGAAATCACGAAGGTTGGTGTAGGGATGGAGCAGTGGGGAGAGCATCCTAGTAATTTAAAATTTTAAAATTCAGTCATCACATGCTAACCCTTTAATATTTTTCATTTTCTATTGAAAAAAACTTAAACGAAAACTTACCGAGAGAAAATGTTTGTTTCAAGGATGGTTTCTGGTCTGTCCAGTGTGAGCATTTTCCAATCAATGTGCACTTTACTGAGCTGCTGAATGCTCACGTGAGCCATGGAACTCGGCACGGGATTCAAATAAGGAAAGGGCGACCCTTTGCTGACACTTATCGAATCGTCAACCATTTTTTCAGGTCTCAATTTCAACTCTGGTAGCTTGTAGAGTAGATTCTGTACATCTTCTTTCGACTGTGGTTTCGTGTGCAACAAATCTAGGAATTTCTGCAAGATGGCTCGACCATTTTGGTCTTCTATAAATGCCATTTTGACCGAGAAAAATATCCGATGGAATTGTATTCATCCCACGTATATTCGACAATTAATGGTTTATTTTATAAGTAAAGAATTCAAAGGGAAAAATACGTCTCGTCGGTAGGAAGATTTTTAGCGAGAAACAGAACGATAATTTTAAATTAATTTAACTTCCTTAATTGGTTAATTTAATTTAACATCTATAAATGCCATTCATTTTCACCGAGAGAAATATCCAATTGAATTATATTCATCCCATGTATATTCGAAACTCCATGGCTTATTTTACAAATAAAGAATTTAAAGGAAAAAAACGTTTTCGTCGGTGAAAAGATTTTTAGCAAGAAACAGAACGATAATTCTAAATTTGTTTCAATTCTTTAATTGGTTAATTTAATTTAACATCTATAAATTCCATTTTAAACGAGAGAAATACCCAATTGTATTCATATCATGCATATTCGACAATTTATGGCTTATTTTACAAGTAAAGAATTTAAGGAAAAAAACGCCTCGTCGGTAAGAAGATTTTTATCGACAAATAGAATTATAATTTTAAATTGATTAGGTTTAAAATTGGCTCAATCAGAATTCGGCACTGATGGATCGAGATGCAGTTGGGCAATTAAATATAGGTCCTATCTATGCTAAATAGTGGCTTTAAACAACAGATGAATGCTATATAAGGCCAAAATATTAGTTTATAACTGCCTATTTATTTGGCAAGCAATTTCAAAACATTTGTCTCATCGGTTACTTTTCCACTGTGGAATTATTTGTTACGAAGTTACTTCTAGGATTATCCAGAAATTATTGCTCATCCTCAAATGCTTCTCGAAGCTTTTCTGAAGAAAATTACATGATTAGAAACGGGTTTAAATGAAGCAATAACTATTTGGCATGTAAAGAAAGGAAGGAAGCCTAAATATATTCGATACGATAAAATTAAAAAAAATCTTCGATTATCACGTGATATGAAATGTGAAGAGCGTCACCATGGTGACGGCTGTCAAATCAAAGAAACATAAAAGAAAAATTGATTCAGAAAATCATTGTAAAGATCATTAAAGATGTTTTAGTTCTAAAGATAATTCAACTCATACTCAAGAGATGGGTATAAACAGGGATAATTGTTTCAGACCCTGGGAATAGTCAAGGCCCAGTTCGAATTCCTTACACTAAGTTCAATATTTTTTTTCTTCTTTTCTTAAAAATAAAAAATATTTTATTTAAAAAATAATTGAAGGAAGTTCTATTTTGAAAAATATCATAAATGAAACTCACGAAATAAAGAATAGAAACCAGTAAACGTTTAGTTTTCAACAGAAATAAACGCTAATAAGATAAGATTTTAGAATGATTTTAAAAAGTGATGTTTCGAGATTTACAATATAAAAAACTATTTTGAAAAATTTTTTTTTGCTATTTTGAAATAAAAAGTAATTTTATTGCTATAATTTTTTACAATCATTTATTGCAATCATCATTTAAAAATTCTCTTTTCAAGAAGATGCAAAATATGAAAAAATATACTTTTTATGCTTCAATATTATACTTATGCAGGGCACAATGAATTTCATCCCAGGGTCTAGAAAACCTATGACTGCCCTGGCTTTTATATATTGTGTTGACAAGCAAATAATTTTGGCTTTTTAGTGTGAAATAAGATTTTTTTTTCTCTATAAAATGAATGAATCTGCCAAATCTCCTTTCTTCCCACCCTTCTTTATCTTCAAGATCCCACATTCTTAGAACTTTTAGTTCTTTTCGGCAACAACTCTATCAAGTGCGATTTAATTTTGTATTTTATTACCGTCGTTGAACAGCTGACCCAATATTTTGGGTTTACGTTTTACGACTACTAATGTTCAAATCCGTAGCCCAATCCAGAAGACAAGGGAACTCCTGGATCAAAGATTGAGAGAAACTCTTTGATGAAACTCACCCAAATTCGCGTTACATGGAGAGGAAAACTACGAAAATCACCCACGGTTAGCCTGATGACAAGAGGGCTCTAACCCATGATCCTTTTAAAACTGAGGATATTTTACGTCAGCACTGTTGTCGGTTCAAGCCGTATGCGGAAAATAAAGAGCGATTTGAGGACATCGTTGTTTCAGAAATTCTGACCACTTAAAAAGACTTGTATACTTTGGAACAGGGGTCCCAACCCTATACCGCGGGCACCATGGCGCCCGTCGATCGGTTTAGGTGCTCCCGCTGCTTGCGGCCAACGATTAAATATTTCAGTTTTCCATTTTCCCATAAAATCCTATGCAAATTTTTTTGCTTTTATAATATTGATGATAAACACAACCAAATTAGAAATCGCCAGGAAAACGACCTTCCATCCCCTCAGATATAAGCACGAAGCAAAATATAGCTGACCTATTTTCCACTCGCGCCAATCTTCGCTATACTAATTTCTTACACCTGAAATAAAATGAATCGATCCATTGTTATGTTTGCTGTACTACGAAGACGTTTTCCCGAAACTCGTCTCAGGAAAATCGCATTGAAATAACGTCCATTCGTTTTGTCTACTTCTTCTTCGATTCATACTGTTGAACATCATTTCCAAGCAGATCATTCTACTTTTAATGCGAGCTATCCACTTAATCCTGTAATTCGATTAAAGGAAAATCGAACAGTTAAAATCAAATCTTAGATAAAATCTAAAAATTCCTCGGAAGTAAGAAAAAGCCATTTCAGGATGGTAATTCGTTAAAAGAATTCTGATTGCTTATTTGAGGGATTTTCCAACAAACAGTGTCAGCAATACAAAACTTACAGTTATCGGATAATACTGTCACAAGAAGAATATGAGCCATTTCAAAAGATATGCAAACGTAGTTGAAGAGTGATTCGGAAACATGTGAGTGGTTCTCACTACAATTTGACGAGTCTACCGACACAGCACAGCTAGCAGTTATGGCGAGAATGGCATTTATTGATTTTAACAGTAAAAGAAGAGATACTAAAAATTTTGCCCATGAAAGGATGGACAACAGGTGAGAATATTTATAAAACATTTATAGCATATGCAAGTTTGATAAATATGCCTCTCCAGAAACTGTCTGCAATAGCCACTGATGGGGAACCAGCAATGGTGGGAAACGTGAATTGAAACGTTTATTGCTCTCTGTATAAAACGTTTTATTGCTCTCTGTATAAAAGACGGGTCACATCCAGATTTTATATCGCATCATTGCACTATCCACCAGGAAGTTTTGTGCGGTAAAGTGCTACCATTTGGACACGTAATGAAAATTATTACCAAAAGAGTCACTTAGTTCGAGCAGCTCCTTTGCAACATCGACTTTTTGAGGCCCTGTTACAAAATCCTGATGATGCTGACCGCATGTTACATTCTGAAATTCAATGACTCAGTAAAGGCAAAGTACTTGATAGATTTATACATTTAATTAAAGAAATAAAAAATTATCTTGTAGCAAAAATCAAAAATTTTAGAACTAAGAGATCTTCTTTGGCTAGAAGATCTGTCTTTCGTAACAAACATAATGGAAAAACTAAATAATTTAAACTTGGAGCAGTAGGGAAAGGACAAATATACAACAAGAATGATAGGGGCTATAAACTTGTTCAGGGCTAAGCTAATTTTGTGGATATCACATTTGAAAATGAAATCTCTTGTGCATTTTTCAAACATGAAGAAAATGATAGGTGACAGTGAAATTGACTTATCAATATTTGTCGTCACCCTCCAATTCTTCAAGTTCAATTCGAAAAGCGCTTTCAACAATGTAATATCATCGATCAACTTTTTTGTAAATCTTTTTACCAACCAAATAAACGTAACCGAAATACATTTCAGAATTCCTTCAAGTATGGCGAGAAGAAGTGGAGATAGAAATTTTGGAACTTCAGAATGACACTATCCTCAAAACTATTATATCAGAGGAGATATTCTGGAATATAGTTGACAGAAATAAATTTTCATTTTTGCAAAGAGCAGCATATAAAATAAAGTCATTGTTTGGTTCCACATACTTGTGTGAATCATTGTTTTCGACAGTGAATATCATAAAATCAAAATATAAATCACGACTTAGAGATGAACACCTTGACGATTGCTTGCGAGCAGGAATTTCGTCGTATTTTCCAAATTATGAAGCGCTGGCCAGTGAAATGCCGTGCCAAAGATCATATTGACTGCATTTTACATATTTTATAAATAATTTTTATACTTCGTATGTTTTGCAAGCAATTTAGTAATAATTTATTTTACACAAGAATATTAATACTAATTATATTCATATGCTAAATTAATTTTTAAAATTAGATTTTTTGTGCATTATATGTAGTGTGTATCATTACCTATGTTTTCAAGCTATAAATTTATCTTGAAAAACTAAATAGTGCCCACCATACGACCAATAGTCTGGTATTTTCTCTAAGGTACAAGAAGGTTGGGAACCCCTGCTTCGGAATTAAAAATAGCCTGAGAGTGTAGTGCCGTGGCTATACGGGGGATGCGCCATCATTTGCGCAACTAAGTTGCACTAATATCGCACGTGTTGCTAAAAACGTGTGATACCAAGTATTTTTATGTAATAATAAATTATGCATAATAACAAAAATAAGGGCAGACCATGGGGGATAAATCTCCCATGACCAACCTAATCAAAAGCGAAATTGAAAACGATTGAGTTGATCGCAACAAACAGTTGGGAGCATGGTAAGAGGTCCATGGTTGGCAATTTATAGAAAAATAAAATAACCAGAAACAAAACCAACCCTCCATAATCAATATTAAATTTGAAAACAAATTGGAAAAGTCTTAGCGCCAAAAAGACTGTGAGAATTAGTGTAACCAAATAACTGAAACACTGTCTTGGAATCAATCATTTTTTGTTAATTTCTAAATTTTTGGATTTTGTTATGTCTCTAGTTTTGTTTGTCTGAAAGTTTTTGTTTTTTGCAAAAATTCTTTTTCCCAAGTAGCATTATGGTTATCAACGTTATGCATTTTCAATGACAACAATTATTATCTTGAGTATTTTATTGTTTACAGATGAATTCAGTCTTTGGAATGGCACCTGTCTATGACGTCATCTATCCAAGGAATGTATCCGGTGAGTTCAGTGTAGTAGTTCAGTCCCAGTTCAGCACACTTTTCCCTCCCGTCCAAAACTCCGATGATGTGATGCAGGTGAGTGGAGGGATCCACAGCAATGACAGGAGAACCTGGATCTCCAGCGCAAACCTTCTTCCTGTGGAATCACAAATCCTTTTTATTAACATGTATACGAGGCATCTCTGAGTAACGCAATTTTTCCAACTCTCCTCACTTTTCCCTTCTCCATTACCAAGGTTCTGGCAAATGTTTCTTCTCTCATCCCCCTGTTGAATTATGCTGGCTTTGGTGAAAAAATAAATATTTTCCGAAACCGTGACAATGGAAATGGGAAAGTGTGTGAAATAAGGAAGATCGTGTAACTTTGAGACGCCTATTCTACATACAAAGAGTTTCTATTTTATATAGCAGCAAATGTGAGTTTATTAGTAACTTTACGAGTTAAATAAAAGCTTTGCCTTTGCTGCCCTCAATACATTTTCAATGCATGCAAGAACATATACGGTAAGTGATCGAGAGTGGTATGTTTTTGTTTCACTCTCCGTTTAGACAAACCTTGCTCTTCCGCCTTACAATTTTATTTTATTTTATAAACGTCGTTGAAAAGTCGACCCAATTTTGGGCTTACGACTACCAATGTTTAACTACGTAGCTTTGTAATTTTGAGACCAATCCAGAAGGATCAAGTATTGATAGAAATATGCCTTCGCGGTGAACTTTTTGATGAAACTAACCCCCATTTGCGTCACATGTTGAGGGAAACAACGAAAACCTCCCACTTCTAGTTTAATGGCAAAGAGGCTCTAACCCACGATCCGTCTACCACTCAGGATATTTTACGCTAGCACTGTAGTCGGTGCAAGCTGGATGCGGAATACATATCGACCAGCCATCGCTGGAATTCAAACCCGGTTCACCTCATTGGACGGCGAATGACATGAACACTAAAATAAATGTTCAGAAAACTGAGAAACCTGAATTTATTTCATCATGCAGAGATGCCAAATATGTACAAATCTCAATCTGCGTACGTTGATTTTCCTATTACACGGCAGGTTTCTCCAACCCTCTGACACCTCACTCAAACGTATTACCACGAGACATTGCCAAAACCATGGTAACGGAAAGGGGGAAAGAATGAAGAAGCCTTGAGACTATTTACAAAAAGTACTAGAGGGAATAACGCTATTTAGATAGATTCGGAAAAACATCAGTGCAGATTTTAAACACATCAGAAGTATGAATACCGGGTAAATATATGCTGGACAAAACCCTTTACAAAAAAGAGAATCACTAAAAGGGATTACGGGAAAACCGGACAATAGCAGGGTTATTATCCCGGTTTTAATCGGTAATGATTAAAGCCCGGATTTTGATGACATTTGCATTTTTTTGCATTTTTGGACATTTTTTGTCCTTTAGAGCATTTTTTTAGATTTATAGGGCATTTTTTTTAAATTTGGGGGTGTATTTTGCATTTTAAAGCATTTTTTAAGTTTTTTGTTAATTTTTTCCAATTTTTATTATTTTTTTGGGAATTTTTATTACATGAAATACAAGATTTGTCTTATAATTTGTCTTGATTCAGAAGATGCTGCATCAATTAAGATAGCGCAAAACGTGTTGGCCTCTGATAAAATCGAAGGAAACTTATCATTTATCAAGTCTAACTTTGCTATTGTGTCCTCGACAATTACAAGCTTGGAGAAACAAGAATTGGAACTTTGCGATGAAATAAATTATATTGACGTAGTGAGTCAAGTGTTGCAAAAAGCAAGGGGAAAGATAGTACAAAGTGTAGCAGCTAAATTGAACAAATTTTGGAGAAGAACACTGGTTTACAAACAATGAAGAAAATCTCTAAGATATTAACAGGTGAAGCAACATCTTTTCAAATTGAAGAAGAATTGTCAGTAAGTGAGACCGTCTTTTTCAAGTATGCACCAATAACATCAGTAGACGTTGAAAGAAGCTTCTCCAGGTATAAAAATTTGCTTTCAGACAAGAGACGCTCGTTTACATTTCAAAATATCAAAAATCATTTAATAATCCAATGTAATTCTGATATTTAGTAATATTATGGGATGGAAGTTGTTATATTCATTAAAGTTTTTATACAAAATGAAAATGTTTTGGAGTCAATACATTTTCCTTTTTTTGTTGTTGTTGTTATTTTAGGATATAAAACATATTTTTCAAACTTTAATGAAGTTAGAACAAGTATTGCATTGCTTTATATTTTTGTGAAATGACTCATAATAATTTTAAAGAGTAAAATTTTGTTTTAGTTCAATATTTTTACTTTATTTAAGTTATGTCATAAAGCATTTTTAGCGCAATTTTCGCATTTTAGAGCATTTTTTAAGGGCATTAGTTGAGATTTTTTAGGTCATCAAAATCCGGGCTCTAGTAATGATTAATAAGATCTGTGGCGACTGTCAACAATAACCAAATCTTATAATCAAATAGTGTGATAAAAAAAAATGCATATTGAACACATTGCTCTGTAAACATTTATCCATTATATGCTACAAGGACGTGTGTTTTTTTTAAAGATAAATGGCCATCACTGATGTATTCATAGAACATAATAACGAAGTATCCTCACCCAAATCCTGCGCAGAATAAATTATCACTGAATGCCTTTCCTACGATCCGTCTACATTCATGCTGCTCTGCTAGTTCCACGGTGACGGTGACTCTGTTGAAGAGGTGAGTGCTGCCATCTATGCGGCCATTCGAATCGAGCAGGGGGGGAAGACTCCAACCAGCAATCGAAGCATTGATATTAAGATCCATGTGCAGCGGAACCGTTTTACCTAAAATTCAACACAACGACTAAATTATTCATTCAGTTAAATATTTTTGATTTATTTTTATGATACCCTTCTTTCCAAAAAAATATTATTTAATTTTGATACGAAACATTCGCCCAATTTCGATAATGATGATTCATGTTGACCTAATAAAATGATTTGTTAGTTACTTACTTTTTAGGCTATGACTATTATTGAGGTAGAGAAAACAGTTTTCTACATCAATTGGGCTACGTTAACCCATGGAGATAACAGTGAACATGAGGACTTATAATGGGGAGCTTCGTAAATGTTGTCCACTTCCATAAATATAGAGGTCCTTTACCATAAAAATATAGTAATAATACTTAACGTCAACTATAAATTTCACGGCTTTAAAAGATCCACACTATAGAATAAAATGTGAAAAAAAAAGAGTTTATTTATCATAAAAATATAGCAACATTATATAGGGAGTACCAGAAGTCCGACTATGGTCAAAAATCTTGAGAAATATACAATAATAAATAAAATAAAATAAGGCATGTGTTTTCAAAAAGGTATTCAATGATTTCTCAACCCTATCCTTTAGATGTAGGTCAAAATCTACTTTGGAATCTTAATAGAAACACATATTTTTTATTGCAGATGGGGATTCTCAAAACAAATTTCACAAATTTGAAATTATGTGTAATTGTTCTCTTCTTAGATGACATATGAAGGTAAATTCGAAAAAAACTATCACAAATCGATATTTGTGATACACAGGTAAAAAAAAACCGTAATTAGCGCGACGGCAAAAAAGATTCTAACCCATGATTCGTCTTCCACTGAGGATATCACTGTAGTCAGCACTGTAGTCCGTGCGAGCAGAATTTGTAACGAGCAGTCATCGCTGGGATCACCTTATTGGGAGGTGAGCTCCATCTATAAAAGAATAGCTCCGCAATAAATAAATTCTCTCGAAAATGTAATCGAGGTTTTGGATTGAAAATAAATTTGAAATAATATCCCAGAAGCCTCCTTCTTTTTCACCAGTAACGCCACCTCTGTTTAACTTTATACCATTAACCATAGCCATAAATACTATACTCCATTTCAAATTAAGAAAAAACAATTGTGGTACAGGAAAAAGGAATCATCTGAGGCCTAGTTCCGTTTTATTTAGTTATCAAATTATATAAATATGTTTTCGGGAAGAAAGAAAAAAAGCTTTTAAAAGTTATACTCTTTGGGCAGAAAAAATAAGCCGTGATATCTTTTGCCATATATATAATAAAATTATTAAAAAGGGTTATAGTTCTGTAGTCTTACTGAAATCCTAGACTTGGGGGCATAGTTTGATAAATAAGGATTCGTTCTTAAAAGAGAAACAACAATATGACATTGCAAGAGCATTGGATTTGATTAGATGAATAAAAATGGCGCGTCTTATACCGACATAATAAGAAGGAAAGAATTTTTTTACTTTTCCGCTGTTAAAAAAAATCGCCTACAAGAAACAATATTTATTATTCTTTCATTAGTTTCTTTAAGAGCGAACAGAAAGACGTGTATTAGTTACGATTTTTAGATATATTTTTTATCAATTCTTATTAGCAAAACAATAGTTTTTATTCAATGAGTTTTATTTTCCTCATTTCACACGATTTGAGAAAACAAGCAACAAAAAGGGCTATACAACGTCGTTTCAAGAGTTGGCGATGTTTATATACATTCGCGCATCCATTTGGCGAGCACTTAGAGGCAAACGGGCTCTCTCTATAAAGATAATGGTTTTTTCTTAACTTGCAACAAAGCTTAAAAGTGGAACACTTTGAAGATTGCGTACAAAAGTTTTTTTTTATTAATTGTACACATAATATTTGAAGAACCAAATTTATTAAATAGCAATGCAATCAATACCTGTAGGTGGGAGGCAAACAGGTCGGAATCTTTTGAGAGGGATTGGAGAATTCAACTGTAAGAGAGCCAAATTGTCGTGCAATGGGTCGAGCGGACTGTAATTAGGATGAAGTACAACTCTTGTAGCATAAAAATTCATTTGATGTTTCTCATCCTGTACTATATTATTCTCTCCAAAAACAATGAACACTGGCTAGAACATAAGTTTTTTTTACCCCTATGTTTGGCTCATACAAAAAAATAAATAAAACGATAGTAATAATATGGTAGGTGCTTTAATAACGTCGCCCTAGAGCTGCACTATGGGTGATTGGCGACAGTTTGATAATAATAATAATAAATATCTAAATAAATTCTGTCGACATCATGCACATATAAAAATAGTAGCTTTAAATTCATTCATGAAAAGTTGATAACTGAAATGAAGAACCTTATTTTCGCCAATTAATACCGGATATCCTAAAAATAACCGTCGATTTGAAAACTCAATTATATGCAAAACTGAAAGACGATACAATTGCTCTAATTACAGCATTTTACTCGGAAAACCAAAAAATAATTTATTCTCACTTAATACCATAAGATATTCACAAAGCTCGTAAATAGAGGGTGCTGCTGGGGCGAAAAAAATATAAAACAATGTCTGAACACAAATTTAAAAGACGCTTGAGCAAGATGTTTGTTACAACGTGTGTCCCATTGCTAGTATAGTCCTAGTAACTAACTGTAGTCCTAGTAAGTCGTGAGTAGCCCCATCCGTTGACGAACTTTATAACTAGTATATAAAAAGATGAAATTTGCTACTCTGCGCCCGCCATGTTTATGGGCTGTTTGCCATATCTGATATGTATTTTATGCTTGTACTGTTTTCTGTTTTTAATAAACATTTACCCGTATGCCCTAAATAAGGGCGGGTCGGGGTAAATTTCCAATAACTAGTATATAAAATTTTGTCAAAATAAATTTTCTGATTTCCTGAGACGAATGCAGCAAATTACGAATTTTCTCGCCTTCTGTTTTTCATTAAATAATGTTTCAAATCGTTGAAGGGAGTAAAGTTTCGCTTTTAAATTCTTAACCTAATCAACGGTTGGTATAAGGTAATTAGCCTACTCTTTCAAATTGCATCCTATATGGTTTAAGTTGAATGTTAATATCAAAAGACTGTTTGAAGATTTAGTGACTTGGAATTTGTAATTGATTTTGAGGGCTCAAAGTAAATATTGTTGTTTCAAAGTAAATATACCCTTTCCCCCTCATCCAATGTTTTATGTTGTATAATTAGCCCTGGTATAATAGAAGAAAAAGCATTGCAGTCATCTTTCTGTTTGGGCATTATTATATTACCTGCGTATTAAAATACTTCTTTCTTTGTTCAACAAGTCACAGGTCCAAATCCTTGGTTGGCAATTTCTATATCGTAAGAATTTTTTGCTTATTATTTCGTAACTGTTTTTCAATACATGTGTCCCGCAGTGGGCTGATCTTTAAGACACGTTTCCCAGCTGATCACCGAAGTCAAGCATCACTGGCTGTTGTCAGTGTTCGGGTGGGTGACCACTTGGATTAGTCTACATAGGGATCGAGGGTGTGCGGTATTGGTCCTCGTTAAACTATTCTACCGTAAAGTGCTCGACTTCGCGTTCAGGTCGTCGGGCTAGCGAAGCTGGAGTCTCATCCTCTCTGCAGAGGATCAAAATTGTGATGGCATGTCTTCGGATCATCCTCAGCGACGTAAGTGAACATTAGGCTAGTAACAACGTAAATGAACTGCAACAACTATATTTTCAGTAGAATTTTTTTTAGGTATTTTTGTAAGTTTTTCTAAAAAAATTTACATTTTTTTAAAACAATCAATAAAATTTTTGTAAATGACGATTGAAAATATCTATTGTATAGTCGACGATTCAAAAAATTGATTTTGAAAAAAAAAACAGCAGGAGCAAGGGAAACAAGTTTTGCACTCCCCGAGTTTTAAAATACATTACAGGGTTCCTTAACTCCCTAAGAAAAATTATTAAACAATGTTTTCAGAATAACCCCTATGCTCAGCAACAACTTGGCGTATTCGGAGAACAAATTCGTCAAACCTTCGAGTTCGTATATTAGTTGAAGTGACCTTACAAGTACTAAAGAACATTGTTCATAGTTTTTCAGTTAAAAACACCGTCTGCTGACGGACTTAGCTACCAATTTTGAAACTTGGTGAAAATTAATTTTTTAACTTCCTATAGTTTGTCTAAAATAAGAACTCCCCCAGACATTCGTCTGGACCTGTGGCGGTGACTAGGTAACGAGGTAGACTTTTTCAAGTAGAGGTGCGGGGTCACTGTTTTGGAATGGTTTCGGCTCGGGTCGACGAGAGAAAGGGAATATCTTTCTTGTGTCTATTGTGTTAGTCCTAGAATGAGCTACCCTCCCTAAAATGCGGCATTCTTGTTTCTATAGCACCAGACAGCCTCAGAATTTGTGGTGGGAGGAGTTCTTACCTTTGACAAACTATATACAGTACGCATAAACAGAACATTTCCTTCTCCTTCCGTTTCTCTATATTAGTTTTTCAAATTGTAAAGGATAATTTTCACTGGATGGGGTTTTCTTAATGCGAATGCGAACCGGATTGGTGAAAAATATTTACCCGCCAAAAACTTGCCTATGAAGTTCCCGCTCGAACGCGAAAAAAAACCATCCAGTGGGAATGGCCTTTTGATCAGTTTTGAGACTCCGGTAGATATGTGAAAGGGATCGCTCTCATTGGACGCGAAAAAAAATTGCATATTCGAATGAGAATCTGATTGGTTTAACATATTTACGCACGAAAAACTCTCCTATCAGCTTCTAGTTCGTCTCTGTTTATCTTATAGAAAGAATGACCCTTAAAAAATACCTCCTCAGAGAGGGTTCGATTGAAGCATGAGGCAGATGTGAGAATCCAATCACTGCATATGAGTGTTCCGGTACAGAACCGCAGTTCCGGAGATGAACCAACGTAAATGGCTGCCATCCATGGCCACTTCTTTAAGTGAAAACTCGAGTCTTTTATGTAACCACAAGAACTGATAACACCACCTCCTGCTGTGAAAAGAAACCTTATGGTGAATAAACACGGCCACTCTTAAGGTAGATTACAATAAAAATTAGTTTTGACATGAGACAAAAAACAAACTTGTTTTTTACAAAAAAATGTTTTAATTTCCATAAATATTATGTAAGTTAGATTTACGAAATTTTATGCAATCATTGCAAATAACAAGCAAAGGAATCAATATAAGTTGCAAGCTCAATACTTAATTTTTTAGCATAGAGTGTCCAAAAATACTTTCTTTCCTTTGTTATTTTTTTTCGGTCCCTAAGACCCCTGAAAGTTTTAAACTTTATTGGAAATATGAAAAATAGCATGAATCAATCACTTCAAAATTTTAAAAATCGTATTTCTTGAGAAATTCAAAAAAATGAAATTCATGGCACCTAAAAATTTTCTTAAATACCAAAACGGTTCAACCAAGCGTAATTTTAAAATTACATTTTTAACCGCAATATTTATCCTTTTTTATCCTAATTGTAAAAATAACTAAAAAAATCAAACTTAATATGTAGTAGTAACCGCCAAAAAAGCGATCAAAAATTATTTGGGATCGAGTACGTAAAACATGAGTACTAAAATATGGAATTCGCAAACCATAACATCAAATTAAAAACATCGGAACTGAGAAAGAAAAACAGAAACAGTCTAAAGATGACAAACAGCTGACAAAAAACACTATTTACGATAAAATATTTGCAAATTGAGCGTGTTGAAAAGAGATTCATTAAAATCGAAAAACATGCTTGTCGTATTAATCCTTCATAGTAGCTTGCTAATTTCCGTCATCGTTTTTTAATTGTTTAAGTGTTAGTTAGCCACCCTTAATTAGTTAGCACCCATATTACTTCATTTTTGACTTGGAATCTATTTTTAATGAGGTCATTACGGAACACTTTACTTAAATTTCTTGTAAAAAAAATGAAGTGTTTTCATATCCACGGTCAAAACCCATTATTTAAGGGAAAACTAGCAAAACCATTTTAAATTGTAACGAAATGGGTTGAATAGTTCTCGAAAATTAAAATCGTAAAAATCCAGCTTTTTAAATTTATTACTCAAAAACAACTCTATCTCATTTAAAATTACACAGTTGCACTCTTTCTACCATTCTTCATAATCTTAAATGGGAACGTATTTCAGAAGCTATCCTACATACAGCAAATAGAAATATGATTAGTACCGTTAATGGGAGTATCCGTGATGGCTTTCATAATACTCTTTAGGTCAGAGTACTTATCAAGAATGAAGACATGGCTGAGCAGAGGTTGAGATGCCAGGCTAGACAGCAACTTTCTGTTGATGTCTCGACCCACTCCCATCGTGAAGATCTCGAAACCTTAAAGAGGATGACATGTACAATGCCAAAATGAACACTTTAATAACTTTTTTTTATTGAATGATTGGATTTTGACGTAATGATTGTTAGAGTGGTATGTTACTCCTCTGAGCATATTGAATTAAGGGAATTAAATTTCGGCCTTGTGTTGGCAACAGGTATAGTTTCTTTTACAGATAACGTAAGTGACGTTATTCTGGGTGTATGTCATTACTGAATTTGTATAAAAGGCATGTATTTATGAAAGTAGATGTAACTATATCACTTCGCTAATTCACGTTACTATGTCGTTGCGTATGGGTGATGTACAATGCTACCCTTACATGGTGTATTATAAGTAATTATATTTTCAGTTGTTTATTGTATCAAGACAGTACTGTGTTTAGTTTTTTTAAAAATATTTATATCTTCAAGTTTCAGCATATCTGATTTGAACCATTCACTCACCATACCCAAATATCCTGATTTTGGACGCATCTTTAGTGCTCTATGAATCAAAGTTTAAGAGTGCGCTTAGCTTGTCCAATATACGAAAGATCACATTAACACTAAATTTGACGAATTCTCTAGCTATAAATATCAGCAATAGGGCTTTTAGAGTGATGAAATTTAATTTATTTATAGGATAAATATATATATATATATATATATATATAATATATATATATAATATATATTTTTAACTCTTTAACCTTTATGGGCTTCGTTGCATAAATGCTGCATTAATTATTATTATTAAAGTTTTTTTCATAGATGGCATTACTGAAATGCTAATTGCTTTATATATTTTTACCAATTATTTTGTACTATAAAGCTAAAAAGAGACATTCACTACATTTTTTCTACTTCACACTTTTTTGTTAACTTTTAGATCAATTTATTTAATTTTAACGCATGTTTATTTTATTTCACTTCATAACGGTAAGTTTGTTTTCTGTTTTTCTTCTTTCATCTTAAACCCATTTGCAATTACATTTTTTAGGCATAGACACATTATAAAGAGTGATTTTCTTCCATGGGATAATTACTCTTTATTTTGAAATGTCGCTGCCGAAAAGAGATGCGTCCTGATGAGAACCTTTATGTTTTCCATCAATTTGTTATT
Source organism: Parasteatoda lunata (assembly GCA_949128135.1). Taxonomy (NCBI): domain Eukaryota; kingdom Metazoa; phylum Arthropoda; class Arachnida; order Araneae; family Theridiidae; genus Parasteatoda; species Parasteatoda lunata. Next base: position 105,145,023 of record OX421975.1, read on the forward strand.
ATTTTTTTAATTATGATATATTTTTACATATACGCACATACACATGCGCAGATCACATACACACACTGCCACTGTCACTGTACTGATCCATTTTAAGAAGAAGAATTATGTTACCTCCTGCATCTTTTAATTGTATGGCCACATCTTCGGGAGTTATACCAGGTGTGCCGATATTCGGCTCCCCGTCCGTCATCAGGAAGATGGCTTTCTTGGCTCTCTCACGCAGGGGCGACAGCAGAGTGAAGACGCTGGTGAGGGCGGCTTCCAGCGCTGTTCCGCCACCTCCATCCTTACAATATTGAACAATAATTAAAATTTAAAAAGCAAGCAAAAAAGATGCTTATATCGTAATGAGAAAGAGTGCATTGAGAGGACGCTACATCCTTCGTGACGAATTCTCTCTTTCATCTACATAAGTTATTCAGAAATTATAAAGCATAGAAAAAGTGTGATCGCTTCAAGGAATGTAAAAAGGAGAAGAAATCCAGCTCTTCGAATGCTTAACAAATGCGGGGAACTGCTCTGGCCGTTATGCTATATCAGAAAAACAACTTACAAGGTGAAGGTTACTAAGATCCAGCGCATGCGCATAAAAACAAAGTGACAGTCAGGGGGCATGTCACCTGTGAACCGATTGTTGAGTGCTTCATGGATGACTGCTTACGCTGTCTCCCCCACCTCATTGTAAAAAAAATTTTCAACAATAAATTTGTTAGCAGATTTATTCAACATGAATGATATAGTTGTATTTTCAAGGCAATAACTCAATTAATGGGGCAGTACTGTTTATAAATAGTGCAAAAATACAGAACAAACCAACAATGAGTAAACAGAGAAAACTTTTCTACTCCTCCCCAACTCCTGAAGTGGAGAGTCGAGAAGAGTGTAAACCCGTTTCAAAAAGTTCTGCTGCTATGCCACTAAATGTTGCTTTTTCCTTTATACACAGGAACCACACCAAGCATTGGGAGACTGGTTTACATTATGTCTATCGAAGCTAGCCTTCTTCTCATATGGATATTCCTTGATCAGATGGTAAATCTGGAGCCCCCAATATAACGACGTTCCAAAAGCTGAAAAACTCTTTTTTTTTTTTTTTTCTTTTTTTTTTTTTTTTTTTTACAAAATATCAAAATGCCAACGATTTATGGTAAGATTACGATGTAGGAAAATAATCCTGTTATAATTTGTTTGTATTTTGATATTTAAAAAACATTTTTTTCGGCATTTGAAACTACTCTAGGTTCACCAACTGAGCTCACTTTTCTCTAAACGTTAAATTTTAAATGGTCAAAGGTGGAGTAAAGTTTGTCCTGCTGTTTAGTGTCCTCTTAAGGTGATGATAGATGTAATGAAAGGACTAAGATGATGTTCGGTGCATTAAGGGGGGGAGTGTTAAGATAATGATGAATGAGATACTGAGAAAATGATTAAAATGGTGATGCGTGTAAAAGGGGAAATGATTAAGATGATGATGCGTGTAAAAGATGGTGAAAGTTAAAAACATTATTGGCAAATGAAAAGAACAGAATTTCGATGATAGTTGTATACGAAGGAAATAATATAGATAGTAAATGGAGAGGAGGTAATGATGAAGATGATTATGTACGTAGGAGAAGGATAGGATGATGATATTGCAATGGGAGGAATGTAAATATGATGACGAGTGTTATAAAAAGAGGAGAATGAAGATGATGCAATGTCTGTAAAATTGAATGGACGTTGAGTGTAAAGGGAAAAGATAGAACAATTATTATAATTGTAAAAAGTAAAGATATGATGAAAAAATTATCAGCTGAATTTTCCAACAATACTATATCACCTCTGTTATTTTTAAATTGAAAATTTTTACCTGAGACTAAAACTACGGTTTTGATCAGATTTTGCACGGTGGAAATTTTTTTTTCTCCACGTGTTCCCTGATTTCTTCCCAATGGTTTGTCCATGAATTGAATTCTAGATATTGTAATCTTCAATTGAAATAAAATACACGGATCAAGGCCATATCGATGATAGGATAATAGTGAAACCAAATAGTGATAAAAAAATTTCTTAAGTAAAAAGACCTTAATCATATTATTTAAAAAAGATATGCTTGAAGTTAAATACAGAAAGCTAATTTCAATTATGTATAAAACTATTCTGATATTTACCACTCATAACTGGCACATGAATTATTTCATTACCATTACCCCCACAAAATTTTAGGCTTTCTTTTTAATTATTCTTTTTAAACTTAAATTAATTTCAGTAATTTCAAAATTTTCATCTTCTTAGATTAGACGAATTAATTGTAAATTACAAAAGCGCACATTCAGCAAGAATTGGGCAAAAGAAGTTGGTGAAACAATAATCTCAGTGCGGTGAAAACATCTAATACCAAATATCTAAGCAACAAATTAAATTTTATTTCTGTACTAAGATATTTTAAAAGTATAGACCTGTACAGTATCCAGGGCTTCATAAGCTGCAATGGGTCCGGTGATGCTTGAATTATCCAAGTTGAAGAGCAAGTCTACTTTTGAACCAAAAGTCAATATTGCCACTCTCGTTCCACCTACAGTGTTGGATATGTTATAATCGTTTGATGCAACAAGTATACTTTCTTTCACAAATAACATTATGTTTTTCTATATACATGTAGTTACTGAGTTTGTATAAAATGCATGTATCTTTGACAGTCGTGGTCACTTTACTATGTCGCTGTGTCCACGTGATGCACCATGTCACATTTCTATATTTAAGCTGAATTATAGTTAATTATTTTCAGTTGCGTGCTCTGTCAAGATTATACTGTAGTTAGTAATAAAAAATATATTTAAATCTTCACGTTTCATCATATGACTATTCGTCCCACAGTGGACTGATCATTAAGACACGGATCCCAGCAGATCACCGAAATCAAAGCTCAATGTCCAGTTAGGTGATCACTTTGATCATCCAACTAAGGGACCAAGGGTGTGTAGCATCGGTCCCCGTTAAACTGTTCTACTCATAGATATAAAGGCCTGGTTCTACCGTAAAGTGCTCGACTTCATCGAGCTATCAAAGCAGAGCAGCCATCTCCCTTTGCAGAGGATCAAAATTGTGATGGCGTGTCTTCGGATCATCTTCAGGAATGCTTCCCAGACCACCGCCAATAGACCATTGTGCAACTATAGTGAAATTTAAATAAACTGCAACAACATCATATGACTATCCACAATCAATCAGTGTGCTATGAGCCATCATAAAAAGAGTAGTTATGGGTCACGAACCCGCAAACATTTGTTCCACAATATGGAATATTTAGTCTAGTTAAAGGTGAAAATAAAATTAAATCTCAGTTTTTTTTCTTCCTTTTGTCAAGGATTACAAAGTTGTTAGCATTACCATTTACAACTAAATTAATTAAGAAATTTAAGGGTGAAAACTCCAAATATGTGGAGGGAAAATAAATGTTTATTCAGAGAAAGTATTTACTTAACTTAATTAATAGTGAGCCCTAATTAATTTACATGTTTGAAGTCACCTCAAATCATTAAGATAGACACTTCGTTCGTAAAAATCCGATTATTAGAACAAAAGTTATTCTGGAGAGAAAACTTGATACTTTGTTCACTATACTCGTAAGGTGGATTTTAAGGAGAAAGTCACTATTATGACTAAATGACTATAATGACTAAATAACTTAATTATAATGGACACAGCAATTGTATGCACTGTACAATAAGAATTTACTTACAGATCTGAAAAAAAACTTCCTGGTCTTCAGTATGCGAGTATATTTTTTTGATGGAGCGGCACGAAATTTTAAACAATGTTAAAAAAAACTTGAATAAAAAGTACATGCAAAATCTATCATAGATCAAAAGGAAAAAACTTACATTTTCTAATTTTTCCCTATTAAAAAGTTCATTACGTCATTGTAAACTTCTTACACAACTATTAAAATATCAGCATTATTTTTTTCGTATTTAATCATAAATATGATCTAAAAACGAATTTCTCGATTAAAATTTTTATGTTATCAATTCTTAAATCAAAAAAATTTTACAAAATTTATTTGTTTTATTCAAATATTTGTTAATAAAATTCATTTTCATTCAAATACGTTCATAAAATCATTAAGACCTTTAAGAACATTAAGAACATTTATTCTTTCATTTCCTTTAGTAATCTCTTATTTATTTATTGTTTCCATTTTGAAAAAGCCAAGCTACAATTTAAAATCAGAGAGTGCAACACCCGTTACAAGTCAATTAACGTTTTTCATAATGAATACAAAATTCGAGCAAAATCGGTCGAATGGTTCCTGAAAAATCAAATTCTTAGTACCTGTTTTTTTTTTTTTTTTTAAATCAAATTTCTCAGAAACTATTAAACCAATTTATCTCAAATCTTGTATTTACCCTCGTAGAATTACATTCTTTAAAATGATGCAAAAAAATTGTATACCTTAAAATACAAAATTTTTTCGACCATAATAAAAATAATAAACATTTATCAAAAGTTATTTTTGCATGGAATGATCTTTGGAAAAACGAATTTTACAATTATGTACAAAAAATGTTTCAATTTGTTTAAGTTCTCGAGATATAGCGAAATACCCAAAAGGAAAATTAAGAGGTCCAAACTTTGGAGCTGTCTCCTGACCAAATTGTTGGTACCATATTTCCCAGATTGCGGCTACCCCCTACCTTTCAGGAGTCAGAAATCCGAATTCGTCGAAAAATGGCATGTTTATTCAGAGAAAGTACGTTTTTGTGTCTGATTTCGTAACTTATTAATTAGCATATTTGAGGTCAGCCTCTTGAAATTATCAAGATTGAATCCTAGAAGGTGAAGATCCGATCAATAGATCAAAAGTTTTTCTGAGTTGTCCTTTTTTTTGGTGCACTGTACAGTTGGAAACGTTGCGCTGCGTTTAAAAGTCCGAATGGTATACTGTTTTTCGAAGCTCTGCCACCAAGGAAAATAAAAAAGCCATATTTTAAGTACCTTACACTTGAAGCAATGCGATGACTTTAAACTATATGTATAATCTTGCTGTGAATCTGGCCTTTAGAACAGACAAATAATTTAAATATTTTAAAAGATATTAAACCTTTCAAAAAATAGCCAATTTGGAGACATTTTTACATCTAGATAAAAATTACTAAAATCACTGCCTTATTCTCAGTTTTTGCAAAGTTTTATGGGCCAAAGTAATGCAAATAAGTTTTTAAATATTAAAAAATTAGATCATAAACGCTTTTTATTTTCACAAAACATACATATTTTTGTGGCGCAAATTCTGGCAACAAAAAAAAAAAAAAATCACGGGAATCACGGCTTCTAATCACCATCTTTTTTTGCTACCATATTTAGAGGAGATGCCCAATTAGATTTAGACGACCTACAAATCCCATTTTCTTACATAAATTTGAATTCTACTTTCGCTATTTTAAGCTGCTTAAGATTTAGTCATCCTGGCAGAATGCACAAGTGGTCCTTTCGTTTTTATGCAATATACAGTATTATGTTTTACACTTTTTTCAGAATAATTGAGTACAAGTGTATTCGGTAAATTCATAATTTGTTTAAATATCCCATTATAATATCTCGATTTTCCCGACAATGGACTTATCTAGACTTAAATGTTAATCGCTAAAACGTCCTAAGGACAAATTCATGAATATAGCTTCCATAATGGCCTAATTTATATCACAACTAATCTCCTCAAAATTACGTGATTTCCTCACTTTCCACATTTCCTCCCTCATTGTTACCATGGCTCAGGCAAATGCTTCTAAATTCCCCACGGTAATACGTGATAGTTGGAAATGAGAAGTTGGAATATACTAGTGTCAGAAAAAAGCAAGGTTTGTTGGCACCATGATAACAGAGGGGGCGAGAGGGGAAAAGTCGGGAGAGTGGAAAAATCACGTAAACTTGAAACGCCTATTACATTTACAAAGATTATAGGGTGCTTGTATACGGAGGAAAGGATTACTTATGCTTGTGTTCCCATTTCGAACTCCGAACTCCTGTATGAGAAACTTGACGAAATTGATTGCTGTCTCAAAATCTTCTGGATCAATACTGCTGGAACGGTCGATCAGAATCACTAACTCGAGGCCATGATGCAGAGAATTTGAATCTAGAAGACGACCCTGAGGAATTGATTCTGTAAAAAAAAAAATAAGTACATTTTCAGATCTTTAACAATGATTATTATGTTATTCTCTAAATAATAAAGAATTTTATTTTGTTATTAGCGGAACGATGATTGCTTCGTATTTTTTGGTTCTTCACTATAAGAAATTCCGAATAAAATTACAGTAAAAATTGCTAGCAACTGAGCAGCATCCCTAAAAATCCATTTAACCATAAAATCCACTTTTACCGTAAGATTTTATACCGTAGTTTTTACAGTAATGTTCAATTAATTTCAGAGATTCGGTAATTTAAGAGTAAAACTTATAGTAAAGATTACGTTAAATAAGATTTTTGTTCCATGAAATTTTACGGAAAAAGTATTGGCACACAATGTGACAGTACTTTTTACCATAATTTTATCGGGAATTTTTTTACAGTGTTGGCATACAATTTCTACGAAAATTCAATTTATTGCCTTATATATATGTGCTAATAAGAATTGTTTTCCTCACGCTTCTATTAATAGTGAATATAAATAATTTTATTTAGTGGCTTTTTAAAATAACGTTTAAAATTAAAGGATTATTGTTATAACAAATTTGAGGAATTCGCTACCGTGATTCGCTAACCAAACAGGCTGATTCAACGAATAGGTAAGTGGGGGTTGCCCTGGTGCATTGAAATCAGTTTTTTAGAATACATGAATTTAGAGGGGAGATAATGTCTTTAATTTCAATGAAAGAGCAAAATTCTTGTAACCGTAGTTTTAAACAATCAATAGCACTAAAAATAAAGACATTGGTGAAAAGAGATACAAACATCAACAGAGAATATGAATTTGTTGGAGGGGGAAAGATGTGAGATGTAAGGGGAGAGTCGCATCGTCAACTTCATCTATGAAGAAATACCCCAACATAGAATTGAGTTAACATGTCTTATATAATGAATTGGAATTATATTATTGTAGTGGCAGACACACTATAGTACTCCTCCGCTAGAATTATAGCTGTGATAGAATTCGATGAACGGGATACCACTAGTTGAGTCATTGCTGTTTTTGTGAGAAGCCGGGAAAGCTGTATAAAGATTACCGTACTTTTGATGTCTGATTGTGAGGATTGTATTAAGTTTACGGTCGTGGTTGCCGCCTGTGTTGCTATTAGCAGTCGAGTGTATACAGAACGATATTGTATGTAATCGAGACTGAGTAGCAACAGCTCGAAGAGGTGGATAATGTGGCAGTCACAAGAAGCAAGTAAACTGTTTAATGTGGACCTTCCATTTAAGTATGCCTGTTCAAATCAAAGTGGAAGTGTCAAGGTAGGAGTACTCACATCACCTAAAGGTCACCAATGTGGCGATAGTAGTTAACGACACTATCAACCTTCATCTATGAAAATAAGGTACCTCCAGCATAGAATCGAGTTAACATGTCTTATATACTAGTGAATTGGAATTTTATTTTTGAAATGGTAGACACACTACGTGAGAGTTGTGAAATTAAATCAAGGAAATTTTTTACAACATGGATATTCTTAGATGTTAGAGGTGTGATGATACGCGTAAAATAGCTAGTAAGTTTATAGCAGGGGGTGTGAATGTTCGAGCCAATCGGTCTAAAAGCAAGTTGAGGTTTGTGAACTTTACTTGCTTTTGAATTTATTTTCAGGCTCGTTAAGAAATGAAATTTAAGTCTCTAAAAGATCCTATTAGCTTTGGTAATCGCTAAGGCATTTATCAAATTCCTTGTCAGTCCAACCTTGGCTACATCGGGTAAACTAAACGCACTTTAAAATGTAGACTTAAGGAAGATGATAGATATGTCCGTTATCGAAAAATTCAAAAAATCTTCAATTGCTTCACGTTGTTGGAGTCTCGAACATAAATTCAATTTCGACAATGCTAAAATTATTTCCACTCCAGTCACATCAGCTCATCTTGATTTTTTGAATCTTATTTTATTCATTTGAATGTTTATTCCCTTGTTAATGACATTAGTTCCCACCCAACTCCCCATATCACTTGGAAATACATTTTACCCTAATCTGTCTCCCGGTCACTGTGTTTTTTTCTCGTTCTGTTTTTCATATTTTTTCTCTCTCGACTTCTATAGTTTTTCTAGTTTATGTTTCGCACCTTTACTTTTCCGTTTTTCATTGGAAACTTTACGTTGTTTTATTTTAAATTTTTTTTTTTTTTTTTTATAAAATCATTTTTGTTTTGTTGAATTCACGTCTGTCAAGTCTTGAAAGTTGGCACCCATTTTTGATGTGCCTGAAACATATTGACTGTCATTTAATTTTTTTATATTTTTGATAAGCGTGTAAAGTTTTCAATCAGGTAATATTCTACTACTTCAGTTTCTAGGAATTATTTCTCGCAAAATAGCTAATAACCTTTATATTTAAATTTTCTTGTTTAAATGATTGTTTTGAAAGGAATGGTTTTCTTTGTTTAAATAGTTTTAAAAGACCGTGGAATTGAGATAAAAAATATTCCGTACTCTTCAAACAATTAGACTTTTATAAAATGGGATTATTTTTATTTAACAGAATTTATTAATCTGTTCGGAATAGCACTTTCACGTATCTTTCGGTCTTAGAAATACTCCTGTTGGCCATGAGGCTTTTTAGCCTCGTAGCCAACAGACAAAAGAGAAATAATTTACCATTGGAGATGGTGAGATTGGCGACGAAATGTTCTTTCAATCTGTCAGCAACTTTCTGTATGGGCTCCGATTCCTCTGTTTTTAAAGTATGAAAGAAAAAAATACTCGTCAACAAATAATTAGAGATTAGAACTTTCACATGATATCACGTGCATACGTTCTACCCGTTCTCTTAATGACGATCAGCAAAATTAACTCACAGGAAGATGCTCGAAGGAGTTAACGCTGTTTCCAAGGCTCTGTCGCCAAGGAAAATTAAAAAGTCATAGTTTAAGTGCCTTACACTTGACGCAATGTGATGATTTTAAACTATATACATCATCTTGCTGTGAAGAATTATCTGGGCTTTAGAATTGACAAACAACATAAATATTTTAAAAGTTATTAAACTTTTTTTTTAAAATCACTAATTTGGCGACATTTTACCACCTAGATGAAAATGATCAAAATCACAGCCTCATTCTCAGATTTTGCAAATTTTTATGAGCCCAAGTAATGCAGCATTGGAGTAAGTTTTTTAAATATTAAGAAATTAGACCACAAACGCTTTTCATTTTTCACAAAACTGTGGCTTTACTCCATATTAGTGTTTTGCGCCATATTCAAAATAAGCGTAGTCAACGCTGGCATTAGATAGGTAAAACTTGACCTAAGAGTCATGAGTAACAGTTGCAAACTCACAGCAGTTATAAAAATAGCACATTATTCGTAAAAATGCAACATTTCATATTTCGATGGAGCCTTCGAAAAACAGCCTTAAATCCTTCTAATATACCTCCATCGACGTAAAAGAAGCATAATTTAACGAAGATTATTATAAACTAACGAAAATAATAAGGTACAACTACATATTTTAAGACATATGTCTAAGGAAGGTCTGCACTCTATTCGGTTCTTCATATATTGCATCACAAATCTGTTTGTAAATTAGCATACTTATTCAACAATACGAGAACATTATAAGTAACAAATATGAAATACAAATTTTTTCTTCTTTTTTTTTAAACCCAATTTTAAGAAAGTGGGCTGCAGTGTGAGAAAAAAAAAACATGAAAGGCTAGCACAAATTTGAAAAATAAAATTTAAAACGAAAACGCTTACCGGAATTAATGATGAGACAGTTAATTACTTAAAACAATTAACAATGAAAACAAGAACCAGCGAACGCAATGTAAGAAGAAATGGTTATAAAAAATATTCCATATATTCCCCCGTGATTTCGTAAAAGTGGGCCAACTGAACACCGGTAGATATTATTTCAATATTATTGATAATTGTTGTCTTACCTGGCTACTCTAAAATTAGTTATACCCACCCATGCATGCGGGTGTGAGTCCACTCCAGTGTCCACCCGGCAGGCATTCCCTTGACCCTTCACCAAGCAGCAAGAATCCTGGCTGACACATATATTGCACAGTAGAACCCACGCTTCTCTCGGATCCATGGATTTCTCCGTTTGATATGGCTGTTGGCTCTTCGCACACTCCCTCTGTAAAATATAAAACATTTTAGTATTTCATCTCAGCCGGGTCTAAAAAATTCTATTTGGTTCAATACCGACTTTCCCTGGCGGGCAATTTTAGGCATTCATGCCCGGTAGAGGAAATCTATCTTCAACCACAAAATCCAAACATAATGAACACAATTGTGTTTATCAAAAATGTCACTAATTTTAAGTGTAAAAAAATCTTGATGATTTTTTAATACCCGATTTTATGCATTTGGGGGTCTTTGTGGATGACCATTTTCCTTTCCAGCATCTGACGAGAGGTGGGGATGCCAGGAAGAATCCGGAATCACACTGGAAAAGGAACTTCTGATCTCCTAAAACAGACACGTGACCATTTTCCAGGATAGCGTGTGGGAAGGGAGAACACTCTAAGTAAAAAACAAACATACATATGTGAAATCGTTTATTTCATTTTTGTCTTTCTCAAATAATAATAATAATAATAAAATAATAATATAATAATAACAATAATACAATAAAGGGTACTATTCCATTAAGGAAAACTGTAAGAGCCTATTTTTATTGAGAACTTATGTTGAATTCTACTATTAATCCCCTATTACCACAATACCAGTAGTACAAATTACTACAATATAATGAAGCTTTACTGGCATCAGTAATAGTTTGACGAATTTTACGGTCCGAAGAGATGACACCTGAATGAATGCATGTTTTAAAAAATAATAATTCAAATTATTTTTTAAAATTATCATGTATCTACAATCTTGAATAGAAAAACAATACCGTTCTTCTCTTCTTTTTTAGGATCATTGCAGAACACTCTTTATTTTGTAGAATCGGTAAATACTTGATGGAAAACAAAAGGAATATCTCTATCTCTCGCCAAGCTCATACCTTCTGTATTACTGGTGCGAAATGAACGCTGTATGAATTTCTGACTCTCCACACTTTTTAAGCACCGTATTTCGTTGTAATGTGCAAAAAAAATATCGTTTTGCTGTAATCAATAACTTCAAGCAGAGTGGAGAAATACGTGTTTCAGAGTAAAACTTGGGTTGTTACATTTGACGGCAGGATCCTCACTGGATGATCTCTAAAAGATTTTTATGTTTTTCTTTATTTGACAACATACATAATACATATGCCATTATTACACTCTACTTATTTACTATCAACTTCAGATGTATTTTATGTAAACAGTTTCAAACTAATTTTTTTTTAAACACAATAATTTTATTTCAAAGAAAGGCTTAAATATCACTTAATAATGATGCTAGGAGTTGGTATCCATTTAATTAAATTACGGTTATCCATATAATGTTTTAAACATGAAAAAAAAAGTTTTTTTTCTTCTTCTTTTTAAAATTAAAATGTTTGAAGTTTAAACTAGCTTCTTCGTTCGAGAAAGTAGACGGTCATGCACAAAACTGAAAAATATATACCGACACAATTATTTATTCTTTTTTCCTTCAAAATAAATATTATAATTACATTCAACATTTGACACATGAGATTAAGGCCTGATAGTCAATCAACCTACTGTAAACAACATCAATAGGAAAATACTTTCTCTGGTACTTATCCCTTCCCGATGCCTTTATGTTATCTGATTAACACTAGAAAGACGTGTGGGTCCAATTTAACCTCTCCCGTTTTTTTTTTTTTTTTTTTTTTTTTTTGTTTGACTGGAATTCTGCCTTTTCATCATTTGATCCAATTTAAGTGCTTATTCAATCATTCGGGTGTTAATGTGCCTTGATAGGCAGGAGGGGCCAGACTGGCCCCTTAAGTATTTTGGTAGGTATCCCATTACCTCATGCAGGTTTGAATATAAATTGCACTTTAGTAAGTTTAAGCTACTCCAGTTTCATTAAAAAAAAACAAGAATAATTCAACTTATCTCTAATTATTATTTATAGAGACTAGAATACTCTCGTTAATAACGTCTAATAAAATACCATAGAATTTCGATTATCAAGTCTATAACATGCTTGTTATTAAATTAATTGTGATTATATTTTAAGTGTCTATAGTTGATCTACACACAAACACTCTGGGAAGGAACACACTTCAGTCTTTCTTAGGTGTGCAAGTCTTCTAGTGCTAAGCAAAACATGCTTTTAGAAATTTACCCCTTCAAAATATAGATAATTATATTTAAGTATCATTTTGCATTATGCTATAGTCTGAGGTCAACTCCTGTTAGTCAAAACTTTCCATAAATTCAAAACTTCAAAATATAAATAAAAAATAAATAATAAATAAATTAATACACATAAAATAAATATAAAAAATAAATAATAAATAAATTAATAAATAAATTAATATAAATTACAAAAAATAAATTAAAACTTTCAAAAATTTTTTTGGTCCAAGGAGCAAAATAAAAAAAGATGGACCACCCTGAATAACTTTTGATCTAATGATCGGATATTCACGTTCTAGAACTTGATCTTAAAGGTTTGAGGGAGTGGACTCAAATATGCTAATTAATTAGTGAAGACGATGTTTTAACTTACGAAATCAGACACAACGACTTTTCTCTGAATAAACATATCTTCTTTTTTTTATGGATTCGGATTTATGACCCCCAATGCAGGGATGTAGATGTAGTTAATTTACGTCGCACTAGAGCTGCACAATGGGCTATTGGCGACGGTCTGGGAAACATCCCTGAGGATGATCCGAAGACATGCCATCACAATTTTGATCCTCTGCAGAGGGGATGGCACCCCTGCTTCGGTAGCCCAACGACCTGCACGCAAAGTCGAGCACTTTACGGTAGAACAGTTTAACGAGGACCCATACCGCACACCCTCGGTCCCTACGCAGACTGATCCAAGTGGTCACCCACCCGCACATTGACCGCAGCCAGTGATGCTTGACTTCGGCGATCTGCTGGGAACCGTGTCTTAACGATCAGTCCACTGCGGGACCCCAATGCAGGGAATTTCTAATTTAATTTAGTATTATTGGCGTCAATAATAATTTGACGATTTTTTGAGGCCTTTGATCTTAGTTATCATAAGTATCGTTATTAGCTCATTTGCCAAAAACGCTTATAAAAATAAAAGTGTCTTTATTAATTATTTTCGAAAATTTCAATTCACTAATTTTGGTAATCGGTACAAATTGAAATAAAAAAAATTTGTATCGAAATGCTAAATTAAGGGGGAAAAGGTACTTAAATATCTAAATAAACCATAAAAAATTACCGTATTGTTATCGACGTCAATCATGCTTAATTGATTTTGGCAACAGGTACAAATTGAAATAAAAAATTGTACTGAAAAGTCAAATTAATGAAGAAAAAAAGGAACTTCTTGATCTAGAAAAATCATAAGAAATTGCCTAATTATTATTAACACCAATGTTGCTTAATTAATATTAGTAATGGGTACTACTGGTATTACATTAATCGTTTTTTTATTTTTTTATTAAGTACTATATATATACTAATATTGATAACAAGGAACCACTGGGGAAATAAGTTTTTGCGGCCCACTGAAAGGAATATGTACAGTTGGCCTAAAAGTAAACGGACGACTCTGAATAACTTTTGATCTAATGCTGAGATCTTCACATTCTCTCAATTTTAATAATTCGAGTGGTTGACCTCGAATGTGCTAATCAGTGCAGACGATATTTTAAGTAACGAAATCAGACTCAAAAACATACTTTCTAGGAATGAACATTCCTTTTTTTGACGGATTTGAGCCAGCTGGGAAATAGGGTCCGAATAGTTTGGTCAGGAAAGCGGTCAAAGCTTGGACTTCTTAATGTTATTTTAGTTTCTGCGTATTTCATCATATGTCAAAAACTTTTAAATCGAGTTGAAAAGTTTTTACCTACTTTGAAAAAAAAAATTCTGCTTTACAATGACGTGTGTGAACGCTTTATTCCGTTATTTTTGGACGTTGTTATTAATATGAGCAATAATAAATTATATCATCTGTTTTTCTTTATTATTTATCAGTTATCATTCGCAATAGGAATAGAATGTATTTTTTGAGAGATTTTCCCCATTTATGATCAATTAATTTAAAAAATAACTTTAAAATTCTTTATTTCTCATTTCAACGGTATTTCATCAGTTGTTTCATAGAATAACTAGATAAAGTATGAAATATTTCATCTATTATATACTTTAACTAACTTATCTAGTTATTTCATGAAATACCTAGTTATTCTATGAAATAGTTCAATTTTACACGTTAACGGTAATACATAAATGTTACTGTAAATGACCGAAATTGGTGTTTGTTGACTTCCACCGGTGAATGTTGACAATCACATTGTCACTTTGGTAAATTTTTGAAATATATACTAGGTCTAGTTAAGTGCCACTGACCGGTATACATTTGCCCGGTATGCCCTACATCAATGTTTTTTAGGGTTAGGTGCCACTGCCCAGTATGCATTTAACCGGTACTCCGAACACTGATGTTTCTCCTAATCTATCTTCAGCAGATATTATACTATCGAATAGATATAATAATATCAACCAATAAATTAATATCAAATCGGATATGACAAATATTTCGGACATTCAAAAAAGCGGCTATGTGATTGTTGATATTCACCGATGAAAGTCGACATTCTTTTGATTTCGGTCATTCACGCCAACATATACACCAAAAACAAATTAATAACTATACAAGATATAGCACAAAGACTGCAAATTTAATTGTTGGACATAACACCGCAATTAAGATTATTAATAATAAAACGATAAAAAAAATCTTCATTCCTTTAGTCAAATATTTTTAAAATAGTCTTATTTGGGTTATGCAGTTCACAATCATCTAAATAAACTTCATTCAAGTGGGGGCTCCACCAAAAGGAGGTTGATTACTTAGTTTCCGTAACCGAAAAATAAAGAAGAAAGAAATGGGGAACCGCTGAACTAGAGCAATATAACAAATAAATTGATTCTTACTCTTAGTCACAGCATGTTGAAAACACATGAGCAGCAGCGGGATTAACATTATTTTGAATGCGTCAGAGTAGAAATGGAAAGTGGAGTGAAAATAGGAAGGAAATCACGTTTCCTCTTATGCTTCCGATTTCTAAACTAATTGAAATGCCAAAAGGAGTGGTAATGAATCTTTTTTTTCATGAACTTTAACATGTGTTTTAAGTATCCTTCTAATCAAAAACAAAATGAAAAAAAGTATAAACATAAGTGGCCACAAATTAACGTTAAAGCGAAAGCGAAACAAATGCGCTTTTGAAATCTGTCGAATCAATACGGCCATAGGAAACATAAAATGACAATCATTTTTCTAACATTTGATAATAATTTTATAGTTCATTAATTTCATTAGATAATAAAACCTGTAGATTTCATAAGATAATGAAACTGGTTTTGATTTCTTTTCTCCCTTTCCTATCGAGTGCTATTATACTTGCTCCGTTGCAAGTTATAAAAAAAAAAAAAAAAAAAAAAAAAAACTTTAAAAATTTTTTTTAAAAAAATTAAATAAAAAAAAAACGATCATTGCGGTACAGGATTTAAGCAAGCGCCCGTCACTGCTTATAACTCCGTTTTATTTGTTTATCTAATTATACGAATATGCTTTCAAAATAATATTAAAACTTTTAAAAGTCAAACTCGCTGGGCATAAATTTAATTCACGCTATTTTTTACGATATATATCGCAGAATTATTTTTTTTTTAAATTTTATACTTTCTTACTGGAATCCTAGACTTGGGGACATATTTCGATAAATAAGGAGAACATTCGTTTTTGGAAAAGAAACAACTATATGACGTTGGAAGAGCACTGGGTGTGATTGGGCCACTAAAAAAAGTGTGTCTTATGCTGACATGCCCATAACAAATAAAATGGGAGACAAAGAATTTTTTTACTTTTGTTTCGATGTAGAAGAAAATCGTTGTAATATTTATTATTCATTCATCAAGTTCTTTGAATGCAAACAGAAATACATATATTTTTTACGATTTTTAAATATCGTTTCGATTAGTTCTTATTAACAAAACAATACTTTTGAATCAATAAGTTTTA
The DNA here is from genome assembly GCA_949128135.1 of Parasteatoda lunata. Lineage (NCBI taxonomy): Eukaryota > Metazoa > Arthropoda > Arachnida > Araneae > Theridiidae > Parasteatoda > Parasteatoda lunata. The sequence continues at coordinate 105,161,311 of OX421975.1, forward strand.
TTTTCCTCATTTCACACGATTTAAGAAAGCAATCTAAAAGAAGATTGTTTAAGAGTTGGTTATCAAATTATACGAATATACTTTCAAAATAATATAAAAGCTTTTAAAAGTTATACTCGCCGGGCATAAATTTAATTCCATATACGTTCACGCTGAGATCTTAGCATCCATTTGGCGTGCACTTAGATCCAAATATTTATGTTGTGGTGCAGCGAAAAACATTGGTTAACAGTCAGCATCGCTATCTGTTGTCAAGATTTGTGACTAATTTTGAGACTTTGCGAAATTAAATTTTCTAGTTTTCTAAGCAGAAAGTAAACTGCCCACATTCATGATACCTTCAATTCGTCATTAATTGGTATTCCAAATTAACTATTATTTTTGGGACAAGAGGTGAAAAATCGCTATATGGATCGGCCATTTAAATCCGAAAATAAAATATGAGCGTAGCCGTTGAAGCAATCATATTGAGAAACTGTTTGACGTTAATAAAATAAACTATGCAATCTCTAGATTTTATTCTGTATCTGAAGAAATACATTGAGAAAGGGAAGCTATGAGAAGAAGGTTTCAAAGAGCTTTTGAATCTTGGCACCGTGCAATGATCTCAAAGTGTCCAACTTGGGGAGAAACTTTGTGGAGAGCAAAGCCCAATCTCTCGCTCTTTTCCTACAGCCACTGGTCATTTTTTGTATGCCGTAATTCCAGCACTTGACCGTCAGCCATAAAATCTGTGAAGGAATAACAATTGGATTAGTGAGAGAATAAATAAAGAAACAATTTTCGGTATTATGTACAGTGCACAAAATCAACGACCATCCTGAATAACTCTTGATCTAATGACTAAATCTTTACATTCTAAGACTTAATCTTAAGTGCTCGAGGGGGTGACTTCAAATATGCTAATTAATATGTGCAGACGATATTTTAAACTACAAAATCAGACACAAAAACTAAATTTCTCTAAAGACAATTAACTTTTTTCGACAAATTCGGATTTTTGACTCCCAAAAAAGCCGCAATCTGGGTCCAATAGTTTGATCAGGAGAGTGTTTGGGTACCATAATGTTAATTTAACTTTTTGCGTATTTTTTTATATCTCGAGAACTATTTAAGCGAACTGAAAAAATATTTTGCGCACAATTATGAAATTCGTTTATCCAAAAATAATTCCATGCAAAAAATAACTTTTAGTAAATATTAATTATTTTTTTATATTTTTTAATTTTAATTTTAATTGAATTGAATAGTAAATTTGAATTGTAAGGCATGTAATTTTTTGCATTATTTTAAAGAATATAATTTTACATGGTAAATTCCTGAGAAATCGAATTTTAAATAACTAACTTTTCTGAAAATCAATTTCTCAGGAAGTCCTTATTTTATGGCGTGCTGTGTATGTCAAATTTAAAATGATCCTTGTGATCTAGTTGAACTTAAAATATTGTATGCTCTAATTAATTAGAATATTTGAGGTCACCCCCTTGAGCTATTAAGATTGATTCCTAGAACGTGAAGTTCCGATCCTTAGATCGAAAGTTATTCAGGATGGTCCGTTTTTCATTTTGCACACTGCATATGTCAAATTTAAAATGAACAGATTCTCGTGAATCATTTCATCCCAGCCTTCCAGTGGGGACATTGAGCTTCCTAAACACTAGACACGCTAATGTCGAATATGAAATTTTAAGAATTAAAATCAGTCTGTTAGCAGCCATAAGTTTCATAGTTACAGTAGGTTTAAGCATTTTTTTTTTTTTTTCATAAAAAGTAAACCAGAAATTCAAAACAGCGTCACAGTTAGAAGGTTAAAAATCATCGGTGTACTTTGTATTTCAGTCAGAGCTGAAAACTGGCATTTAAAAAGAAACAATGGACATAGTCCAAAATGCAAAGTGAAACGGAGTTCAAATGCATAAGAAAATGAAAATAACATTTGATTCCATCTCTTGTAGTATCATAATAGCTGTTGTACTTTAAAAGAAGTAACAACTGGATAATGGTTATACTTGATGTTTAAAAACAAAAGAACCATGTGCCTTTTCATATTGATTTAGTATGCGACTTTTTCCAGAATAACATTAATATTAAAAATTTGAGTTAATTTTTTTTCACTTAGCCCATTATAATGCCGAGTGAAAGATAAATTCCATCAACTCCATTGATTTTTTAATATGATAAAAGGAAGGTATTTTCTCCCCTGTTTTTAGTGTAATCATCTACTGATATCTTACAGGGGATTGAAATAATAGAAAAATGCAAAAATGTTTCACAATTGTTTAATACAATAAAAGAAATCCACTTAAAAATATGTCACTTCATCATAAAATTTTAAAAGAACAACCTTTACAATGTTATCTGTCCTTAACAATTTCCTTCGCGAAAAAAAATTTAAAAAATCTTCCCACCCCCGAAAAAATAATGGTTTCATTGCTTTATTTATCATCGAGATCAAACTAAATGATTGTACGGAACAGTATGTATAATATTTTGTATTTGATATATCAAAAAAGACGATATGAATTGATATATCTTTTAATCGTACATCTGAATGCGTATGATAATCATTTAAGCTAACCAAAGTATAAGTATTTGCTTAAACTTAAGAACTATTTCTTACTGCCATATCGCAGAAATGAAAGAAATTCTATCTCCGGTAATAGTTTAGATAGAAAAAATAAACTTGTTTTCATTACTTCTGATTCTGTATATCCATCTAGAGTGTTATCCAGCTGATTGCATATTTTTCCACACAAATCAAAAAGTTCCAACTCAACGGATGAATCCATGCAATCCACAATGAGAAACATTACCTATAATATAAATTCCCCCTTTAGGCAGTTTTTTTTATAATTTTATACAAAGTGTCAATGAAACAAAGATATGTTACTTATTCAAAACACTAAATCGCTTAAATTAGCTTAACCACTTAAATTAATCGCTTAAACAAGCTTAAACACTAATCTAAAACACTACTTTTATTGAAGAAAAAATTAAGAATATTTTGTTGCAAACTATTATTTTTTAACCTAAAATAATTTATGTTTACATAAATAAATCGAAAACATGAGTTTAAAATTTAAAAATTAACTAACCCAATTTTTCGGCAATTATTAATAGGGTTTTTAGTCCCTTCATAAATTGAACTTCTCCTTTTTAGAAGTAATATTTTTCTCAGGATTTCATGTCACTGTGCATGACCTTAAACATTTTAAATTTTTTTAGACATTTTTACTTTTCAAGAGGAAATTTTTTTTTTTTATTTATTTATTTTTTTTTTTTTTAGATTTCCCGCCACGGCTCGAAGCCAGCTTAGAAATAGTAAGCTCTCCATATATCTCTGATTTCGGCATTTGAAAATTTCGAGACACATTCTTAGAGAATCGTTCTTTTAATAACCGGCATTTTCATTCTTTAATATCAAGCAACTCGTGTAATTTAAACATATTTTGGTTAAGGCAAACTTTTGTATTTAATAGAAGGATATTATTAAATGAAGACAAAAATTGAAACATATATATTCTGAAATGGTTGACAGAATACTCTCTGGCAATCACGAGAAAAGTTGCTCAAAGAAAGACCATGATCATTTCGCGAAGTAGTTGGGGTGGAGGGTATACGCTAAAACCAACAGCCAGGAGGAAATCACCAAAGTAAATTTGCCAATCAACTGACCTGTCCGTCACCGCCACTAACAAGTCAGGAGCTTATCTCGCGATTTTCAATCAGTAGAAACAGTGTGATTTTTCTTTTTCTATGGATGGGGTTAAAATTCGTCGTAAGGTTTACTACTTCCGACAGATGTTTAAGCCCGCATCAATTGTGATGTTTTCAATATCTTTCAATCTAACTTTCAACGAAATAAACAACAAATGAATTCGGAAAACTCAGCTCTGCAATCTTATTATCATGTTATCCAACAAATAGCAAACGGTGATATTTTATACAAATATAGCCAAACAAGGGATAACATTCAAAACATGGCTAACCTTTCACTTTATATATGCGGTGATTTTAATTTTTGTTGAATTTGTTTTTGCTCAGAAGCTGCTATTATTTATATTATAAATAATAGAAAACTCTTACGAATGGTAAAATGACGCGTAAATTTAAACACAAATCACAATAATAAAACTTCCTGGAATATTAAGCCTGTTCACACATCATCTCGTAAGCATAATATAAGCGGAGGAATACACTGGAAATTTTTATAGTTTCCTTCCGGTTTTAGAAAGCTTGTTATTGTTTACATTCAACAACCATCCATTTTAGAAAAGTAGAATGATTTTTTGTATGTAGGGGTATCGAATTAGAAATGGCCAATGGTGTTTTGCATAATTTTATAGAACCAGTTTTACGTCTATAAAGAGGGGCTAAAATTTACGTAAATACTTACTCCTGTATAGAAAACTGTTTTTTATTTATTTATTTATTTATTTTTATTTATTTATTTTTTTTTCACTTTTAAAGCGCTTTGTAAAGTCTTACACAACGGAATTTTTTTTTTTTTAAAAAATCAATTTTTTAGTAATGCTTCAAAAAAATCTAAAATTATTTTAATTTATAATTGATATCCTGCATATAAAACGGCTTCAAACTTCCTGAGAACACCCATATTTTAATACAAAACTTTATCTCATCATGATATCATATTAAACAGACATTTTTTTCCAATTTTCTAGGATATATTTGCATCGTGAAACTTCTCTGAAATCAGTTATATAAGAAAAGAAAACTGTCAAAAATTTCGAAAATAACAATCAAAAAAGTTAATTTTAGAGATTTCCATTATGACATCATCATACAGAATTTTTTTTTTTTAAATAAACAGATTTCTTGAGAAATAATCGATAGATATGCATGATAAGAAAAAGGGCTTTACCTGAATTAAACTGTGATATATTTGACTGATCATTTTGCTATCAGGTATTTCTTTATTTGCGGCAACTTTTAGAGCCATCATCACAACTTTGAGGTTTTCTTTGTTGTTGCAAGCCTTTAAAGAAAAGAAAGAAAAAATTTACAATTCTTCATAAGCTTTTTTGTCCTTCAAATTAATCAGTCAATCTGGTCATTAATCTGGTTACAATTTCTTTTTGTTTATATTCATGCCCATTTCTGATTTTGTAATGACTTACAGCATTTAATATTAGTCCTTCAGTATTTTGTAATGTATTTCAAATTAGCAACTAAAATTTATATTTAATTTAGATTAATAATATTATATTATTAATTACAGATGTGATTGTGGCAGAGAGTGAAAAAACCTGAAAATTTTATGAACAAAAAATTTATATGAATTTATATACCATACCTGTTACATATTTATCATAGCTTTTTGAACTAGCATTTATAATTAAGTTACCCACTAACGCAGAATATCACACTTTTAGAATAACTAATTCAAGTTCAAACTTACTTCTTACAAGATTATATTTGATTTTAAAATCGAGTGAATATGAATAGCTATATTTTATTTTAAAAAAGCGAAAATACGAAAGGCAATAATGAATTTTTTAAATCTCGTAAATACGAACCACTGCGCATAATTATTAGATCGCGTGATTACGAATCGCAATACATAGTTTTTAAATCACGTATAAATCGCAACATTGAATTTTAAAAATGAGTGAATACGAATAGCGATATTTGATTTAAAATGGAGAAATACAAATCATGATATTGGATTTTTAAATCACGTGACTAGTAATTGAGATATACGATTTTGAAATCACATGAATACGAATTGAAAAGCGTCGCTTTTAAATCAGGTAAATACGAAAATCAATGTTTAACATTAAAATCGCGTAGTTAAGAATCGTGTGAATAAGAATCGCAATATTGGCAGATTCCGACGCAGTTCCAAATGTTCAAAATGGGGAAAATTCGCCAAACCATAAGCATCGAATTGGCGAAAGAATCACATAAGACGTAATTCTTCACATAATTGGCGTCCTATTGGCTTATTTTCGAAGAATTTTGTAAAATCCTTTTTTTAAAAATTGTTATTTACACATGATTCTATGAATATCTATTTTTCATGAACATACTAAAATATAAACTATATTATCATTAACGTTGTTATGAGTCTAAACGTTGTTATGAGTCTAAACATACAAAAAGGAATTTTTAATAATTTTTAAAAAATTAATAAAAGCGTTAAATTTTTTGTGAATTTTGTGAGGAATTCCAACTCGGGCAGTGAGATAATAACCCCCCCCCCCAACCTACCTCCTTTTTTACTACGACTTTATCTTGTGAAAATAGAAAGCAATATTCATTAAATATCTAGAACACTTAGTTGTTAAAATGATCACAGTTTCAAATTGATTATTGAAACATGTGGGTCAATAAGCTTCAATGGCGCTTATAATTAGGGTTCTATCCATGATTATGGCTAGAATCCTAACTAGCTTTTGATTAATGGGAATCAGCTTGCTTAAAAAGTTAAGACGGCAGGCACGCAATACTGGTCATATTTCTCCCGCCCTGTTTTTGGTCACGCAATTAAGGAACTTTAATCTTCCTGACCACCTCCGCCGACAACTGGTTGTTGTGGGAAATTTCTGTTGTGGGATTGCTGCGGGCCAGTAAGTAGAGAGCAAAATAAGCTATCACCACCAGCCACAAAACCACTAAAAATATGAAATGGTGATTGAAAACTTGTTTGTGAATCGCTATCCTATCGCCGCTTTTTTCCCCCAACTTTTTTATTTGTAATGGACCAAAATTTCGGAAGGACTGAATTTGATTACCAAAGATTTATTCGAGTTCAAGTTAATTTCATATTACTTTTTTTTTTAGTTTATGGCTTACAATATTTAAAATTAATCCAAAAAATACAATTTTATCATGATGATTACAATCATTTTAGATTTATTTTGCAACAAATGAATTATATGTTGCATTATCGGCTCCAAAAACTCAAACCCTAAATTTATTTTTAGTTGAAATCGTTACATTCAATACTTAAATTTTGCTTAAACCTGCTTAGGTCTGGAAAATGTTTCTTTATTTTAGAAACTAACCCTGAAGTATACTTACCATATTTTTAAAAATACTTTGTATCAATAATTCGAATAGCTTTTAAAAAGTTTAGAATTTGAATTGTTGAAAAATGGGTTGCATGTTTTCAAAAGGAATTGCTAATAAAAATGCTACAACTGGCCGATATCAAAATTCCGTAATTTTGCCTTATAGCAACAAGTAGCGCCCACGTCGACAATTGCCATTGGCGCCTGTTTATTACGTAACTTTCAGAGAACATTTGATTTCTGTCTGTGCTTCGCCTAGAACTCCATGCAAGCAAGTTATAGAGCAAGAAAGACTTGTGAAAATAACGAATCTTCGAAGAGTGTTGCCATGAACATGTATACTTACAAAAGCTATGGCAGCAGCATTTTGAAGAGTTTCTACATCCACGCAAGATTTCTTCAAAAGTAGCATTAGACCGGGGATATCATTCAAAAGAGTTTTAACTTCAAACTCATAGAGGAACAGAAGATTCCACAAAGTAGTGCCGGATGCTGCTTCCATAGTTTTACAATCCTGAATGGCTCCCATCACTTGCCTAAAAGTTAAAATGTATCATTTTACAGAATGTAAAAGCAATAACAAACTTCCTAAAACCGGGAAAATTTTAGAAAACTTCCGGTGAATCTCTCCGCTTATGGTAAGCTTACGAGGCGATGTGTTAACAGGCTTAATATCCTAGGAAGTTTTGTTAATGTGATATGAGCTTAAATTTACCATTCACAAGAGTTTCCTGTAATTTATAAATTCTCACTGGTTGTGAGTCTAAAACATATTGAAGAAAACTAATATCACAACATAAAGTGTTAGGTTTGCCATGTTTTGAGTGTTATCCCTTATGTGGCTATACTTCTGTAAAATATCACCGTTAGTTATTTTTTAAGTTTCATCCTGCAGGGCATAGCATGCTTGCGGAGTCTTTCAAACTCATTTGTTGCTTGTTTTATTAAAATTTAAATTGAAAGAACACGTTATACTGTAAACACTGCAAGTATAATAATATTTGATGACGCCCTTTCTTACGCTTAAACGTAATAATCAATCGGAAGTAGTAACCCGGATATCTTACGTCGAATTTTACGTCTAGCGTCATTTGTGCTTAGTTTTACACGTAGTTTTTTTCCAATTCATCATTGAAGGTAAATGAGAAAGAACAGTTAATAAATCTATTTTTTACAAAAATTACCATTGGACTGCCCTCTGTTTTTTAATTGCCCTAATTTTTGGCAAATCCATAACATGAAGAAATCGGTTCCTCCCGAAATTTAAAGGCAAAATTAAATCTGGGTTTCTTCTGATTCAGTATAATTTCTTTTTACTAAAAAACGATGTTCAAAAGCAAAAACCATTTTGTTTACAAACTGTACTATCTTTCTATAATGGAAAAGACATTTACAGTTTTTAGCATCTTTTTTTTTTTTATTTCTCAAAAAAAAATATTCAAAAGATTATTTTGTAACTTTAGAGGTATTTAAGTCATGCAATTTCTCATACTTAATAATGAAGTTGCCGACCGGCCTGTGTAGGGGGCAGGGAACTGTCCTTGCATCAGAAAGGTACTGGGTTCGAATCCCGAGCAAGGCATGGATGTTTCTTTTTCTCTGTGTGTTCTATGTCCTTTCTCCTTTGTGTGTGTGAATGTGACCCGCCCTATAAACGGGTTTGTGGTTGTGTGAATGGCGCCACTGGAAAACAAGAACACTCGCACACCCTCTGCCTAAACAGGCATACGACAAAAAAATAAATAATGAAGTTTAAATTTTTAGACGTTTAAGAGACCACCTACAATAAATTACGAAAGAAAACAAGTAGTTTTGAAGACCCCGTATCATAAAATACAGAAATAAGCGTGTAACTTGTATCGATTACTTTGGTTGTTACTTACGATAATTGCATCCATAATGTTCTGACGCTGATGTTCGAAAATATCCTCCTCTTTTTGTTCTAAACAAATGATTTTGAGTTGAATTAAAATCTTTAGAAAGTAACTTTTATTAAAAATTTAATTTTAATATCAATTATTTTAGTACAAATTATTTTCTAACGCTGCACCGACTGAATTTTTTTATTATAACTTTTTCATCAAAACCAAACGGCATTTTAAGCAAAGCGATCACACCAGATCCAGCAAAAATACTATCTAAAAATCATGAATTGAATTTTACTTTTATGACGTCACTGGAGTGTTCAGAGAATTTGGAGAGCACTCCATAAGCTCCGTGTTCTAGAAGTCTCCCATCATTTCATCTTATTTATTTATTATTATTTTTAAAAAAATTCAATAAGTCTTCGCATGCCACTTTTATTATTATTTTTGTGTAAGATACAAAATGTATCTGGTCTTTTCCCTCATTACAAAGCGACTTGTTTTATTTTTTATTGTATTTATGTTTTGTATTGTATTTGTATGTATTGTTGCGTTTTGTATTTTATGTTTTTCAAGTTGGCAGGTTTTCCTACATTTTTATGTATAAAAAGAAAATTTTGGAATAGTGTATTAATACTTTTGCTCAATTATGTAATAAAAAGACGTTTGCCTACATAAAATACTATTGAGTATACTTTTTGCAATCTTACCCAATGATGTCATGAGTACATTCTTTGGAGCGAATCACCTCAAGTCCTGAAGAAATTGTCATCAAGAGTACTTGCTGTTTTATATCGGACTGATTGTCTCGTTGAAGAAAGCGACTACAGAGGAAGAAATACTTATAGGTAGTCACGTCTTCATTCTCCTGCCTCATAGCAAGGTTCCACGATATGCGTAAAAACCATGTGTCATCTTCTTTCTCCTGTATGAATGACTTACATAGGTGTATTGTAAACAAAGTTATTAACAAATGTACTTATATTCATAACGAAACTCGGGGTGTCTGCTTACAATGGATCCCATCAATTGGTCGCAGATAAGGCTAAAAGGGGCACCCCTGAAGTTGCAACATCTGACTACCTCATTACCTATCAAGAGATTTTCCCCCTGGAGGAAAGCTTCGACAGGCCCCTCCTGTTCACCACTGGTTTGGCGGGGGGGAAAACCCTAGTGGTGGCTCTAGAGTTCACCAGGGAGATAGATCAACACCTCCTAGAAAAGAGCAGGCCTCAGCACAGGTTACCATAAATATTCTTTAGTAGTCCAAACGTAATGACATATTTCGTATTTTAAATAATTTGGGCGCAAAGTCTTCCCAACATGCAGCAAGAGCAATTTGAAACCAGCTTCCCATCTTCCGAACACATCCTTGATTTCCCGGAATTTTCCATGGAGAAAATTTTCTTGCAAACAATTCTGGGGTGTGACTTTGTCAGAGCATTTGGACTCAAGGATTTGATATGGCTGAGGCTATATTGTGAAGGAATGGAAACAACAACATTCATAACGAGAATCGGAATTTTGGGGAAGAAGTGAGGGGAAAAACGTAACCAAAATCTTATGAATCACTACCCAATTTACGATCCACGTAGACCCTCTGGGGCACGGCAATGGGCACTGATAATTACTTTAGCATCAGCGGATACGTTTTGTAAAATATACTATTATTGAGTGTAAAGGAAATATACCAATAGCCACTGTTGCAGTTACAAACTGTAGAAGACTTAAATTTTTATTTCTTGTCATTTTCTATTTATGCAAGAGTAAATTTTTTAGAAACATATTTTTAACATTTCATTATTTTACATACCTAAGCAAATTAAGAAAAATAAAAGTATTTGCAATAAAATATTGCAATAGTATTATTTAGTATCTAAAAGAAAATCCGCTTATTTAAATGAGAATGGAATTAGATGCTTACTCGGGTAATTGCTTCCAGTGCCTTCTCCATTAAGAATTGAATCTTGGCATGATCATGAACTAAGTGTAAAAAGAAAGGATGTTTTGAAGTGTTTTATCAAATAAAAAAAATCATAAGGGCCGTTCAAATATAACGTAAGCACCTAAAGGAGTGAGGTTTTGTAATTTGCTTATTTTTGCTGACAATGTGGGGGCCGAGGGTTATTTAAAATGCTTAAATGAGCATTAGACACAAAACTCCTTTATATATTTTTAATGTTTTAAAAATATTTTTTTTTAATATTAATTTTAAAATGCAAAAAAAAATAATTAAAAATTAAAAATATTGCGCTTGTGAAAATTTAAAAGTTTAAACACTAGGATTTTAAAAGAAGGAAAGAAAGTTGAAAACAAATTTCGTCAAGAAATGAAAAAATTTTATGAAATTAATGAAAACATAAATTTTGTGTTGTACAAAGCTGTATCGTTTATTACAGTAAAGTCCTGCAGATGACTGATCCAGGGTCCGCCCGTCCTCGGCGTTCAACGCAGACAACGAATTTGAATCCGACGTCCGGGTGGACGGCCATTTTCCCGTTAATGTTCGTGATACATTTTCAATTTTTGTTATCTTACAAGAGTCTAGCTCCTCACTTCTAAAATGATCCTCTAATCTAGATATACAGCAACATACTGCGTATGATGGAATTGAAGTTTTCTCTGTCTAGGAGTACTGCAGCGGTTGAAAGGGGCTTTTTTCAGCAATTAACTTTAAAAAAAAAAAAAAAAAAAAAAAAAACATTACGTACTGGTATTAAACAAGTAGTGTTATGAACACAATTATGAACATCTACCTAAAACCCCTTTCAGATTTCTGTGCAGAAACCTCATATCATTGGCTTGATTGTGGAACTGGCAAGCGTCATATTTGATTCATTTAAAAAACGCAGTACCCTCGGATAAATTGACATTCCAGATAACTTGACTTTTGTCATTTAAATTATTTCATAAAAGAAATACTAGGTTACTATTAGTAACCCAGTATTACTTTTATTACTGTATAATGTATTCCTAGTATTTGTAATCATAGTAACTACTAATTCATTGTGCAATTTATAAATGTTTGTAATATGTGCAATAATGTTTGTAATAAATAAGAGAAAATTATATTTTTATTTATTTAGAAGTGACGGGTTAGTTTCAAAGGAGGACGGGTACATCGTTGTACAAGCCGTCCTCGAGTACGGGTAAAATTTCTGAATTTTTTCGAGCCCTGGACTGATCGTAAAAATACGGTTTCCAGTAGAACAAGAAAGTCCAGCATCACTGGCTACGGTCAGTAAGCGGGCGGGTGACCACTTTGATCAGGCTGTGTAGGGCCCGAGGGTGCGCTGTATCAGTCTTCGTTAAACTGTACTACCGTAAATTGCTCGACTTCGGACTACCAAAGCAGGGAGTCATCCTCTCTGCAGAAGATCAAAATTCCGAAGTCATGTCTTCTGTTCATCCTCGGGGATGTTTCCCAGACCGTTGCCTATAACCCATTGTGCAGTTCTAGTGCGACGTAAATAAAGTACCTACCGATCTTATTACAGTAAAAGATACATTTTACAGTAACAGATGCTGTGACTTTCTTGCGTGAGTATGGGAGAAGAATTCTTATTTGCTTATTTTTGCTGAAAAGGGGTTACATTCTTATGTAAGTTGCTGTTGTTGTAGTTCGCTCTAGAGCAAGCAATTGGCTATTGGCGACGGCCGCCTCATCGCCACAAAATTTTGAAAAATGAAGGCAAATTTTTAAGTAATTAAACTTCACACTTACCTTATTTTAATAGAAAGAGAGACTTTATTTTACCTCTTAAACATACAAATGACAAAAGCATTACTGTATGTAATAATTTTTTGTCTCAAATTTTGACATATGTTTTCTGGATTCTAGTGTCGCTCTAGTAAATCTATCCCTGTTCAGCGGCCCAACTGTTTTTCCCGAAGCTGCAGTAACTAGTTTCACAATCCGCTCCACTGCTTGTGTGTGTGAAGGAAATTTAATTAAGTCTCAGCAGTCCATTGGCATACCGTCCTTTATCATCTTCAGAAGTTCTTGAGAACTGATCTCTCTGAGAACGGGAGGCGATGTCACATAACAAGCTTGCCAATCAATGAGATCTACATAGTCTTCTGCTTCAAAGTTAAGAGCAGGAATAACGAATCCGCGAACACAATTTCTTTCTGTGCTAACTTCTCTTGCCTTAATAATCCGCCGAGCCACAAGGGTCCTAATATGGCACCTCTCATCCGTTAAGCCATCCGAAGCCAAAAGTATGTTTTCTGGAGCTTCAAAGTAAGCATTGCGAGAAATAATTGGTTTGATTACGTCATGATACTTTTTAGGCAAGTAGCGAGAGGAATTGATGAAATGCCCCAGGTGTCTAGTACCGTCTTTTATGGAATAATGAATCTTTATTCGGAACCATAAGGGTGCGTAGACTCTTAGAATGAATACAACAAAAGTTAGCAACTCGTTTGATTGTTAGCAATGTAGATATATATAACTTCAGTATTCGATTAGCAGTTGTTAGCCAGCGAGCCAAATTCAATGTTCCTGGTTCCCGGTTAGCTAGATCTGAACAACAAACGCCAGAGCTAATGGCGGTGCAAATGTTTAATAAGTATTTCGGATCTGAACTGAGAGCTGTGGAATCACCCTATCTGGCATCTCGCATTCAATACTATTAAAAGCAACAATTGAAAGCTTTTCGCATCCTTTGAGATTCCGTCCAATGTCTCCAGTGTAAGATGTGGGGCCAGGTGACTTGCCTTCAATGGACTCAAATAGGTCTCGTAATGGCAACTCATTGAAATGAAGTAAGCAGATAATACATTGTACTGGTCTCTGAAGTTTCAATTCAAACCTGCGAATTACACCATTAAACACTCCTGTGTTCACTACAGTGCCGTCACACTCGAGAACAAAAAGGTTATTAAAATCATCCAATAAATCACCTGTTACATATTCGTAAATGCCATTAGATATATGAAGACTAGATCCACTTACATGCGTAACATGTCCCGTGTACGTAGAATCAGATTCCGATGGAATACAGTAATGAGCTTCTACAATTGTTCTTTGGAACTGATTGCCCTCGTGTGTTTCTGATGTTAAAGTTTTGTCATGTCCATCAAAATAAAGGTCATATATAGTGGAACGATTTTCATTTGATTTTGAGACAATTTCTTTGTAAATTCTCGATTTTTCCATCCATATTTTATTTTTGTCTGTAACGAGGCTGATATCTGATTCCGATATTAAACCCAAATCTTTCATAACACTCGATGCAATAGCAGCTGTGGCTCTGTTGGATACACCATATCTTTGACTGACAAGAACTGTGTTATCCAGTTTTAGACGCATTTAATTACTCCTTGTGGGCTGCTGGAGTAAGACGCGTGTTTGGTGCCCACTTTGTCTTCCTCCGCTGCTATCTCCATCGCATATTATATTTCATTTTTCATTTCATTCTGTACTGAATAGCTTGACGCAGAAGCTCATGTCCCTTTCTGGAGTCGTTTTGATTCTGGAACATCAACACTTCCAATAAACATTTTTCTTTCCGTTCTTTGGTCAATGAGGAACACCTGCTCAATTGCAGGAACTTTGCTTTCCTTCGGGCAGACATACTCCTAAAAAAAATCGTGCATTTACAGGCAATAGTTTTTTGCACCTTCCGTTTTAAAGTTCTCAAAATTTTTCAGAGCAGTCTCACTTTTTTCCACACATTTTATATATTTTTCATTATCGATCGATATTTTCCATGGTACGCGTGTATCATGTCACAAATACGTTTATGTGAAACTAAAGGAATGGATGCATAGAAGCGATTTTGGCATTTCTAATATTTACCAATATCCCTTATTAGAAAATTGCGACGAAATACACAAAACCACAAGAGAAATTCCTTAAACGACTGCAGTGCAAGCGTAAAGACTGCAAACTAATTGAACGGATACTGCTTTAAGCCAGTTAAAACCAGTTGCGACTCGCAGATGCTTGTGGCGCAGGCCTACTGCGATTAGTCGAAATTTCCAAAATTAGATGCTGATGAGGCGGCAGAAGATATTAATCTGTAATTCTAAAATTTTTATAGTTGTTGTTTTTAAAATATTGTAACTTTTAAGTGCTACCCCAAACCGATCAACGAAATCTGTGGTTATGTATTAATTTTTGTATTTTAATCATTTTTAGTCCAATTTTTGGAACTTTAGGCCCACTGAGGTAACAGAAGATATCAACCCAGATTCGTCTAACACTGATGATATTTTGTGTCAGCACTGTCGGTACAAGCCGAGTGCGGAATTCGTATCGACCAGCCGTCGCTGGCATTCGATACCGGTTCACTTCATTGGAAGTCGAACGCTCTATTTCCTGAGCCACTACGGCTCCATCGTAGTCTATTGCATTTTGTGACTTCAACAATATCAAGTCATGTATTTTTGGTTAATTTCAGAATTAAACAAGGATCGAGTATTGTCATGGATAAAATATTTTTAAGATTTTCCGATCAAAGATGAATGATTTATTTTCGTGTAACTTGGTTATTGCTACTTATGAATAATGAATAGAAGAGCGTTCAACTCTAATAATATCTAGTATTTTGCTCGCATTCCAGTGAGTTTATTTTATTTTGCAACAGACGTTGAACAGCCGACCCAATTTTTAGGGTTAGTGAGTTTATTGCAGTTACTCTAGAAGTGTCTCAGTGAAGAAATTGATCAAAGATGTGCATTTTATTTTACAACCGTCGTTGAACGGCCGACCCAATTCTGAGTTTATGACTACTAATGTTCAACTCCGTAGCCTTGTAATTTTGAACCCAATCCAGAAGACAAGGAAACTTCTAGATCAAGTATTGGGAGAAATTTGCTTCCGTGAAGGACTTTTCAATGGAACTAACCGGCATTTGCGCTACATGGAGAAGAAAACCACGAAAACCTCTCTCGATTAGCCTGACGGCAAGGGGACTTTAACCCATGATCTGTCTACCACTGAAGATATTTTACGTCAGCGCTGTTGTCGGTGCAAGCCGGGTACGGAATTTGCATCGCTGGGATTCGAACTCCTATGACTTCATTGGAAGGCGAACGCTCTATCAAAGATATATGCAGGATGTCTGTAAAAACAACCTTTCATAAATATTTTTAGAATCCATGTAAAAAATAAAGCCATAATGTTTTCTTAGGCAAATGATCCATTAACTGTTGCTCTAAAACTGGACCTGGGTAAAAAAAAAAGGGGGTGGCCACAAGTAGGAAATTATGATTATAATAATCAGTAAAGCGGCATTTTTATTTATTTGTATGCTACATTTCGGGAACTTTTTAGGCGAATCAAAAACGTTTTACAGTTTGTTTATTGAAAGAAAAGTCCGTTTCGAAGAGCCACAAAAAACCGTTACATAATAACTGTGAATGAAATAGGTTGAATAGTTCTTGAGAAATTAAAACTTAAATTGTGACTTTTCGATATTTTGAAACTATATGACCGATTTCGTTCAAATTTTGCAATTTGTCATTAAAATCATCTAGTTAGAAAAGATGCAAAAATGCATCTTACAGTATCACTAGAAATATTTTATAGTTTTGATTACATAGTATTTGGTAGTCTGGGCGACCACAATTACATGATTACAATTTATGCGCAATATAAAAATAAACGATAAAACTTTTTTATACACACAGAGAGTAATAAAATTTGCTTATAACTTTCTGAGTTGTAGTAGCAAATTTTTTAGTGGGGAAATTTCAACATTTTCTATACATTCATATGTGAATTGCAAAAAGGTGCAATGCATTGTTAAAAGGTTCTTTTTGAATTTACTCTTTCAAAAAGAGTTATAAGTAAATGAATTCTAGGCCTTTGGAATTTGGTGTCAAATAAATTAAGCATCAAGAAATTGTACTAAACTCAGAACTTTTACTTTTTAACTAAATTTTAAGTCTATGAAAAATAAACAAAATTTGCAAGAAATAAAAAAAATTTAAAATTAATAAAAAAAGTGCAAATTTGTTTTACAAAATAGAGCAATTTTATTAATTAAAAAAAATTAGGGTGTTTGCTGTTACCTCGCGTACCTCCACTCGCAAAGTATATGTACTAGTAAAGTGCAAACAGCCTTAATTCTTTTTTTTTTTTCCTTTGGTTTAAAAAAAAAAAAAAAGAATTGCTGAATCGATTTTTAACAGTTCTTTCTGGAGAATCGATTTGAAGGAAAATATTTAGCTAAATGAATTGAATCGATCGGCACACGTCCAGTATGAGTAGCTACTGATGATCTAGATGAGAGCGCCTCCTCACGGAGTTAATTGACTAATTCTTAGCATTTATATTTCCTGTTGAAGTTAGCTCTGAAGCCTTGAACCGTTATACCAATTGTCGACAAGAAAATTTATGTAAATTTTTGTTTCCAAAATTAATAATTAAAATTAAAAATAAGAAAATAATGAAAAAATTAAGAAAAAAATCATTTTCGCCAAGTTTTAACAATTGTGTTTTAGATTATAGATAGTTTTTGCTACACCCGATCATTTCATTGAACCGCTGTCACAGCGTACTTAAAAGTCTATTTTTTTTAACAAAAAAGTGCATCAATGAGTCCTGGGAAAAGAGAACAAAAGTATGCACTTTTAATGTTATTACCTGAATCATTGAGATATACTCTGATGAAATATCGGCACATCTTTGCTGAAAAGTTATTCTTCCACAGTGTGCCTGATTCTTCCGAGACGACGTCTACAGTTCTTCTTAAGAAATGTCTCTTATTTCGGGCGCTCGTGAAGCAAGCTAAAAGTACATCTTCAAAGCATTTGTAATCTTCGAATGCTCCTAAAAGGAAGAAATACAAGTTTAAAAAAATCATTAAATACATATAGGGTCGTAATTGAATTCAGCTAAGAAAAACAGCTAATGGAATCTTTCTCACTCATCATTGAAAATCTCATCAGGACAATTGTCTCAACAAAAACTTTGAAGCCTACTCAAAATAAAGTGAAAAAATTTATTTTAATAGAGAATTAAATATTAAAAAAAATTTAAATAGTTATATTTTTGTTTGTTGCTCTTTCCGGTAGCTTTTCATCATGTGACCAATTTTATAGTTAGAAGAGAAACACATATAGGTAACCTCTCTCCTTTAATACACTCATGTCCATAAATTAAGGATAATTCAGAATCACTGGAAAATTGAACTGTAACGTAAAACCTTTACTTGGATAATCATCACGCACATATTCAAGAATGATATGCAACGTACAAAAAGTCACACGATGACGCTTGTAGTTAGTCAAAATGATGAGAGTGTACAAGTATGTAAGGAATGGTGTAGTGGAAAAGATGTAAAATTGTTCACAAGTTTTCTGTTATTTTTTATAACCGTCGTTGAACAGCCGACCCAATTTTTTGAGTTTCGAATACGAATGTTCAACCCCGTAGCGTTGTAATTTTGAATCCAATCCAGAAGACAAAGGAACTTCTGAATCAAGTATTTGGAAAAAAATGTCCTTTAGGAGAATGAGAAATTTGCCGCAGTGGAGAACTTTTTGATGGAACTAACCAGCATTTGCGTTACACGGAGAGGAAAAGCACGGAAATCTACAAGATGACTCAACGATACTCAGCTTGCCTGGGTGTTGTACGGACTGTATTTCATCAAATGAGAGACATAAAATGCATAAACCATCATACCAACCATGTAATATTAAGTTTTTGTGAAGGAGATATTTTTCGTAATTGCTACAGGGAACAAAAATCGTAGTTATTATAATTGGTATCACACATACATCATCCTTTCTGTTCTTTACCTTTGCTTAATAAATGGACTTAATGAATAAGTCACGTTTGTTTTGTTTCTGAACCTTTATTTATCAGATATGGCATTATCCTTCATTGATGAACACCAGTGTATTATAAATGAGATACAACGGAACTAGTTTGAAACTATTAAAACTTAAAACGTAAAGAAAAGCTTATTTAAGAAAATTTTAAAATCTCTCGCTGTGCTACTCGCTTCTCTTCTCATTTTATCAATTGCTTGGAGACTTACGTATGTAAAATGTTAATGTCATAATTGGATACCTAGAAGCGGCGTCATCGCGAGTATCGATTCTGATTGGCTGTTAAAACGTGGCATTCGTTTAATTAGCAACTGTTCTTTCCATTCTATTTTGAGTAAGCCTAGACCGTTAAATATAAATTCGATATGCGATCTCGTATTTTGTAATATTCTCGTGACAAATGTATTCTTGTAAATTAATGAAATATGTAATTAATGCATAGCAAAACAAAAGAAATGAGCTAGTTATTTTCCTTTATTCACTATAAGAACCCGACAATAAAACAAGCTCCTGACAGCTGCAATGTTAAACACGATATTTTATTTTTTAATAAATAAACATCTGGCGCTGAAGTTAAATTTCAAGTGATTGTGTATCAGCTGTCTTTTTCCTCTCGAGTTGAGAGAATATCATTGAGCATTGCTTTATTTGGCAAAAATTCACAAACAATTTATTTAAATTTTATTATTACCTCAACCATTAAACGCAAATCTCCATTGTCAACATTAAGGCCTAGAGATTTGGTAAACTGTTATTTAACATGTATAAGGTAATTTTATTTATTTATTACTTAGGAGATGTTAAAAATGATTAGAATTAAAAATGGAAATAATCAGGATAAAGTGGAATTTACCAAGTAGTTTTTTAATATTGAAATCAACAAGCGGTAGATCAACGCAATTTTTATTTTTTGTCTTATTTTAGTGACCTATATGGTTTTTCCAATTTTCAGAAACGGAGAAAACTACCTTCTGCGGTACACATCGGTTATAGGTACCATGAAGCCAAGTTCGCCAAAACGTAAGAACAATGGCATATTCTGATTACAAACACACATAGGTGTTAGTAATCTGAACACTTATGAACAATCTATGCATCAGTTACAGTAACATCAAATATAGTGCATCAAATACAACAATATCGCGACCATAAAAGATAACAATACATATCGAATACGATAATATTGCATTCATTTTGGATAACTATAAATATCGAATAAGTTGCTATAATGATCAATATCGATAACATTTCAAAAAGATAATATCGCAATTATACGCAAGGACAATTATTGAGTGTGATATGATTGTGAGTGTTGATAAATTTTATTTCATTAACGAATATATTGGACTATGTAAAAAGAAAATATCGTGATATATTGATAATTATTGATATTTTTGACAATACATTGTGACATCGTGATACTAAAATTCATTTTTGTCGATTATGCGGACCTATGTTCGTGCTGGCAACAACTCAAAAATAAAATAAAAAACAGTCGGCAACAAATGATTTCAACAACAACAACCGATCAATACCCACTTTTTCAACATAGTGTGGGATATCTTAATAAAGTAAAATAATTCTTCAAAACGAAATAAACTTACCTACATTTTTCAATGCCAACTTCACGAGGCTATTATCCTCATACAAAATGCCTGTTTGTAAAAACAAAAAGACATCGAAAGAATTTTTGAGTGGAAATTTCTTAATTTCATTAATAGTTTTCATAGCTTTTTGCCTGTCATTTATCTCTAAAGAACAAAAACATATTCTTTGTTTCAGATTATGGTGAACTGTATTCATTTTCATGTTCGCTACTTCCATGATAATTAAGCACTTATCGTATATAGACACGTATTCTCGGGCATGTTTTTTCATATTTTGATTGGAAGAATGAGCCAAAATTATTTTAAAAACCTCATAAATACAAGAAGTCGGTGTTTCACTTCGTCTTGCAAGTTCTGATAACTCTCCAAGAACATCAAATGCTTCTTTCAGATTATTATTATCAATATGGATTTTTAGTTCTGTGCTTATCAGATACGATTTCTCTTTCATGTCAAGGCGATTTCGTCTGAATCTTTTCAAAGCGTCTGAGATCAAATATCCGTAATTCTGAGCGCACAGCTGTTCAGTAACGTATAATATAAAATCAGCTGAAATTACCGGAAGATTCTCAATATTGTTCAAGATTTCTTTTAAATCAAAGCCAGCTAGAAGCGCCACTTTGACCTTCCAAGCAACGCAAAGCATTGAGGGCTCTTCGCTATAAATTTCACCTAAAGTTTCCAAGCATTGTTGAAATTTTCCCTCAGACTCTGTATGAAAATGAACTACAACTAGAAGATAAAGCAGAGATACTTTAATTTGCTTTGTAGTGGAATTTGCAAGATCTTTTGCACCTTTCAAAAGTTCCAAAACTTCAGCATAGCGCTCTGTTTTTATGCACTTTATAGCAATGTTGTAACAGAGATGCAGAAAGTATTGCAAGTAAAGGGGATAACTTAAAATTTGTTGAGTAATTCTCAATAATGCGGGAATGCATTCGTTTAGGATGTTCAGTTTTTCATTACTTTCAATGCGAAACAATTCTAGGATTAAAAAATTTCTACTAAAAAATTTTTAAAATATTCTTTTGTTTCCATGTCAGACATCGTCAAACTAATTATACAGTTACACTTTTCGTTATAGAAAAGAGCTTTTTCAATAAAACCGTGTTCGTTACAAGAGTTTATAAGTTTGCAGCCCATATTTAAAATGCTTATAACTGCATCATCAAACTCAGAGTTATATTCTTTAAATTTATCCAACTTTCCCAACCTGAGAAAAAATAATAGTTCTAAAATCTTACTTAATTTCCCTCTAGAAATATTTTCATTCACTTCCGAAGACAGCATAGTTTGACACCATTCATGAACATCTTCGTTAACTGAGCAGTTTTCTAATAAATTTTCGCATGAATATTCTAAGTTATCTTTAAAAGGATTCTGAATTTCTTCAAAATATTTTAAGTATTTTATGAGCTCTTGTACTGTCGAAAAATCAGATACTGTTATAAACTTACCCATTTTTTCGTCGATTATATTTATAAAAGAATTTTAAAAAGCAGAGAAACTGTTTACACATGATATCAAATTTTTAAAAAAATCGTTTGGAGGTAATAAAAAAAATAATTTAAAAAAAAAAAGAGTTTAACATCGTTTTGAATTATAATTCCATTATTTTATAGGAAAAAAAATTTTAATGAGTAAAATTGATCCGAATTGTATTTTTAAAGGATAGTTTTAACTCATACTATATATGCATGTAAATTTTTAGCTTAGTATGTAGAATTAGGTACTTGCACTTCAAGAAGAAGACAACCATTTCCCATGCAAGTGACCTATGAAAAGTCAGCACCAGCTAATCTTTATCAGCAATATGAAGTATTAAAATCGTGCTAAGTTTCTCTACACAACTTAGAATGTTAATTAACTTAAAGTTAATTAAATGCAGAGCCGCACAGCACATCGAATTTGTTGAAATATAATTATTTCTTGTCTATTTCCTTAACCTAACATAGATTTATTATTTGTCAATGCATTTCACAGCAACCGTGATATACAGGGTGCCTCAGTTAAACGTTTCAGAACTCCTAAGAGGGGTAGGGTGCATCCTGACGACTCGAAATCATATAGCAATGCGGGTTCGGAAATGCTTTCCTGAAGCGGTGATGTACACAGAAGCACCATAAAGAAAAGAGACCATAAGTGAAAAATCGCTATAATAATACATTGAAAAGATTATATGGCCTCCTCGGTCACCCGACCTATCATGTCTTGATTTCTGGGGTCATATGAAAACACTGGTTTAGGACAGCCCTGTTGATAATGCTGGTTAAAAGAATCGCAGTAGCTGCCGGCGAGATATGCCTGGAGTATTGCGGAATGTTTGAATGTCCATACGCCGGAGACGTGAGGTGTACATTGTAGCCGGTGGCAGAAACTTCGAACACTTACTTTGACCCATGTACCATATAATTTTTTCAATGTATTATTAAAACGATTTTTCATTTACGGTCTCTTCTCTTTATGGTGCTTCTGTGTACATCACCGCTTCAGGAAAGCATTTCCGACCCCGCATTGCTATATGATTTCGAGTCGTCAGGATGTACCCTACCCCTCGTAGGAGTTCTGAAACGTTTAACTGAGACACCCTGTATTTTCGTTTTCTTTACCTGGCAACTTTGATGCATAGTAAATTTGTTCATGTTCTGCATAGCTTCATGCCTGTCTTTGTATAAATATAAAGATAAAAGAATTAAAATCTTTGTGAAAAAATATAGAATATGTCGCTTAAGAAAATTGGTACTTGACGGGCTTGGCTTACTCAAAATAGAATGGAAAGAGCAGTTGCTAATGAAAACAGACCAATCAGAATCGAGATACCCACACTATATCACTTGCTGGTATCCCAAGGATGAGGATCAATTTCGTGGCAGAAGCGTGACGTCTCAATGGGGGGGGGGACTAGTATTAATAATGGTGCGATTGTTTTACAATTGAAACGGTTATTAAACGGATTGTTATAAACTTGATATAAGTTTAGCGAAACTATCGGTTGCATGTAATGCACAAAACATTTAATATTTGCTCTATTTGTATGTAAACAGCTAAAAGAAGAAAAGACAATAAATAACTATAGTTCTAATGATCGAATTTTCACTTACAAGGCTTGAAAGTTAACATTTGATCATTTAGATTAGAAATAATTCTTAATAATACCTCAGTGAAGACCTTAAAAAGTTCTTTTTCATTCACGACATTAAATTAAGTCTCTCTCTTTAATATGTATAAATTTGGATATCAGCCAGTCAAAACGCGGAGAGAAGGTAACAGTCGTATTTTCCATATTTAAAATTCGTAAGAACTATTCGATCACTTTCATTCCTATCTTGGATATATAATTTAAAACTGTATGGTTAATAAGATTTTTAAAAAATTAGATATTAAATAATAAAAAATATATTTTTTCATTATATTATCTTTTCCTTTTATTATTTTTTTCCTTCTTTTTTTTCGACTTTCTAAATACTAGTACTTTAGAAAACCCTCGTAATAAGCTGGGGAAAAGGGGAAAAAAACATTTGCTGTATTTAAATGCAATAAAAGCAACATTTAACCCAAAAGAACAATAAAATGTATTATTTTTAATTTCAGAATTACATCAAAGTTATAAACAATTTCCAGTATTATTTAATTAATAGAGCATTAAACAACCCATAATAGTTTAATATAGAAAAAAATTTTATGAGAGGGGTGAGATTGGGTACCTCGATTGTGTTGAAATTAGTTCTGTTTCCTGGTGAACAAACTCTGAATTACACCAAACTAGTCGAGATGTAGGATGTACCATACATATTGGCGTGTTGTTTTTAATTCAAAGTGTCTGTGTAGATAAGTTTGCTATGTCAATTCTGTAATGTTAAGTATTTAAACTAGCCTTATTCATTAGTAGCAATCACCAAGTTACATGATAATAAATTATTCGACTTTGATCGCAAAATCTGAAAAATTTTTGATCCATGGCAATACTCTATCCTTGTTTAATTCTGAAATTAACCAAAAATACAAGCAACCTGATATTGTTTAAGTCACAAAATGCAATAGACTACGATAGAGCCGTACGGGCTCAGGTTATAGGAGTTGAACTTCCAATGAGGTGAACTGGGTTCGAATCACAGTGATGGCAGGTCAATACGAATACCGCACTCGGCTCGCTCCGAGCACAGTCCTAACACAAAATATCCTCAGTCGTAGACGAATCATGGGTTAGAGTCCCCTTTTCGTCAAACTAGACGTGGGAGGTTTTCGTGATTTTCCTTACCATGTAACGCAAACGCGGGCTAGTTCCATCAAAAAGTTCTCACGAAGGTAAATTTCTCCCAATACTTGATCTAGAAGTTTCCTTGTCTTCTGGATTGGGTTCAAAATTACAAGGCTACGGAGTTGAACATTAGTAGTCAAACTGGGTCGGCCGTTCAACGACGGTTATAAAATAAAATAGACTACGATGGCTCGGACATCATTCTGATTACAGTAAAAAAAGTTCTCTTTTACTGACCCATCGGAAACAGAAAACGAGGAAGACAACCAACCAGGTACTGCTACACCAATGAGGAAGACCATCAACTTGAAGAAAGACTTTCATATTATATTATAGTTAATAAGGGAAACTAAAAGAGTTGTAGATAGGACCAGATGGCAAAGACTACCAGAGACGGCCTTGTTCTGTTACAGGCTGTAGTGCGATGAAAGAAGTATTTATTGGTCATTGCAGTTATAAAAATTATTTTTAGTCCAGTTTATTAAACGTTTACACGATTCATATCCTAAGAAATCTGTAAGGATATAGTCCAACAGTAGGTAGCACTGTTCTGTTTCGTTTTCGATAACGTCTGCTATATTACCCGATCTTGCTCCACTCTCTTTTGATACTTAACTATCTTGGGGTCACGTTAGCTGCAGTACATCGGAGGACTACTAAAAAACGTTTTACTAGCTTCAGGACTAAATTTATTGCAGGCCTCTTCTTCAACGCACAAAAGAGTTGCAGATTGTCAATATATTTGCTGTAATTTAATAATTAATAAATTAATTAATAATAAATTTATTAATAAAAAAATAATTAATAATAAATAAATTAATTTATAATAAATAATTTTCTGTATAAAAACGAATTAAAAATTAATATTTTTTGTAAGGAATTTTGGTACAAACTTTACTTCATCACTTGTAATCGTATACATAATTTTCTTAAACTGTCATCTAAAATAGAAATAATCTACTACTCTTATTCATAGTTTGTAGTGTACTGCGCTACTTTTTCAGAAAAGTAGTGCAGTGAGTGGTGCAATACAAAAAGACAGTAGTTTGCAGTGATTCCTGGCAACTACTTTGCTGTGAACTTTTGAAAATATGAACTTTAGTTAAAAGAAACAAGATTCGAATGCCACAAATTTTTCGAATTTGATGGGTACAAAATTTTCGCGGTTCCGTCAATGGATGCAATGAAAATGACCCCGTGGCCGCAGCTGAGCGTTAGCAAAAATTAAATTACGTCACGTATAACTAATATTTAAACGAGCCATAACGAAAAATAGGTAATAAATTCCCTTTGGACACACTTTCACATGCGAATGCACACTTGTGAAACATTGATGTTATTTCAAAGGAAGGGAACATATTTTCGATATTTTCAATATCTTAGAGAAAATATAAGGCCATTAAACCATTGCAAGTATTTGATAATTTGGCATTTCTTAAGTTAAAAGTTGAAGATTAAATAAACAAATTTAAAAAAAAAAAAAAAAAACTGGAAGAAACTGGCTCATGTTAACATGAATAAATATTTCTTAATTATGTCCGTTTATTTAACGTAAACCGATTTCTTATTCAAAACCATTTTGTGCATAGGTGTAAATTAAGTTCACCAACAAAGTTCGTCTCCTTAAAATAGTGAAGTAGTAGTTTAATAAATACCAAAGTAGTTTGTAGTTAACTACATTTGCAACAAAGTAGTTGTAGTAAACTATAAAAATAATGTAATTTATACCCATTCTTACCCCACCAGTAGAACAAGGCCGGGTTAACTGTTTCTAGTAAAAAATCATTTATAAAAAGAGTCTGACCTTTCAGGAATGATATATTACAAACTAAATAATGAATATCATTATTAATTAAATCTAACAGTTTCTAGGTTAAACATGAATTAGCTCCAACCGGCCTTCGAATCCTCGCTACCCGGTCTTACCCTACTTTCTGCATACATAAAACAACCATATCAGTGACTTACCGCAAATCAAGTTATGCGGAATTAACAAATATGAATATACAATTTTATATAATTATGTTAATTAGCTCTATTTAACTTATGAACAAAGAATTTTTTTAAGTTTATTATAATTTGAACACAAGCCATGCCTGAAAGAAAAAAAATTTTTTTAATAATTAATTTTCAGTCACATGCATTCTAGATATATCTATCTTATTTTAAATCCTTTTTTATCAACTAAAACTAATATGAAAAATAGAATATGGTTTTATCATAATAAATTAATCGTTGACATGAGCATTCACCGAAAAAAAGTAGCCAATTCAAACTTTTAGATGTAAAAAATTACATATGAAAATAATTATAAAATCACAGATATTTTTATTCATATCATCTAATTTGAAATATTTTTTGATCAACTATATAATCAGTCATCTAAAATAAAGTATGGTTTTATGAAAATGAGTGACACTTGCACATAAAATCAAAGTGAGTGATTAGGTTTGCTTTGATCATTCTTTGACTGATACGCAAGAATTTCTATCTCTTAAACGAACAAAAAAAAAGGCTATTAGAACAAAAATTATATAAATTGCTTAAAAAATCATTGGAGCCTATCAAAACTTAACAAAAGGGAAATGATGAACTTTTATGAGGATACCTTCACAATGTTTAAAAAAAAATCAACTAAAATTACTAATTTAATAAATTTAATTAGTTTGAGTTTAAAAAAAAATTAAACTTGGTTTAAAAACTTTATAAATAACTATTCAAAACATATTTCAGTGAAAGAAAATCAAAATCAACAACAAAAATTCCTAAAAATGAAAAAATATAGGACTTAATGGCATTTTCTTCAAAAATATAGGAAAAATAGCGCATCTGAGAGGCCTGCTACAACGTCATTGTATATGCACTAATATTAAGCATATATTAATAAGGCATAGTAGATAGGAAAATTCAGTACAATAGTACTACATTAATATTTGTACAAAAGCTTGTTGCTTAGAGCAACAGCTCCCAACCAGTGGATGCCACTGATCAGTAGCGGCTAAAAACCAAGACAAATCTTTTCATCAAAGACAGTTTTTCGGGAGGGACAATTCACTGTTCCTAGCCAGATGTGGTTTTGCTCAATAATTTACACAATTCTTGTACAGTATTATATCTTTTACTAAATATTGACGCACGTGTACATTATATATACGTTACTTTGAATGACCAAAATTGGTGGTTGTTGACAATCACAGTCTCTATGGTAAATGTCCGAAATATAAACTAGGTCAAGTAAATGCCACTGCCCAGTATGCATTTGCCTAGAGTGATGTGTTTTAAAGTGCCACTGCCCGGTGTACATTTAACTGATACTCCGAACACTGATGTTTCTCCTAACCTATCCTCAGCAGATATTAAAATATCGAATAAATATAATAATATAAAACGAATAAATTAATATCAAATATGGTATAACAAATATTTTGGACATTCACCAAAGCAACATTTGTTGACAAATATATATACCCACATTACATATTTAGTAGCTAATATACCTCAAGCTAAGTTTTGTTTTTTTTACAAAATTGATGGCTTGTACATACATTTAAATAGGTTGGGAACATCTGATTGAAAGATATCATTAGCATTTTTGTGTAAATGAAGTTCCCATATTTGGAACACACAGGACAAGACAATACTTTTTAACAAAATAAGCTCTCTTTTCAACTTGATCACTAAAAAGAGTTTTTTTTTTTTTTTCTTCACCAGAAGACTCTAAGGTGGTCACAAATACTTGCCAGAAAATTTCCAGACTTTTACAAAATGATTTTAATTAATTTCCTCATTTTTTAAACCTATTGGCTAAATTTTACTGTTAAATTTTCAACAATGCCTAATTCTTTATCATGAAACAATACAAAACACTTATATGTGTCATAAGAGTTGAAAATCAAAAAGAGAGAAAAAAAGTGTTCAAAAAATTGGTGCAAGATAAATTCTTTTGGAAAAATATTAGACTTCTTAGTAAATCAAACATAAAATTATTCATTTCCCTTGAGTTTTGGGGTATTTCAGTTTAACTTCCTAACATTTTCCTGACTTTCTGTATAGATAAAATTCCCTGTTCTTCATTGATTTAGCTTCTCTGTAACCACCAATAACATTTAAAGAATTATCCCCTCTCTTCTTTAGAGCCAAAGATATTAAATTGATTGTGTAATATAAATAAAAATAATAAATAAAAAAGCAAATTATATTAGCTGTAGAAATTAGTTTATTAAAAGGATGATTTACAAATTCCAATACAGAGTTATCCATATCATTTAAAAGAACTCATCAAATGCAGACCCTTTAAAATATTTAGACCTACATTGTCACATGTATTTCAATGATATGAAATAAACACCATAAGTAATCGAAATCAACACCTTCATTTTTTTTTTTCTTACACAACAACATGCTTAATCATTGCAATCTCATTGCATTAAAAAATAAAAAGATGCATTATAAAAATATTTCAGAGGTGTAATGAAACAATATTGTATCTAGAAATATGAAACATTAGTGCTACACGATTCCCCTTAAGACAAAGCCTTCATTCCCAGTGACGTAAGCAGATACATATCTCATTCCCTTTCAAAATGTCAGTTAAAAATTATATTCTTTTTAAATACTAACTTTCTTAACAGGACAAATCATGTTTATTCGAATCACTCATTTATTGAAAAAAAAAAAAAGTTTTTTCTTGATGTTAGCAATAATACTTTTCAAATGTGATTAATACTTTTACTGTCAAACTCGTTTACAGTGAGGGTATTTTTTACAAAAAAGTAACTTTAATGTTAACAAAAGCTTATATAAAACTCAGATGTTAAGTACATAACTAACAAGGAAATTTTTCATAGATTCCTTGAAAACTATTTTTTTTAAGATTATTAAGCAATCGAAAAAGAATATTTATATAACATTGGACATTTCAAAGCGCTGTTATGTAGTCAGATTCTACTTCCCTCCTCTCCCATGTTAACCTATAGATATATGAACATCAATTCTACAATTATTAAGTAACAAATTAATTACATTAAAATAGTTTTTGTTTCATTTTATTCATTAAAATATATTTTATGAAGCTTAGTTGCACAAGTTTTAATTTTTTGGATGTAAGTATCTTTTAAACTTTGCCAAACTGTACCAAAGCAGCAATTACAGTTTAAATAAATCTTATAAAAAGACTTAACACCTAAACAATAAATACCTGATAACTAAGCACATGTTAAAATACTTGAATGAATATAACAAAACGAAAAATTGATATTTTAAAATCATAATTAGTGACTAGAGGATTAGGAATTCATATAATTATTCATTGGTTAACATGGAAGGTGAGGAAAAAAGAATCTCTCTCCAAGAAAATCTTTGGAAAAAAACTATTAATTTAAATTGTAAGCAGACAAGTAAAAATAAAGTGAAAATATGAGACCTCCCATTTATTTTGCCATGAATCACATAAACAGTTAAGTCACATATAGCTAGACAATGAGTGAATAACAAATTGTGGACAATGCAATGACTATTAGATGTTACTCAATGTCTGAGTGTATGCTCTTGCCCAATTGTTTGTGAATCATAACTTAAGCTTTTGAGTTGCTTTCAATTTATCAACAAATATCTTTATGAAGATTAAGTTAAACCTTTGTCAATCACCAAAGAATGGTAAAGAGTTTATGTATGAAAATTTTTAGCGTTTTCAATTTCCTTTTTATGTATTATGGCTTTTTATTTTTGAAAACTTCAGATGACATGGTTGAACAGACTGGCCCTAATTTAACAAGCCTATTTCCTCAATCGCTGTGTTCTTATTATAAAGGAGTTCAACTGTGATAAAAAGGTGAAAGCTGTTAGTCTCTTCCAAAGCAGCATTATCTATTCACCTTATTCTCAACAACGTTTCATGTTCTCCACAGTAGGAGGTAGTATTTGTTTTTCCTTCCGGTACAAGATTCAGGTAGAAGAATTTCTGCTGGTGTAAAATAAATTGCGTAAATCCGCATCTTAACGATCATGTAATTGCATATCAATTTCCGATAATTTCCCAAAGTAATTTTTTTTTATCTTTATATGATATTTTAAAACATGAGGAACACGTTTTTTCTCAAAAAACACGGCACAAAAATTAAATTAAGAAAAACTAAGTATTCCGAGTATATACAAACAAATCCAGAGCATCAAAAAAAGAAATAGTCCCTTTAATGCTATGACGTCAGAAGAGGACGACTTTCGGTAGCGTTTCTTTGCTTTTTTAGGATAGATGGTGAATATACATAAAAATCAGGTGAAATACATAATCATTGGACACTTAAATCAAAGATACAGTCTTCCCACATTAAGTTTTTGATTTCTTTGATTGTCTTCAGTATAGAATTAATAAGGGTCAATGGCATTGTTTTGTTTTAAAATCTTAATTATTCCAATTGAAAAGCTTGAAATTGAAATTAGCATTTCAAATAATATTTCTTTAATAAATAATATTTCTTTAATAAATAATATTTGCTTAATAAATATTATTTAATTATTATGGTATAACTCAACTATTCAACATTTTATGATAAATGTATTTAAATCGGTGTCTAAAACTAGGTGTTAACCATATTACAATTAGTAAATGCTTAAAAGTAAATAATACTTTTATAATAAACTGTAAAACCATGTCAGATCAACATATGTAATAAAAATAATGAATACAAAATTGTAAAACATCATTAAGAATTAACTTTTTGGACCATTACTAAATAATCTGTTGAGCAAAAATGAGTTTTATGAGTTTTTAAAATAACTAAAATTAAAAAGGAATTTTTAAAAAATTACAGAGAGAGTTAAAATCATAACTGAGCAAAATAAATTAAATGTGTTTATATTTTATAACAATAGAATTAGGAACTAAATCCGTGACATCAAGTTTGTGTTAATACAATAAAACTTTTTAATTTAGACGTAACTATTTATCACCAAAAAACAGTTTTGCGAGAAAAAATATGGGAGTCCCCAAAGTTTTTTTAAATATTAGTTTTAAATGAATCAGCAACTTAATATGGCTGCAAAGACACTTCTTTTAAAAATTATGTTGGGATTTCACTTAACAATAGAAAACGTAAAGATTACACAATTATCCACCTAGAAGTTTTGAATTTCAGTAGAATAGCCACAACCAGATGAATTTAAAACATTGCATTATCAGTTGAGTAAACCTAAACCTTAACAATTAAGAAAATAAAAAGAAATCTATCAAAATGTATAGAAATAAAAGAAGTTTGAAAAGTGACTAACTTCATAGAATTAAATTATGATGAAACTGAATTGAATCCAATCAAAGTATAAAAATAGAATTAAACCAACAATTAAGAGCAAAATTTAATTTAAAAACAATAAGTCAACATAGAAAAGAGCTAAAAAGCAACTAAAACCAAAATTTTCATAAATAAACAATATAGATAAAAACTGAATTAAAGTAACATTATAATATAGTTTACTCATTAAAAGGAGTAGGTTTAACTAAAATTAGTTAAGAGTCATTAAACTCCTAAATGGCTTGAAAATTAACAGATTAATAGTATTTTCATGTCATGTCATCTCAGTTTTTTTGTTTTTACAACAAAACTTGTTTACCTAATTTATTGTGATGAAAACGCCACTTAAAATTTAGTAAGTAAATTAATGTCCTCATGAAAGCTTTTGTACCTTTGAGAAAGACTATTTAATCCTTTAAATAATATTTCCAAGATATTTCCTAATTTAGTGCCAAGATAAAAAGTAAAAAATTTGTGGAATAAACAATGAATGGGGTGAACAATAAAAATAAGTATTCATAAATTCAATAAATGACAAACAGTTTTACAGTTCTTGGTGGGGTGAATCATAAGGAGCATCTTTATACTTTTCAGGAACTTCTTCATCTTCTGCTTTCTTCATATAAAATCCTTTCTTCAATAATAAATCACGACATTCAAGTTGAGTTCTCTCACTCAAAGGAATACGCTAGAATAGACAAAAGAAATAAGTGCTAATAGCTTATAATGAAATTATTATCTAAACAAATAGATTTTGTTGATATTTGCTACAGTTTCAATTGTTTTATTAAATAAAATCATGAAAGTTCTCTTTTCAACATAAGTATCTGCATACAATCAGGAATAAATTTTATTCTTCAATAGAAAAAACTCACAGGAATAGTAAGTTTCTTCCACAATGGAAAAAATAGGATCTTTTCAACCCAAGTGAAAAAACTTTTTTTACATTTTCATGGATTTCTAAGAGGTTCCAACTGATACCATTTTGTTCCAACTGATAGCACCTGGGTGAAGCAACCTTGATCACAGTCATAAAAAAATGTCTCAGTCAAACATTTCAAAAAGTAAAAGTCCCGTAAAATAGTCAAAATGTAATAATCACTTATTTCAGTCACTTATTTCAAAAATGAAATATCTTTAAAAACACATAAATTTTCACACTCTATTTTTTATTTGTTACCTTTAGATACTCTTTAGAAGTGAATTCAGTGAAATTTGACTTAGATATTTTTACAATTTCTTATATAATTTAAGTCAAATTTTAAAACTACAACTAAATTAACAAATCACATACTAATCATAATCACAATTAGAAATCAGATGTTATATTTACATATACAAACAGCATATTAATTTTCATAGTAGAAAACTGTAAAATATGATTAAAATTATCTCACTGCTCAAAATAACTCTTAGGAAATATATTAAAGTGTTATTTTTATAACAAATTTTATATTTTACTCATAAAAATATTATTATAAATAACACAAAGATAAATTCTAAAACATAAATTACTGAATTTTCCATTTATAATTTATTACCTCATATCTGATATAAGAGTTTCCAACTGATAGCATTTTTTATAGATTCTTAAATTTCAATATGATTTCTGAGCCCTATGGCAGAATTTCTTCTTTTTATTGGGCTTTCTTCGACAAACCTTTCTAGTACTAATACCTTTTCTGCAAGATACTTTTAATAACAACAAATATGCACAATCCTATTTGAAAGTAACAGAAGCATTGTGTTTTTATAAAAAAGATTTGTTTGGATAAAATAAAATTGTATATAATTTTCTTTAATCGAATATGTAATATATTTTTTATTCTAATATTAAGGACGATATTCTTGCATATTGAAGATGGGAAACACACATAGCAGTAACTACAAAAGAAAGAAAAAAAAAAAAAAAGATCAACGGTGAAGTCACATGAATCAGACTCTTAAAGGATTAACCAAATGTGAGTTTTGTCTCAAGATTCAATTGTTGTAATAAATAATATATTAGAAGCATCGGATTTTAAAAGCTAAGTAGAAATTAATCGCAAAAACTACTGAAAATCGATAGAATCAATGTATAAAATATTAAATATTTAAATGTGCAATTTGAATTTCCCATATTGACAGATATATATTGCGATAGTTAAAAACGATGTGAAAATCAATAACAACAACTGCCTAAAATACAATTGAAATACTACATGGAATTAACATACTATCAGCATAAATTGCATCCCAAAACGATTACATAAATGAATGATTCAAATTTTGAGTGTAGAAATAATATCACTTGAAAAATAATATCACTTGAAAAATAACCACAATTTTAATAACCCCATGGAAATTAGAAACTATCAATAAGCAGTTGAAATTTTTTTTTTTTTTTTTTTTCAAATTGAAAATTCATAGCAATACATGTCAAGAGAACCACATAGACTAACGAGGATATCTGTGCAAAGTGAGCATGTCGTCTTGAATCCACGATTCAAACTTTGCATGCCGTAATGATATCTGTATTTTTTTTTAAATCACGAGAATATTAATAATAATGGAGCAATGGAAGACATCCAAAAATAAATAAATAAATATAAATTTGTAGCAATAATTGCAGAAAAAATATCAAAACGATGGATATATATATATATATTTACGATGGGATCGGTGTGAGTCGTGAGCGATAAAGAGAATAGTTCAATGCGTGATTTAAAATTTTCTTCTGTGTAATGCATGAAAAATATCGGATCAATTTTATTTCAACTAAAAAATAGGAGAAAATGTACCATATTAAAAAATTATTTTGCTACAAATATGAATTTGTAACCAAAATCCCTGCGGAAAATCACATTTTATTAAACTGTAAAAAATGGTGTTCTTTAAAAAAAAAAATTATAGAAAGAATATGATTTTTAGAGACAACTATCTTTTAAACTTTCGTGATTTTGGATATTTATTATTATTATCTAATTGAAATTCTAGCTGAAGCCATTTATTATCTAATTTTTTTATTCTCAAATAAAAATAGAAAAAATAAGAATTTCTTTTACCTAAGATTCTCGATAAAGGCGTATTTTGAATGTAATTCTGGGGTGGGGGGGAATCTTTCAAAAATTTCTGCAGAAAAGAAAAATTAACATTTTTTACCCTCTTCTTCATTCTTTATTTTTCATTATTCTCAAATGTGAATAGAAAAATCACGAACTATTATTTGCCCTCTGTTGCGTGTGGAAGGCATCTTTTGAATTCTGGCGAGGGGGGGGGGGAATCTTTTGAAAATTTATACAGTTGCATTATTTTTACCTTTTGGGGGCATTCATAACTGTTCATGAAAAAGAGTGAATTCAATAAGAGTGGATTGTGTAAAGAGTGAATAGTAACAGTTAGGAAAATATTAACTTCTGACAAGAAGGTTGAAAGAAACTTGAAAATCAAAACGTCATCCTGCCAGTTAGGAATATAGGACAGGTATATAAATTGCAAACAACACAATTAAAAACTAGTCTGAAAATGTTTCTTTTTTTTTTTGTCAACACATATAATATATGTTTCAAATAACACTTACTTCAAAATTCAAATAATACTTACTTCAATTTCCTC
The DNA here is from genome assembly GCA_949128135.1 of Parasteatoda lunata. Taxonomy (NCBI): domain Eukaryota; kingdom Metazoa; phylum Arthropoda; class Arachnida; order Araneae; family Theridiidae; genus Parasteatoda; species Parasteatoda lunata. The sequence goes on from OX421975.1 coordinate 105,196,744, forward strand.
TCCATTTCTATTTAAATAGATCAGTTCAGGAGAAGCACCTCCAATTTGTTTGAATTCAGCATTATGACTAACTTCAAGTTAAAGTCAATTTAGTTTTTCAAATTAACATGGAATTTAATGACACAAGATCCACAAAAAATAAAAATTTCATGACACAAGATCCACAAAAAATAAAAAATTTAATGGCAAGCAGTTTTAAAAACCTAACTTGGATCACAAAACATTAAATATAAAAATCAAGAAATTAATTGAAACGGATCAGGAATTTCTAAGACAAAATTATTACGATTTTGCTGATCCCAAGAAAAATAACTTTATGATTTGTGATAAAAAGACAGATTATAGTTTTTTAAAGCAAAAAGTATTAGATTCCTCTACGAAAATATACATTTGTTTTCAATGAATGGCAAAAAATTTACAATAACAATTATTAAAAAATTTATCTTTCCCTCTAAACATTTTTAGAAAGATATTTCAATAATACAAAATTAGAGGAAAATTCAATTTTTCATTAACTTTGAAGTTCATTTATTAAAGCTAATTCTAATCTAATTGTTTAAAATAATTTTTAGCTGTAGTTTTGTGAAAGAAAAATTTAAACATGAAACTTATCTTTAATAAATAAAAAAGTTACTTTAGTTACAGTAAAAATATAGACTTTAATTTAAACTAAAGGAATAGTTTTTGCTTAACTATGCAGAATAACCTTCATCTGCAGTTTTTATGCATTAAAAATATGGATTTATTCAAGAATTACAATTTAGTAAAATCTTAAACAAGCTAAAAAGTAGCTTAGTAAAAAGAAGCTAACATAAAATTATTTATTAGTGACAGTAATTCTCTATTGCCATTTAATGAATAAACTTGTCAATGGTAGATAATTAGTGCTAGTCAGTTCAAAATTATGAAAAAAATGTTATAAGAAAAAATATTTGAAAAAACATATTGAAAAACCATTCTCCTTAATAACAATTACTTAATTTTCAATAACTGCATCAATCAGCATTCAAAAAAAAAATAATAAAATAAAAATTTTCCCTATATAATATTGTAAAAAATCAAAAACACTTTCTCTATAAAATGCCTGTTGAATATTCTACAGAGTCTTTTCACCGCATTATAGAACAATAGTTTGAATACATATGTATAGAACAGAAATATAAAGCAAAATGTTTTTTACAGTAAAACATTTTTTTTATTTGTTTGTAGTAAACACAAATAAAAAAAAGTTTATAGTTAGGAAATTTAACAATGAATGAAAAAACTCATGTAACTTCATTGTAACACGTGATTATTAATCTTGAATTATTAATTTTAACTATTGATGTGATTAAAATCCAAATTATTGTAATAGAAAAGATATGTAGAATAGAAATGCACACATACTAAAAAATCTGTTCTGTAGAAATTTTTAAAGTTTTTTTAAAAAATCGAAATTCTATTTCTTTTTTTAAAGAGACCAACTTTGTCAATGGTCTCTAAAGCTATTTGTAGTTCATCTTTGGAACGGAGTTGCTGTGTTATTTAAATAAATAATAATTATTTGCTACTTAGACATTATTTTTTTATGAAATTTTTGATCCTCAATCACCTGAGACGCTGCTGCTGAAGGAAAAAAATTAATTTTTAATATCTGTGCATGCAAAAAGCTTTTGGTTTAATAGAACTAACTCTATAATGAAACCTTAGTAAACAAAAGTTCAATTACTTGATAAAGCAAAAGGATACAATAATGGAAGATCCTGAAATATAAATCGTTTCACTTCAGGAAGACGATTCAAACGTCATCCACCGCAGCTCTAAGAAAAAAGAAAATCAATTAAAGTAACTAAGGTAATTAAGTGTAAGTCACAGTATCGTTTCTTAGGTTTATAATTCTTATCTAAAGAAATAATAAAAATCAGGATAATAGTTAATAAAGGAAACACTCCACAAAGAATATATAAATACAGTATTCTTACGAAGCAATGTTAGAAGAACGGCCTGCCCTTTGATCCCTTTAAATACGACCTCTTTGCTTTTTTTTTGTAAAAAAAGTTGCCATCCCTTAATAACACTGCTTTTTTATTCATATCCCACTTTGAAAAAATTAATTCACTGTTTAAATAATAATTACACCCAGGAAAAATTATCAATATTTAGAGGTTTAATTCAGATTATTACAAATATTTACTTTGTTAGGATTATTTTTAACTGGATAAATGCTTACAATATCTTTTTTTTCCAGGGGCAATGATTTTAATCAATTTTTTAAGTGATTTAAAATATCAAAATTATTTTTAAAATAAATACCGTTTTCCTTAAAAAATGCACCTTTAAAAGAAAATTAGATATTCCCATAACTGTTAGTCTAAATTATAGAAAGAAGTTGTTTATCAATTAATCTTTTTATTTAGTTCACTTTTAAAAAAAATATATTACTCTGAAATTATCTTTTAGCATACCTTTAATTCAATAAACAACAAATTTTTCTCCTATTCTGATAATGAGATAGAATTACTTTTAAATATACACATAAAGCAGTATAAGAGGGTAATTTAAAAATTGCTGACGATAAAATTCAGTTATTACGTAATATTACACATTTTGATAAATGTTATTGCGATTTCCCTTTCTAGCCTTGAGATGAGGAAGCGTCCTTTTTTTTTTTATTCCTACATATATATATGTATATATTTCAAGTTAAAGAAAAAACAGACTTTAAAGAAAGAGATTACTAAAACAAGTTTATTTAAACACATAAAATTTAAGTAAAACAAATAAATAAAATGCTGTTGAATTTCTTTTCGTTTGGGTAAAGTAGCCTTATCCTTTCAAGCATAAAAACTTGTCAATACAAGAGGGGCATCCTATTCTTATCTTTCACCGAAATATCACTAGGATAAATAAGAGTGTTAAAAAACAAATTATTAAGCGTTGTCTATTTTGTTAAATCTTTAAACTAAAACTAGAACTAAAGATAAGGTTTTTTTCATGTTAGTTTTTGTTTGAACCAACAGAAATTGCCAAAATGACAAACAAGAGCCGCGATGGCTCAAGGGATAGAACGTTCACCTTCCAGTGAGGTGAACTAGGGTTCGATCCCAGCGATGGCTGGATGATACGAATTCTGCATCTGGCTTGCACCGACCACAGTGCTGACATGAAATATCCTCAGTGGTAGACGGATCATGGGTTGGAGTTCCCTTGCAGACAGGCTAACCGTGGAAGGTTCTCATGGTCTTCCTCTCCATGTAACGCAAATGCGGATTAGTTCCATTAAAAAGTTCTCCACGAGGGCAAGAATTTCTCCCAATACTTGATCCAGGAGTTCCCTTGTTCTGTTCAAAATTACAAGGCTACGGAGTTGAACATTAGTAGTCGTAAACCCAAAAATTGGGTCGGCTGTAGACAAATGAAGTTGCTTAACTTGAAATAAATTAAAGAATATATATATAATATATTGCCTGCAGTTGGATACGTGTTTTTTGAATTGTCGCGTTTTCTGATTTTTTTTATTTAAGTTTCTATCAATTTCGAATGAGCATGATAAAGGAAATGGAAATAATAATCTTAAGAAGATTGGCATACACAAAAATCCTATAAAATGTAATAAAAGCAAAATAGTACCTCAATTCTAGCTTTAGAAATGCGCTGGTCAATAACATTCTTTAATTCCACATTATTAAGTAGATATAAAATAAAAAATAAAGCAAAAAATTTGTTCATGGTTTATCATACAGGAGAATTAATCTGTAGATAAATTAACAGGAAAATAAGTTACAACTTGACGTGTAGAGCTGTGGTGAGACTTGAGAACGTTTCAGCGTTTTTTGACGAAGAAGGGATTTGCTTGTAGCTTTGCATTGAAAAGAAAAGCTTTTGTAGTACCATTCCTACTGCATACTATTCACACAAACATTGAATATCCGATTGCTGCGGAGAGATATTCGCGAACGCAACGGGGGTTGGCATAAAGGGCGTTGCTATTGGCGATCGCAACACTCGAATACGCCATCTGGGGAGAGACCGGTTTCATGACTTTAGCCCTTCTCTTTTCCCTCGTCTCCTCTTTTCAGTTGTATAGGAATGTACTACAATATTTTCCCCTTTCTTAATATTCTCCTTTTTATTTAATAAAAATATTTTTTAAAATTTCTGTGATACTTTTCTTTAGAACTATGTTTAATGTAGTTTTCAGTTCTATAAAGTTTTCCAAGTTAAAAGATTTTAAACTACTTGAAAATCAAGAGAGAAACTAACGTAGTTCCTTCCTCTATGACTTTCCACACGCTAATGGGGAAAGCATAGGAAGTGTTGCCATAGATAGAGAGTTCTGCTCTACGCCACCTGCAGCCCATTTCGATCGCCAATTTGAGACGAATCATCAGTTAAAGAAAAATGTTTGAATTCTTTCCTATGCAACGAAAACAAAATGGATTTTCTTTTTTTTTACATTCTATACTTTTCTGACTCATTGTACCTCAAACATTAAACTATGTAGAAAAGTGTACAAAGACACATAATGTTATATCCCTTAAGTTTGCGAAAAAAAAGTTTTTTGACAACAATTTTTAACAAAAATTTAAAGTTTCAATAAAAAAATATTTATAAACAAGAAACGTAAAATAAAGAATGCTTAAGATAAAAAATAAAAACGATTCTAAAAATTCCTCATATTACTTTTTTCCTTTTTTTTAAGGTTTTAAGGTTCTTAATGAGACGTAGAAAACTATCATTAAATTAGAAAGAAAGTTATTAACAAGTAAATTTTTTAACATAAAAATCAAAATACTTACCTGCTTTATAAATCCAGAGAAAAAAAATGCTTTATAAATCCGGATTCCAAAATTAAATGTTCTTCATTTAAAAAGTTTATTCTCAAATAATATACATAGATTATCCCTTCATTAATTTTAGATGACTTAACACACAATAAATTTTTATAATTGTGAGATCACGATATGAATTTCAATATGTAACTTAAAAACAGAATATCACAGAATGTCTGATTACCAAGAAAATGTAAAAAATTTATTAGTAATCAACACTAGGACTGGACTATAAATCGATGTATCGAGACATATCGATTTAACGCATATATCGGCAAGACGATACAGCGACTTTCATTCAAGGCGATGCATCAGAAATCTGATTTAAGCCGTCGAGTAAAGACAAAGAGCGCAAAACGATATAGCGATATAAGACACGCAAGGATATAAGATAACGATATAGCGATATAAGACTTTTCTCTTACGTTCCGATGTCGACTCGCGCTGTGGAATATTCGTTTCGTTACGTTGAAATGGCCTTGATTGGTGAGCTGTAGAATCAGAATCAGAGTTTTGAGAACATATATCGTAATCTCGCATGTTCGTTTTCGCATCTCTTATTTATTTATTTTTTTTTTTTTTCCTTTTCTTTGTTGCGACTTGATATCGCTTCTTGTAGATTATTTTCAGTGGGACTAAATTCGTGATCGCCGATGTTACCTTGTTCTGAAGGCAATCTATTATTGAAAAGAATATATAAAGAAGAGTTTCTTCATTAATAAGTTTTTTTTTTTTCTTAACAAAACTTCTTTTTATTTTTTTATGTGAAAATTATCGGAAATCTAATTTAAGGCGCCCATAAAGAATTAAATTTGTTAGGTTATTTTTTTAATTCCATTTAATTTATTAAAAACTTTTTGGATAAAACTTCTGGGTTTTAATTTAATAGGTTTTTATTACTGATTTTAAATTTAAAAATATTGTTGTTTTTATTTTTAGAAATAAAGTTAAAACAAAACTTATTTTTTGTCATTTGGATTTGGACATAAGTCAATCAACTTTGTTTATTCAAAAAAATTTGAAAGGTTTGCCTATTTTATTCATTTTTTAAAACATTTAGCACTTCGTTTTATTAGAAAGTATAATAATTTTTTGAAAAAATATTCTTTTCATATTATTTGTTAATTAGCTAAATATCGTATCGAATATCACAATTCTTTTGTTTTTATTTTTAAGAAATTAAACCTTTCTTTGTTTTTCGTTCATAATTCGGTCATTATTCAATTTAATTTAATTATTTATCTGAAATAATAACAATAAAAAATAGTGTTTTAAAAGAGTTTTTTTTTTCTAAAATTTATTTAGCACCTTGTTTTAAACCTACAAATAATTTTTAACGAACTTTTTTTTAAATTTTCTTTCTAATAATTGGTTAGGTAAATATATGGATAAATTTCAATTTTTTTTTATTCTTTTATTATTTATTTTTAAATTAAGAATCTTTCGTTTTTTAACAAAACTTGCATTTACTTTTTCTTAACAAAACTTGCATTTACCTTTTCATTTAGAAATTGAACATTACGATCAAACTTAATAATTATGTAATTATTTATACTTAATAGTACAAGAAAATATTAATTTGTAAGAAACGCTTTAAAAAAAGTTTTTAACACTTTGTTTTAAGCGTATTATGAATTTCTAAACAAACATTTCAATATATATTTTAAGTAAGATTTGTACATTGTAGACAATTTATTTAATATCTTTTTTTAAGCAAAACATATATATCTTCAAATTTATAAATTGATTTAAATCAATCTGAGTATGGAGTTTTGATAGAAATCTGACTTTCTGTGCCTTACAAGTAAATGAAATTCAAAAATACTATATCGCGATACATCGCTATATCGCGATGCATAACTGACGATGCATCTCGATATATAATTTCTAATATTGCCCAGTCCTAATCAACACAAATGATACTATTTCAAGTAATTCGAATGATTATTTATTTTTGTTTTCCGAATTATATAGATACAGAAATATATACTATTCCATAATTAAGAGGAATATTCTATAACTATTACAGTTCTGCACGCTCTGAAATCACATTTAAATGTGATATTCACTGAATAATTATTCACTGAAATGAAGTAAGCAATGTGGACTTAATTAACTTCACTTTAATTTATAATGTCATTGGTCATACATCTGTGACAATATGCTATCACGATAACGGAAGCTATTGGTTGCAAGTTTGTTGATAATAGAAATGTAAAAATTATTGAGAAACTGAAAAATCGTACTGGAGCATTTTTTCAAGTTATTCTGTCTTTTCCTTAAAGAAATTTCGCTTATTATTTGCGGCTGAAAAAAAAAGCATCATAATCTACCAATTATTTTGATAGAACTAAATGAAAACTTAACAAATAGTAGATTGAAAATATCCACCCCTCTAGAGGTCGTATTCTAGCGTTTTGATCGCCAATTTTTTTTCTTCAAATTTTTAAGCAATAATTTTGCTATCAATTTTAAATTGCTCTAAATATTTTGTTTCATTTTATTGAATATTTTTGAATCAATAGCAAAAACACGCAAGACAAATAAGTAAATGAATTTTTAAAAATTCGAAAAAAAATCGGACAGAGAAGGCTCGAAGATGGGACACATTGTATATTGCTCTCCTTTATCAGTATATCGTGGTGAGCAAGAGCAAATTACGATATTGAAAGCGAAAGAGGTCCCGCAGTGAACTGATCGTTAAGACACGGTTCTCAGCAGATGACCGAAGTCAAGCATCATTGGCTGCGGTCAGTGTGCGGGTGGGTGACCACTTGGATCAGTCTGCGTAGGGACCGAGGGTGTGCGGTATTGGTCCTCGTTAAACTGTTCTACCGTAAAGTGCTTGACTTCGCGTGCAGGTCGTTGGGCTACCGAAGCAGAGGGGTGCCATCCCCTCTGCAGAGGATCAAAATTGTGATGGCATGTCTTCGGATCATCCGCAGGGATGTTTCCCAGACCGTCGCCAATAGCCCATTGTGCAGCTCTAGTGCGACGTAAATTAACTACATCTACGAAAGAGTGTAATTCCACATTTTTATAGGGTGTCTCCCGATTTCGGGTTGAAATTACGCTTTCTCTAACATTCCCGATTCTTCCGGTGTGCGAGAACCTTTCTCTCCTCTAAAGATTTTCCGCAATGGATAATTATAGCATCTCTTAATTTTTTCAAATTTCAATCCTAATTTTTTGGAAATTTTCTGCTGAAGCCGAAAATCTGATTGTTTCTTTTCCACAAAAATATTTATTTATTTAATTATTAAACATTTAAATTGCCCCAAAACGATCCCTGATTCGTTATGACGTCGTATGTGCTGAATGAAAACGTGCCGCCTCCATCCGCTAAGGCTATTTCAATGCTGTTTTAGTTTCGATAAGACTTTGTCATATTAGTAAAATTTCTGTTAATTAAATTTACGGCTTTGAGAGTGTGTGAGAATAGGAAGAGAGAGTTTTGAAACTTCAAACTGTTTATTTATTACTAAAATAGCCGAAATGATTATGTAACTCTTCACAGCGAATCAACACTTTTTTTCAGCTAAAATCAGTGGTATTCAAGTTCATAGAAAATATTATTTTATTACACTTATTTTTAAGTGAAAGTAGTATGCTTTATTACAGTCTAATTACATAATCAAAATCAATCACAAATAATGTACTTTTAGATAAAGCGTGGATGATTTTATTATTCGGTATTGCATTAAAGAAATCAGTGTTCTCATAAATCAAGTTCATTGAAAAATATCTATCCATCATCATTACATCTGTGCTAAATATTTGGGTATAATTTAATTTTGCCTTTTTATTTTACTAGAGTTAAGGATTTTCCTAAGAAAATATTTACTGACACAGTTTATTTATTTATTTTACTATGTATTAAATATTTAAAAGCACATTAATGCTCAGATCTATTCTAAATATTATTCTTTGAGTAAATAGGAATTTCGCTATAGTTAGAAAATTATTTTCACATTTTATTCCTTTTCTGCAATATAATATTTACCATACATGGTTATTGTTAATTTTTTTTCTTATTTCAGTAAACTATTTGCTTGTACTTGCAAAGAAGAATTCTATATTAGTCAAATTAATACATTATACATTTTTAATGAAAATGTTTTGATTAAAATGGATGGTGTTTTCGACACTAGGGAGCATATACAGCAAGTTGTATGCTGCATATACTTCCGGGTTACTCTTTTGGGTGTATTTTAAAACAATTTGGCTCACAACATGATTATTGTGTTTTAAGATTCTTGCAAACGTGGTATTTGAATACTTATTACTAAACTTAATCTTGCTCCTCGAACAATATGCTAAGACTAACGTAAGATGGTGCACAGCTTGCAACACGAACAAACAGTAATAAACAAATGGAAAGAGAACAAATCGGGACTGCCAAAAAAACGAGTTATTCAAAATCTAGCAACCATGTCACCTTTTTTAACAATGTATCTCTAAATAACTGAAACAAATTTACACTTCAAACTCACCAGAATTACATTAATATCTTATGAAATACGGCAGATTTGAGCTCAGAAATTATCTAATTTGTTTCTTTTATTGAAAACAAAATGATCCGTTTGAAAATATCGCCTCGCAGAATAACATGTAGTAAGCAGCTACAAACTTTCTAACCGGAACTAGAGCAGGCATACAGCTGTAGATTGTTATTGTTTACATTTCTACTGAAAACACCATCCATAGGTGAAAAAATCACGGGTTAAGTTAGCGGTATCACCAAAAACGAATCAACACTTTCAAGAATCTAGTCGATTGAAATACACCGAAGAGTCATTACATTATGACCACCCTGCCAATAACATGTTGAACCACCTTTAGCCCTCAAAACTGCTAGCACCCTACTTGGCATTGGTTCCACATGGTGCTGATAGGTAGTCTGAGGTATCTGGTACCAAGCGCTCACCAACTGTGGTCCTGGAATTTCCTCACATTGCGAGGGGGTAGAGTGGCAGCACGAATTTGGTTTTCCAAGTAGGACCACAAATGCTCTATTGGATTAAGGTCAGGTGAATTTTTGGGCCAAGAGATGACTTGAGAGTCACTGAAATGCTCCTCGAACCAATCCATGACGATTCGACCCTTAAGACATGATGCATTATCCTGTTGGTGAACACCATCCCCCGCAGAAAAAAAATTGTTGCCATGAATAGGTGAACCTGGTCTGCAACTATGTTCAAGTAGCTTACAGACATCAGGGATTGTTCTATGAGGATTAAGGGTCCTAATGTGCCCCATGAAAACATTGTTCCTGGGCGAGAAACCATGAAAACCTGGGCGAGCCCATTGTTATAGATGTAGGGTGGTCATAATGTAATGGCTCTTCAGTGTATATCTGCTCATCATTATCGCCAGTCAAAATTTCGATACTTAAAATTATAATTTCAATTAATGTAATTAATTAGTCACATAATTTCGGTGAATATCATTAAGCTAGACGTTTTTGTTTCACTAAAACTAAAGAATTAAAAAAAAAAGTTATACAAAATGAAAAGAAATTCTAATCCAGATTTTTTTATTATTTATTAATTAAATATTCAGTAATGTTAGCATCATTTCTTACCATTTTTATTTTCTTGAGTAAATAGAAATTTTGCTATGGCAAATTTATTTTATTTACATGCATTTATAAAATTTAATTCATGTGCCTCTAATGTAAAACTAAATAAATGCATTTGCTTGATTTCAAAATTCTTATAACTATAACATATATTAACTCCATTAAAATAGAGTGAATAAAATGTACTAGAATATATTAATTTCTACATTTTTTCGTTTAACTTATTTTTTTCTTTTCTTTTAAAAAATGAATTAAAAGCTTTGCTGGGATCACAATTTTTTTAAAAAGCTACTGCTATGCTGAAGATAATTCCCTGCATTGAATTCAAGCTAGAATAAATAAATATAAAAATCAATAACTCAAACTTTTCTACACTTTTAAAATCTAAAACTAATATAAAAAAATTCATTCAACCTTCTTTCCACTCAACATGAGAATAATTAAAATTATGCCTGAGAACTCAGATTAACATATGGCTGTAAAAAATTTTGTTTTAATAAAGCATTATTTTACTAATTAATATCGGGCACCCATAACTCATTCTAACCCCCTTTTTTTACTGAACTAAAAAATCTTTGATATTCAGAACCATCATTAGCAATTTCAGTGAGTACCATATAAATTATTATAAGTTGTTATTATTATTAGAAAATATTATAAAAATCCGCTTTTATACGTCTTTTTTTAAAAAAAAAATTCAGTGGAAATGAAATCGATTCAATATATCTTATATGATAGTGCGCACACGAAGTTCGAATAGCGCATTCGACTAACTCGGATTGCGCTGGTAACCATAGTTATATTGTGAGGTGGTTCAATCATTTTTGCAACGAATTTTCAACTTGGAAAAAAAAAAAAAAATCCGCGTTATTTTCTTTCTGCGATTTTATTATTCACGAAATTCAAATCGCGCAATTGATTTTTTTACTTTGAATGGGATAATATTGTTTAGGCTTAGGCTCTAAACTTTTTTCCTTGAGGTTTTTGAGTTTTTCCTTTTCTTTTTCTGCCTTATATTTGCTGTGGGCTTCTTTGTAGAACTGGATCATCTCTTTTGTTATTTCCACACAAGAAGCATTTTTTCTAACTGAATCTTTTATAAGTCTTAAGCCTACTAGCGTGTTTTAATTCATTCTTGACCTTTCATTTGCTAATTGAAAAGCCACTTTCCCATGAGAAACAGAGAAGACTGCCTTCACAAGTTTAGTTAGAAACGGATATTTTAAATCACCATTACCATCTTTAAGAACAAACACATTGTTCCAATACTTGTCAATGGGAATATTTTCAGTTTCCTCGGGAACATCTTCATTTGCATACAAATGCCACTCGTCAGTCAGTTTATCAACACAGTTCTGTGGTACGACGTGGGGTAGCACGTTACACAATCTTCTGATTGTAGGCAAAATATTCACTACAGGCTCTTTCTTCACAATAGGGTGTAAAATTTGTAACAGTTTATTTTTCAAAGGCAATTTCTGGAGGAGGTATTCAATTATTATAACATAAAATTTCTTAGCATTAAATAGAAATAACTCCTTTTCTTCACTTTTTACCAAGTACCCTACGAGAATTCTTGCCCACATCAATCTTTTTGAGGGGCAAGATATCTTTGTTCAAATCTACCTCAAGTAATTTGTCGCCACTTTTGTCTTTCAAAACTTCTTCTTTAATAAAGCTTTGCATGATTTTTTATTATCAAATCACTTAACTCATTGTATAAAGTGTGAATCAATGAGTTTTTTTGTTGTAATAGCTTTAAAATATTATCAAAAATTGATCCAACACTGATAAGGAAATGTAAATAAGCTGATAATAAAGGATCTCCTAAAACTTTTTTAATGCTTGGAAATCTATAAAGCTTTACCAAACTACTTTTCTGTTTAGGTAGATCTTCTATAAAATACTCCTTTAAAGGATTCTTTCGCAGACAGTAACAACAGAAAGCCATCTGTTGCTTACATATCTCAACACTTTAGAATATTCACAACCAAATTGATCAATTTCTTTTAGGAGATCCTCTTTCCTGGAAAGAAATTTGGAAAACCATGAATAAATGTTTTCCAAAAAATCAATAATATTCCCAAATTCTTCAATAGCTAAACCTTTTCCAAAGGCATTATGAATAACATGTAAATTACATGTGCCCACATTTATTAATCCATACTTCCTAATCTCTGTAACTTTGTCGAATAGTTGAAAAACACATTTATTAACATTCGGCCCATCAGACCCAAGCATCACTATATGCTTTAAAAATCAATTTCACAAGAATTTAGAATTGATTTTATTGCATTAAAAATGTTGAGAGCAGTTGCATGCCCCAACAGTTCTGAACCCAAATATCTCTCGGATATACCACCATCACAAGAGCACCAATATCAAATGTGCACATCAAGTTGTTTCAAGTTTTGCTCATTAAGTGGCTCATCAAACATTAATGAGTAATAAGGTTTTTCTCTCTTGAATTCGTTGGTGATTTGCTTCAAAAAGTAAGGACCAAGTCCATGTGATATAGAATAAGACACTTTGGTGGAACATAAGGTCATCCCAGTGCACAAATTTGAGCCTGGGAAGACAGATGAAAATACTTCTTTTATAGCATCCTGCGATAAAAAGGAATAATTGTTCAGGACAACATGGATTGTCCATATAATTTCAGATCGCAATATTTTGTCTTTAGAAGTAAGAGTCCATACTTTTTTTTTTTATTCAGTAGAGCTGGATCCTGGCTCCAAACAAACACTATTGCCAACAGCAATTACGAGACGCTTTTGAGAAAAATCCTTTTTCTCATTAAAAATCTTTTTATGTTTTCTAGTGCCTGAATGCTGAAAAAGCTGAATTTTGCCATTATTACTGATGTTTACAGTAGCCAGACAAACAATACAGTAGGCAGAATATTCATCTTTAGCTTTTTGGCACCAGTCATTAACTTTACCATTATTTTTATCCTCTAAATCGAGCCAATCATCATCACGAAATCGTGTCAAATGATTTGGCATGTTTTGCTTGTACTTATAAACTAAACAGATTAAACGCAATAAATATAAAAACAAATTAATCAAACATAATAAAATAAAAAATTATTTAATATAATTGAAAGTTAACATTTTGAAGCAAAATATTAACATAATAATTTAGTTTGCCATCTACTCAGAAAAAAAAGTCATAGAAAGTAGTATAAGCTTAGAAAGCACTAAAACTAATTTTCTGTGTAGTCAATGACAACACTCACTACTTCCAAAGGGTAACTTAAAATGGGTGATGAAGGTCCAATCAGGTAACAAGTTATATTCACTCCTCTGAATGAACCAATGGAGGTTGACAGAAAAACTCCCCCAAAAAGAGGGGGAGACAAAATTAGTTAGGGCAAATTCCTGTTACTTCCATAGAAGAAAATAAAACAGGTGAATAGAAAAAAAAAAAATGACTTTGAGGTGTCTTTGAATAGAATGAGTGACCCATGGATATTGAGGAGAGATACAGCAGATAAGGAAAGAAAGAGTTTGACAGACAACTGCAATTTCCACAACTGACTTTTTTAGTGACATTGATACTCTATGATACATTCCATTCATGCTACTACTGGTTCTCTGTTATTTCACCCTTTATTGACAAAAAGGGAGTTGTTCCACAAATCTCCCCAGGCCCTAACAATAGGAGTCCACACACTAACTTAGTCATTGTACCTTGAAACTTTTGTTAAATAACAACAAGAGATAGGGGAGGGGGGAGAACACTATTTATGTTCTCCCCATTATCATTAAGCAGTATTGAGGACAAGTGCATTTCAAAATGATCATGACTACCTGAGGAAAGAAAAACCTGGAAAATTGTCTTCTATAGGAAAAAAAAAATATTAGAGGGAAAAAATATAGGAAATAAAGGAAAAATAGGAGGCTTTCTTAGCTTTTTATAAAAAAAATAGGAAATATAGGAGGACTTCTACCCCTACCCTACTGATATTGATTTTTATGTGGTTTTTAAATATTTCGATACATTTCAGACAATCGCGGATTTGAGTATTTACTTTTTGACGTCTTTTTTTTAAGTATTTACTACTATCGTTTTTTTTTTCCTCTAAGAAATTTTTTTGTTGTTGTAGTTCATTTAAGTTGCACTAGAGCTGCACAACGGGCTATTGGCGACGGTCTGGGAAACATCCCTGAGGATAATCCGAAGACATACCATCACAATTTTGATCATCTGCAGAGGGGAGAAATTTTTTTGATTGCTATTGCTTTTGATTTCCACATAGTTTCAAAACTCTGATATTTTTAATACTGTATTAATTATTATAACAACCAAATCTTGAAACGAAGCACGCATTTTTGAACCCTTTGAGTTCAATTCGTGTGATTTCGTCTTGGATCTTTTTTTTCCATAGTTAATGTTTAATGTAATGATTTAAAAAATTCGAAAAAGGAAATAATTAGCGTTTTTTCGACTACAAAATACGAAAGTACTAAAATAATAATGCTTGAATAAAAAACTTATGAGAAATACTAATATATGACTAATACTAGAATACATAAAACATTTTAAATTTACAATTAAAGAAAATTATGGACAATTTTATTCTATACAATGTAGATTTCTTTTTCAAAAACAATGCTTTTTTTTAAATTAATAGCTAATATTAAAAGTATCTTGCTGAAAGATATTAGTGCTAGGGAAGTTTGTCTAAAAAAATGTTGCAAAAATTCTGCCCCGGGTATAAGTATAAAGAATAACATTTATTAATGATTTTCTTTAAAAATAAATAAATAAATGTTGCATCACTAATTTTAAGTCACATTTTTATTAAGCTACATTAGGGCACAATTTATCATGCTGATCTTTGTACTCACTTAGTTACTTACCATCTAAAATTGTTGGACTTAATTTCGAAAATTCAAAAGAAAGTAAAACCGTAATGGCTGTCACAGCACAGCAATTTTAAAGGAAAGGCAAATGCACACAAGTGACGTCAGATTGCGAATAATCATGCGACTCCCTGCTTCAGATGAAAACGAAAGCAAGCATTTTTTGCTTAAAACTAACTTGATAATTAGTATTCTTAGAAAAAGTAATAAAATGTTTTTTGGTGGTTTTGAGGAATTCTGAAAGCATTAAGTTTTTTTTAAAAACTGACTGAAACTGTCCATTATAGTGAAAATTATTTTTAAAGATCTTTTTCAAAATAAGTCACAATTTTCTCATTCTGCCTATTTTCGTAAAAAAAATTTGAACACCCAATAAATATTTTTCCTTCATATAAAAATTAATAAAAGATTAGTTTATGTTTAATGTTTTATTAACAGAATTTAAGTTATGAAGCAGGAAAAAAAGAGAGTTGCAAGAGCTTAAACACATAATAAATTAAAATAAAAATTCAACATATTTTATAAATAAACAAATATTATATTTAGAGTTTTAGAATGACTTAAAAATTTCAAGCAGCACTTTCATTTCATACAGATTTTTGTAATACGGAAATAACTAAATGTTTAATGAATTATGGTTAATTTGTAATAGATAGAACCCTAGACTATCCTTTGGCATCAAACCTCTTCTCGCTATGATTAGATCCAAACAAAAGGTTGAAATTCTTTCCGGGCTATGAAGACTGAAACAAACGTTTACAATAGAAACGAAACAATTAAAGAGCTCCAATCATCACATGATGTTTATTAACAAATAGACTAACCAACATGTTAAAAAAAAAAAAAAAAAACTAGAAACGCCAGTTATTTAACAAATTATTTTTTTATGAGGAATATCATTTCTTAAGTTAAACAACCAATAAATGTTTGAGTTCATGGCTATCAATGTTCACAAAGCCCCGCAAATTTGAACCAATACCAGAAACCAAGGTAACTCCTGTACCTTTTGTGTTTTGATGGAACTAACCTGAATACAAAGAATATCAAGACAATTACGAACCCTGATACAAGGGCTGAGTTAAAAGACCGAAATTGAATGCCAAAAAGCCCTGTTTTTACTTCATTTTAAATTTAACTCATATAATACCTTTTGTATTATGCATCAAGTTTCAATTATTAATTAAATTTAAGCTCCAACTGTTTGAATGGAAAATTAAAAATATTTCTATAAAATTTATTGTTGCATTGCGAGAGATACATCTGAAAAATCTTGTTTCCATAAAAACTCTTTTTCATATGAATCAACTCCAGCAGAACAGGAAGCAGAACAAGTATAAACAATCAAAGTTCCCCAATCTATGCTCTCTTGAACAGAATCTAGGGACAGGTAATTCAACAACTGAGGCATCACCTAAAAAAGTAATAATTAATCAATGAATAAAAGTGGGCTGTTACAACATATGACATAAATTTTTGCAATCCCAAAATCAAATAAATGTGAATGATTATATAAAAATCAAAATACTCTTCAAGTAGATATCAAAAAATACTTGATTAATCAGGGTAACCACCTGACTAAACCTAATCTCCTGAGATATAGAGAGTAAAATTCAAAAAGTTCATGACTATCAGCATAACTTTCTTCACACATAGAAAAAGTACAGAAAGTGTGAGAGGTTATAATTTTCAAGTTATAAACTTAGACCTATGCTTTTTACAGATAAGAAATTGAACAGGGGCCAAAAAGGTTCATCTGATGTGAAGTAATAAGATGATAGGAGATATGATGTCAAAGCATCAAGTGTTTTAGAAAAATGTTTTTCATATCAGTGAGTGCGGCAGACAGAGACACTATATCTTTGTTCGTTATATGCTGATCTTGAGAATGTGTCGTACGAGTATATAAAAATGTAAGATTTACAGTAATTATAAACTTTAGTTCCATTTAAAATTTAAATAGATATTAGGTCAAAAAACTTTTCTTTTTTTTTTTTTTTAAAAAAAAGCACATTGTGTAATAAATCCCACGGAATGCTACGATATCATGTCCTTCAATGAACGTTATTTTAAAGACTGGAAGCTTGAACTGCCACCTCCCTAGAAAAAGAAGAAAAAAAACAAGATTTTAAACATGGACGAGCGACTATCTAAGAAATATTCAACTATGAAGCATCATATGAGAGTAGGCTCTTATGGACCGTGGAAAATTGGAGTTTGTCAAGAGATGTCACCATCCACCGATGGAAGAGATGCCACAACTTTTGGAAACTGCTCCTGGATATGTAAAACTGAATTTCAAGATGCGTAAGAGGAGAGCTTATTCAACAACTTGTCAAGGTGTAGATCGTCAAATTTAAGTTGATTCGATCTACTACCGATGGAAGAGAAATAGATCCTTTTCAGAAAGGAGAAATAGTGAAGCTCACTGAACAATGGCAAAAGGTCATAGAACAAAAGGGAGCATATATTATTGATTCACCCTATTATAAATGTATCACTTTGAGACATTAAAAAAAAAAAAAAAAAAAAAAAAAAAAAAAAAAAACGCAATAACTTTTAACTCAACCGAATAGAACTTGCCTAGGTATTACCTGAAATTCAAAGTGACGCTTGGCTCCACAAGAACAATTTGGAATATCGTTTTCTGATGGTACATTTTCAGAAGATACCCATAGTGGTACTCCACCCTTTTGATATCTCAAAACCTACAAGCAGAAAATTTTTATTTATAAGAATTATACCAACATAATTAATACCAAGCTAATAGGATAATAATGGTTCAAAGTTCCACATAGTCTTCTATCAACATGAATTAACCACTTCTTAGATTAATGGTGTGCACAACAGTCACAATCAGCTATGTTGTACTAAACAAATGTTAATAATTTGTAAGAACACGTTACTCAGCAAAACAGTGAAATAGGTTAATTACCTCTATTCATCTCAATAGTTCCAAATATCTAAATAATTATTTTTTTATGCATGGTCCAAATTTGTTGAGTTTCCTATCTTGGAAAAAAACGTTATTTAGCATAACTGCCAATTAGATTAATTAGATTAATTACTTCTAATTACTCCACTAAAACCGTGATATTTACATATATCAAAATAAAAATAGTAAATAATGAATTAGTAAACTCTCACTATCTCATAAAGAATCCATGGTTCAAATTTTAAGACTTCATAGTTTTAGTAAAAACGTGTAATTTAACATTACTATCAATTAGGCTAAACATCTGAATAATTATCAAAATATTAACATTTTTTTCTTAAGTTTTCACATAAAGAACACATGATCGAAATATGAGACATTTATATCAGTATTTAGCATTATATCAATTAAGCTGACTACCTTGATAATAACAATGAAGCTTTTTTGTTTTTCTATTCATTTCATCATAAACACAGGGTGTAAATATGAGACATTTATATCAGTATTTAGCATTATATCAATTAAGCTGACCACCTTGATAATAACAATGAAGCTTTTTTGTTTTTCTATCTATTTCATCAAAAACACAGGGTGTAAACATGAGACATATATTGTGGTATAGACGCGTCTAGTTAAGAGATTTAATTGCAAAATAATCTTTTTTAGCTTTCTAACAACATGGGAAGTGGGTGAATTAGTGATGTGTGAGGGCTTTGCCTTTTATATACAGATATCATAGTAATTTAAAATTTAAACTCAATTCAAGGATTTTTACAACTGTACACAAATAAAAACTCTTATCTCTTCTTTTTTTTTTTATGAAAGAAATTCAATCGAAAAAAAGACGTTAACAAATTTATGGCAATTTAAGACAGACCCGTCAAATTTTAAATGTTTTTACTTAGAACATGAAAATTTAATAATTGGAACAGAAATATAGGATACCTTTTTATCATTGTATTGTTCAATATATGAAAGTAGTATAAAACACGGCATGCAAATCTGATTATTAGGTCAAAAATTGTTAATGTTGGAAACATATTTCTTTAGTAGTTACTAAAGAGAAAAGTAAACTAAAAAAAAAAGCAATGGTGCTACTATAATTAACTTTGTAAAATTACCTACTTGTTCCGGTTCAAGTTTTATTCTCTTTTGGAATTTGTTAAAAGCTTTATCTTTTCTTTCTTCCACATATCCTAAATCACCTACAGGTATATCTTGTAATTCTTTAGAAGAGCTTGATTGCAAGAACTTTTGATAATCTTTCATTTTTTCTTCATCACTTTTTTCAGGAACATCAGGTAATGACTCTTCTGTCTCAATCACAAGTTCAAACTCAGGCAAAAGAAAGTGATTTACTAACTTTTTCTTTTCTGTAATTTCTGAAAAGAATAAGAAATAAGTAAATAGTGCCACATTTCTTATATCACATCCTTCCAATTCGGAAGGTTCTAACAACTTTTGTCAAGAAATGAATGAACAAAAAACTTTACAAAAATTTAAGTTTCATAACTAAATTCAAAATCATAAAATCTCAATATTTTTATAATTAATAATTCCTACAGCAGTTTATACTTTTTTATGGAATATACTAACATTATTGCCACCATCATGCATACTGTCGATCAAAAACGCTAAAAAAATTACAATTTCAACATAAAATTATTCAAAAACTAATGTTCTGCTTTAAAACACATTAGACGCTACCTCTCGCCTGTTGTTATGATAGAATGTATTATTTGTACACTTACATTAAAATAAAGAATCAGCTGCTATATTTATTCAAAAAGAATAAAAGAGCAAAAATATTTTCCTTCCCTCTTAAAAAAATGTGAATAAAAATTAATTATCTGATTTAAAAATTTAGAAAGAGATTGGGAACTTTTTAAATATGAATAGAAATTTATGAACTACAGAATATTAAAAGGGCTGGAAAAGTGAAATGCTAAGAATAATATTACACATTTATTAACAATACAAATAATTAGAAGTCAATAAAAAAATTAAACCAGTACTGAAAACTTAAATTACCTTTATTTTCACTTGGACAATTATGAATGTGATTCCATTCCCAGTCCAGAGATTTATGCTCCTCACAGCAATAATCTACTTGGGCACATTTGTCACAATTTAACACAGCACAACAACCACAAATGGTACACATCTTTTGAAACTGATCCGCACACGGTTGCATAGACGACTTCTCATTAAATTCGGGAGGTTCAAATGAATAAAATTCATTTTTTCGAGGAAGTTGATTTCTAAACACAGAAAAATTGACTCTGCTTGATGTTTTATTGCAGCTACTATTTCGACACATAAATATGTAAATAGCCCGATGGAAAGCTTCTTCTAACTCGAAAATTGGAGCATAAACTTGAAGTAAAAATGTTAGGGGATGATTGCATACCTGACACAGAAGATCGGTGCGATTCGGCAAATTACTTAACCTTAACCAGGCTGGAAAGCCACCTACTTTACTTGGAAAAAATTTACTGCGCAACTTCCATGATGCCCGTTTTTCAGCAAAACCTAATTCGGTAGGAGCGATAGCCATAAAAAAAAATTATTCAAGAGAATTCTTCGGCAAAGTTATATCAAAAAATCAACGACTAGGCAAAAAATTTCAGAGATAAACAAACGTGGGAAGGAAGAGTAATGTGAAAGATCCATTTTACAACTTTGTTTTATAAATGTGCTTGTAGCTTTCATGGATTAAACGACAAAATATACTCACCCAAACAATCAACACTGGATTCGATTTATGTGGCGCACTACTTTCACACCTCTTCTCAACACCAAAACTTTGTACACTTACATTAAAATAAAGAATCAGCTGCTATATTTATTCAAAAAGAATAAAAGAGCAAAAATATTTTCCTTCCCTCTTAAAAAAATGTGAATAAAAATTAATTATCTGATTTAAAAATTTAGAAAGAGATTGGGAACTTTTTAAATATGAATAGAAATTTATGAACTACAGAATATTAAAAGGGCTGGAAAAGTGAAATGCTAAGAATAATATTACACATTTATTAACAATACAAATAATTAGAAGTCAATAAAAAAATTAAACCAGTACTGAAAACTTAAATTACCTTTATTTTCACTTGGACAATTATGAATGTGATTCCATTCCCAGTCCAGAGATTTATGCTCCTCACAGCAATAATCTACTTGGGCACATTTGTCACAATTTAACACAGCACAACAACCACAAATGGTACACATCTTTTGAAACTGATCCGCACACGGTTGCATAGACGACTTCTCATTAAATTCGGGAGGTTCAAATGAATAAAATTCATTTTTTCGAGGAAGTTGATTTCTAAACACAGAAAAATTGACTCTGCTTGATGTTTTATTGCAGCTACTATTTCGACACATAAATATGTAAATAGCCCGATGGAAAGCTTCTTCTAACTCGAAAATTGGAGCATAAACTTGAAGTAAAAATGTTAGGGGATGATTGCATACCTGACACAGAAGATCGGTGCGATTCGGCAAATTACTTAACCTTAACCAGGCTGGAAAGCCACCTACTTTACTTGGAAAAAATTTACTGCGCAACTTCCATGATGCCCGTTTTTCAGCAAAACCTAATTCGGTAGGAGCGATAGCCATAAAAAAAAATTATTCAAGAGAATTCTTCGGCAAAGTTATATCAAAAAATCAACGACTAGGCAAAAAATTTCAGAGATAAACAAACGTGGGAAGGAAGAGTAATGTGAAAGATCCATTTTACAACTTTGTTTTATAAATGTGCTTGTAGCTTTCATGGATTAAACGACAAAATATACTCACCCAAACAATCAACACTGGATTCGATTTATGTGGCGCACTACTTTCACACCTCTTCTCAACACCAAAACTACACCAACCAAAAAAAAATCAAAACCTCTGGGGGTACTGGATTGGAGATCGATCGTTTTCTGATTCAGGTCAGAATTACGATCTGACGATGAATGAATGGATGTATGAATGGGTCCGCCTTATAAACGGGTGTGACGTGCGATGTGGCTGAAGTCGGATTCTTAGCCCTAGATGGCGCCACCGAAAAACAAGAAGCGCACTCTCTGCCTTAAATTGCTCGGCTTCGCCGAGCAGGCTTGATAATGTGACAAATTGCATTAGAAACAGCAACAACACCAACCACACTAATTTTTTAAAAAACTATTCAACTTACCCGATGTCTGACCGGCAGAAGGGGCAAGTAGGTGCTCTTCGGAGCCAAGAGGCCAGGCACCGTTGATGAAATAAATGCCCGCACCCTGTGTAATGGGGAAATTCGACTAGGTCACCTAAACATATGGGGCAGAAATCTGGAATTGTGTAATACCACTGTTCAAGTTTGTTATATTGATAAAGTAAAATAAACAGAAAAGGTTTATCTTTAATCAACAAAGATGACACATAATGTTTGGCTACATGAATAATGGAATTAAACTAAAATGTAAACAACATACTGTTGCCAGATTACAAAGCAAAGTGTAAGAGAGGTGTTGCCATTACAGTAAAATATATATATAACATATATCCCCTCTTCATTTAGTTAATCAGTCACATAGTCTTTGAGGTAGCTCGGTGGACGTCTAGTCCTCTGTTCTGTGAATGGCACGAGGTTTTGAGAGTTCATTTCAGCCATGTTATTTTCGTCTGTGGGTTCAAGTGATTTTTCTCTTATTCCTGTAGTACTCCTCTCTAAGTTTTGAACTTGTTCAAACCGTGGGGGCGATTCCAAGGTAAGGCGATGGAATTCATCTAGGTTCCCAGTGGAATCCCCTCGAGGAGCAAGGTGCCTCAATGAGACGCTGGTTTCTCTTCTGTCAGGCAGCCTGACATGGGCATATTCTGGATTAGCCTCCAAGAGTTCAACCTCTTGAACAATGGGTTCATATTTATTTTCTCGGATGTGGTTTCTCATCAGAACGGGTCCTGGAGTAGACAGCCATGTAGGCAATGAGCACCCATTGTGAGATCTTCTGATATGTGTGAACATCCTTTCGTGAGGTGTAGCATTAGTTGCTGTGTATAGAAGCGAGCGTATTGCATGAAGGGCTGTTTGCAACACCAGCTACCATTGTTTTATGGCTGAACCTCTTGATTTAAGTGCCAGTTCAATTGTTTTCCAGATTAAACCATTGTATCTTTCCACCTGCCCATTACCAGCAGGATTAAATGCTGTAGTACGACTGGTGGCTATACCCTGTGAGGTTAGGTACGTTTTTAGTTCACGCGACATAAATGAAGACCCCTTGTCAGAGTGTAAGTGGGCATGCCAAACAGAGAAAAAAAAAATTGTAAGCTCGAAATAACAGTAGATGAAGAAATATCTTGACAGGGTATAGCGAATGGGTATCTCGAAAACTCATCAATGATGGTTAAAAGAGAGCGGTTTTTGTTGCTAGAGGGTAACGGGCCTTTAAAATCAATATTCAATCGTTCGAAAGGTGCTGTACTTTTGATTGGGATGCCTTCACTTCTGTGGAAGCGAGGTTTTAGTTCCTGACATGTGGTACAGGCATGAATGACTTTCTTTACTTCTTCGACTGAAAAGGGTAGGTTTTTGGACCGCACCCAGTGTACCATTCGTGTAATTCCAGGGTGACAGAGTCCCGCAGTAGACTGATCGTTAAGATACGGTTCCCAGCAGATCACCGAAGTCAAGCATCACTGGCTGCGGTCAGTGTGCGGGTGGGTGACCACTTGGATCAGTCTGCGTAGGGACCAAGGGTGTGCGGTATTAGTCCTCGTTAAACTGTTCTACCGTAAAGTGCTCGACTTCGCGTGCAGGTCGTTGGGCTACCAAAGCAGGGGTGCCATCCCCTCTGCGGAGGATCAAAATTGTGATGGCATGTCTTCGGATCATCCTCAGGGATGTTTCCCAGACCCTCGCCAATAGCCCATTGTGCAGCTCTAGTGCGACGTAAATTAACTACAACTACAACTCCAGGGTGACAGAGAGCAACATGAAGTTCCATTAGATCCGCTCCGGGTATAGTAGCTGCGGATATTCTGGATAAGGCATCAGCTGTAGCATTTTTGCTTCCTGGGCGATATACTATGTCGTACTTAAAGCAGGCCAAATCAAGTCTCCAACGTGTGATCTTTTCATTTTTGATTTTGCCTCTATGGTGTTGGTCGAACATGAAAGCTACAGAACGTTGGTCTGAGAATACTTCGAAATGTCTGCCAATGAGATAATGCCTCCAGTAACGTAGGGACTCAACTATGGCATAGGCTTCTTTTTCTATCGATGAGTGTCTTTGTTCAGACTGATTTAGTGTTCTAGAAAAGAATGCTATTGGCCGACCAGCTTGGCTTAGGGTAGCACCTATAGCGAAATCAGAGGCATCTGTTTCCACACGAAATGGAGTGTTTTCTTCAATTGCAGCTGGAGTGGCATTAGCAACAGACTTTTTAAAAAATTCAAATACAGCAACAGCCTCCTTTGAGAGGGGAAATGGACCTTCTGTCAATAGAGGGCGAATTTTGGCAGAAAAGGGCGGAATCCATCTACAATAGTGGGCAAACATTCCTAGAGCTCTTCGCAGTGAGGTTATATCCCTAGGCACAGGTAGAGTCATTAATGGCTTTAATCTTTCTGGGTCGGGTCTGACGGTTTTGTTTTCAATTATGTATCCTAGTAACGCAATAGATTTTGAAGAGTACATGTACTTATCATCGTTTAAAGTTACATTGAGTTTCTTAGCAGCGATCAGGAACTTTTGCAAATTTTTATCATGCTCTTGCTGATCCCTTCCACTGTTCTTGAATGAGTTTATCGATAGTTCTTTGGAAGCTTGCCACACCGTTAGTCACTCCAAAAGGAACTCTACGAAATTGATACAATTTTCCATCAGCTTCAAATGCGGTGAAATGTCTCTCTGAGTCAATGATTGGCACCTGATGATAAGCACTCTTTAAGTCAATTCTACTGAATATTTCATATTGGGATATTCTGGAAATAAGTTCCTCAATTTTAGAAAGAGGATAAGCATCGAGTAAGGTAAATTTGTTTACGGTTACTGAATAATCAATGACCATTCTGAGTTTACGGTTTTCCCCTTTAATCACAAATGCTTGAGCTCGCCACGGTGAGTGACTGGGTTCAATGATGTTTTCTATTAGCAGTCTTCTAACTTCTGCACTTCTGCCGCAATAAACTGTTGGTCTTCTATAGTGTGTCGTCTCGACTTGGTGATCACTGGTCTGCAGTCTGGAGTTAAGTTGGCAAATAAAGATACAGGATCTACCTTAGCAACAGCCAGAACATATTTCCAGTGGAGGTTTGCTTCCCTCGAAGTTGACAATCAATGTTGAGTGAAGTTTTAGGATGTCATGCCCAATTAAGAGATCAGCACACAAGTCTTTCATGACTAGAATTTCTATTCCTTCATAGCGATGAGCTTGGACCTCAATGCTCACGATACAACGTCCAGCAATTTCTGATGTCATTGCAGAATTGGCCATTGTGATCTTACCAAGATATGGTACTACTTTAAGCTGGCATGTTGTTATATGACGGGAGTTTATAAAACTGAGGGAGCTACCCGTGCCAATTAAAGCTTGAAGTTTCACACCATTAACAGTCACTGTAGCTAACGACTTTTGTAGGCAACTAGGTGCAGCACATGAAAGCGAGGCTAAGATGTGTGCAGATGTTCCTACTTTGCTTGTATTACGTTGCTGTTTTGATTTACATACTCGTTGGTAGTTTCCTTTCTGGCCACAATTACGGCAGGTTACATGTTTAGCAGGACAGATGCTTCGCTGGTGGCGATCATTTCCACAAAAAAAAACATGCATTCGATCGTGATGGAGTTGCGGCAGCAAGGTGTTCTTGCTCCTGTAAAGTATTTCCTTCAGAAAAGGACCTAGTTTCTCTGTTTCTTTCAGCGTAATCAGCTGCAGCTGTGTGCATTGGTGTCTGTACGGTCAGATATGATGCTGAGTGCAGCTCTGCCAATTCCAAAGATCTAGCTTGATCAAAAGCATCATTGAAGCTTATAGTTGTGTTTTCCAGCAGCCGTTCCCTGATGCGAGTGCTTTTTAGGCCCCGAATAAATGAGTCACGTACGTACTCGTTTTTGTATTGTTCTGCTGTGACAGCCTTGAAATCACAGTCCTTGCTGAGTTGTTTTAAGATTTGTAAGTATTCTTCGACTGTTTCTGTCGTTTGTTGACCTCTGGAGGCTAAACAATGTCTAGCAAAGATTTCGTTGCGACGTACGATATATAGAGAGTCCAGGGTAGATATAGCATCGTCATAGCTTTTCGCATCGTTGATACTTAAAAATACAGTCGCGGAGATGTAATTGGATAAGAGCGAAAGCTTACCATCGTCGTTAACATTAGGTATTTTGGCAACAAAATTCGTGAAAGTCCGTTTCCAATGTTTCCATTTGGTTTCTGCACCCGAACACGTTGGGTCTACATCGAAACGTTCTGGCTTTAGCAATTGCTCCATGGGAAAAGAAAAACGATGTTGATAAGCTTATGATCAGATATTTTCTTTGTTGATTAAACTGTTATATTGATAAAGTAAAATAAACAGAAAAGGTTTATCTTTAACCCACTGACGGTTATGCACGTATAAAGTCGTATTTTAACCTGCAGTCTTCACTGCATAGCAAAACCGGTTTTCCCATGTTAATGGATAGGGGAACTGCGTGAAGGGGAGAAACATTCTCCCAATTTCGCCCATTTCCTTAACCGTCAGTGGGTTAATCAACAAAGATGACACATAATGTTTGGCTACATGAATAATGGAATTAAACTAAAATGTAAGCAACATAGTGTTGCCAGATTACAAAGCAAAGTGTAGGAGAGGTGTTGCCATTACAGTAAAATATATATATAACAAAGTTGAAGTGAAAAGTAATTTTTAAATCCACATGTACACATGATCTAAAGTGAATCACCAAGTTAGAGAATTAAAATGGTATTAATAAATAAATCGTAATTCAAAGTTCAGAAGACGGGTTTTAAAGACAATATAAGAACTATTCAAAATAAAAAATACTATTAAAAAGAAATCCAACATGAATTCGAAAACGAGACTGGCTAGGATATACTATATAATATGTATAGGATTTATCTGTTTCACAATAAAAATAATCACATAAAAAAAACAATAAATCTTAAATAGAATTATTCATTTTAATATAAATACTATATACATTAAATACAAAACAAGTTGTGAGATAACATTACAAATTATATAAGATACGTAAACAGAGTGGTCAAATATAAATCATCAAATTCCACCTTTTAAAATAAATTTTTTTAATCAAAACTACTTTGATTTTATAAGTTTATCAAACTATCTTTCAGAATATATAAGCACCATTCAAAATAAAATCAAAATATTAGTTATAAATACTTTATTTTTAAACTTCGCTATGTTAATCCTATGGGAACCCTGCCACCCAGGCCTCAGCAATTGATTGTTTGTTTACAAACAATGCCCGTGCCCCATTGCGAATTTTAATGGCGATTGGAATCGCTAATGTTTCCGTTATCCGATAACCTCTGGAAAACTAAATATCTTCGATTTGCACGAGCCATCGTAGGCCAAACACTTTCCACGTCCGATAGTCAGGACAACCAGACATTTCAGTAAGTTGAGCCAGTTCTTCACTTATAAATACCCAAAACTGGCCTCTCACCCGCGTAACCAGAAGATATCCTTCCAGATCGAGGAATCGGAGCAGCAGTTATCGGAATAAACTGCTTCCACTCCTTCGAAAGCGAGTGGCAACAGATTGGCGATAATTGAAACGGATGTCATAATAACAACTCCTCTGAGAGCGAGCTTTTATTCACCTTATCTGTAGGCGGAGTTTATTTTCGCTTTCAGACGTAATGGTCCGCATAAACTTCCGGAGCAGCCGAAACTTATTTCTTTTCTAATGTTTTAACTTAGGCTGATTCAATCATTGCTGATTAATATGAAAAATTCATTTTTAGAAAAAACACACAAGAGTTAAATAAAGGTTCTCTGAATATATAAAAAATACATAAAAGTTAAAAAAAGAAATAAAGGTTCTTTGAAGTATGTTTGTTTTCAAAGTCTCTAAATAACTCAATATAAAGATTTTTTTTTAACATGGGCTATATTTGTTTCCACTCAGTGATGAAGCCAAGGGCCCATGTTATCCCTCTCCTGAAATTTTAAGTTTAAAAGAAATATATAATATCAACAGAAAGAACTTTTCTATATTTATTTCTTAAAATTTTTACAAAAATAATTGTTTACCTAATATATGCAGTATTCTTATTCTTTGAGTTTCAAGATTTCATCAAGCGTAATTTAAAATGAAATTGGTACTTTCTCATAATGTAATGTAAAGTTTAAGGTAATATCTAAATGGAGAAACATGACTTTTAACACTAAATAATTCAGATTCGTGTGTGCTATATTTGACATATAAAAAATAAAGTTACTTTAAACCAGAGGTGGCATTTTGTGCGGCATACAAACTCAATTTATATCTAAACAAAAAAAAAATCAACAATTATATATAATATGTATCATAATAAACACCATCTGACAAATGAAACAGAACTTACTCACCACCCATAAAAATCTGAATTTTTTTCATATAAATACTGTCACAATTTAGCCAAAACTTACTTCAAAGTTTATTAGAACTCTATTCTACACGAAAATCGACCGTTAATACTTCAAAAATTTAAGGAAAATATAAAATTTGTTAATTTATTACAAAATGACATCAAAATCCCATAGACTTACATTCAAGTGTTCGCCACCCAATTGATTGTATCCAAAGATCGTGACGTCACGCGCCTGTTCTCCATTGAAACGGCATCTCAATTTAAAGTTTAGTACACCTTGCCACCCACAATTGATTGTTTGCTTACAATCAATGCTCGTGCCCCTTACAATTACTTGAGGAGTTGGTTAATATTTTAATTTGTTTCTTTTTGTCATAACTATACTGAGATTTATATTGATACGCTGTGATTTGTCACTGAACATCGTTAATAAGGTATCTATTAGAATAATTTTATTTTGTAAAATTATTAAGGGCTTTTTGTTAAACATACTTATATGTACTATTGTTCGGTATTTTAGTGCAATAATGTAACAAGCAATATTTTATAATAACTTTAAAAATATGTCAGCTTAAAGAAGAAATTTAACTTACCTACATTTTATTTTTGTAGCAAAAAGGTGCTACAAATTTAATCGTGTAGCAAAATTTATTATTCAAGATTTATTCCCATAGTAATTCATACGCAAATTAATTTAACTGTTATTTTTAGAATGAAATTTTAAAATAATTTTCTAGCAACTTATGTGCCGCAGAGAAGGTTTGAAATTATAACTATTATTGTCTAGTAATTAGAGTTACTTATTCTCCCTTGACGATTTAAACTTATTAAATAACATCGTTTAAAAGTAATTTACACTTTTTTAGTTCTATTCAACTGTATTACAAACTGTCCTTATCCTGATCTGTTGCGCCAACTACAATCGCCAAGGTGCCAAATAAATTTTAAACTTGCAGTTTAAAAAAAAAAAAAAACAAGTAGATATTTGTCCTTAAATGTCTATACATTTACATTTTAGTTATACATTTTGAGTTGGTCCCTTTCTGTGATGTTTTTTTATTTTTAGTTTCTTGCTGGCCGCTGCCCGGAAGTTGCCAAGATTTGACGATTATTCTGCCACAGATCAGGATACGGAAATCTCCCCCTTGTGAAAACAATCCCTGAATATTACTCTTGTTTTCTTTATGATTCATGTTAAGTTTTTTTTTTTTTCCTTATGATATCTGTTCCATGTACCAATTAATTTTATTTTTAAAGCCCATCTATATTTAATTTGATTGTTAATTAAAAATAATATAGGAGATATGATAATATTAAATTGATAATATTGCTATTAATTTGCTTTTTCTATGATAGTTGTGTGTTAAATGTTTTAAAAACATATGAAGAAAATTTATCCTATTTTTTATGTATCAATAATTAATAAGTATATGTAGAAAAACAGTTTAAAAATTATTTATTTAATTTAAAGTTTAATTAATATTTTTTTAAGTAAATAGATAATATCTAAAAGTTCAAAGATCTATTAAGAATTTTTTTGTTTTCATTGCATGAAACTCTTTGTATCACATTTTTATATATATTGCCAAAACTGAAAAAACTTTTTGCAAGCAAACACTCTATAATTTGAAACCTAAACTCTTTTTAAAATCCATTTTTGTGTTCCGGAAAGTAATTAGGAAAACAAAAGATAGTAATGATAATAAAGTGGAAAGGCGCCATATTTTTTTATTAAATTTTAATATATATATATAAATTTGAAACTACACCGTATGCTCCATATTATTTTAAAATCATTTCGGATATTGTTTGTTTTATATTTTAAAATATAATTTATATATTTCATTTAAATTACTTTTGGTTTAGAAATGGAAAAAAAATAGAAATGACACAATTTTTTTTTCTTGTATATCTTGTGCACATCTTCAATCAAACTTTTTATTCACACAGACCAGTAAAATTTCAGTTAGTTTTTTATTCTGATAGAAGTTTTATTCTTGATCTTCTTTTTATCAACTATATTTATACAATTTGTCTAAAATTAAGGAATGTCAATGTGTAATTAAAACTGAAATAACCAAATTCTATAATACTTGAAAATTGTTTTTATTTATTAAATTTTTTTTTAATGTCTAAATTCTTATTTCTGCTCGGAACTTTTTAAATAAAAGCTGATAAAAAAACTTTAAGACATATATAGTTAAAATTTTTAAAAAAATGAAAACAAATTAGCTATTTAGTTTTAACATACAAAGTGAATGTTTTGATATTCTAAATAAGTAATCGGAATGTTGTTTCAGAAAATAGAATGTATTAATAATTGTCTACACCTGTATAAGTCGTCATAATTGTCTAAACCATTTTTATTTTATCTCAATAATATTAATAACAATCATAAATTTGCTCTTTTGTTTTTAAATTTTATATTATGTTTACTAGCAATGTTCTTATTTTAATATTTTCCAAGTAGTAAAGTAATTGCTCACACGTTTACGTAATTTTAATTTCTTTTTAATGAATTTTAGGTTCGGACAGTAATTACAAAGCAATAGTTTTTGCCAAATAAATGAAAAACTACTTTTTCATTTTTTAAAAAATTAAATTATCCATATTTCATAAAAGTAAGTTATAAAATTTTGTACAAATCAAATATTTTTACTTGATAGCAATCTCTTCGAAGAAAATTAGGGAATAATAATTCCATTTAATTAAGTCACCAGCAGATTGTTATATTATGCATATTAACATTTTGTTTGCTAAGAAGTAAATATAAATTTTTATTGTCCTTATCATATTTTTTGTGTAAATTTTATTGATCCATGTTATTGATTAACCTTTCTTTTTTAGGTTAAAATAACAGACATCAATAAACTTTGTCATACATTTGATCATATGCATGTTTTTTAATCAGTTTTGCATATGTCGGGAGACGCTGCTGTGAGAATAGCCGGTTTAATTACAGTTTTTAAAAATTTGCATTGTGACTATTGAATTGCATTACTTCTGTATCCTATTATTTTTAACTATTGGTTTCACAGTTATTTGACATGTATAATATCAGTTGTATTACATTCGCAAAAATATGCACCATGGTTTATTGTTTTGATATTTGTTGTGAATAGGTAATATTTAAATACCGAAGAGGTAGGTTTTTAAAAAAAAAAACTAAACTCAGTGGCACAACAGCCCATAGAGAGCCAAGCCCTACTGTGCCCATCTCAGTTTTCTTGGCCTTAGTCTCTGGGGTGCAGGAGCAGATATTCCAGTTAGGTGGTCAGCCGGACGCAGAATCCCCAGTGTTTAGTTCCCAGGCATGCTTGGCACTCATTTATTGACCCACTGAAGAGATAAAAGGCTGAGTCAACCTTGCCCGAGAATCAAACCAAAGACCTGTGGCATGAAGGGCTACTACTCAGCCACTTGACGTCATTTTGAAAGATAACTACTTAATTATTGCACAAGCTTTACTCTCATCCAACAACTTCTCTTTTTCATCTTTTCTAGAAAAAGGCTGTCTTCTGTGCCCTGGACGAAAAATCTTTATCGTTAGAACATGTCTTTTGCAAATAAGCTATCAATAGCCAGCAATAGTTCTGTTGAAACTGAAACAAACCCTTTGTCTTGTAATATATGCAATAGGATTTTTTCTAGCAAAGATAATCTAATCAAACACAAACTAGTTCATGCTGGTGAAAAACCGTATTCTTGTATTATTTGTAGTAAGAGATTTTCTGTGAAAACTAGTTTAACAAATCACTACCTTATCCATACTGGTGAGAAGCCTTTTTCTTGTAATATATGTAATAAGAGTTTTTCTCAAAAATCTAAATTAAATGGACACAGCTTTGTCCATTCTGGCATAAAACCTCATGCTTGTATTTTTTGTAATAAGGGTTTTTCATTTAGCAGTGATTTAACATACCACAAACGTATTCATACAGGTGAAAAACCATATGCTTGTAGTACATGCAATATGACTTTTTCCAGAAAAGTATATTTAACTAGACACAACTTGGTTCATACTGGTGAAAAACCATATTCTTGTTGTATATGTAATAAGAGTTTTTCAGCAAACAGAGATTTAACTAAACACAAACGGATTCATACTGGTGAAAAGCCTTATGCTTGTAGTATATGTAATATGACTTTTTCGCAAAAAAGTAATTTAACTAGACACAACGTGGTTCATACTGGTGAAAAACCATATTCTTGTTGTATATGTAATAAGAGTTTTTCAGCAAACACAGATTTAACTAAACACAAACAGATTCATACTGGTGAAAAGCCTTATGCTTGTAGTATATGCAATATGACTTTTTCGCGAAAAAGTTCTTTAACTAGACACAACTTGACCCATACTGGTGAAAAGCCATATTCTTGTAGTATTTGTAATAGGAGTTTTGCAGTAAGCAGTGGTTTAACTGAGCACGAAAGTGTACATACTGATGAAAAACCTTTTGTTTGTAATATATGTAATAGGACTTTTTCACAAAAACGTTATTTAGCTCACCATATTTTGACTCATACTGGTGAAAAAAAATATTCCTGTAGTATATGTAATAGAAGTTTTGTGCAAAAGAGTTCTTTAAATAAACACAAATGTGTTCAAACTAGTGAAAAACGTTACTTGTGACCTCAGTGGCAGAAACCTCTCTATTAAACAACGAAATTTATCTGTACACTGTAAAATATTTTGCAACAAATGTTGCATTTAGTAGATTCAAAAGTATTAAAAAGCAAAGATTCTTCATATACACTACAATTTGTAATGAAATAATAACAGTGCTAAAAAAAGTACTTAAATATTATTAATCGAAATTGGTTCATTTTTTTACGGGGCTAAAAAAAATTTGAAGTGTGCCACACTAGCATTTTTTTAAACTTTTTATAACCGTCGTTGACCCCAATTTTCTGGGTTTAGGACTACTAATGTTCAACTACGTAGCCTTGCAATTTCAAACCAAATCCAGAAGACAAAGCAACTCCTGGATCAAGTATTGGGAGAAATTTGTCATTGTGTAGGACTTTTTGATTGAACTAACCCATATTTGCGTTACATGGAAAGTGAAAGGATATTTGACGTCAGCACTGTGGTCCTCTCAAGCGGG
Source organism: Parasteatoda lunata (assembly GCA_949128135.1). NCBI lineage: Eukaryota > Metazoa > Arthropoda > Arachnida > Araneae > Theridiidae > Parasteatoda > Parasteatoda lunata. The sequence goes on from OX421975.1 coordinate 105,230,625, forward strand.
TTGCGGAATTTGTATTGACCAGCCACCAGAACCCGGTTCACCTCATTGGAAGGCAAACGTCTTATCCCTTGAACCATTACGCCTCTTTTTTTAAACTTTGGGAAATTTTAAAACTTTTATTTTTCTATTTTTGGGGTATTTAATTTTTTTGTTATTTGTTTGATCATTTTTATTACAATCAATGCGATATTTTTCTTATTTTATATTATAACTTGCAATGCCACGTCCAACCAGATTTTCCCATTATGTTATGGATAGGAAATCCTTAAAAGTAATTTTTTTTTGCAAATGGTATGAGAAAATGCAATGAAAGTAATTTTTAAAAGGAAAACATTGTTTTAGTTTAATATTTTTACTTAAATAAACTGGTTTTTTTAAGAGTATTTATTGGGAAGCTTTAGGGTCATCAAAATTTGGGCTCTAGTAAAAGAATCTATTTACAAATAATGACCTAATAGCACATGTGTTCATATTATGAGACTTTTTAAATAAAATGCCATTTATATCGATACAGTATTAGTGTACAGATGTAATATTTGTAATAAGTGTTTTCGAATGTAATTTGAATAAACACTGTATGGAATATTATAAAAATATAATTTGATTTCCAATTTTTATTTAATTTTCTGTAGTGAATATATATGTAATTGTTCACTGATCTGTTTGTACGAGTAAAAGTTATTGTATTTTTACTTATGAAATAAATGCTTTTTTCTTACTCAAGCGAATTTTATTAATATGGTTGGCTACCCTCATAATTTTGAGGATAAATAATTAATATCCACTCCGCTAAACAGACTCTGGCATGTTTATTCATGGAAAATATGATTTTGTAACATAAGATACTGTTTGCTCTATGTGATGTTGCTACATCGCACTTTCGCCGTATCGTTTTAAACTCAAATGCTTTAACTCAGTTTTGTTGTCTATTATTCACAAAATCTATTAAACGAATTAGTTCAGTTATTTTAGTTTTGGTTCTCTTAATGGTAGTGGCATTTCAACCTTTAAATTGATTTTTTAGTATAAACCTTTTGTTAAACTATAACAGATAAAGGGTTACCTCTCTTGTGCATGCTTTTAGCGTCATTTGATGAATATTTTTCAACTAAAATTTCTTGCCTCCTTCTTTCACTGCGTGTCTGTATTTTTTGGAAAAAACCTTCAAGCAAATTTAAAATATGTAGAAATCAATTTTCATTAATCCAGCAATGATATAGAAGTTGAGGCTCCAACTATTGAGGAGATCAGGGCTGCAATTAAAAACTTTAAGACTAAAAAAGACTTCATGGCATGGTTTTATTTCAGCTGCAAAACTCTTTTCAGTCCAGTCTTTACATTTGCTTCTGAAGCTTGGACATTGACAAAATACGAGGAAAATTGTATTGCAATATTTGAGAGAAAGATATTGCGAAGTATACTTGGTGTAAGGCCGGGATGTCCATGAGGTCGTGGGTTTGATCCCCACCAGACTGATGCAAGTTAAATCTGTCAAGTTACTAAGACCTCCGTGTTCCCATAACAAATCATACCTCTGGGGAAACTGATCCAGGAGTTTCCTTGTTTCTGGATTGGTCCAAAATTACAAGGCTACGGAGTTGAACATTCGTAGCCGTAAACCCTGAAACTGAGTCGGTTGTTCAACGACGGATATAAAAAGTATATTTGGTGGAGCTGTGATGGCTCAGGGGATAAAGCGTTCAACTTTCAATGATTATGACTGTGAGAACTTTTCCTTCACATTCATCAAAGCTTTTCTTGATTCTTGAAACCCCTTCCCAACAAAAGGAACCTTCATATTGTTGTAACAATAGAAATTATTAAAAGAGCAACTGCTTATTCCTGTCATTAATGCTAGTGTAAAATCCGGCGAAAAGAATGCAAAAAGGGACATAGACTCAGGGCACCAAAACGAATATATTTCAAGTCAAAATAAGATTTACTTATGGCGCTTTCAAAAGAGATGATGCATTTCTCATCAGTGGGCAGTAACGAAGGGACTAAGGCTTACAGGCACCTTGCAGTTCATAATAAAGAGTATATTTAATGTCAAACTTCTGTTTTGGAATATGAATATTTATTTTTACTCATGTTCAGACCTTTTGAAGAAGAACCCCTTTGATATTTTCGGCCGCCTTCAAATGGTTTTAAAAGAGCTACCGTGTTTTCACAAAAGAAGCATTAGTAACTAACATTTTCAAAATTTCAGGAAATCTTTCATTAATTATTAAATTTAATAACCTGAATAAATTGTTCATTTTCATGTTTCAGCTCTCTTCTGATTGATACTATTTGTCCAAATACAATGACAAATTGAAATTGTTTTTTATTGATAAATAGGATAGCTATGGAAATTGTTTAAAGCAGCTCAGTGATTTATTAATAAATAACTCATCTATAAATTTATCATACATAGTAAATTGATTATTAAGAAAAAAAGAAAATAAATTTTCTAATAAAACACTGGTAGAATTATATTTTTAATGATTAGTGAGAAAAACTATACAGGTTACATTAAAACACGAGTAAGAAAACGTAATTAAAGCATTAAAAACTTAGATAATTTTAGATAGTTTGATGGTAAAAATCATCGTTGATAGTTCTAAATTTCATCATAGTTGTGGTAACTTGCTTGCAGTTTAAAAAAGAAAATAAAAATTTAATAATAAAAATTAAAATAAATAATTAAAATTAATAATAAAAATTTCTTATTTTTTTTCCTTTTGTATTTTAAAAATAGCAACTGATTGAGTAAAGAGAATCATTTTAAGTAAGAAAGAAATATCCATGCGAATTTTAAAAAAGTTATTCAATAAGTTTAAATAAGTCTCCTACACGTGGCTGAGTCAGCCAATCTGGTATACTTCCTGTTAAATAGAAATTTAACATTTATTGTAATAACACTTTCTAATAATAATATAACACCTCTGCACAAGAACTCACAAATCTTTTCTCACATATTTCAAAGACATTCTAATTTCAGTTTGTAAACAGAACAACATGAAATGCAGTGTCTGAGGAGAGCTAATCATTCGGGCAACAATCATCTCTTATTGGACAATGGAACGGTAAAGGAGCCAATCAGATGAAGGAGTGAGAGTCTTGGAATTCCGCTAAAGACGAGGCGAATAAGTGTAAGGCTGATAAGCCGAAGACGTAATAGAAAAACTTTTCTTTTATTGTGGCAACAGTCTGATTTCATCTTTACCGCGAGCTTTAAAACGGGATTTTCCAGTTGGTGGTTGGACTTCTTGAGGCGAGGGGGCTTCGGCCCCTTAGTTAAATTTTTAGAGTGTGCTCCTTGAGAGTATCATTTTTTTTTAATGTGGCATTTTAATCTCTTTTCATCTGAAATAATATTTTTTAATTTTTTGCTTCATTAGCAATTAATTTATTTGCGGCCAGAATGAACATGCTCTGGCGATTTATTTTGTGAAAGAGTTTAATAATAAGATGTTTTGTGTATAAGTAATTATATATTGATAAGTAATTAATAGTTGAATGATAGCCAAGACAATAAAAATGTTTTTGTAAGTATATTCTGATTCAATTGTCCTTGATGTTTCTGTTCTAATTAATTATTCGATTTTAGATTATTCAAATTTTTTTTTTTTTTTTGATTCTAGAGAATTGAGCTTTTCACATGTTTTGTACTAACCCTAAGATCTTAATTTATTTTGCAGCACGTGATACCATTCACTATGAATGAGTATTATAGCATAATATTTAAGAGTAGATTTTGATTGCAGCATTATTCTTATTATACAGTGTCTCTACATGGGATTTAAATTTGTCTTTTATTCACAATTTTTTTACACGTGCTGATTACTGATTAATTTATTCGGCCAGTTAGTATTGATCTTATAATTTTAATATTTAAATTTAATCACTCAGTATAATATATATAATGATTAATATACCAAATGTTTAATACTTCCCATACAAGCTATCATCGAGGTTTCCCTCCCTAAAATGCTCTCTTCTTGTTTCCATAGCACCAGACTGCAGCAGACTTTGTGGCGGACAGAGTACTATAGTATATAGTATTATACTATAGTATATATATATATATATATATATATATATATCATATGTATATATATCATATATATATATGTATATATATATATATATATGTATATATATATATATATATATATATATATATATATATATATATATATATATATATATATATATATATATATATATATATATAATCAGCACTGTGTTTAAGTAAGTGTTGCTAGGCGACCGCAGACGATTTTAATCGAAAGTTTGATATTTTTAAACATAAATTCAGCAGACGATTTACCATTATAGCTTCATTTGTGTTGTTGACAGTAAATTGAAAAATTCTTCTCTTTCAAAAAATGGAATTGAATCGTGAACATTTTCGTGCCATTATTTTTCATAACTTTCGACGTGGATTGTCAAGACAAGAGTGCTTCGATGAACTTAATTCTTTATTCAGCGATAAAGCGCCATCCTACAGCACTGTAAAAAATTGGTATAACGAACTTAATCGTGTTCGATCCAGGACGAATCCCGTGCAGGTAGTCCAAAATCCGTTGTTGTGCCAGAAAAGATCGATGCTGTGCGTGAACTTATAAAGCAAGATTGTCATGTGACATACCGTGAGATCGAGGCGTCTTCGGACATTAGTATGACTAGCATCAATAAAATATTGCATGAACATTTGAGCGTAAAAAAATTTGTTCGCGTTGGATCCCGCATAATCTGACAAACGCTCAAAAAAAGGCTCGTGTCGATTGATGCAAGGAAATGTTGGAAAAATACGTTCAAGGTACATCAAAGGCTGTGTATAACATCTACACAGGTGACGAATCATGGATCTATGCATATGAGCCGGAAACAAAACAGCAATCAACTGTAGGGGTCTTCCAAGACGAGGCAAAACCAATAAAAGTTGTTCGATGAAGAAGCACATCGAAACAAATGATTGCCAGTTTCTTCGGCATTTGCGGTCATGTGGCAACAGTGGCGTTAGAGCAACGCAGGACGGTCAATTCTGAATGGTACACGACGATTTGTTTGCCAGAAGTCATCGGAGAAATTCAAAAAAAGCAGAAGAACAGGCGAATCATTCTTCATCATGACAATGCGAGCTCTCACACATCGACTCAAACAAAGGCATTTATGACGGAGCGAAAGATCGAACTGATGGGTCATCCGCCGTACAGCCTTGATTTGGCACCCAATGACTTCTTATTCCTACACATCAAAAATAAATTACGTGGACAACGATTTTCGATCCCCGAAGAAGCGGTTGATGCATTCAAAACGCATGTTTTGGAGTTACCTCAATCGGACTGGAAAAAGTGCTTTGAAAATTGGTTCAAACGCATGCAAAAGTGTATTGATCATCATGGAGAATATTTTTGAAAAACAATAAAACCAATTTCTATCCTACATATTTGTTTTTTCATTATTAGGCCAGAAATATAAATAGCAACCCTCGTATATATATATATATATATATATATATATATATATAAATAAATATATATATCCAAGGTAAGGTGCTACTACTATAACACTACAGCTATTTCTGTTTAAATGAATTTCAAATTAAAATTTAAGGCTAATATATTTAATTAAAATTTAGAAAATACATCCAATAGTACGTTTGTTGAAGTCATTTGACTAAAATATTGATAAGTATTGAACAAAGGCTAGCTCTCGACCTGAGAAAAAGCCATAGTTTCGGGAAACGAAAAGCGTTAATTAACTTATTTTTAGCAAAATAATTTTTATAACTGTCATTCAACTTCTTTTTTTTTCTTTATCTTCAACGAGCTGAATATCCGCTCTTCGAACTGGATTAATAAATAAAAAAACAATAACTCGGTACTGAACAACAAAATGAAATCGTGGATAAAACTGAACGGTATAGACTGTCAAAATTAATAAGCAAAACCTGTTTGTTGTAGTTCAGCCCGATAAAATTGAATTTAACTATATTCAGCATTACTAGGCATAATATCGAAATTTACCATTAACTTGGAATTTTTGTAAATAAGTAATTTTTTTAATTTATATAATAGGAATTACCTATATTAACTAAGCATCATTGGCGACAATAATAGCATAGCGCTTGTTTACGATTAATCTAAACGAATAAGTATCTGAACTCCCTAAATGTTGCTTTTTGTAACATGGCTTACTTTTTAGTACTTCAACATGCCTCTATTACATTACTTAAATGAACTGAGCATCAGCGTTAACATTTTGACTCAGAATTTTCATTAAATATATATATATATATTTTCATTATTTCTTTGTATTTATTCATGTCAAAATGAGTGAGAAATATATTTAGAATTTTAATAATATTTGGTGAGATAAAATATATAACGTGAAACACCATGTCTTTTTCTGCATAAAAAGTCAAATAGTTCATACGCGGCTCACTTCCAAACAATTTAACTAATATGCAGTTATTTAAATCTTAGCGAAACAGTTATTTATAATTAAAACTTCTTTAATTTACAAAATCATTAATACATTTTTGAATATGAATCAAAAAAAAGATTTTTCCAAACTAATTATTTTGAATTTTATATTTCAGTAAAATATATAATTTCGTAATCTAACAAATCTTTTTTATCAGCTGTTTGAATTTTTTTTAAAAGAGAGAATACCAATATATATATATATATATATATATATATATATATATATATATATATATATATATATATATATTCTTTACTAGGAATTAAAAGGCCAGAGAAAGAAAAAAAAAGAGGGAGACAGCGGTTAATAAAACTAAAGTAATTTTCTACGTTTCTCCTAAGCAAATTAGTACCACTTTCCCATTAATTTTGCCTTTCATTGCAAAAGAATTTTTATTTTAATTACCGCTATTTTTAAATGATTTACTTATACTGAAACACATTTTGACAGATGTGACCAATTAAATAACGTGATTTCAGGTAACTTTAAAGATAATTTGGTGACATACTGCTACGACGTAAATTTGTTTTCATTGTTGTTGTTTACGTCGCACTAAAGCTGCTCAATGGGCTATTGGTAACGGCCTGGGAAACATTCCTGAAAATCATTTGAAGACATGCCATCATAATTTTGAACTCTGCAGAGGTGAGGCTCCCTTCGCTACGATAGACCGACGACATGCGCGTGAAGTCAAGTACTTCGGTACTAAATTTTAACGAGGACCAATACCGCGCACACTCGGTCCCTTCACAGATTGATCCAAGTAGTTTTTCACCCGCACGCTGACAGCAGCCAGTGATGCTCGTCTTCCAATCTGCTGGGAGCCTGTCAACAATCAGTCAATTGCGGAACTGTTGTAGATTGAAATTATTACATAGCGGGGAAAAAACTAAATAAAGTGGGCGCAATAACTTTTTTTTTTATTATTAAATAGAGCTATAAAGTATCAATGATGTTATCTTTAAGATTTTTGATGAAACAGTGGCTAAAACTTAACCAGTCAACCCCGCTTAGAGGAATACCATCAGTTCCTGCCAAATCTATGCAATTAAGTGGGTTATTCGATTAAAAGGGGAGTGCAATATTCTATTTTAAATTTCTTTTTAATGGTATTTAATGCAAAGTATAGCGTTTTGATGAAATAAACTTAGTTTTATGATCAATAAACAATTTTGATTAATAGCATCTGTGTTAGTATCATAAAATATAAATGTCATTTAAAGTTACATAAAAATAAATCAATATTAGTGAAAAGTATAATATAGGTACTAAAATATTATTTGAACCCTACCAAAAAAATGAGCTGTTTTAGCTTCGAATTTTTTAAAATATATCGTTTCCCAGATTCATTGTTTTTTCCCCCTTGATTGATTCGAATCTATCCTTTTCTCGCTCAATTTGCAACCAACACAGAGTTATTCACTGGATTAAGCAATACTTATTCTTACTTAGGAGAATGACACACTGCACACTGATGAGTTATGTTTTTTGAAACTTTTTCTTATCGAAGCTAATAGCGCACCAGGAGGAGATCACATGTCTTGACAACAAAACAAATCACTCTGTACCTTCTTTTTTTTACATTCTAAATGATGTGTAAGTGAAGTATAGTTTGTCTAAAGTAAGAACTCCCCTAGACATTCGTCTGGACCCGTGGCGGTGACTATGGCAACGAGGTATAACTATTTCAAATGGGGGTGTGGATCACTATTTAGGACAGGTTTTGTCTCGGGTGGACGAAATGAAGGGAATCTTTTTCTTCTTATTGGCCTAAAGTGAAGAGAAGCTACCCTCCCTGAAATGCGCTATTCTTGTTTCCTTAGCAGCCGACGGCCTCAGACTTCGTGGCGGGGGGCGTTCTTACTGTAGACGAACTATAAATCAAAGAGGGGTAAAACACTCTTCACTTACTGCAATGTATAACTAGCAGCAAGATTTGATTTTTTTTTTCAAATTTTACCCCTGACACCTGTTTAGACCAACTAATGAACAGGAAAACCCTTTTGAAATGATCACCTATTGTATCCTTACCTTAACTGAAAAACGGTGGTTAAGGGTTTTGTATAACCTAGGTACATGTTCAGGGTTTGGAGGAAAAAAGGAAAAAAAAAGTGAGTGCGAGCGAAAAGGCCACATAGCCTCTAACATAATTGGACATACATAGGAGAACAGTTTTTAAGTTATCTTAAGTGAAGGGAAAATTTTTCCTCCTCCGGCGTAATTTAGTTAATTATAAGCTTTTATTATAAGCTTTTGCAGGGACTCTCTCCTCCCTCCCTCCCTCCCTATATATATATATATAGTAATACAAAAATTATAAATACTTTTGTATTAATAAAAGAATTAAAACTCTTTCGTTTTCATAAAATGTCTTTTTAAAGAATAAGCGTAGAGATATTCTATTTTGGGAATTCAAGGTCGAAAACATACCATTGAATTATAATTATATATAATCGTGTGGGCTGATGAAAAGATTATATCTTTAATTTTCCGGTTTTTTAAGAAAACTTTATCCTTTTTTTTTTTTTTTAAATTAATTAATTCTTTTTCTTTCCCCAGTTGTTTGTCATTTTTATTTTTTCCACCCTTCTTTTTTCATTTGCCTGTAATTTGCCTTTGTTTTATCTTCATTTTAAACTTATCTTATGAGTTCTATTTACTTGCAGCTTATGCGCAATAAATGATACTTATTGTTTTTCCTAATTTTTTTCGATTTTTTTTTGTATTTATCTATTTTGCTATATATATATATATATATATATATATATATATATATATAATCTAAACTAAACGCTAATTCTCACACTTTAATATTCACATCCTGTCTTTTAATCTAATTTTGGCTTCAAATCATGCATTGAGTAACATTTTTGATTTTTCCCTTAATTGAACTGTGAGAAAGCCTTTTTTACTCGCCTTATTTAAAAGATCGATTTTATTTTTTACTTTGTAACCGTCGTTGAACAGCCGTCCCAATTTTAGGTTTACGACTACTAATATTCAACTCTGTAGCCTTGCAGATTTGAACAAATTCAGAAGAAAAGGTAATTTTTTTTTTCAGTACCCCCACAGTTATTGATTTGTTATAGGAACATGGAGGACTTTGCGACTCGATAGATTTAACTTGCATCAGTCACCATTTACTACACGGATAGTCTTCGGCAGGCAGTGGTCGAATCCACAAATTCTTGGACATGGGTCCAGTACCCTACCATGCAGGCTATCCCGACCTTTAATAGATAGATTTTATTTTCATTTTATATCCGTCGTAGAACAGCTGACCCTATTTTTGGGTTTACGACTACTAATGTTTAACTCCGTAGCCTTGTAATTTTATAATTAAAAACTGGAAGGCTCCCCCCCTTGTTCACGTTGTTGATCAACCATCGTGGTTGCTTTTCATTAATTATTGCGGATCAAGAGAAGGATCAAGAGAGAAGTTTATTTCCATTTTATTCTCTCCATAAATTACGATTGAATTGCTATTTACATTTTGAAGATGACTAAATTTAGACAAATCAATAAAATTGGTACATCCCGTAGAGTTAAACTCAGAGAAGATGGGCTCAAGGGAAAGAGAATTCGCCTCCGATTGAGGTGAACCAGATTCGAATCCCAATAATGGCTGGTCGATACAAATTCCGCACCTACCACAGTGCTGATGTAAAATATCGTCTACGGTAGACGGATTATGCGATTTTGTGGTTTTTTCTTCTTTTAACGCAAATGCGGGTTAGTTCCAATAAAAATGTTTCCCAACACTTTATCAAAGAGTTCCCTGGATTGGGTTCAAAATTACAAGGCGACTGTGTTGAACATTGGTAACAGTAAACCCAAAATTGGGTCGGCTGTAGAACGACGATTATGAAATAAAATAAAAACCACGCGCTCCAATCACAATATTTTTCAGTAATGTCCTTTTTTTATTTTTTTATTTATTTATTAATTATTTAATAGTTTTTTTTTTAGCGTCAGATTTAATGCTCTTAAATATCATTACTTAAACTGCATAACATGTTTGAGTTTGGATGGAGTTCGATAACTGCATTCAAATCATCCAACTCCAGTCATTGTTGTCGAAACTGGTTGTTGTAATAATTTCATTTAAAAACAACTAAAAGGTTTCGAGTTAAACAGGGCATTCCATGAAGTTCAACCTTAATGTATATTTGTTGTGTTCCACAGTGTCACTCGAGAGCTTCTCGAGATGACGTTAGTTTTCATTCTTTTCCCAAAGAAGAGGAAATTGTTTTTATCGATGGTAAAAAAGAAAATCGGAGAAACGCGTGGATTAATAAACTACGCATCGGAAAAACAGTTACGAAGCACATGCTTGTGTGTTCTAAACATTTTTTAAAGGAAGACTATATTTTACCCGGTATATATGCATTTATATGATAATTTATCCTCTGAAATATTTTTATTTTCCTTAAAATAATGCATTTCTATTTTGGAGGATTCAGAATTAAAATTGAATGAAATTCTGCTTCATATATCTGGTTAAATATTAATCTTATAACCGGATGAAAAGTATGTTATTTTAAATAAAGACAGAATATGGCATTTGTACATTTTTTGAATGTATGTCTAATTAAGCGTAAGTAACCAAAGGATAAAGATATTCTTGCTTAATTTTTAAGAGAATAAGTATTGGTGACACTTACCTTATGGTAAGTAGAATTAGTGAAAGAAAATTTCTGAGTCCTCTGCTTTATTTTGCTCGAAAAAGATTTTATTGGAAGTAAAGAAATGCATTATTTATTTATAAAAAGCATTTATTGGTTGAATAGAAAAGTATTCTAATATTACAAAGCAACAAAGCTTGATGTTTAGATTATGAGGAGTTGTTTGAGTAGGAATGTTTTGCAGGAGTCCAAGCTTGTAAATTAATATTGTGACTACATTGTTTTTAATAAATTAACAATTAATCAATTTTGGAGATATTATATGTCAATCATGTGTAAGACATAACACTTATTGCCATTTCCAGACATTCTTTTAAATAAAGCACCTTCAATTACATACGGAGAAGAATTTAACTTCGTAGAACGAAGGCAAACAGCATAAATAATTCTTTTCCGCGGTAATGCCTGCTTTACAACACCATATGTTATGATGTGGTTTGAATTAATAATTTTTTCACCTTCAGTGTTGCTCCTGGATTTCTCGTCCCTTTCCAGATATGCTAAAATATCTAATAATTTATTAAAATCCATCACTGGACAATAAAATTAAGCTAGCTAGTAAAAAAATTGCTAATATATCACACAGTTATACACTGGAAAACAGGCACAACATCAGATTGTATTACCTTTTTCTGACGCCATTTGCCCGAGACTTGCAACGCCACCTATAGTTTATTTGAATTGTCGTTTTGATTTTTCAATTTTTTTTTTCAAGTGTGTTTTTTGTAGTGAACTGCGCATGCCTGAAAACAAACTACAACCAAACAAAAACCAATCGCTTAGACGTAAACAATAGTGGCGGCAATGAATGAAAATTATGGGTAAACAAAATGCCCTTTCACCCGATTCTTCAAGGAGTCAAATATTACTATGTTCTTTTTGAGCCTATTGTTCTGGAATCCGTTACATTATTAAGTTATGTATGGGAAATATTACAGGTGAAAATAGTTTCGCCAAAAGAAACAAACATTTTAGACTACATTAATTCACTTCTACTATGGTCTTTTTAAAATTTTGTTTTATTCCTCTACTCTTGTTAAATGAATGTTACGAAGTTCATTCTAACTTAGCTGTTGTACAGAAATCTGTTTCAACTTCCGGTTTCCATAGGTATATTGCTAATAAATTGTAAAATAGTTACTTACATTCTGATTTATTGTCAATTTCTGAAAATGTTTTTAAATAATTTTAAGTTTTGTCTTCAGAACATGCACAGTGAAATTGAAAAAAATTTTTTGTTTTGTTTTTTGTACTTCCTAGTAAGTGTACAAAAACATCTCCAATTAAATGATTTACAATTAAACTTTGTTGATATAATTTTAGTGTCAATATTTCTCCAATTTCATGATCAATTGTGTCTTCCAGACTTTGATTTAATGAAAAACTTTCTATGAACTTATTATCCCAATTACAGTTTTTGCAAGCAATTATAAATTGCCATATTAATTATTTTTTATCACCTATTTTAGTAAAATTTGTTTGAAAATCTCTGATTTTTAAAATAAATGTTTTTATGTTTATAAAACTCTATGTGGATTACTATGTGCATACCAACCAGCTTTCCTGTAAGTCAAATGCTTTGACGTTATTGTGTAAAAAATAAGGCTACACAAAGCAAAGCATCGAATCACATGGAATTTCAAATTTATTCTATTTATTTTTATGTATTTAATAATATCGAGTTGTTTATAAATCTTGTACAGTTCAAAGTTAAATCTCCTTCTCCAGTTATTGTTTTCATTTACACCACCAAGTATACTCCTCAAAATCTTCCCATCAAATATTGCGATACAATTTTCCTCCAGTTTGTGATTGTCCAAGTCTCAGAAGCCTGTCATAACTGGCCTGATAAGAGTTTTGTAGATAAGAAACTTCGTTTTTCTAGAAAGAAACCTAGATTTAATAAATCTTCTCAGTCCATAGACAGTTCTATTTGCCAGATAGAGTCTGTTTTTTATTTCGGGAGTCATTCTGTTGTCAATAGACACAAACACACTGTGATATATATATAATTGTGTCATCAGTCAGCTTTCAATTAAAGCAATTTAAACAATTTTCTAGTTGCATGAAGGAAGCAATGTGTGCATGCATCTTTCCATTATTTGTTGAAGAGTGCTTTTATTTTTCCTTTCTTTATGTTCTACACAAGAGTGTCTTTTTTTTGTTTTTTTTTTTGTTTTGTTTAGGGAGTGAAATGAATTAATAGTAAAAACAATAACTTATTTCTACTTTTAGCGAAAAGATCTGTAACTATTTCGATTTCTTTCATTTAGCATATTTGACATAATTTGTATAAAAAGTATATATTATCGAATTTCAATTTTTTTATAATTTAACAGTATCATAATTTTTAAAACCACATACAACATTTCTATTTTGTTCTTAAAATTCAAGGTTCTTTGCTCTGATATTGAAGTTGATAAACTGTTTTGTAGTCAATTTCTTTTTTTTTTTTATCCTGTTCAGGATTAAAAGTCCTCTTTTACAAACTGCCATTCGTGACAGCCTGGTTATTCAAAACACATCTGATCTAGTATTTTTTTCTTTCTGAAATTTGTTTTTTAAATTTCAAAGCATGAAAATATGCTTGACTAGTTTTTTATATGGAGATTTTCTGCCTTTCAATGCACTTGTAGAAGAGTTAAATATATATTAAGTTGTCATTATATGTAAATATTATCATTATATATACAGGGGTCTGTCAAGGCCGAATTTACTACCGTTTAGCGGTACCTTCACAAATTCAGCTTTATGAAAAACGGTAGCTTCACAAATTCAATTTTAGGAAAAACAGTAGTTTCACAAAATACTTTTTCTTTAAATTTTATTTTTGTATCCCTTAAGAAACGATAAATCCGTATTTTTGTGTTGATTTTTTAATATAATTTTTGATTTTTTACAAATTATGTCTAAATTTTCACAAAATAGGTACCTCTCAGAAAAAACTAGACAGACCCCTGATATATATATATATTCTGAATTTATTGATAAAAATAGATTAAAAAACTGATAACTCTGTTAACAAAAGTAGGTATGGTCCCAATTATTTTGAATAATTAATATCTTACTGAACTTTTCATTTGGTAAAGTATATTTTTGTTCTTGTGAACCGTAAATGAAAGAACTGGTCTTATTCGAAGATGCAGCTTATTGTCTTTGATAATTGTTAAATTATTTGTAATTACTTAAACAAAATAATTTAGTTTAATTATTGGCAATTTATTTAATGCAATAATCTGTAGTATGCCTTTTCAGATCGTTATCATACAGTGTTGTTGCTCATAATGTCTCTGGAACAATTTGCCTGTTGATTGAAGAAAACCTACCACCTGACATTTTTGTTGATCCCTATCAACTGGCTTATGAATTAAAAAGTGGACTTATTCAGGTCAATATTTCTTTTTTGTTTACCAACATTTTTAAAATAGAGGTTAAAATAAGATACAGTATGCCTAACTTTGAGAATTCAGACTTTTAGATTAATCAATTTTAAAATGAACAACCTTTCCTTACAGTATATCTTTCCTTTATGAAACTCTTTCCTTATGTCAACAATGCTTCCATTATAACAGCCAATGCGTCAAGTCCCACTTTCTGTTTTTAGAGGTAATGTTAATTTTAATGAAATTAAAAATGCCAAACCATTCATATACAGCGAAAGTTGAGTTTCATTTCCTAAACAAATCACTTGAAAAACAAGTGTTAAGCATTTTTACACTTTCCAAAAAAGTGTTTCCATTGACAGTTGCTTAATTAATTACAAAAGTTTCCCAGAAATTATATAAATTACTATTTTGATATGAAAGGCGAAGCACCTAGAATTAAATAAGTATAAAGGTTAAAAGATATAGTGATTTTTCTAGTTTGCCTTGTTCTGTGGTCAAAAGGTATGGGAAATATATGTTACTATGAATGACCAAAATTGGTGTTTGTTGACTTCCACCAGTGAATGTTCACAATCACATTGTCACTTTGGGAAATGTCCAAAATATATACTAGGTCTAGTTAAGTGCCACTTATGCCATATATCAATGTTTTTTTTAATATTTCAATTGGGATTTTATATAAATTAGGATATTTTAATGTAAAGCATATAATTTTAGAATTTTCTTTTACTTATTTTTTTTTTTTTTTTTCAATTGGACATCCCTTTAAAACTATGCCTGTGTGCAGATATACCCTCTTGCCTCTGTTAGCTACGCCACAATGTGTGGATGACAGGCAATATTTGCAGAAACCATTGTAACAGTGAAGGAGAGAGTGAAGAAATCTTATAATCTTAAGACACCTGGTCTATTTGAAAGAATATAATTAGGTTTGAAAGAATACATTTTCAATCTTTGTAAAAAGTTTTTCAAAGGCTACAATGAATGCTTGTATCATACTTTACTTGTTTAAAAATTTTATTTGCCATTTTTGTGTAAGATTTATCTATTTTAGTACTTTTATGTCAATGTGGAAGAAGGAAGGGTTTCACATTCTTCTTGTTATATTTTTTCACTGTTAGCATTTGTGATATGTGATTTATAATTTTTATAATCTTTGGGATGTCACAATCTCTCATTGTAATATCCATTTTCACTTCTCTAGTGTGAGGTAAATAAAGTACCTACCTACTATTTTCACTTCTCAACAGAAAGTATTCTGTTGAGCATCAACTGCATGTCCCGAGATGCATGTTTCAAAATTTGTATTCATAATTTTTTGCATTTTTTAAATTAAGAGAATTTTTTTATTCAATTTTACATTATAGTGAAGTAGAATTTTTATTTAAAAATGTATATTATATTTTCAGATTGATAATTCAGAAAGTATCAACACTGAAAATCCAGCTCATAGGGCCAAAGCTTTAAAATTTAAAGCTCTCTTGAAGTCACAGGATAATATTCATTACAAGCTCGATTTGCCAATTCACTTGCGATATCAGAAACCTTACTCCTGCGCTATATTTGGTGACAAAGCCTGGATAAATCTTGGTCTGTCAAATCTTTATTTTAATGAAGCACCAGCAGGTATGACTATTCAGACTTTTTTTTAATCTGCTCTATTTGATAGGAAAGACTTAATGAAATAAAAAATCGTAATAAATAATCTCCGGAAATATGTATATTTTTAAAAATACTTAATAGCATAAACTTTACCATTAACAGATATTTATTCAAACTTTTTAATAAAAGAAAAGCAGTATGATGCTTGTATTAACTTTTCCAATTGTTGAAAATGGTAATCAAAAAGAAAGAACAATTTGATAGTTGCAAAATTTTAAGTGGTGTAAATTAATAGTTTGCAATCTGCTAAAAACAGCTATATATATATATATATATATATATATATATATATATATATATATATATATATATATATATATATATATATAAGATTTCCACTATTTTTAATTTACAACTTAAGTTTCTTTTTCTAAGTAAAAGAATTTTTGCAACACCTTATTAAAAGCCGTGTCAAAGTTCCACAATTTCATTACCAGCATCAATGGTGGGAACAATGTGTTCAGCATTGTGCAACAGCAAGCTGACTGCATTAATCAAACTGATTGAGCTTCAAGCTGCTATTGGGGATTGAACCTTAGTTTTTCACAACATTAGCTCAGTGCTTCTCTTTTCTAAGTAGTAAATTTATAAAAAATAATAATTATTGAAATCTCAATAAAAAAAAATTGCGTATTCAAAGATTCTAATTGGAAATGCATACATGCTTTGTTTTATTAAAGCATGCCTGACCCTCTGAAGCTTTCTTCTCCCTCTGTTTTCACAAGTCTCTGCTTTTATTTGCAGATCAAGGCAGTTAGCCGACTTTTTTTTAGAGATTTCGGCTACGCTATTCTGAACTTTTTCACTCATTGTTTTGCATCTGCAAATGAACAATCAATCAGACACCAAAGTATTGTGTAACTGTTAACCATTTATCCCCTTCTGCTTTTATTTGAAGAAATATACTTTTGCTTTTAGAGATGTGAACTTATAAGTTATGAATACTTGGGATTCTGGTTCTTAACTTAATGAAAATTTGAAATAACAGAATCATAACAGAAAGTAAGTTTGCATTATTGGGAAGTTAATGAACAATCACAATGATTAAATAGATCAATAAAATATTTAATTGATAAATGGTCATCAATGAACCAAAATTCATAAGTGAACAGTTTTTTTTAAATAAAAAAATAAATAAAAAAATTTTAAAGAAAGGGAGATATTAAAAATTAGGGTGTTTTTAGTATTTGAAACAGAATGGCAAATATATGTAATCAATGATACATCGTTTACCAAAGAAATACAAAAAAAAAAAAAAAAAAAAAAAAAAAAATTAGAAAACTGCTTGGGGATATTGAACATTTAAAATCTGTTGCAGTTTAATTTCTCAATTTTATTAGTTTTTTTTTCTTCTTTTTTCTATTTGCCTACAATTTGAAATGTATAAATTAACTCTTTTTCTGTTTTAAAAAAGATCATAAATTTTAAAATTTACCTCCTGCTAACGTTACTAAAAAGTATTGAACTATAAAAATTATTAAATTTTTCCATTGGGAAATCATTCAATAAGAAAAGACTTTAGGAAAATACATTATATTATAACATTATAGTTAATAACTATATCTAAAATCTCCCAAAATATATGAACCACGATTGAATCTGCTTAATAGACGAACACCACTTCCTTACCTCCTGTTGGTTCATCCCTTGCGTAAAACAGGAAAGTACAGTTTTTAGCCGAAAAATCAGCACCAATCCATTTCGTAACTAGCTAATGCTCGTGAGCATAGCTTGCTGAAACCAGAGAACATACTAGTATATGTGAAGGCTGCTTAAGACCTTGTTATTGAGAAAATTGTTATTAGTTAAGGACAAATAATAATGATCTCCTTTATAATGTTTTTTATGCACTGTTTTCTTATGCATTTGAGCCTTTGTTTAATTTAAATTTCTTTAGGTATTTCTTCAAATGGTGCATGCTCAATTGAAACAACTCCATGGAAACATCTAGAAGCAGTAAGTACATGAAACATATCATGATATTACAAGGGTAAATAAAATAAATAGGTGCTTGACCAGTAACTAAAAGATACTATTTGTCAATGCAATTTTACTAGTTGGTTTGCATATCTCTTTAAATTTTTATTTTTAAAGTTAATGAAGTGAATCTAACTATGCACAGAGAATCTGCAGTGTTATGAAGTACGCTATTTTATTACAAACCAAAATATTAAACCGAAATTAAAATAGCATATCATTCCTTTTGATTGATTGTTGGTCTCAAAGATCAGTCATAATGAACCCTAGATAAATTTTAATGGTTGGATCACAGTTTATTTCGAGCCCTGTACTACACAGCGCACTGATTTCTTTATGACATCTTAAAATTATTTATCTTTAAGAATCTGTGACTTCCAGAGGGAGTCCTATATAAAATTGCTTGACATCCTATGGAAGGATGCAACCTATTCTGTAGGTTAGGGTGTTCCACCTAATGAAAAAAATCTTAACGTTTTTAATTTGCACAACGTTCTATCTTGGTTTGTGTTGATATTTTTCACTTCCGAAAATAACAAAAAATTAGCATGAAAGAATGAAGTTCTACTAAATATTAAACGAAATATTTATAAGTTTCATTTATTTCACACTATTTTTGTTAGTATGGAATGAAATCATTTTTCTGAATTCATCACCCAATCTGAAAATATTTCACAAACACCAGGTAAAGTTGTAACTAGTAATGCATGCCTCAAATCTAGTAAAAGTTTTTTTTTCTATTAAGAATATTTCTGATAAAATTCCAATCAATTAATTAAATTTTCCATGTAATTTTTTTGCGATTTGTGTAGTAAATGCTTGTTTTTCTTTTCTATAAATAATTTTTCTGATTAAATTCCAATAAATTAAATTTTTTATGTAGTTTTTTTTTTGCAATTTGTGTAGCAAATGTCTTTTTTTTAATATATATATATATATATATATATATATATATATATATATATATATATATATATATATATATATATATATATATATATATATATATATATATTAGAATGTATGTGAATGGCATTAGATTAAATTCCATTGAATGAACTAAATTTACCATAAAATTTTTTACAAACCTTTGTAATCTTAAGATTAGGTTTCAATATTTCTGCCATCTTTTAATGGAGCAGATATGTTAAAGACAATACAATAAAATGGTAATAAATTCATTTCTTAAAATGCTGAGCTTAATCCATGGAACTTGCATCAATATTTAAATATATTTAATTTAGTAACATATTATTCATTGAGACTATTTTTTTCACAAAATAATTTCTATTTCAAAGAATATATTTTATTTAAGTTGTAATAAAAAACTAATTTACAAAATAATTATCTCACTATATTTAAAAATCATAAGGGGTTTAGGGTGTACAATACATTACATTTTTGTTTTCTCCATAAAAACTATATGAACTCAATATTACTAAAGAGTGTTGAAAAATGTACAGAAATTGTGATAGAAGAAAAAAATTAACTTTTAATAATTAGTATGTGAATTATTAACTGTTAAACTTGTAGGAAAAAATACCAGGAGTAGTTGTAGGAAAAAATACCATAGTGGGGGATGCAAATATTTAGTTAAAATTTCGCATGCTGAAAAAACCATATTCAGTTATGAACTCTGCTAGAAATTTCCAAAATTCCAATTTGCAATTTTAAGTGCTTTTTTTTAAAAAAAAAAAAATTTTCTTGCTCTTTTCTATGTTATTACGTTGCATATTATTTCACACGCTAAACTTACAAGACTTAGAAGCTTGAAATTACGATGTTATGATTAGTTCGAGAATTATTAGCTGTTAAACATGTAGTAAAAAATATTATCTGTCTTACTGGATTGAAATTTGATGTGCTGATTAGACCATCTTAAATTATAAAATTAACGAGATTTTTCTTTTTCTTTTCAAAATTCTAGTTTGTTTGAAAATTATTGCAATTTTAAGCGCTTTTATGCAATATTTTTTTCTCTAAATATTAATTATTTACTTATTATTCTATTTGTTACCCATGATTCTATTTGTATTGTTAAAAACTATTTCAAGTCGCAGTTTTTATTTTATCTTGTAATTTGTTCTTAATATAAATTGACTATTTGGGTACAATTTCATTTGTAGGATTTATTTTTTTAAATTTATAATTATTTAATAGAATGCAAGCTCTAATGTTAAAGATAAAGCAAAGTTTACCTTCATATTTTCAATGTAAAAATTAGATCTATACTTTTATACAACTTATCTCAAAATACTGCATTGGAAGTTAGGTACCTTTCGGTGAAAAATTGATGATTTTCAAGACTGTGGAAGAAACTGTAAAATAAGAAGAAAATGACCAGACGTAAAATTGCTAAAGGGAACTAGTTCATATAAAAAAAAAAAAATTAACCAAGATTTGTTGGAATAGTTTTCATTAAATTTTCGATTGAGTTGTGCTTTTATGTAACGTAATCAAGTACTTATTTTTATTTATTTATAAATTTTTTGTTTTTGTATTTAGTTCATTTTACATTAAATGTATTTCTGATAAAATTTACTGAAGTTAAAACTTATTTTTGGTTTTGATTGAACTTATTACTAAGTTTAACATTCTAGAGTTCTTTCAAAGTTGTTTTCACATATTTGAAAAAAAAAAAAAAAAACATTCAAAAAGGAACATTGAGTAGAATAAAATTTCTAAACCTGGCCCTTCAAGAAAATATTCATGAGAAAAGGAAACTGTTGTAGATCATAACATAAATTCCTTGATACAGTTTTTTTAAGATTAAAATGAGTTTATTTAGGAATATAAAATTTTGGTTATATTTAAATAATTTTCTACTTTTATTAAGTTTTAGTTTTTATTTTATTTTTTATTCTAATTTCATTAATTGAGGTGCCTCAGCGAGTGTTGAATGCAAAGGCGTAGCACAAGGAGGACACACTTTCATTTTTTAGGAAACTTTTAGTTTGATAATTTAATTATTCAAATTCATTAAAAACGTTTCTTTAATTTTAAATATAGTTTTGATTAAATCTCATTCAGATCTGTAATGGGAAAGTGTTGTAATCGAAATTTTGACCACTTTTCAACTAGCCAGTGCTCTCAGATCTCCTTTTGTAACACTATGCTTGGTGGCAATGGAGGTTTCATTGGTATCATTATAGCTACAATTAGACTTATTAACAAATATAATATTTTGTGAGTCCAAACTTTCGATCACCTTCCGAATAACTAAGGTTCTCTACTTTCAACTGTAGTTTTGTGTCGGTGAACAATATAAGTTTTAATCTTTTTCTGTCCAACACAAGCAGCATTTGTCTCTATTATCTTATCTGAAATTTATCGTTACTATAAATATTTGGACTACTTTTTGACTAGCTACAGTGTTTAAATTTTAAATGGAGTTCTATGTTAGATAATAATCCAAGTGTCAATCATTTTCTAAACTGCTCTTAACAGATTTCTCTTTAAGCTATTTCAACGTTTAAGAGAACTTAATGCCTATCAAAATTTCGATCCCCTTCCAGCAAGCTATTGCGCTTAAAATTACGACTAGTGCCTCATTCTAATCCAATTTAATATTGTTTTTAAAATAATGCGAATAAAATTTATGGCGATATTATCACTACTTTATTTATCGAAATTTAAGTAGGAACTCAAACAAAGCAGACATAAAGCTAAAATAAAAATTACTTTTTTAAAATGTTTTAATTTTTATCAAACTAAAATGAATATCAACTCTTAACTTATGTTAAGCGCATAATTCAAAATAAAAAAAATCTTCTATCACCTTCGAAAAACTGCTCTTACCCCTGATGTCTTTCAAAAATGCTGAACTCTACATTTTTTGTTTTAGGACTCAGAAAAATAAAATTGTTTCCAATTATTTTGTTATCCTATTATGCTATTTTCCACTTCAGAAACATAGTTTTTATAAATATGAATTTGTTTTTATATATACATGAAACACTTTTAAACCCGCTATTTTTACCCATGCCTTTTGAGGCCAGAGTTTTATATTAGATTGCTTAACAATTAGTATTTAACGCTGAAAATTTAAAACAGAAGATCATATCCTCCCCCCCAAAAAAGAAACTAAATTATGATTTTCCTTGCTTCCACTATTTTAATTGCATTTGTTAACTGTTACGTCAAAGTAGACAATTAAAAAAAAGTTCATCCATTTAATTTACAACCAGGATATTAAAAAGGCTCTTTAAAGGAAACTATATTAAATCCATCTTGTACGCCAGACTTATTCTGCTGCCACTTTTGACGAGATATGTCTGCTCTTGGCGAAAAAGTATGTGCTGTATAAAATTAGAGCTCTTATTGATGTCTGATTTAGGAAGGCGCACCCCATTCACATTGTGTACTCTACTCTCTCTGCTACTTAAGGAATCTAACCCCTGAATTCCAGATCTGTTTTTGTAGGTGGTAGGGTAGAATTTACCTTGCATGATTCAGATTTGTCGCCATATTTTCATTGGTTTGTTTTGATTCAATTAAGACACTTTGTTTATGTTGTGATAATAATAAATTAATTAATGGAAATTAACTAATATCCCATACTTAATAAAGGCACATAACTACAAATCATCAAAAAATAGACATGAGTTAAAATGTGTATTTATAAATTAAAAATTATGGTTTGATTTGGTATTTTTTTTTATATTTAAATATTTCCACAAATTGCTAATTGCATGTTTTATAATTATTTAAGAAATTGATTAAATTTTAAAGAATAAATTATGCTAATTTTTTTAAGAATATTCATGATTAACCAAGGAACAGAAGTAAAATTTATCAAATGAAAATAGAGAGACATTTCAAAATAAGTAGTTATATAAAATTGAAAAAAAAAAATCTCCAGCATTGTTATAATTAATTCTCTCCTCAAATTTCCAAGAAAACTAAGCTTATTGTAAAATGTATATATTTTTTTTCATTATATGTTATTACATAAATTTTTATAACATGTTTTTTGTATTATTTATATTACAATTTTTTTAGGAGACTCTTGAAATAAAGCTTGAATTACCTGTTGGATGCGTGGAACATTTCTACATTGTATTTGGCGTAACATTGTGTTTTATATTAGTGGGATCACTGGTATTTTATAGCCAACTTCTGAATATTGTAACATGATCTTGTTTTCTGAATCAATAAAAATTCTTAGTTTTGAAAGAAATTCGTTTTAAAATACTTTATAATTTAATCTTAAAAGACTATTTGTCCCGCATTGAACTGATCGTAAAGATACTGTTCCCAGTAAAACACCAAAGTCAATCAAGGTAAAACACCAAGTCTTTATATCATCCTCAGGAATGTTTCCCAGACCATCGCCAATTGCTGATCATGCAGCTCTCCATGGACGTAAATTAAGTGTTACCACTACTCGATAGACTATTAAGTGTCCATACACCCTGGGTCATATTCAGGTCATCATAAATGTGCTCTCACGATTCAATTCATTTTTTTTAATAGTTCATTTCATTTAAACATTAAAAATACAATGTTTATTTCAAAATTTTAATTTAGTAGAAAAGCTCTTTTTCGTTTACTTTTATTTTAATTGATTACCAATCGTTTAAATTGAAATTATTAATTGCTTTATTATCAGGTTTACAATATATTCACATTAGAGTTTAAAATATTTTGCTACTTTATTTGTTTCATCGTTCTCGTATTGTAACTCTATCAAGATATATTTTAATCTAACATGGGTTTTTTTTTTTAGGATCACTTTTTATTTTCTTTAAAGGAATTTTTACTTAGTTTAAATTTTATGCCTTAACTTGCAATTAAGTTAAATAAGCTGCAAAAAGAAAATCGTAATATTTTCAATTATTAAAAGCTGGTCGAGTTTGGTAATTCATAAAAGCAATTAGTAATACTTTTGAGAGAACGAATAGGATTATTTTGGTTTTGCTACTTTATGTTGTTGTCGATGGTCATTAAGTCAACGGGTGTGTTTGTTCTTGTTTTTCAGTACGGATTTCTATAGCCAAGAATTTGACTTCTGACACACACATTTTATAGGACGAACCCATTCATTTATCAACAGATCGTAATTTAGACCTGAACCAGGGAACGATCATCTCCAATTCAGTACCTCTAGAAGCATAATTTGTTATGGGAATATGGAGAGCTTCGTGAACTGACAGATTTAACGTGTTTACTGCACTGGGTGTTTTCGGCCGGCTGGTTTCGATTTTCACTACTTTCTCTTGTTTAGTATAGAAAAAAAGACCTTAAAAAATATATACATACGCTAACAATTTACATAATAAAATATTATATATTTAAAAAACACGTTTGCGAATGGACTAAATAAATCGCGTTTGACTCTCCGAAAAAGAAACATGCCAAGCGCCAATACTTTCGAAAAATAAAAAATCTTCTCTTCTTTTAAGTTCATTTTTTTCGGTTAATTATTAAATTAGGATTGGTGATAAAATTTAAATGTTGCTTGCAAATCTTTTAGAAAACAGTTGTAACCAATACTGAGATCAGGCTAAGAAACCCAACAGCAATTTGTGCCTTCCATCTCGCATGCAAATTTTCGATATTTAAAATATTGATAAATCGGCATAAATTCATCTTGAGGTGTATATTCGGCAGGCACAGAACTCCAAGGCTATCACAGATACCCACAAGTGTGACCTATGACGTCAGCGCCAGCTATATATTGGTAACTCGTCTCACTTTGTGGAAATTTCAAATTAGTTATGAAGTAATTAAATTGTTTATATTCACAGTTTTTAGGAAAATCAATCGCAGTAAAATTATAACTTTTTTGCAGTTTTGTACTCTAATAACGATAACAAAAAATAAATAAAACCTAGTCTCTTTTCTTTTTTCTTTTTTTTGAAAATTACAAATTAGTTTCAGAGTAATTAAATTTTAAAAGTTTTGGTATTTTCTTTATACAATGCTGAAAGTTTAAAGAAAAAAAGAGAGTGTTAATTTTTTATTTAAATTTAAATGATTTATCAATTATTTTATTTATTGTCTAAAATAATTAGTACAAAATAGTTAGATTAGTAATATATTGGTGGAAAAAAATAACATGTTATGAAAGTAGTAGAAGCAAAATAATTTAAGCCAATGAATTACATCATTTTGCATAGATTACAGCTTTTATGATTACTGTTTCGAATTTTACAAATAAATACATTTTAACCCTTTAATGGGCCATTTATTTCTAGTAAAGGTGAATTAAAGTATTTTTGGAATTGAAATTTTTTTAAGAATAGTAATTGATATAAGAAAAGAAAAAACTCATTTAGTTTATAAAAATGCCATTTTTTTGGTGGTAAATATATTTATCACGACCTATTGGGAACTTATTGGCTTTTTTTTTTATTTATAAAATAAATTTTTTAAATGCTACAAACTTCAAAAGGAACTATGTATTTTATAACTTTTATACGTTTTTTTAAACTAACTAATAGTTACCAATTTTATTCTAACGCACTTCAAGAAAGCTGAAACTATTAACAAATGGTAACCTAAAGTAAAAAGGAGAGGAAAGGGAGAAGGGCTCAAGGCATGAAACCGGTCTCTCTCCAGAGGGCGCGAAAAGGAGTGTTGCGATCGCCAATACTTCCAAAAAGTATACTTCTCACAGCCTTCGAAAGGGTTAAAAGAGTTAAGTTTAAATTCAATATTCAGCCACCTTTGCTGAATTAACAATTACATTGTTCCTTTTTCAGATATTAAATAAATGAAAGCTCTTTTGATTTTTATGTATGAAAATTATTTCACTTTGATAATAAAAAATCTATTTCCTTAGCTGATAGTAAACTTGATTTTATTATAGATTAAACTTTTAAAAATATCTTCGTTTGTTGCTATTATATATTAACGATAAAAAAATATATATATATACTTATTTCTTAACTACCAATATCCATTTTCCTCTCAGAGAGCAGAACACTTTACCTTTGTCAGCACTTCGCCTGCTTTCACAATTAGCATGTGGAGAGTCGTAAAAGAAGAAAATATGGTAGATTCTGTCTTGATTTTAAACAGATAAAAAACTTTTAAGTTAGAAAATTATTTGGGACTGAAAACTGAATTGAACATAGTTCTAAAAGAAAGCGTCCTGGAAAATTTAAAAAAAAAATATTTTTGATAAATACGAAAAATATTAAGACAGAGGAAAATATCGTAGTACATTCCTCAGGGGCGGATCCAGAAATTTTTCCTGGAGGAGGGGGGGTTCATAACTCAGATCCCTCCACCCACAATTAATTTTTTTTAATGAAAAAAAACAACAAAATTTATTTATTTATTTTTTTTTTTTGAAAAAAAACTGGGTTTTTTAATGCTGGTCTTCTCATTTATTTTTTTCATTATGAACAATAGAACAACACATAAATAATTCAAGTATTCAACATCTTTAAATAATAAATGTAATGCGTTTTTTAGAAACTTTGGCAAGTATGTCAATGATTTTTTCAACATCCAAATCAACTTCTCGATGAATGTTTAATAATGCGAGGCCATATAATCGTTCTTGATTTTGAGGCTCTAAGCCAAGTTTTGACACGTTGAAAAGGAGCGTTCTGCTGTTGCTGCACTAACTGGCAGAGTTATTAAAATTCTCAACAACATATTGATTGATGGGTACAAATCGATGTCACAGGCATTAATATTCTTGGAAAAATCGTTGGGCACTTCAAGTCCTGCTTCTGTTTCACGCTGCCATTTTGCTACACAAAGACGAAATTCTGTTTCGGCAACTTTTACGGAAGCATTTAAGAGATTCTTATTAAACAATGAAACTATGACGAATTTCGTTTTAATCTTTTGGATTATGATTCTTGAAACAGGGAAGAACATAATTTGATGAGAAAAAAAAAATTCGATTTTTCCGGCCTACCTAGGTGCATATGCCCCCTTAAATAATTTTTAAAATATTTTATTTCTTTTGTAAACTGTTAAAAAAATTATTATTTTTAAATTTTTTTTTTCCAATTTTGGGAGAGGGGTCCCCCGCTGGATATGGAACTAAAAAGAGGAGGAGAGGGAAAGATCAAGACCTCTGGAACCGATAGCGTATTCGAGCGCGATTTTGAATTACGTCTGTTTTCTACTAACACGCATTTGATCTGTGTCCATTTTCGTAAACATGCGTTTTGAGCTGTGCCCATTGCCATAAACACATATTTTTAATTTTACACCTATAAAAAAACATGTAGAATTGTGTCCATTTTTTTAAGCATTGATTTTTGTCCGGAATAAATCGACGAGAAATATTTTCTTTTACTTTTTTTAAATCCAATCTTGGATTACGTGAAAATTTAAAAAAAAAGGTGTTTTCATAGTATTTTCGTAGGTTTTATGCTCGTTTATTTGTTTTCCGTATCATAATAAGGTTTTGTACAATTTTTTTTTATTACTTATTAAGATTGATGTGTAAAAGGTTTATTACGTTTCCTTGAAAAAATATTTTTGTTTTCTGTTTCTGTGTACCTTATCTTGGCATTAAATGAAAAATGCAATAACAAGGTTTATCACTTGCTTATTTTTTAACTTGAGCAACTTTAAGTAAAATTACTTATTTGTCCCTTTAGAATGAAAGGTTTGAAATTTCAATACTTTTAATTTATTGAAAATGGTTTTTAGTACAAACCTGCTGGCAACTATAAAAAAAAAAAGAAGAAAAAAAAATTCTGACAGAATGTTGCTGTAAGGAAGGTTAGATGTTTTCCCGGGATTTTGTGGTAATGTTCCTTTTCAATGAGAAACTTGTAAATATGAAAATATTATTTTATGAACACAATTATTATGATTTATTAGTATTCGTCATCGAAATTCTTAAATTCGCCACCTGGAGAAACATTGGTCGGAAGTAGCTTACAACAAGTAGTGAAACTACTGTAGTCGCTACTATGGGGATGTCCTATATCGCCCAATAGATAACTCATTGTACTACTCAAGACAGTCCCCTCCCTAAGAACACGCCTGTTATTAATGATGTTCAGGCGCAGAGAGGGAGGAAGAAATCGGAGAGAGCTTAGGGGTTACACAATGAGATTGGTATTGGCGTACTTTAGTACCTTCCAATCCTGCTACAATTCTTGAAGACTAGAAACTCGCCAATTCTCTCATCTCTCAAAGGAAGTTGCATACTAGTATATTAGAAGTATTTTAAATGAAGCTATGCACTATGTATTTTTCATGTTATTACTGAAATTAACTTTTTATGGACTTCGTTTTAAAGGAATGTATATCAGTAATTCAGTATTTTCTTGTGTTCTGAAAGTATTAATACAAAAAAGTCACTAAAATTGAATTGAAATAGAAAAAATGTGAAAGAAGTTAAGAATGTTTTTTTTTTTTTTTTTCTGAGGTGGTAGCATATACACACATATTTATTTGCGAGAATTAAATTTTTATCAATCTGAACTTTTGAAACATTCGTTAACTGAAAATAAAATAGTAACGAAAAATTAAAATAAATACCAAAAAATTGCTTATGTATATATAAATATAAAAAATTCCTTATATATAAATAAATATATATATATATATAAATGAATCTAATTTACTGAAAGTAGAAAAACACATCCACAGAAAATTTTAAATTCATATATATTTTTACAAGTTATACTGTCTAGTTTCTGTACGTTTCTTGCGATCAATGGTAACTAACGTAATGCTTAATGATTTAGTTCTCGATTTAATGAATGCGACTTAAAATTAGTTTTCTCGTTCACGACCCGTAAATATTTTCAAATGAAAGTAGATAACCATGTATTTACATTTTTTAGGTAACGTCAAAATTAGACAGACGTCTGAGAAATAAATTTGGTAATTATAAAAATTCATTTCCGGATAAGTATCTAACGAGGAGAAATTTCTGCATTAATAAATGAAAAAATAAATAAATAAATAAAAAATTTGCATACTGAACATTAAAAAAAAGTCTCTTTATGAATTTTCTTTTTAAATTATTTTCACGTGTATTTTTGAAAGAAAAATAAATAAATACTGATATCATGAAATATTTTTTTTTTTTAATTTACTTTCCGGAGGAATGGATTATTAGTAAAGTTAAGAAAAAAAAAAGGAGACTGTTTATTTTCTTGCGGAAATTTAAAATATAATTTTTAAATTACTTATTTATTAGTAAATTAGTTCAAAGTACTTGGTACATATTTTCCTTACTGAGTAATTGATAATTATTGATTGATAGTGTTAAAATTAATTGATAGTGTATTTAAAAACAGTCAAATAGTAATAAACTCTACAACCTATGTAGAAATAATAAATACATATTCATAAAAAATTTATCAAAAATAAATTAAAGGTGAAATGAAATATCGATTAGATAACATAAATGCATCAACCTAATGAAAATAACGGAGAAATAAATATCGAAATTAAAAAGTCAAAAAATAAGTATAAATCAAACCATAAAACTTAATCATGTCTATCTAATAAATAAGGAAAGAAAATACTAACACACTGAAAATGAAAATATATAAAATAAGTAAATAGACTAAACGAGAAAACCTAAGTTTAAATTAACATCATCTAACAGAGAATGAAAAAAGTAAAAACATAAACATGTAGGAAACATTCAAAGAAATACACTCGCTAATGAAAATAACCACATGGCAAGAATATAACAGTAACACAATATAAATTAAAGATAACCGCGTGGCAAACACAAATCATCAATTTAAGATAAAATTGAAATTAACTATGTGCTAAAAATATATCATTTACACGATTTAAAGTAATACCATGTAATAAATGTAAGACTATTAATTAACACATTAAATGAAATTAAAAATAAACACGTGGTAGGTATATAACAGTAACACAATATAAATTAAAAATAACAACGTGGGAAAATATAAACCTATAAATAACCACCCTAGAAAACATTAAAAAACTAACACGTGGCAAAAATAAACCTACACATATAAATAAAAAACTCAACACATTAGTTAAAATTAAAAATAACCATGTGTTAAAAATAAATCGTTTACATGACTTAAAGTAATACCAAATAATAAATGTAAAACTATTAATTAACACATTAAATGAAATTAAAAATAAACACGTGGCAGGTATATAACAGTAACACAATACAAATTAAAAATAACAACGTGGGAAAATATAAACCTATAAATAACCACCCTAGAAAACATTAAAAATTGCTAGGCCTGATTAATATGTGTCGAAGGTTTATGGTATGGCAATTATAAGATGAGCTCTCTTTCCAAGTCTTTCTTCGTACGTCTCCATTTAATTTCTTTTAAAAATAGTTTAATGGCATAAACCTTAATAAATATAGAACTCCGAGATCTAGAATCAGTCTAAAATTGAGACGAAATAAAATAGTTCTGTTTGAAACATTCATTTTAGAACAAGTTGATGAATTTTCACTTACTTCTAAAATTGAAATTGATTTCTTGTAATCAATTTATAAAAAAGTAAGACTTAAAATAATAAGGAAAAATCTATTCGGCAGAATTTATTAAAACTTAATATTATAATACTTTAGAGAAACTTGCAAATATGTTACTGTACTAATATTTTATTGAGTTGTGTAAGATAAACTAATTTTGTTAATAAAGTATTGATTTTTCGATAAAATTAGATTTAGTATCATTCAAAAAACTAAAGTTTTAATTCCTGCTTTTGTTAAATATATCATAACTTTTTTTAAAATTACCGTTACATTCTTGTAAACATTTTTTATTATAAATTGCTATACATAGAAATATTCTAATGTATTTAATTTAATTTTATAAATTCTTAAATTAAAATTAAACAAAAATAGGATTCAAATTATTCAAAAAAAGTAGTTTTTTAATTCTTAAATTAAAATGTCTATGTGTATAAATAAAATTTAAGACAAATATCGAATTTTCAAAGTACCAAAGAATAAAAATTTATCGAATTTTAGCATTTTTTCCTCTCCTCTAGGCTGTTTAGTGTGTATAGTATATACAGGTACCACTGTATTTATTGAATAGTATATAGGTTATATCCAGCATAATAAATAAATTCCCCTACACGAAGAATTGTCTATCAGAAATCGAGGTTAGTAGCATTGAATTGAATATAAACTTAAGTTTTCTTATCATATCATAGGTAATACCTCAATCAAAAGAATTTTTCACTATTTCAAGATCGAGTACAATTGTTCCTCTTACAGCTATGTAAATGTAGAACATACGCTTTCCTAATTTGAGGATTATTTTGTAGCTGCTTTTTGCTATAGCTTAAAAATATAGCTTAAAAGTTTTTATTTATTTATTCTATAAAAAATGTCCATATTTTCATAATATGTAAGCTAAGCTTATGAAATTTTATGTACTTCTTACAAATAATAACAAAGTGTCCTTTGAGTTGATAAATTTATTGTTACATTTTCTGAAATAAGATGTTATAATACTTGTTTTCCCTCATAATTTATTGCCGGCCTCTTACCTCTGAAGTTTTTAAAATTTATTACACTCTTGAAATTCATCAAATAATCTTCTAGGTATTTTGTGAGAAATTCCAAAAAAAACAAAACAAAAAAAAGTGAAAAACTGATAGTTTCTTATCTATTATTGCATGGTGGTGTATATTTAAAATTACATAGGTTTATTTCATAGCTGTTTTATTTGTTATGAAATGTAAGTGCCTTGATGAACACAACTGTTCTATCTATATTTTGGAAACATTCAAAATAATTTTTTTTTCATAAACACCACCCTTCGCTAGTTTTAAAATTTTTGTCAAAAGATAAATATTTGAGAAGATGATTAAGATTCATAAAAGATTATCCTGATTCATCACAGCAGAATTAAAAAATTAATATACAATTTTATAATTGCAAGTGAAAAATGGTATGGAACGAAAAGCGAACACTTTTAAAATGTGTGAAAAAGGAATTGCTTCTAAATATTTTTATGCTATATTTACTGTAATTAATAGATTGTGTCAATCTTTAATAATTTTCTTTTTTAAAATGTTACTTTAAGACTACCTATGTGTAATTTTTCTACCTTGTCAAGAATTCTTAAAAAAAAAAAAAAAAATTTGATCTCGCAATTATGGAACAACCTATTTAGAATTAAATTGCTAATAAATTAATATTAAAAAATTAGTGAGAAAAAGAATACTGTTCCTCGTCCTGTTTAGTACCTAGCATGTGGCTGCATTAAATCACACTAATTTACTAATATTGCTGTAAATAATCAATAAATAAATTTTAATAATAAACACACACTAAAAAAATGTCTTGCGAAATTTCATATTTAATTTACTTTATGTTTCATAAAATGCTGTGAGCAAATTAGATTAAAAATATTACGAAATAACTCTACAATACTGATATTTTAATAACAATAAATAAATTTTTTAAAATAATCGCTCAGAAAAGAAAGCAGTCTTTAAAAATTCTGAATTTTATGCTTGTTTTGTAAAATCATAACATTTTGTAAATAATAAATATTAACGAAAACAATAAATAAATTTTTAAACGAATTGCAATAAATAAATTTTAAAAAATAACCTCGCGGAAAAAAAAGAAGTCTTTAAAAACTCTGAATTTTGTTCTTCTTGTTTTATAAAATCATAACATTTTGTAAATATTAACGAGAAGATTAAATAAATTTTTAAACGAATTGCAATAAATAAATTTTTAAAAATAATCGCTCAGAAAAAAAAGCAGTCTTTAAAAACTCTGAATTTTATTCTTGTTTTGTAAAATCATAACATTTTGTAAATAATAAATATTAACGAAAACAATAAAAAAAAATTTTAACGAATTGCAATAAATAAATTTTAAAAAATAACCTCGCGGAAAAAAAAGAAGTCTTTAAAAACTCTGAATTTTATTCTTCTTGTTTTATAAAATCATACCATTTTGTAAATATTAACGAGAAAATTAAATAAATTTTCAAAAATAATCGCTCAGAAAAGAAAGCAGTCTTTAAAAATTCTGAATTTTATTCTTGTTTTGTAAAATCATAACATTTTGTAAATAATAAATATTAACGAAAACAATAAATAAATTTTTAAACGAATTACAATAAATAAATCTTAAAAAATAACCTCGCGGAAAAAAAAGCAGTCTTTAAAAACTGTGAATTTTAATCTTCTTGTATGGGAATAATATTTTGTAAAAAATAAATATTAACGAAATGGAGCCAATCAGAGATAAACGCATCATGACTATCAACCCCTATGGAAAGGAAGATAATGACAGGTGAGATGGATTAGCGTCAACTCCAAACCTGTGATTATAAAGGGAAGGGAGAGAACTTAGAGCGAGGAACACCTGTGACGTTGGGCGAAAAAGGATTCTCCCGCTACACTATGATTAGTAGTTTGCTACTTTTTTTAAAAAGTAGCGTAGTGCAGCTAATTTTTGGAATTTGTTGGGTAAATCTTCTCGGATCCGTTCTGTCAATGGGTGCAATAAAATAACCCTGAAGCTGTAGCAGAGCACCAACAGAAATTTATTTTAAAACACGTTTAACTAACTAGGTATTACGAAAAATAGATAATTAATCAATTTGGTCACACTTTTACAGGGCGAACTGCACACTCGTGAAACGTTGATTCTATTTTTCTAAAGGAAGGGAATGAAATTTCGGTTCACAGTGCACAAAAAAATAAGCGGACCGCGGGACCACTTTGATCCGCTCTGACTTAATGATCGTTCTAGGATTCAATCGAAATGGTTCGAAGGGGTGAACTCATATACTATAACTAATTAGTGCAGACGATATTTTAAGTTCGAATTCAGACACTAAAACATACTTTTATCGAATAAACATACCTTTCTTTCAATTTCTTTCCCCAAAAATATAGGATGTAACCGCAATCTATAAAATATGGTCCCTAGAGAATGGTCAGGAGAGCTATCCGAAGTTTGGAACATTTATTTTCCATATTTCGACCTCGAGAACTTTTTAAGCGGTTCGAACTCCCACTTATTTGTTGCTCCAAAGATGATTCTATGCAA
The DNA here is from genome assembly GCA_949128135.1 of Parasteatoda lunata. NCBI lineage: Eukaryota > Metazoa > Arthropoda > Arachnida > Araneae > Theridiidae > Parasteatoda > Parasteatoda lunata. The sequence goes on from OX421975.1 coordinate 105,264,794, forward strand.
AAAAATAAATAAATTTTAGTAAATATTTATTATTTTTCATTAGTTTCTTTAATAGTAGTCGAAAAAATTTTGAACTGTAAGGTATAAAATTTTTTGCACCATTTTAAAGTATGTAATTTTAAATGGCAAAATACAAACTTTGAGCGAAATCAAGAAAATATTTCCTGGGAAATCAAAATTTAAAAATGTCGTATATTTAAAATTATATTTATCGGGAACTATTCTACCTATTTCTCTCAACTTTTGTATTTTGCTATATAAAATTGCATACTTTAAAATGTTGTAAAAAATTGTATACCTAACAATCATACTTCTTTCCGACTATTATTAAATAAAATAATAAATATTAACTAAAGCAAATGTTTTGCACGAAATTATCTTCAGATAAACGAATTTTATAACTGTGTGAAAAAAATTTTTCAATTCACTTGAAACTTTCTTGAGATATCGCGAAATGCGCAAAAAAATAATATTAATATTATGAATTACTTTCTGAACCAAACTATGGGGATAATGTTTCCCAGATTGCGGTTACCCCATATTCTGACGGAGGGGGGAGCAGAAATCCGAATCCATTGAAAAAAAAGTTTTGTTTATTCAGGGAAAGTACTTTTTGTGTCTGATTTCACAACTTAAAATATTGCCAGTATTGCTGTTAGTATTTCTTTGGGTCACTGTCCTGAGATTTCTGTTGCGTCACTTTGTCGTTAAAGTAGTCCTCCTTCAATTCTAGTTTTTCTTTTTTGCAAAATGAATCTATTTTTTCTAATTTATTATGAAAGGTTTTTTCCCCTTTAATTATCCAAAATGTTTCAACTAGCCTAATTGTTTAATTTACTTAATTAGTTGTAATTGATTTTTTGTTATTTTTGTAAATTAATCGTACATGAATCTGTGAAGGCCGAATTTCTATATCAAAATTTTCTTAGGGTATTAAGAAGACATAATTTTTTCAAATTTGGAGGTAAACAAATGTTTTTATTAAATCAACTTTGTTGTGTTGCTGTTAAGAAAAAAATGGACACAGTTTTTTATTTATGCATTTTTTAACATAATAAATTTCAAAGTTGAAATTATTAATTATCTAATAGTTTGTAATATTTACCCTCTGTTTACATCGATATTTTTTTACTTGAATTAGAAACTTTGTCAAGTTAAAAAATATCTTTTATAAATGATTTTTTAAGAGCTAAAGAACGGGGTCAAACCTTCTTACTAAAGGGTAATTTGTCCCACTTTGTTTTGAAGGATGAGTATTTAAAAAACCAACAAAGCACTAAGTAAGTATCTAAAAAATGCGATAATTTTGTTTAAAGAAACATCAAATCTAATAGAACAGTTATTTACTGAGAAAAAGTAAGAAGTTTGAAGCAACAATGTTAAAATGAGTATTAAGGTTGATCCAGTAATTTGAACTATATGTAGATAAATATATCGTATTTATTTATTTAATGTTTTTTTTTTTTAATATTTTGTGATTTTTTTTTATTTTTATTCATTTATTTATTTTTTTTTCATTTATATGGTGGGCCACTATTCAAATCCCTCTTTAACAGGCCTATCTGCAAAGATTCTTGATTTGGTTAATTCTGGATGAAATTGAGATAACAGAAGTGATTTAATTTTAATTTTACTGATAGATTATGATTTTGCTCTTGATAGGACATTGAAATCAAGTGATCACCAGTTAAACAAATGTTTAAATATGGAAGGGAAAAAAAAATTCAAACTTCCTGTATAACCCAATTTTCCATGTTTCCCCTAAATATGAAATATATTTAATTTGTAATACAATATTTCGTACACAAAATTCATTTATTTAGCTATCTTATGATTTAAAACTTCGTTGTCATTAGAAGGGAACATATTATCTTTTAAACAATTTGAGTATTAATAAATTATTTAAAAATAAACATTTTTTTTTAAAATTAAAAGGTAAAAAAGTTTTTTCATTTGTTTAAAAGGTAATTTTGTCCCATCATGCGATCATTAGACTATTTAATATATGTTCCTAAGGATCAGAATTTCTTTTTATTTTACTTTAAAATTGTATGATATATTTAATGTATGCTGCAGTTTTAAATAGGACATTAAAATACCTAAAAAATTATTGAAATCGTCAATTTAAAAAACAATTAACTAATATTTTTGATTATGAATTTAAATAACTCCACGCATTTTGTTTTGCTATCTCATTTTATATTATCGCATTATTTAGAGCAAACAGTTGCGTGTGGTTGTGTGGATGCTGTAAACAAAAAAAAGGCATACAGAAAAAGCCAATTTAATCTCAGTTGATACCCTCAATATTATATTTTTAAACTCCTCGCAAAAATGCAGTAAAAAAGTAATGCAAATTAATTTTCACAAACAAATTAATATTAAGTAAGAACGAAACAAAAAATGATATCGAAATATGTTGAATCACTAATGAGACAGGTGGGATGAAAGACATCGAAACCAATTTGATTTAATAGTAAAACTAGAAGGTGTTTCTAAAATTCAGATATCTATCAGGCTTTTAACTTTTTTTCTGTCACAAAATTTATCAGAGGCAATTTGCTAGATTTCAGTATGGGTTATGCTTCTTCATTGATTAAATATTAAGCAAAACACAATACATTTACAGATATTTCTCTTTTAAAACATTTCATTCTATAATTAAAATAATTATTCCATAATTTAATTATCTAAAACTAATTGCTAATTGATATAAAGCTTTAGTGTGTTCCTTTAATGTATTGAATGTTCGTTTTGGCTGGATGCTCCGGGTTGTTGCTCTTTCACATCCTCTATCAAGAGCAGAGCTGATACTTCAAACCAGTTTAACATTTATTCTTTCTGATATTTAGTAGGCTCTCTAATAAATACTTAAAAATATAAGCCTAAAATTTACATAAATAATGATAATTTTTATTCTTGCACGAAAATTTAACAAACGTACTTAAAATTTTTTTTAAAAAATGCAAAAAAAATTATATTAGCTTACGAAATATCATTATTATTTACAAAAAGTATAAATATCAATATTAATGGAGCCCTCACCTGCTCGAGGATGTGGGGCCTAGAAGAAGAATAAAAAAATAAAATGAAAATTGTACATTTCATAAGATTGAAAAATTTGCTTCGATTATAAACGGGGATAAGGAAGTATAAAACAGCTCGTGGGTGTGGATGCATTCATTTTTATCCTTGTAATGATTAATTTGTTTTTCTATTCTCTATAGTGTTTTTTTTATTTTTAGTCAACATGGCTTATTTTTTACTAGTACGTAATTGCTAACTGATTATAATTTATTCTTATCTAATACATTAGAAAAAGAGAGAGAAAGAGAAACTTTGTTGATTGCGAATTGTACCAAAATCAGGATATATAAAAAAACTTTTCTTCAAAAAATACACACTTTTATGTAAATAAAATGTAAGGTATTAATTTCTAATTGCTTACTATTTCTAAATTCATACCATCGAAATATTCATTTAGATATACAGTAGAAAATTAAATGAATTTGATCTACGTATTTAGTTTAATTGCATTGTTTTATAAAAGTAATTTCTCTGCAATATTAACATTTAAAATAAGTGTAAAAGTCAAAGTGTCAGACAATTTCCATGATTGGATTTGACGTTCAATGTCCATTTTTAGTATTTATGTCTAAATAGTTAGTGCGGAAGTAGTAGAACACAGTAGTAGAGAAAAAATTACGATAATTCTCATAAAAAAAATTTTTAAAAAATTGGTAACAAAACCGAAATATATGGTACTTAAATCATTCATTTGGTAATTTTTTCGTTCGCATTGCCACAATTTTTCGAAAATTCTGGTTTTAAAAATTATAGCTCTTATTACCAATAATTTCATAAAAATGCAAAACTGATAAAATAAACCGGATTAGTGATTATTATGCCACGCTCTAAGGCAGCGGCTCCCAATTATTATTAACGCTTACCTCTATGGAACCCTAAATAATCAATCTTCTATCTACGAAACCCCGACATTACGAGAATTCCACACCCGGCTCGTTCTAGTCCAGCAGTGGACTGATCGTTAAGACACGGTTCCCATCAGATCACCGAAGTTAAGCATCACTGGCTGCGGTCAGTGTGCGGTAGGGTGGCCCACTTAGATCAGTCTGCGTAGGGACCAAGGGTGTGCGGTATGGGTCCTCGTTAAACTGTGCTACCGTAAAGTGCTTGACTTCACGTGCAGGTCGTCGGGCTAGCAAAGCGGGGGTGCCATCCCCTCTGCAGAGGATCCAAATTGTGATGGCATGTCTTCGGATCATCCTCAGGGATGTTTCACAGACCATCGCCAATAGCCCATTGTGGGGCCGGGATAGCCTGGTCGGTAGGGCACTGGGCCCATGTCCAAGAGGTCGTGGGTTCGATCCTCGCCGGCCGAAGACTCCCCGTGTAGTAAATGGTGACTGATGCACGTTTTAAATCTGTCGAGTCTGAAAGTCCTCCATGTTCCCATAACAAATCAATACCTCTGGGGGTACTGATTCAGGAGTTTCCTTGTCTTCTGAATTAGTTCAAAATTACAAGGCTACGGAGTTGAACATCAGTTGTCGTAAACACATGAAATTGGGTCGGCTGTTCAACGACGGTTATAAAATAAAATAAAATAGCCCATTGTGCAGCTCTAGTGCAACGTAAATGAACAACAACAACCCGGGTCGTTCTACCACATTGCCGATGAAAAATATCCTCAGTGGTAGACAGATCATAGGTTAGAGTCCCCTTGCTGCCAGACTAATCGTGTGAGGCTTTCGTGGTTTGCCTCTCTATGTAACTCAAATATGGGTTAGTTCCATCCAAACGACCTATACGAAGACAAAAATTCCTTCCAGTGCTTAATCCTGGAGTTCCCTTGTCTACTGGATTGCGGGTTCAAAATTACAAGGCTTTGGAGTCTAACATTGGTAGTCTTAAACTCAAAATTGAGTCGGTTGTTCACAGGCGGTTATAAAAATAATAAAACTAACAATCAAATTGTGTTTTCTTGTATTCTTTCTAACTCCTTGCATATTTTCTGCGCACATTCATAATTTCATGTTTCTAAGTTTTATAAATTTTAAGCAACGAAAGAAAATGCAATGTTAAAAATAACAATTGAGAAAAAAAAAATTGCGAAAAATCATTTAAAATTGCAAATAACATGTATTCAGAATTTCAAAAAACAAACAAACAGACTCGGTTAAATATATAATGGCCCTTCCTGCATGCCAAATTTTTTATTATTTGCTTAAAATGTGCTTATGATGATGTTAGAATGTGTTTCTGCTATAACTTTTTTTCCTCCTTCAAAAAAAGTGTGCAAATAAAAGTTCTACATTAACATTATAGTCTCATCACAATCACATTTAACTATCAAATGTTTTAAATAATTTAAAGTTAATACTCAGCAATAAAAAGTAATGACGGTTTACTTTAGGTTTATAGAAATAGAATTGAACTTAAGGGCCTGAATTGAACTTAAATAAGGGCCCATTATTTTCAGTAGCTTAGGGCCCCGCCTACCTTAAATCCGGCCCTGACCTGACTAAGGTTTTACAAATCACTATGTGCAAAAAAACTTCAATCGTAATGACGCCGCTTTAATTCTATGCTGAAAAATTACAGTTTAGCAATTAATTTTTTTAAAATAATTAAATTTAAACAAAATTGCCCAACAATTTTGTCTTCAATGTTTTTTTTTATTTTTTATTCTAGAAATAACACTCTGAAGATTATGTTGCCTTAGTAATAAAAGAATTGTTATTAAACTAATGTGCACGCCTGTAAAATCTTGTTTTTAAGTTTCTAGCTTTTTTTTTACGAATTAATAGCTATTGGAACTGGTGTCATTGCTGAAAATAATATTTTAAACACTAGGCACAGTTGGGAAATTAACTTATAAGTTTTTCCCTGTAATATATAAACAAGTTTAGTTGTTAAAAGCTCATATTTACTTCAAATTGATTCCATTTTTTTTTTTTTTTCAAATGATAATCGAATCTCCAGTATACAAAACTGTTAAATTTTGCAAACTGTTTAAATTTTAAATAAGCACTAATAAAAAGAAAAATTTATGCAATAATCTCTTTAATTATTGAAGCTCTAATTCAACCTTTAATTACAGGGTTCCCACAGTTCTTAAAACCTGCTTGATTTTCATTTTGGTAAAAATTCCTCAATTTTCTGTATCATTATAATTGATAGAAACAATTTTTTAGTCTTACGAAAATATTATAAACAATAATTCGCTCTTTTATCTCCTCGAATGAGACCATGCATCAAGAGTAGAGCATTTTTGAAAGACAAGAAGAGATGTCCTTTCATGATTATATTGGTTCTTTTTTATAAATTCTTTCGTTTGCTTAAAATGGTACCCCTTATGGTAAATGGTTGCATTAAAATTAGTTAACCCTTTGTTTAGGGTGTACCAGCTCTAAGCAGAAGATAAATGTTTTTTGCCAGATTACTTACTAATATTATGTGAAATTAATTCCTAATAACAGTTTTGGCTGGAAATAATTTTATATAAAGCTAATTATAAAAATAAACTTAACATATTTGCCATTTAGTAATAATTTCAAAATATTTAAATCGCATGCTATTTTTAATGAACTGAATCCTAGCATAAGAATAGTAGGGAATAATATTACGAAAGGGTGACAAGGAAATGATGAAAAAATAAATTTATATTTTAATTAAGGAACCTTACCAATTTTCTGACCATGAAAAATTGTTTTAGACCATTTTATTTATATTTAACATTGAGAAATACGTATATCTTAGTTTGAAAATTATTAATCCTCTGAAGCATAATTGTACTTTTATCCTATAAAAAGTTTCATAAAATATTTGTGGCAATGAATTTATTAGGGCTTGTGGAAAAAGAGGAGAGCAAATTAAGGTGTTTGGATATTAGTAGGGCCTTGTATTTACTTGGAGTAAAACTTAATTGAACATGACATAATTAAGAAAATTCTCCGTATTCATCTTTTTTAATTCTTTTATTATATACCTTTATAAATGAAACATTTTATAAATAGGAAAAAAAAAAAAAATTGGGTAATTTAAGATTTAAATGAATACGTTATGCATGTCTAGCAGCGAAATTAAAAACTTGTTCTAATAATTTTTTCAATGCTTTCCCCAAATTTCTTTATAAATTTTTTTTTTTTTTTGAAGATGTGAAAAAAAATGCATAACAATTTATACATAGGGATGCACAAACTTTTGAGTGAAAGGCCACATTCCCAAGTATTTAGAACATGTTAACCATGTAATATGTTTGCATGAAATTAAATACCTTTAACTGTTTAAAATTAAAAACTGATTACTTAGAGAAAAAACAGAATTAATTATCAGAAAAAATTTAGATAAATTGAAAAATAATGGGAAAATTCATGTTTTTTTTTTATCACATTACATAATACTAAAATTCATTTAACGATAAATTTTAACATTAAAAAGTTTTAATGTTCATATAATTAAATTTAAAAAAATTAAATATTCTAGTTAATATAAATTAAATACAAGTTAAATACTTTAATTTAAAGAAAGTATTTAGGACTAAAAATGATTGAAATTGAAACAAAACCTTTGCAGGGCGAAATAAGATTCAACTTTAAAACATATTTTTTTTTTTTTTTTTAATAAATTTTAAGAGAAAGGGACTAAGAGAGAAAAGAAAATAAGAAATGTGTTCAGTAAATAATGTATGACTACAATTTTGCAACATGTTATGGTACATAAATCTACTGTTTTTTTTTTTTTTAGGATATCATAATTTATAACAGACTGTTATAGCAAAATGTGTTCAGATGCAAAATGTGCATGCATTTGCTAACAAAAAAAGATGTGGTGTAATTTTTACTCAGTATTGTATAATAAATGTAATATTGTATACATAATCCATTCATTTAGAAGTGTAATTTAAGCTCTTTAATTTTGTTTCATTCATTTAAATCAAAGATATGTTTTAAAATTAACTACAATTAAATTTTAAGTAAAATTAAATATTTAAAAACATTTAAGTAATTTGAATGTATGAAGAAGAAATACATGTAAATGAAAAGAATTTAATTAGTTAACATACTCTGTGATCTAGTATTTGTTTCATAAGTATGTTATGAGTGTTTCTTCTAATATATAAATTTTTTGTCCTAAATTTTCATTTAGATGAAGGCTTTAGTTATGATTCGGGGAATCAATGTTGAAATATTTGAAACCCCATCTTCCTGATGTAAATACTTTGTCAAATGTGCAGCTTGAAAGCTTTCCTGAATTTAAAATTAAATATATCAAGGAGTTTAGTGGAATTGGTGTGATTGTACTATATATTGGTAAGTACCTTGTCTAATTTCACATAAATTTTGCTATGATTCCTCTAGACTTAAGAAATTAGGAGTCCTTAAGACTTTTGATTTCTGAGTTGTGTCTTAATAAAAGTTAGTTCCTATTTTGAATTTAAAAGTTTGATAGTTATTGATAAACTGGAACTGCGGTTCCCAATTACCTTTTAATAGAACTCAGTTGTGTTAAAGAAAGCTGGTTTTCCATGAATAAAAAAATGTATTTTTTTAGTTATATCTTAAATAGATTATGAGAAGGTTCCTGAAAATTTATGTATTTTCTGTTACAGCTGAATTTATTAGAAAGAATGTGATTCCTTAACAATCTTTCCAATGTTTATATACTTTTTTTTAGCTTCCATTTCAATGGAAACCATATTTCTCCCTGTTTATTCAATTCTCAGCTTTTGTATATACACCAAAAACTCCAAGAATGTGCATTAAATTGCCAAACACAAATTCTGATTTGTAATTGCTAATGAATAAAAAAAATTTCATTCCTCTTATTTTATATTTTCTAAATAAAGTATCCTTTAATTTGTTAATAAACTCACTATTGTCTTTAGATATTATTTTTATAATGCTGGGGTTCTTTTCCTAATATATTTATGAAGATTTAAAACCGCTGTAGTAGAAGCAGTTTTTCATAATCGTTTTAAGTATTTTGTAAATTAAATAATGTTGGTAACTTTAATTCCAGGTTCTAATGATTGCTCTGTGGATGGATGGTTGAACCAATATAACCAAGTATGAAAAATTGCTTCAAGAAATTTTGTTGAACAATCCTAGTTGTGAAATTTTTATCACAAATGTAAGAAATATGGCAGTAGACTTAAATAATTTTAAATGGGTATAGTATAGAAAAATGTTCATTAATGTTTTTGCCTTTTAATTGTTGTTTTTGGTGATTTATAAATACTGTATACTGTCATAACCATTTTAACCAACAATAAGTTGTAGTGCCTGAAGATTTATTAAGATCCATAACATTCTTTATTTAACCTTTTTTGATAAATTTGAACAAGTGTGCCATTCTTGTTTAAGAATTTTATAAAACAAAGGAATGTAAGGCATAAAAAATGTAAACCTTTCTTCCCTTCAACTTTTAGGATACTATCTCAAAAAAAAATTAAAGATTTAAGTGAGAAAAAGTATTAAATGGTCATGGCACAAAAGGAACATATGCCTCTTGGGGAACCCGCCTTGCTATATGCTGTTAGATTGTTCCATATTGAGTTATGATTATAGTGTACTTATTACTTGTTTCTGTTTTTCTATTAATAATGTTAAATTATAAAAATTTTAAACCCTAAGCAATGTGGTTTAATAATCAGTTTTTAAATATGTTTTTGGAACAACCTAATAAAAGGGGTCAACGCATCTGTGCAACCGTACCTCTTGAACAGGGCTGTATTTACTTCGCTTATATATACAATGTTAAGAGTTTTTCATTTTAGAAAATTGTAAAAGTGAAATGAGGGGAAATATTTGAAAAGTTTCACTTCAAAAAGGCATATAGAGTTTACAGCCCTGCTCTTGGGTGATGTGGAAAATGGTTGCAATCATGCATGTTTTAAAAGTTTAATTTCAGGTTTGTTTTTTTCATTATTCTGAGAAGAGTCTCAGAAGCCAAATTTACAGGCATTTACTTAGCCTAGTGATGAAAAGTTGGAGCAGCCTGTCATTTTTAAGCATCTTGTCTGTCCTAAGTGATGAAAGTTGGTTCAATCAGCTGTATATTCAAATCCATTTAATTTTTGAAGGAAGAGCATGTTATAAACTTCGGTGTTATCTTTTAAAGAGCAAGAGTGTTTTTAGAATGTATTTGTATGTCATCTTAAAGCTGTATATCATAAAAATATTGTGTTTTGTTTTTGTTCAACAATTACTGTGATTATATACATGTTTTTTAATAAATTTTCAATTCTCACACTGCAGAGTTAATGTACCATTTAATAATATATCATGTAAGCAATCCACTATTTTTTGCAAGTTGTATAATTTATTAAAAAAAAACTTCTTTTCAAAGAGGGAATGCTGAGTTAAGATTCTATATCATCGAAACTTTATGCATCATTTTACAGAATTCTAACTGAAAAAACTATTTATATTAATAAATTATGTATTTAGAATATCAAATTGATACTTAACTTAATAGACAGTTTTAAGTAATGTTTCAAAAAAGATGCCACATTTTCATTACCTGACTAAGGCTTTACAAATCACTATGTGCAAAAAAATTTAATCGTAATGACGTCGCTTTAAATCTATGCTGAAAAATTACAGTTTTGCAATTAATTCTTTTAAAATAATTAAATTTAAACATAATTGCCCAACAATTTTGTCTTCAATGTTTTTTTATTTTTTTATTCTAGAAATAACACTCTGAAGATTATGTTGCCTTAATAATTAAAGGATTGTTATTAAACTAATGTGCACGCCTGTAAAATCTTGTTTTTAAGTTTCTAGTTTGTTTGTTTTTTACAGCTATTGGAATTGGTGTCATTGCTGAAAATAATATTTTAAACACTAGGCACAGTTGGGAAATTAATTCTATAAGTTTTTCCCAGTAGTATATAAACAAGTTTTGTTGTTAGAAGCTCATATTTACTTCAAATTGATTCCATTTTTTTTTCAAATGATAATCGAATCTCCAGTATACGAAGCTGTTGAATTTTGCAAACTGTTTAAAATTTAAATAAGCACTAATAAGAAAAAAAAATTATGCAATTGTCTCTTTAATTATTGAAGCTCTAATTCAACGTTATTTACAGGGTTCCCACAGTCCCTAAAAACTGCTTGAATTTTATTTTGGTAAAAATTCCTCAATTTTCCTGTATCATTATAATTGATAGAAACAATTTTTTAGTCTTACAAAAATATTAGAAACAATAATTCGCTCTTTTATCTCCTCGAATGAGACCATGCATCAAGAGTAGAGCATTTTTGAAAGACAAGAAGAGATGTCCTTTCATGATTATATTGGTTCTTTTTTATAAATTCTTTCGTTTGCTTAAAATGGTACCTCTTATGGTAAATGGTTGCATTAAAATTAGTTAACCCTTTGTTTAGGGTGTACCAGCTCTAAGCAAAAGATAAATGTTTTTTTGCCAGATTACTTACTAATATTATGTGAAATTAATTCCTAATAACAGTTTTGGCTGGAAATAATTTTATATAAAGCTAATTATAAAAATTAATTTAACATATTTGCCATTTAGTAATAATTTCAAAATATTTAAATCGCATGCTATTTTTATATGAACTGAATCGTAGCATAACAATAGTAGAGAATAATATTACGAAAGGGTGACAAGGAAATGATAAAAAGATTAATTTAAATTTTAATTAAGGAACCTTACCAATTTTCTGACCATGAAAAATCGTTTTAGACTATTTTATTTATATTTAACATTGAGAACTACGCATGAAATATCTTAGTTCGAAAATTATAAATGCTCTCAAGCATAATTGTACTTTTATCCTATAGAAAGTTTCATAAAATATTTGTTGCAATGAATTTATTAGGGCTTGTGAAAAAAAGGAGAGCAAATTAAGGTGTTTGGATATTAGTAGGGCCTTGTATTTACTTGGAGTAAAATTTAATTGAACATGACATAATTAAGAAAATTCTCCGTATTCATCTTTTTTAATTCTTTTATTGTATACCTTTATAAATGAAACATTTTATAAATAGAAAAAAAAAAAAAAAAAATTGGGTAATTGAAGATTTAAATGAATACGTTATGCATGTCTAGCAGCGAAATTAAAAACTTGTTCTAATAATTTTTTCAATGCTTTCCCCAAATTTCTTTATAAACTTTTTTTTTTTGAAGATGTGAAAAAAAAATGCATAAAAATTTACACATAGGGATGCACAAACTTTTGAGTGAAAGGCCACACTCCCAAGTATTTAGAACATGTTAACCATGTAATATGTTTAGGGAAAAAACAGAATCAATTTACAGAAAAAATTTAGATAAATTGGAAAATTCATGTTTTTTTTTATCACATTACATGATACTAAAATTCATTTAACGATAAATTTTAACATTAAAAAGTCTTAATGTTCATATAATTAAATTTAAAAAAATTAAATATTCTAGTTAATATAAATCAAGTACAAGTTAAATACTTTAATTTAAAGAAAGTTTGCAGGACTAAAAATGATTGATATTGAAACAAAACCTTTGCAGGGCGAAATAAGATTCAACTTCAAAAAAATTTTTTTTTGAATAAATTATAAGAGAAAGGGACTGAGAGAGATAAGAAATCATTCATTTTGAAGGAACTATTTTCCTTAATAATCAAAAACTATAAAATACTTGTTAACAACTCTTTATGACTAATACTTTTTTAACATGACGCTACTTACAATTAATACAAATATATATTAACTAATTAAAATTTACATTACGCTACTCATCTTGATTACACTTTTTTACTGTGAAAATGTAAGGATATACAAATTTCCCAGCATATGATACAAAATGGTCCAGGTAGGTCGAAAATGACTTAAAAGATCTCTTAATGGTTATCCTGCAATTTGCAAAATTTTCAAATATTGTGATAATTTTATCTACTTGATCATCTGATAGCTTTTTGGGCCATCAAACGAAAATTTAATGGTTTTGTTTAAAGACAGCTCCCCAATCTAGAACAGGGATGGCCAAACTTTTTTGGTCGAGAGAAAAAAAGGTTTGATGGGCTATGTAAAAAATTCTAAAAATAAAAACTATTTACAAATTTGAATTTAAATGTTTAATGATGTGAATAATATTGCGATTTCATTTTCAAAAGTTCCTTGTGATGAGGTTCGGAGTGAGTTGTATTTATTTTAAGGAACGAGGCTAAATGCTTGTCTGTTAGTCTACTTCTGAATAGATTTTTTCTAAGGTTCATAGTTGAAAACACTTGTTCACATGATGAAGCAAACATATCACTGATTTTTGGGCATGAGATTTGAAATTTGGAAAACTAGCCCTTGGTAATGAATAGCAAAGCTAAAACTTTGGCATGTTTCGAAACAACTGCTTCAGATGATTGTTAGATTGCAACTCAATAAATTTAAGCTGCAACTCCGATCTCACTGTTTCACAATTTACGCTGAAAGGCATGGCAAAAACATCTAATTCCGTTTGAATGACATTATAACCTTGAAATCTGCGTCCTTTCAAGCCATCTTCATAATTCTTGAGCTTTTCCTTATTTACTGAGGGTATTGAATTTAACCTCGAGAACATTTTACAAATTGAAACTGTCTGTGCTAGCTATTTCCATCAATTTATGTTTTATTGAACAAAAATAGAGAAAGTAAAAAACCCATCAGTACTTTATAACAAAAAGAAAGAACAAAAATAGCTTTAAACAAAGTAGACAAGAAAATAGATGTTTAATGTATATTGTTTACATTCGCCACACTAAAATTCTGCCCGTGGGTCGGCTAAAATCTTCCAGTGGGCCACAATTGGCTCGCGGGCCGTAGTTTGCCCAGCCTTGATCTGGAACATGTCCAATTCATTCTGGAAAACAGTCTTTCTACAGAAGCTGTTGTTGTGGTCAGTTTTGAACTTAGGGCAGATAACTTATTCAGTTTCTGGAATTTTTCCCACAAGGTGCTCTTCCTTTCCTAATTTTTAAATCGCTTGAAGCGATGTGTGATTTTTAAATCACTTTGCGAACAGAGCCTGACTAAAGCAGAGGCATACGTAGCAGTTGCCCTGGGCCCCCACATCAGAGGGGTCCCCAAATCGAATAGACTGTTTATTTTATGTTTCATTCTTTAATGAACTTTTTTTCAAACAAAATATCAGTACAGTGCAAATTACGTCAGTTTTATGTTAGCTTCTTCATTAATTTATCGTATGAACACAATCTATACTTCATAAACGCATGGTTTTCTAGGGTGGAATTCAGCTAAATTTTCGCAATTATGATGGATCGGATTTATCATAAAATTGGCATACACGAAGAGAGTCAAAAGTGATAAATAAAATTCGAATTATATATAGCCGTATTAAAAATATGGGGATTTTCAAACCTATGCGTAAATTCGTAGCATTGACCACCGAAAAAAAGCAATCGAAAAACTACAAATTGGGTGCATCTAAAACCTAAATTATAAATTTCCGAATTTTTTTTATTTTTCAAAAAAATGTTTTTAATCTTTTTATTTTGTTCAAGTTGCTACAGCGAGTCGCACATTAAGGTTTGTCAGGCCGCTGGTTGTACACTCCTAATTTACATGATAATTTCACTTCATAAAAATAGATAATTTTTTATAAATAAAGTAGTTTAATTTAATTTATAATTTAATCACTGTAATTAGTCTAAATATTTGAAAGAAAAATGCAATATTAGTTATCATATTAAAAGTTAGGCACTTGTAATGGAAATTTTATTAACAATAACAATTATTATTTTATATAAATTAAAAAATATTCGCAAGGTTTAAGAATCCTCGTTGTTTTATAAAGGACAGTTACTTTATTTTCCCATTATAATTAATGGCACATTAGTATGCTCTTAAAATGAGTTGAATAAATACCAATTTATGTATCAAGTCAAGTAATTTTTAACGGATTTGAAATTACCAACTTCTCGTTTTCACAGTTTATCATAAAACTAAAGATAATGCTAAAACATTTTAAGATATACAAAACCACTTAAAGCCTTTTAAAGACAGGGAGAGTTTGGGAGTTTATCACAACCAAACTTAATAAGTCAATATTTATTGTCTTTTTTTCTTCTTAAGCAATCAAACTTAATGAAAAAAGATTAAGTTCTCAAGAAAGTTGCACATTTCGTATCTGCACAAATAAAAGGGAATGAAATACACTAGTTGTAACATTGTCATAAATGTAATTAAACTACGAATTAATAAAACTTTTTCGGTCAAAAGAAAAAATGTAAAATTTACTAAACAATTAAAAAAATTCTCTTGTTTACAAAATAAATAAAATTTATAAAACTAAACATTTGATGTATAAATAAAAGAGCAAAAGGCCTTTTTAAAAAAATGGATTAAGAATTGATTATAGCTTTTTATGCTCTACGGTTTTTTATTCATTCAAATAGATAAAATTTAAATTAAATAAATATATTTTAAATACAAATAATTATATAATTTAAACATAGGTTGTACTTTATTTTATTTTATGACTGTTGTTGAGCAGGTGACTATTCCCCTTTAGCGTTACATGGAGAGGAAAACCACGAAAACCTTTCCCGGTTTGCCTGACGGCAAGTGGTAACAGTTTTTAATCATAATTGTTTCCGAAATACTTATATGTAAAGCTCAATTATTTTTAAAATGTCTTATTTCTGAAGAAAAAAAAAACTTGATTTAGCCCATTAAATGAATTGCTCTTTTAGTTACTAGGTTTCATTTATTGAAAAGGGAATCTATTTATTTATTTTTGCATCAGAGATTTTCTTAATATTAATGCTAAATCCGGTTTCGGCTAAGTTGGATACAACATTTTAAATCATTTATATAATAGAGCTGCTTCCTAAAAAGCCAGCGGTTTTAACTAATATAATTTATCCTCTTTGGAAAAAGAAGAAGAAAAATCATCTGTACTGTACTTGTGGAAATAAAAAGTATCTTAAAAATTTACCAGTTGAAGCAAACATTTCTCCTTCCAGTAGATTTTTTCCCCGAATGAAATTTTATTTGATGGAATTACATTTTAAATGCAATTTAATTGTTCAATTAGATGGAAAAGGATTTTAAATCTTTGGAAATATATGCGCAATCAAGTTTCTTGCCTACAGTATTTTACTGAGTTAAATCTTTTAAAAATTAAGTTTTTTTAATTTCCTTCACTTTTCTTAATTAATTTATTTTCTTAATTTCACAATCTTAATTAATTTATAATGTGTTTTTAGATTTTTATTCTTGACACGGCTACTGAGAAAAGTTGACGTAGTTAAATTTTATAGCATAATGAAACATTAATACTATTGCCTAGGAAATATTTCCTGCAAGAAATATTATCCTTTTTTTTTTTAAAATAAACAACTGTTTTTATAAGAGCTCAATTAACGAACATCTTCAATGTTTGTTAAATGATAGTCTAAATTTATTTTAGCATTATTTTAAAATTTTTTTTAACGATAGCAATCAAGCGAAATGAATGTTAAAATAATGTTTAATAAAATTCAAGTTTTAATGTGATTACAAAAGACATAAATAGTGAAGTAATATAATCTTTTTGTGTTCAATATCATAATAAAATGACTTGAGTAATACTAAAAAATATCTTCGTGCAACTACAAAAGTTATTTCCAAGTCCAAAAGTCTATTTCCAAGTTAGAAAATGCATCGTTAATAAGTCACGTGTGCAAGATACTTTGCCGCAAGACGTTCTGAAGCTTTAGAGACAGTAATAAATCTGTCCAATCACAGACAGGACAAGAAATTTCATATTTTTGCGCTCCCTAAAGATATGCGAATAGTGAGATAAACCACTTGACTAAGGTAAACCTGAAAGAGGGTAATTTCTTGGAATTTCGTTGCCACCGGGAAGATAGGACCTTCACTTCCTTCTACTCTTATGCGAATATCTACGTCACTAACATGTTAACAGTGAAAGCATGCGAAGTGTTGCCATAGGTAATGGCGATCGCAACACTCGAATACGCCATCTGGGGAGAGACCGGTTTCATGCCTTTAGCCTTCTCCCTTCCCTCTCCTCCTCTTTTCAGTTGTATAGGAATGTACTATGATATTTCCCCTTCCCTTAATATTTTTCCTTTCTATTTAATAAAGATATTTTTTAAAATTTCCGTGATACTTTTCTTTAGAACTATGTTTAATGTAGTTTTCAGTTCCATATAGTTTTCCAAGTTAAAAGATTTCAATCTATATGAAAATGAAGAGAGAAACTAACGTACTTCCTTCCTCTATGACTTTCCACACGCTAAAGGGGAAAGCATGTGAAGTGTTGCCATAGATAGAGAGTTCTGCTCTACGCCACCTGCAGCCCATTTCGATCGCCAAAAGAGCTCTGCTGTACACTATCTGTAGCCCATTTTGGTAAAGAATTTTAGCGCCGCCCCTAATATCGGTATTTACTTAGTTCGTTTTGGCAACAATCTATTGCATTCATGTTGTTATGATCGTTGGTTGAACTTAATTTCTGGAAGAAAGATGGTAAGATCATATTGTAATCTTGATTAATCTTTGTTTTATTATAATAAATTTGTTTATTGGTATATTTTAAGTATGGAGAATTATCTTTTCCTTTAATTCTATTTGTAATTTATTGTATTAATCTTTAACAGTAAAGATGGTTTTCATAATTATTATCCATTCTATCACCAATTGAACGTTTTCTTATATAAATATTTAATTAATCACGTTACTCCAACATTTGTTTGATTAGCAATTTGTTAATTACAGCTAATAAGATTCTACTTGACAAGTATTTTTATATAACAGTATATTGTAATTTGTATAATTTCTAGGGTCGTGTGCGAACAAAGACCGTAAAAAAAGCCTCTCGGGTCATCATTGAAAAATATTATACTCGCCTGACGGTTGATTTTCACACAAACAAGAGGATTTGCGATGAGATTGCCATCATTCCCAGCAAGAAGCTAAGAAACAAAATCGCTGGGTAAAGTTTCTTCTTACTATCTATTTAGGTATTGTTAAGGGCATTTTATTGTAAAAGTAATTGTACCGCATTAGAATTATAGCATATATGTGATTTAATCAGGGCTGGCAAGGTTTAGGACAGAATGGATAAATCGACGGATTAAACCGTCCTGTCTTAATCTGTCCATAACCCTTATACTCATATTATATCTGAACAATATTTCATTGGTAAAATGAACATAGAACTAATAACATATTGAGAATGAAATCTACTAGAGAATATTTGTTTGTAAAAGTATAATGTTTTATTAATATTGTTTGACTCTTCAATTTAAACCTTAAACAAGGGAAGATTGATCAATAATTCCATTGGTCCTCTCTATCAATAGTACATAGCTGTAGTTTGACTTTGTCATTAACAGGTATATTTATCTAGTACTATTCAAGAATACTTTTTTTCATTCATGTTCAATTTTATTAGCATAGTGGTGATACATCACCAGTGTCAGTAACTGAAACTGATGTTATGTCCTTCAAAACTGTTAAGGTATCTGACTACCACAAAAAGGCTAATTGTGACGAAATTATCGATTTTTTTTATTTGTATTTATTATTCCTGCTACTTTCTAAAAATACCTTACTTTTTATTCTATTTACATTATTTATGAAGTTATAGCAGTTTTTGAGTGAAGAGAGCTCGATAAAATTAAACCGAAAGTTAGAAATCAAATTCATTACATTTTAGCGAATTATTATATTTTTTGGTGTTTTATTTAATACTTTTAAAAAATATTAATTATTTTAAGTTCATAATTGTGTTTGGAGATGCATATATTTTTAATATAGTTCACAAATGTCTTGAAATCTGGCAACAACATAGTAGATTGATTGTTGATTTTCTATTTGCTTACATTCGTTCGAATAATACTTTTTCTTCGTATTTTAATTACTATTTGGATTTATTTGATCAAAAACTGTCTCAAAAATTATATAATTTAATGTAGCACATTTAATCTAGTTTATTATTTTAAAATGTTAAATGTATTTATTTCAGTAATTAGAAATTTTAATGTTAAAAATTGTCTGATTGGCATTACTAAATGGCTCCAAAATTAAAAGCACAGTAATTTGAAAAGTTAATTATTATTGATATGTACTAAACAAAAGTTTATTCATCTAATATAAATTAGTTTTAGATGATTTTGGCAATATAATTTTTTGAAATTTTGGTTTTAATTCTTTTAAATGCAATTTTCTCAAAATCAGATTTTTTCGTTTTTGATGTCACCGCAAAGATGATAACTAAAAAAGTTTTCAAGATAATTCTCTAAAATTTTGTACCAGTGTTTAAGAATATATAACACATGTTTGGAACTAAGGAATAAGAAAATTTTGTATATTTGCATTTTTTATGATTGTTTTTTTTCTGTGATAAATGTAACTTTTTCGAAAAATTTGTATAGCATTTTGGCTCATAACATACAAGTAAATAGAAATACTGCAGAGATAATAGTTTAAAACATAGATAAATGTCTTTTGAATATAATTGTAGAAGGATTTTTTATTTTATGCATTAGAATAAGTTTTACAGCTTTTTCCGTAATGTACAAAAAACGCCTTATTAATGCATAAAATTACCAATTTTGTCAAAAAATATATATTCCCAGAAAAGTTTTTAGTCAATTTTATAAGTTTCCACCTAAACTCAAACAAAAAATGAGTTTAAAAGTTAATTTCAAGCAATATTTAAAAAAAAAGTTGTCGCTAGTTATTTTTCAGTTATTTTGTATTTCCAATTTAGACAAGTATATTTATATTAAAAAAAATTTTTTTTCAAAGGATGCCTTTTTTTATCATCCTGTGATGCAGAAATCATAATATTTTTTTAAAAAAATAAAAGGTTAATTTCAAAATAAATTTAGTATTTTTTAAAAAAAATTATTAATAATTTTTAATATTAACATTATTTATGCTAAATTATTATTATTAATTAAATAAATAATTAATAATTATGCATATAATTATAATTATTAACATTATTTATCCTTATGCAAATACATTAATCAGTATTAAAGGCATGTTCATATTTAAAGGATTAGGTATTCACTTTTGTTCAATGAATTGTGGAGCTTTAAAAATTATAAACCTTTTCCTGTTATATTATATTATTTTCTTTTAATTAGTTAAAGTAAATTGTATAAAAAAATATCAAATATTTATTGATACATGTAAATTATTATATGTACAATGGTTACACCTATAGAATTTTTACCTTTTATCCAAGTTCAAGGTTTTCGGTAGTTGTCGAAGACAGTGCCACCCATGTGTCCTGTCCAAAACCCCAACCCTGATTTAAACGTGGAAAACCTATATCTCTCGATACAATGGATTTAAATCCCGAGAAACCTAGGGATCAAAAGCATTTAGGCGTTTGTACTGATTCGCAGAGATCCGAATTTTTAGTAGCTTATGCTAGATTTTTTTAAGGAGGCATTTATTCTTTTGGGCTTATTTACATACTGTGATCCGCTATGCAGGCTACAATCATTTTTAGAAAAAATAAAAACATAGAGATTTGCCCTAGTAGCTATGAAATATATTCTATTAATTGGCCACTTCCTGCAATCTATATTTTCACTGTCAGGATTATTTATTCTGGCAATAAATATCCCCTTCCTTTTTCTTACTAAGTTCTCATTCACATGCGATGATGACTTTATTATGTAGTTTTGCTAGTGAGAAACAAAACTTACAAACTTTTTTTTAATGAGTAGCAAATGATATATTTGCCATTTTTTATTTGGATTCATGCAGATTTATTTAAATTCTTATGTAGTATTACAAAAGGAAATTATACGATTCTATAATCACTTATCAACAATTAATTTTCTCATGCTTTTTTTAAACTTTACATTTGTTTTTTACACGACACATGATTACAATTGTTCATTTGAGTGATCATATTTCAATGAGTTTGATTGGTGTCTCATGTCTCATTGTAATTCTATTTGTAAGTTGAATTTGATATTTGTTTTATTTTTAATTATTTATTATGTTACATGATCAAAAATATTTAATCGTAACATAAACTACATATTAAATTGTAGAAAGTAATTATGTAATTTTTTTCTCTGCTCTATTATTAAGTTTGCTTTTTATTGTTTTAAAATATTTTTTACATTTCTTTGAAGAAACCCATTTATGTAATTTCTGCAAAGAAGGTCGCAAATGATTTGCACAAGGAACGAGCAGTTTCAATTTTTATCACTTCTCAGGGTTGCCACTCCACAGGGAAAACAAATACAGGGAATTTAAAAGTCACCTAAAATAGCAGGGAAAATCCAGGGAATTTTGATTTTTTCTTTACAAACTGTGAAAATACAGGAAATTTTGGTTTTTTATTTTGGTCTTTTAAAAAATGGTGACCACTCAAAGCATAATCTGTGGGATATTTAACCATGATATTTCAGCTATACTAAACTATTTCATTCACCATAGCAATATTTAAGTATGTTCAGCTGTTTTTTCAGCAATTGAAACTAATAAATATAGTTAGCCCAATATAGCTCACACAAGAGCACAGTAATTGTTGTTTCCTCTTAATATATTGTGTATAATATGTACAGGGAAAACACTGGGAAATTTTTTTCCAGATTTGAGTGGCAACCCTGCTTCTACAGACCTGCCTACTCTCCTGCTTTTGCCTCGAATCTTCGCTGTCATGGTGTTTTCTCCTGCTTTTTTCTATTTAGCGCATGATAGAGGCGAAAGAAAAAAAAACAATTTGTGCAATTTCCTTCCCAATTTGTGCTTTAGATCATGCTGAGCATTTATTTAGAAAAATGTTCCCTGATAGCAACATCGTTAAAAATTACGTGTGTAACTAAAACAACATCAATAACCGATGAAGTGGCAAAATGGGAGAGGAAATATATCTTGGATACCATTAGGCAAAATGTTTTTTCACTTCCATAGATGGCAGTTTTTTAAATAATACTAAATCAGCAACATCTGCATTTTTAAAGCAGTAGCAGTTATAAAAAATAATACGAAATACATTTATGAAGTATTGTATTCATTATTGACATATTTTGTTAATTTTGAACCTCTTCCTAGATTTTAAAAAATCAAAAATGTGTTTTAATATGATTCTACAGAACCATATATTTTATAGTAAGAAAACATATCTTTATTAGTCAGAATCTTATTGTAGTCTATTTTATGTGATGTAAATAATATATTTTGAAATAAACTTGTAGGAAATGTGAATCAGGTTTAACTTTCAATATTGCGCTATGTCGTGATACAGAAAGAGTCTCCTGCTTTTTTATTTTCTAAGGTTGGCAGGTCTGCTTCTAATAAATTAAAGGTTTAATTTTTCAATTTTTATCACTTCTAATAAATTAAAGGTTTAGGCAAATTTATGCATACAGTTATGCAAAGAATTAAATATTTTAGCGAATAGAATTTATAGTTTTTATATGTTTAATTTCTTTGATTATAAGATCGATTTTACTACTAAGTTGTGGATGCTTTACATTTGACATCATTTTTCTTTATTAAGTCAAAAAATACATATATATTTTTTCAAAAAGACAATCTTTATAAAATATATATTTAAAATTTTCTGAAGTGATTTTCCTTATTGTGATTAGCTGGTTATGAGAATTTGTACGATTGTACCTGGAAAAACATTTTAACCTTAATTTAATACAGAATGCAACACAACAAAAGTACTTTTACCAGTACAAGATTCATTTAAGAACTTAAAGTGACAATATAAAATTATTTTGCATTTGCCTTTTTTATTAAATAAAGATGTCCACATAAGTGTTTGACCTCGTTTACAATTCTATTTTCATGTATAAGAGGAGAAGTACCTGTTTTTTACTGCCCTAATTTTTTAGACAATATTCAATCAAGGATATCAGAGTAGGCGTCTGTCTAGGTTTTTCTGAGAGGTACCTATTTTGTGAAAATTGAGACATAATTTGTGAAATTATATTACAAAATCAATACAAAAATATGGATGGACAAAAAAAAGTTTTTAAGAAAAAGTATTTTGTGAAACTGCCGTTTTTTCTAAAGTTGAATTTGTGAAGGTACTGCTAAATGGTAGTAAATTTGGCCTGGAGAGACCCCTGAAGAGAAAAGAAGTTGTGGTCAATCTTAATAGAGAATAAATAAATTTTTTATAAGCACCTTATGAAGTTGTGAAAAGAAAATTTTAAATTAAGTTTCAGAAATTAATTAAACATAAAAGTAAAAGTTTCATTCTAGACATTATTGTACCTTAAATTTGCAAGTGAATAGAATATAAGAGTCTTCAAAAGAGAAATCATTCCTTAACAGGGCCTGCACGAAAGAAGAAAAATTATTTATCAGTAAATTAGCCGAATTTCATGGGGCTTAGCCAGAGACAAATCTCAAATATTTGTAGTTTATTTTTTCCCCATAGAAAATTTCAAATCAAAGGTACAATTTTACTGTAAATTGAACTATTTTATAAAATGCAAATTTAAATTAAGGGACATTGTCAAGTTGGCGAATATTTAGTGTAGACTCTGCCTTGATGAAAAATTTAATAGAAGCCATAACCAATCCAGGATCTTAACTGGTTTTAAACCAGCATATTTTGGTTTGGATTTCTAATGAAGAATTTATTTTCGAGTTATTTTTGTAAATTTTAAGCTTTAAAATACCTAAATGTTTCAATAGAATGAAGCTTGCAAAAGTATATTAAAAATATTGCATAGCCACTTCAATTTACTGGTACAGTAGGGAACCGATTATCCAGAACGATCGGGACCTTCGCTATTCTGGATAACTGATTTTTCCGGTTTTCTGAATCGCTACAAAAAGCTGTTTTTTTATTGTCGAACCCAACTAATATATATATATATATATATTAAGAAATGATTTTGAATAGAAGAAAAAACGATAAATTAATACACTAATGATTATATCTAAAATGATGGTAAGGTAAACATCTTTTAAACAAAGAAAGAAAAATCCTAAAAAAGTTTTTTTTTTAAATGGCGGGAAAATTTATCGAAATTCGTTCCGGTTTTCTGATTTCCGGATTAGAGGTTCTGTACTGTACTTGAATTGCTTGACTCTACCTATGTTCCCTAGAAAAAAAAGTATTTTAACTTTTTTTTTACAAATCAATCACCTCTCTTTTACGTGCTCCCTCTCGTTGTTTATTAAGCTGTAAAAAGTTGTTTGCTAAAAAAAAAAAAAAATTATCTCAAGAAAAGAAAAAGGCAGATAAAAAGCAAAAGCATTAAGTGGTTTTGAAAAAAATTGGTTCATTTATTTAGTTGACATTTTTATTTAAATTCCATTTAAAAAAAATAGTATTTAAGTCACTTCTGTGCGTTTTACAATAATAGGCATGTGATTGTTCTGTGAAACTCAAGATCATAATTCTCTGGCTTCCACAGGTGAATAACTTATATTCTGACAAAATTTCATCGATGTTCAACTTATCTGAAATTTAAGTTTTTTACACAAAATTGTTATAGAAGAATGCAACTTTAGATAAGCTTTACAGGGTTGGCATGGTTAAAACCAAGTGGTTTTTTCCTCAAAAGACCCATTTGTTTTTTTTTCCTAAGAATAATTTAAAATTGCATTTTATTTGTTTATAATTGTATTTTTCAAATTGTTTGTTGTAAATAACTTCAACTTTCAACCAAACAACTCAACGTGCAGTTAAAAGGTGAAATTGTCATATTATGATTAAATGGGTGGTCAAACATTCACAATGAACCGTTGATTTGTGTTACTTTAACAAAAAAGGTTGGAAACACATATTTAGCTGATACTATTGACACCTCTGGCATTGCTCATAAAGGTGATAATCTTTATGACATTGCTGTTAAATTGATTAAAAAGTGCCAGTCAGAATTTAAGTGTTCAGTATTTTCAATACAGGCAATGTTGAAAAAAATGAGAAAAATGATTGATGAGTGTGAAGTTGAGGATGAAGAATTCAGAGGATGTGATGCCCATATTTGAACTTACTGGCTGGGCATATAAGTTATCCAAACGTAAAAGAACAAATTTTGCATGTCATTAAGTATTTAAGGAACAATCATTTTGCAAGTGCACACTTTAGAAAAGTCACAAATGCACCAAAGTTAATATTGCCATGTGAAGTTCGTTGGAATTCCTTTGATGGTGCCTTAGAGAGGTATCTAAAATCCTGGCCAATTCTAGTAAGCATATGTGAAATTTATAAAGATTGTATTAATAAAAATGTTCAAAATCGGAAACACGGAAGATTACTTGTAGTTAAAACCAATTAGTGTAGCTCTGGATAGGGCACAGGGAGAAAATTGTTCTATTGGAGAGACTGTTTTAATTTTTTAAATTTAAAAAAAGCAAATGCACGTTAAAAAATTCAATAAAGATGTACTGAAAAAATTTTATCATCGTTATAAAATGGCAATAACATCAACCCACCTTCTTGCTTTTCTGTTGCATCCAAAAGCTGTAGATAAAGATGATGAAGATAATTACGAATTGTCAGAAGATTTAAAAAAAAATGGCTTTATAATATGCCAAGAAAATTTTTCCTAAAAATAACTTATTAATTCTGATATTAAAATTTTGCGCAAAAAGTTTTCCATTCCAAAGGTATCTGTTTCAAAAGGAATTTATTAAAAATGTAACAGTTATTGAATGTTGGCGAATGCAAGAGAACAATATTAAGAAGTTTAATGCTTATGTGTTTAAGGAAGTTAAAGTGTTGAGAGATTTTTTTCTACTTTTGAAGTTGTACAATCAAAATTGCGTAACAAACTGGGCTTAGAAAAAGCTGCAAAACTTGTTTTCAATGGTAAAAAAAAAAGTTTTTCTCTAAACTTTTCCTGTTTTTTCCCAACCCTGTATTTAAATATAAAAATTGTAATAAAATTTAGTATGGTTTAATATAATTGCTTGTCACTAATTTTAATTGTTCTTGGAAGCTATTTAAATTTTTTTAGTATGTATATTAGTTGACTGGTTTTAACCAAAAAACCTGGTTTTTTTTGCCAACCCCGCTTTAAATGCACGACAAGAAATAAAATTCCATAATAACTTCGGCTAGAATTAAGGAACTTTAATGCAAACTCAAAAGTATAAAATTGACAGTCTAAATATTTATTCCAAAATGACAAACATTTAAAAGATAGCTATTTTTCTCTCTCTTTCCTTTTTTAAAAGAATTATATTTTAATAAGTAGCAATTTAGTTGTAAATTCTGATTTGTAGCTGTAGTGTAAATGTAAGATATTTGCCTACAATTAGATCTAACTAAGAAGAAAAAAAAATTGGATGCTATCGTTCTTTTCTTCATTTGAATTACGGTCTGGTTTTCAATTATTGTTTATGTATTTCAGGTTTGTCACTCATTTAATGAAACGTATTCAAAGAGGACCCGTTAGAGGTATTTCTATCAAACTGCAAGAAGAAGAAAGAGAGAGGAGAGATAATTATGTGCCTGAGGTATCTGCCATTGACATGGACGTGATTGAAGTAGATCCAGATACTGATGAAATGTTGAAACAAATGGTATGCCGAGTAATTTTTATTTCTCTTTAAGGCTCTGTGGTCACAAAAATACGTTATTTTTAACTTTTATAAATTAAAACTGTCCTATCCAATTTCTTGTGCATTAAATTAATAAGCATGGTTCTTTGAGCATGTCATATTTTAAGTTAGTAGTTGCTTCCCTGTGTACTGCAAAGTTGTCTGCGTGGTGTTTATACTGCAAGTTAATAATTCTTGGTTGAATTATGGTTATATTTTTATATTTCATTGTACGCTTTGTACAGTTTTTACTCGCCATTGCATCAAGTTTCTAAGTCTTATAGCTTTAAAACAGTAAAACAAAATATAACATTAAGCTACACACCCTTAACACTGTCAGTGGCTTTTATAAAACCAAAAATTCTGGACCTCAATTTTCTTGTTAAGATTTCCTATTTTTCAATATAAGAAAATCAAGTAAAAACGTTTTCTTAAAATTTGCTCAAAAGAATTAAACAAATTACATTTTAAAAAGCTGACACATTTAATACTTAATTAAATTTTTGTCCTTTTGATACCTTAATTACATAGTTAGGGTGCGTAGTGTTTTTAATAACTGCTTAGTGTTGCTTATTTTCTCTTTAGAAACCCTTATAGGTGCTTTTACCATTGGGTGTTTTTAAAAAGTGCCTAATTTCCCCTTTTCCATAATGAATTTTTTTTTTCCATGCTGGTTATCGTCACAAAATTTGCAAAAAATGGTTTTCATATTGTTCTTTCAACATTTTCAACCGCAATCCATTTTGCATACCGTATGAAAGTGCCAATCATTTTACATATTTGGTGAAATGATTGTGGATCTGCATGTGCTTACACTTAGCTGAATCCGGTAGAAAGCATTCTTGCACTCTCGTACAACTCTACTGCATTATGCATGATATTCTCGATTTTGGTTTTCTTTTTCTGCCCTTTTGAAATAGAGCTGGAAAATTTTTCGAACTTCAATTCATCTCTGAATATGATCAATAAAAAAGTTCTTTGTCAGGAATTAGTTATTTATCCTGATCATGTAGTTTTTGCATTTTGCTTACTAATGCATGTAAATTACTGACAGAAATCTATCGTAAATAGAAAAGTTAGACATTTTTTTATGCTATTTACAAAATTATCTTAGCCATTTTTCATACAGAACTTTTCTGCGAGAAGAATTCATAAAAATTTGACAAGGCAGCAATTTTTCTTTATATTTCACTTTGAGTGAGTTATGTATTTATCTTGAAAACTTAGTTCCAAACTAAAGTAATTTTATTAATGAATTATATTTTAGGAAAAGAATATGCTTTTATAATACATATTTTTAAGCTTCTGTGCTTTTTTAAAATTAGTCCCATGTGTGTGCGGTTCCGAAAAGTCTCTTCGATGTTTTTAGAAAATGTTCTTGGATAATTATGAGTCTTATACACATCTTTATTTTAATAATATTTTGAGGTTGACAAAAAAGCCGGACAAATTTTATTCAATGTTTTCTTATTTTCTTTTCTTTATCTCCTAAGTTTTTATTATTTTCAATTTTTATTCATTATTTCTTTTGATAAGGGCTCTTGTAATTTCCATGCGTCTCAGAGAGCTTTTGGTCCAATGCCTGCTGGAGCATGGAACTTATACAGCTCTATATGTTTAATCTCTTCTCGAAATTAACATTTATATTTTTGTAACTATTGTTTCTTACAATTTTTATTCCTTTTTTTTTAGGATGTTGGTAAAATTCCAGGATTACAAGTTGCAATGCCATTTGCTGGAGGACCTAGAGTATAAAATAAAAGAAAAAAATTGAACATTCTTGTCTCTTTTTTTTAATAATTTAAGACACCTTTGTATTATAAAATATTTCAATTATATATTTAATGCTGCGACATGATAGGAAATTAAGATGCCGTTCGTTTTCTTTTTTAAGAGAATAAAAATTAAAAGAACTTACGTCTCTGCCTTAGTTAATGATAATTTCCAAGGAAGTCTTTTAAATCAGTCTTTTACAAAGTTATACAGATATTGTCTGTTAAAAATATCCACTTTAATATGAACATTACAAGTATTAAAGCAGACAGTGAAGGGCTTGCTTACACAAAATTAGAACTAGTGAGTCAAAATTTACTGCAGTTTCTTCTTTTCCCCAATGTTTTGAAATGCTGACCAAAGTTAATGTTTTTTTTAAAAAAAGGATTCCGAAGTAGAATGAAAAAAATTACGAGAAAGACAAAAAAAAATAATGGTGAAGCGAAAAGTAAGTAGTGATACATAAATAGCTTCATGGGAATGAAAGACAGTGGTTTATTATTCAGCGATAGGTGTGAAAAGAGGTATTGAGTTATAGTGTTATTTTTATCTTGATTGCTGTAAAAAAAATAATAAAATGAAAGAAAGAAATTTAGAAAGGTACTCAAATCCTTGATTTAATATATGTGCTATTATCATAGAAAAAAATTTTCGAGATTCTGTGAAGCAGATGTCCATTAAATTCTTTTTTTTTTAATTCTTTATTATTGGCACCTATGAAGTAGCATTAGAGAATTGGGTAAAAAAAATAAATTATAAGGTCAATTTTAGATTTTTTTTTTTATGGATTATTGTGCAAATTCTTATCTGAAGTTATTAACCATTTTTATAACTCGCCATTTTCCCACCTGGATGAAAATTATCAAAATAAATACTCAGTGTTAGCAAATTTTTATGAGCCCAGATAATACAAGTAAGTTTTCAAGTATTCAAAATTTCGTATTCGTATCAGTATTCAAATTTTCTCCATATTGACGGTTAGCGCCATTTTCAAAAAGAGCGTAGACACCGCTGGCTTTAGTTGGGCTAAACAGTTGCTAACTCACAGCAGTTTTAAAAATAGCAAGGAGGCATTTTATATTATTAAATGTTTTGTATGGTACAGACCCCTCAAACCCATGGGCCCAAGTTGTCAATACACTGTGCAGTCAGGTGGTTTCCTAATGGCATGGACCAGGTCCTATGGTCTGATTTGCAAGCGCTATGTTCAAGACCACTTGTCCATCAGGGACTTCATGTTCGAAAGCAACGATTGAATTTTTATGGATGAAAATATACCATGTCGCTGGGCTTTTGACTGGTTTCAAGAGCATTCTGGATCGCCGACATAAATCCCATCGAACATTTATATAATTAAACATGTGATATAATTGAGAGGCCACTGGGTGCCTTAAGTTTTTAAAAGGCGCTTATTTTCGTTTTTTTTTTTTTTTAATGAATTTTTCCCATTTTCAAAATGAGAATTTCGCTACAAATTATGCAAAATGCATAGATTTCGCATTGTTCTATTCAACGACGCAATCTATTTCGGCGTACTGTCGGTCCGTAGCGTATAAAATTGCCAATCATTTTATGTCTTTGATGAAATACTTGCGGTTTCGCATGTGCGTGTACAGATCTGAGCAACTCTGCTGCATTTTGCTAGAGATTCTTAATTACGGCTTTATTTTCTACCCTCTGGAATTTTTTTTTTTCGAATTTTCGTTGATCACTGTGACGAACTAAACATTGCCAAATTTTTTTCCTAATAGTTTTATTTCTCTTGTTGGGGAAGCTGAATCGTCTTTGTCACTGGCAAGCTAATGCCCTTCTCGCGCTATTCTGTTTATTGTTCAATATCATAATCTTCGAACTTTACTTTGGGATCATGCACTTAGTACATATCTCATGTAGGTCTCTGGAGCAGTCAAGAATCACAAACATCAATTCAAAATTTCAATCTTAATTTTATTCATTTAATTTAATAAAGAGAGAAATTAACTGAGATTTTACCTGTGGGATCATCCACTAATTGCATAAATTTTTTAAAACTTATGTTGTACTTCATTACTTTTTATTCAGGCAAGGAGGGGAGGCAGACTATGAATGGTCTTATGAATCATGTTTGGTGCATTTTTTTCCCCTTAGAAAAAAGTTATAAAACAACCAATATTTTTGGCAACTATATGTGTGATATCTTAATATTTGATGTTACTATACCAAACTTTTTTTTGTACAAAATATTTAATTTCTTGCCTTTTAAGATTTGAAGTATAAAAATCATGCTTTATTTAATAAAAATATAGTATGCTCTAAAAAAAGTTTTATTATTTCTTTGATTTTGAATAAAAATAATTTTTTCGCAAATAAACACTTAAATGAATAAATTTAAATTAAAACTTTTGAGCTCAAATTTTGATTAAGTATTAGAATTTTTGATTTCCTTGATATGTACTATAAAATCGCTACTTTTTTTGTTTTGTACTTTTTAAAATCAAAACTTTTTACTTGTTTCTTTAGACTAAAATACTTGTACTTTATTCGATACTTTTTAAAAATAATCTTCCCATGTATGTGCAGGATTCAGGGGATGATCACACAAACATTGGTGTGATAATAGATTTCCCAGTAGAAGGACCAATGACTAAATTTACGTAATATCTATCAGTTCCAACAATGAAAAATACAAATTTCAAGAATAACAGTCAAGGAATGTTGGGATAAATGTGCACCTTCAAAAAGGTGGTAATTATGTGGAAAAGCCTTAAAAAATACTAAATTAACATTGCTTGGGCTGAGATGTGTGGGGCAAATTTCCTTGATAAAATGCTCTAAAAACAGCGTAAGGTGCTAAAACAAATCTTATTAAATTCAAGTGAAAAATCTTATCGTTGCCGGATTCATAACAATATTCAACTTGATATTTTCACTGCCTTAATGTGTTCGCAATCGTTCTTTATTCTCAAGAGTTATTTTTTGTTAAAATTTTCTAACTTAAAACTTCATGGTTAAATTTGTTTAAAAATTTTATTTTATTAAGACACTATTTCGCTCTAACCGATTTACCTGTAACCCCTAGAGAACGCGTCCCCAGGTAGCGGATCGGGGAATGCATCCTTTGGTTTACCATAGGGTGGTAGTAAAATAAAATAGCTCCCGCAGACCAACAAGCTAAAGTCCAACCTTTTCGGAGGCAATGGCACCCCTCTTCTATGAATAGTGCGTATAAAATTCTATCCCAACTGCGAGTACTGTCCTCATTTGCAACTAACTCCAGGCCATGTTTTTGACTGCCAGGCCATTATCGGATCCCTCTTTCAACTTGGAGCACCTCCCATCGAAATTCTCCACGGCCATCAGGCTCCAGAACTTGCAAATCTTGTTATCAAGACTTTTGGAGGACTCTAATCTTTGCACTAGCATAGACACGGCATCAACGACCGATTTACCTAATAGAAAATTTAATTTCCTTTTAAAGAATACCAGTAATTTAGTGCCAGATTAAGTCGTTGACATGGATGCTTTGCCTTCTGTCTGTGCAAGCCACCTTAAATTTGGATAATAAAGAGGCTTATTTGTTAAAAAACAATTTATTTTAATTAAATTGATTTACATTATTAGTTTATTTACTTATTACTACAATGTTTTGAATTGTCTCTGAAGGTTTCAAACGTAAATTTTTAATATCAACTAATAACATACATAAAAAAAGTAATAGAAAGTTTGAAAACTATTTAACATTTAAAGTAACGAAATAAACAACTACAAAACACATTGTGTATAAATTATCAAGACAAAATATTGCTTGCAAAATTAAAAACTGTCTGCAGCTGTTTTGATTTTAAAAATCCACTTCTAGATCTCTACAGGCATTGTGTACTTCACCTTTGAAAGCAAGAGCAAATCGCTTTTGAGAGCTCTTGTACCGATAAAGAGGAAAATAAAAACAAGAAAATAATTCAAAACTTCATAATCAATTCAAAATTTCTAGAAGACACAATAAGTTAAAAGAACAGATACAAATATACAAAATATTGTGAAACAAAGAAAAATTTGTTTTTAAAAAAATCAATAGTTTGAACATGAAATTAGATGAGGTGTGAATTCATAAAAGCATGATTTCCTGACCAAAGAGTAGGGAGTAAAATTCCTTTTCAATCAAAATTTTCTTTCTTTAAAGGATAACTTTCTTTCACATTGACTTTTCTTAAAGGTTACATCTTGCATAATTGTTGAATGGTATAAATAAATGAAATAACACATTTAGTGAGATTTTAGAAACACTCTATTTATAAATTAAAGATCATGTTGATGGTATACTTCAACTAAATCTATTTCAAAAGTCCCAAAAATGTCTTGAACTATCACTATATCTTCAACTAGCAGAACTAAAACATGGGAGTCAAATTGGCAGAATAATCTTAAATCTAAGAAACAATAAAGAATTGCAAGGCATGTCCTTTACATTTCTCAAAATATGGTAAATATAAGATTCATTTCTAAAATGAAGAAATTTTATGAAATATAGTAATTTTCAGTTATAAAATATTCATAATAATTTCATATTTATTAAAAGTTAAATAATAAAATGCACACGGGGAGCGTTTTGAACGAAATACACAGGTGGCTGGAAGAACATTTTTTGATCACCATCTGCTATATTTATTCACCCTGTGGTGACTGTTGTTCAGAACGAGTTCTGGAAATTTTAGCAGAGTTTTTTTTTTAATACATCAATTGCAAAATAAATTTCAAACCTTGTAAGAGAAATGTAAAATTAGAGAAAAATCTTTTCATGAGTAAGAGTTAAAACATACTATTTCATACTTAAAATGTTAATTATCCATTTTAATACATGTAAAAATAAACCTAATTTTATTAAACTTTTAATAGAGTTCATTTTTCAAAAAAAAAAAGTCTAATCTTTGGAGAATTGACATTTAAAAGAAACATATTTCATATAGTGCTATTAAAACATAAAAAGCAAAAGAACTATATTAATATTTAACATTTTATCAAGTGAACAATATTCTATCCTAACTATTTGGCAATTTAGATCATATAAAATTGAGAGAGAGATTCCTGTAGCAAAGAATATAATCATTAATAACATTAAGCATTTAATAGAATACTATCAGAGTTAATAAAGAAATGCATATTAAATATATCTCTGTACACGAAAAAAAAAAAAAAATTTGAGCTCACTCTAAAGAGTTTTAAAAGTTATTATGTTAGTTAAAGTTTAGTTTTCCCTAAGTAACAAGGCAATCGACACTTTTTGTATAACATAAAAAGAATAAGAAAGCAGATAACATAAAAAGAATTAACTTGGGCATGGAATCTCCACAAAATCTAAAATTATTTTTTAAAGTCATATAATGGACTAGAACATAATTAAATTTCCATTCAGGCTGTGGCCCAGTGATGCGCAATTCAAATAATAACTTTAATTCCACCACTTGGAAAGTAGTTATACAAGTTAGTTTTTAGAACGTGAATAATGCAGCCCTACTGATTGGTCATTTCATTCATTATTAATATAACTCTGTAATTCAATCAACTAGATGATAATCAACAATTGCCAGATGAGGATTTGTCTCCATCCGAATGGCAGCACCAGTAAAGGGTATATGGGGGAAGGTGTTGTTCCTTTGACAAACTATATATCATTGGGGAGTGCCTCTGCAAGAGCCTGCAATATAAAAATGCAAAAAGTTAAAGAGTTTTAAAAAAATGTTGCATAACGTCTGTGAACTAGTGATATTGAAAGTAATACTAGTGATTTTGAGATATTGAAAGAAATTTGGAATAAGGTAAAAAACAGAAGGGATTGTTTCCCAATTGCTTAGGAGTCATTGCTTAGAAAAATTAGCTTAGCTTATAAGTTAATTTAATGTATGTTTAAAAATAGTAGGAATTTTTTAAAATGTGTTTAAGAAATAGAATGTTTGCTTTTTTAATATATCGGGGGTGGCCAAAATAATGGAAACTCTTCTATACCTTTACATTTCTTCATATTTATCAAGAAATACGTTCAAAGGGGGAATAGAAGAAATTACAGACGATTTTTAAAAAAAATGAGAAAAAGTAGGAAATAATAGGGAAAAAAACGAGTGGTGTTGTAATAATAGGAAAAATAGGACGTCTGTGATCCCTGCATAAATCTACAATAATCGTTTAACAAAACAAAAAATGTTTTGCAAACAAAAACAAACAGTTGTAAACAAAATGTTCTCTGTTTTTGTGGAAAATATTGTCTTTGGAAAAAAAAAAAAAAAAAAACACAATAATAAAGAGCAATAATGGTGTTTGGTGATAGTTAACTAATAGAGAAACTAATGAATTAGTTTAAAAAATTTTTTAACTTTATTTATTGTTTATTTAGAATAAAAATTACGTTTAAGTGCAATTTTTGTATTAATTTAGTTTATAATTTATGTTTAATTTATAATTTTGAATACAAGCTTTCAAACTTTTGTAATTGCACAAAGTTAGACTTTTGATTCTTTCTAAAACTGCTGCAGCAATTTTAATTCAGCATGTTAAAATAATAAATCAACAACTTTTTATTTCAGCATGAAAAAAAACTTTAAAATATTTTTAGAAAATAAGCAATAAGTGAAAAGGAAGATGTTATTGAACTTCAAAGTTTTTTAAATTCTACTCCACCCATGATATTAGACAACATTGCATGACATGAAATTCCAAAATAGGCCTTTTTTATTTTTTTCTAACTTCAGTTATGAATTGATGGTTGATAAAAAAAAAAAATTAATATTCATTAAATAAAAATATATGATCTATACTTACTTTTAAATTCCATATGACCATTTTACCATCAATTCCTGTTGTACATAGTTTAGATACACCAGTTTTAGAGCCAGCATAGATTTGTAGGCTTGTTACAGCATTTTGATGAATTGTGTCTAACAATGTATCAACACTATTTTCAACAATGGCACGTTTATCCATGTCACGGAATTTCCTCATAGCACTAGAATTAATGAATAATACAAATCCAATTATGAAAAATAAATGGTCAGGCAAAAATAAAATTTTATAGTTATAAAATAATCGCACTAAACACATCGAAATTAAGTTTAGGAAAAAACTTCCCAACTCCAATTTTTAAATAAAGAATTCAATTAATAAGTATCTACAATTGCTTGTACTATTGGAACCATATTTTCTAGATTATGGTTACCCCTTATTTTGATAGTCTAATACTTTCTTTCTATCGCTTACTTTCTTTCAAAAATCTAAATTTGTTGAAAGAAAGTAAGCTTATTTAGAGAAAATACATTTGAATGTCTCATTTCAAAACTTAAAATATTTTATGCATCAATCTGATTTTATTTTATAACCGTTGCAGAACAGTTGGCCCAATTTTAGGTTTACGACTACAAATGTTCAACTCCGTAGCCTATCACTGAGAATATTTTATGTTAGCACTGTGGTCGGTGCAAGCCGAGTGCGGAATTCGTATTGACTAACCATTACTGGGATTCGAGCTTGGTTCACCTTATTGTAAGGCGAATGCTCTATCATCTTAGCTACAATCACCTCACTAGCGTAATTGAGGTTAGACCCTCAAACCATTATGATTGAGGCCAAGTAGGTGAAAATCCAATCATTATGTTAAAAGTTATTTGAGGTCCTTTATTCATTTTGAACATTGTATAAACTTTAATCTACTAACTGCTTCACTTCAAAGGAGATTTCAGCTTCATCAAAAAGTAAAACAATATATTTCAAAGTCAGAATTTATAAACATTCAATTTTAATAAAACTTTTTAATCACTGAACCATTATTTTCAATGGAAATTTCATTTATTTTAAAGAGACGCAATGCTAGTAACAGGTTGAGTTCTTAACCAAAGAAAACTTTAAATATTA
This sequence comes from Parasteatoda lunata, assembly GCA_949128135.1. Classification (NCBI taxonomy): domain Eukaryota; kingdom Metazoa; phylum Arthropoda; class Arachnida; order Araneae; family Theridiidae; genus Parasteatoda; species Parasteatoda lunata. The sequence continues at coordinate 105,300,971 of OX421975.1, forward strand.
ATAAAGGTATACCAGAAAAGTTTTTCTGAGAATTAAATGATGAAAGTTTTAAAAACTCAGTTTGTATCTCAGGCAATCAGTAATAATAAAACTTAACAGAAATAACAATGAAATAAGAAAAGAAAAAATACACACCTAAATCCATCAACTTCTCTTTTCTGAGATTTATCTAATTTAGTTACAAATGTTAATTTCACTCCATCATATTGAAATAACATCGGACAACAATCATGGCCCTGAAAAGAAGAAAGGTTAAAGTTTCACGGAAGCCACAGCAAGTTTTAAAAGCTATATTTAAATTCTCAATAAACTTGTCATTGTCACCAATATTTCTTAAGTATGTTTTTGAATATTGCTAGATTTACATTTTGCCACTTACAGTAGGCTCTCAATTATCTTGCCTAGTAAAAAATCAAAAATTTTTAGAACCGGCTGATTGTAAAACTCTTCGTACGATGAAAAAATGAGGAATGCAAGAACGGTCGGCTACCACTCTCCTATCAGCCTAATGTGTAGCAAAACTTGTAAAAATAGACTCTTTCTGGGCAATTTCATGGTGACTAACATTATATTTTGATATGTTTTCCATTTTTAAACCTTTTTTTGGTTGATAAATATTTAAAAATTTTTTTTATAATTATATGGGGCTTTTTTATATATTGATATTATTATGCATGTAAGAAATGAAAATAAGGAATGAAAATTATAAATGTGTTTTATTTAGAGTAAAAATATAAAATGTGACTGACACTACATAGCAAAACATTATTTTTTTATTTATTTTGAAATTCTGAATTAACAGGAAACATTCAAAATATACACGAAATTACATGTAGAACACAATAGAGAAAAATCCCTTGCGACTTACGCTACAAATAAAAATTTTAACGAACTTTTTTATTATCATTATTATTATAAAACACATAAAAACTACCATTTATTATTTCACATATTAAATAGTTAATAAGAACCTGAGAAATTTGTTAATGGAGAGATGCTGTAGAAGATAATACAAATTGTAATTTACTTTAGAGCATTAGCGGTCGTCCTACGATCAAGCTAGCTAGGGAAGAGATTGAAATGGTAAGTGGCAGTTCTTCACCTGACGGATAATATGTATCACAAGGTTACTTTTACCTGAAGATCTTAACTTGCCATGCTGGCGGCAAGACTGGTGAGAGTGGCAAAGATCACACTGTTTAAGGCTTATTTTTTTGTTATGTTGTCCTTTGTATCATAGAATTGCCCATCTCTATTTGTATAGTTTATTAATAAACAGTAAGTATTTTTGTATTACTCATGTGCAACATAACATGTGTTATTAATTACGTGAGTAAGAAGTAGAACTCCACCCTGCCAAGCTTTTTTGTTTATTGGCCTATCCTAATTCTACATTAGATTGAATAGTCTGTAGTTCACTTTAACTTCTAGTATCAATTAATTTTCTGGGATGAGAAATATTATTTTTAAAAACACCAATCTTTAAACTAGAAAAAAAAAAAATATATATATAGTTAAATAAGAAAAATATGTGCAGATAAAAAAAAAAAAAAAAGAACACTTACAGCAGCGACTATAGTGGAGTTAGAAGTCCAGGCACATGCAAGATAGGGAAGGAACTGGGTTTTTACAGTAATTAACCTGTTAAACAATAAATGGTTATGTTAAAAGAAACAGGAGAGAATGTAATTTTTATGAAAATTTAGATGGATTAATATAAATTTTATAAAGATAATTCTTTAACTTGCTACAGTTACTTGAGAGTAAAACAGGAAATTGTTTAATTGTTTCTAAAACAATTCCTTTTAACTGAAAATAAACTCCTTTGGCACGTTGTGATAACTAAACTTACAGCTAATCAGACTGAGACTTAATTAAAAACATACTTAATTTAACATTTTCACCATGTAAGTGTAGTTTTAAATTTTAATCACATTAAATAAAAATAGTTTTAAATTTTAATCAAAATGTGGAAAGGTGATAAAATTTAACATTCCATTTTCACAAAATTGTATATTTGAGGAACGTTAATATTTAGTCGGTGGCTTATACATTGCCTTTATCTAATTTTCTTAAAATTATGCCTAGATATACAAATTATGCTTAGTGTTTATAAATTATGTATTTCTAATTTTTCTGAATATTAATTTATAAAAATTAATTTTTAGATTCAATTTGTTAGGTAGATGATAGGTTAAGTTTATATGAAATTCAGTATACTTTAAGGTTAGTATACTTTTGTTTTCTTATTCTTTATGTACTTAACAGAGGGCTTTTAACAATTCTGTTACAGAATAAAAGGAATGATATCGAATTTTCTCTAATAGTTCTTTAGAAAAATGCAGGAGACAAATAAGTAGCAAAATTTTATAAAGAACATTAAAGATGTAAGCTTACGCCATATTTTTTTCTGCATCACATATAGAAACAGTACTGTCATGGCTGACCCAAACAAGTTTTGATCCATCTGCGGAAAAGCTAACACAATGCACCCATCCACCTGTAAATTAAAAAAAAAAGAATCAGTAGAGTTTCTAACACGTATGTGTACGCCACAGACAAAATGTCCTGATTTTTTGCAGAAAATGTTCCAGGTCTCAAAAATAAAATGTTAAAAACTAAGTAATCACACCAACGAAAGGAAAAACCAACCCAAAATATATAATGTATTAAATAAAATTTCTCAGTACTTAAGAGTGCTCTACAATATTTCTCTCAAATGTAGATGTTACAAATGTTTCCCCTCAAATGCAGCCTTTCAGAACAGAATGCCAAGCCTGATATAGACTTTATGGAGTCTTCACAATATGATAATGATTAGAGTGGCAAAAAGGGGTTTAGGTTAAAATTCTGTGGGAGTTAAAATAAGAGCAACAAATAAAACAAGTCCTACCTAAATTTCACAACTAAGCACAACATTACTTAATTTTGAAATTATTAAGCAAATAAATTATTAAGTATATGAAAGCAATAGATAATGTTTAGTTATAAAATTAATTACAATAATACTGACACTTAAAACAAATTAAAGTATACAACTTATTTTATAACTTTTAGATTAAAAATTAGGTTATTGTACACATTAGTAAAGAACAGCACCAAAGCATATACTTCGGCAATACAAAAGCTAAAGATAACTCGCTATTGCTTGTTAATTATACAATTTCTCTTTTGTTTTTAAAAATGTGACAAATAAAGGCCAGGCAACAGATTTTCTTCTTTTTTGTCAATATTATTCTTTAAAGGACATTTAAAACTCAAAAATGAAGGGAATATAGCATAAGCAATTAAATTTCCTATATATATATATATATATATATAAAAATTTTTTTTATAAATAAATAAAAAAAAAACAATATATGTTTTAGTGTAAGGAATCTTATTTTTTACAAAATTTTTTAATTGAAAATATTCTTCTAAAATCAAAAGTTGATAATTTTTCATGAAATTATTTGTTAATGCCACTCAGCAGTAGCCGAAATACAAAGAATATTACAACAGTTATTCAATAAAAGGTATATTCTAAATTGAAGAAAGGAAAAAAACTAAATGAAACCATATCCAAAATAAAAACTAAACAATAAGTCTCATAGTATGTCAAAGAAGAAGGGGAAAAATACAGTCGGACCTCTATTTAACGAAGTCTCTAAATCCCGCAAAAAAGTTCGTCATATGGAAAATTCGTTAAATAGAAAATAACCTTTTGAAATATTTGAATAACACAAAACAGGTTTTAAATTCATAAACACTAGAAATAATTAAAATTGCAATTGATACACACTTTATCTTGTAAATTATTATCTATTATTTATTTTATAAATCCTAACCATAAAAGAAATCTGCAAAGAAAGTAAGAATAAAACAAAACATTAACCAGTGTTACACTGTCATGCTACATACATTTTCCACTGAATAAAAAAGCTAAATTTTCATATATTAAAATTATTGCTACATTTATTATAAAAGTAATTTTAAACAGACATTATCACATGCGTTCTTAGTTTTAATTTGCTACTCATAAAGTCCGTTAATTTTGTCTGAGTTTTTCGTTTGAAAAAGTGTTTTTTCTCATAATAGGCCTCGCATTTTTGTAATGCACCAAAAACTTCTCCAGGAGTATTTTCTTCATCTTCCTCACAATTTATGGCAGTATTGTTTTCATTTTTCACACCGTCCAAAATATCTGATTCAGATAATGGTACGGTGGTTTCAGCTTCAGAATCATTAGAAAGAAAATCATCAAACAGTATATCATCATTAATTTCGTGGTTCTCTCTTAGCTGTACCCACATTTTCTTAAGTTCTTCTAAAGGAATATCATCATTGTCCTCCGCATTTTCCAAATTCTCGGTATTGACAAAGAATCCAGCTTTAGCAAAACTGTTACGAATACAGACCTGCCAACCTTAGAAAATAAAAAAGCAGGAGACTCTTTCTGTATCACGACATAGCGCAATATTGAAAATTAAACTTGATTCACATTTCCTAGTTTATTTCAAAATTTATTATTTACATTACATAAAATAGATCACAATAAGATTCTGACACTGACTAATAAAGATATGTTTTCTTACTATAAAATATAAGGTTCTATAGAATTACATTAAAACACATCTTTTGATTTTTTTGAAATTTAGAAGAGGTTCAAAATTAACAAAATATGTCAATAATGAATACAATACTTTATGAATGTATTTCTTCTTATTTTTTTTTTAACTGCTACTATTTTAAAACTGCAGATGTTGCTGATTTAGCATTTTTTTAAACACTGCCATCTATAAAAAGTTACAAAACATTTTGCCTAATCATATCCAAGATATATTTCCTCTCCAATTTTGCTATTTCATTGGTTATTGCTGTTGTTTTAGTTTGCGCACACCCGTAATTTTTAGCGATGTTAGTATGGGGTAAAATTTTTCTAAATAAATGCCCAGCATGATCTGAGGCACAAATTGGGAAGGAAATTGCACAAATTGTTTTTTTTCTTTTTTTTTTTTCCTCTATCATGCACTAAATAGAAAAAAGCAGGAGAAAACACCCTGGCGGCGAAGATTTGAGGCAAAAGCAGGAGAGTTGGCAGGTCTTCGAATAGTACGATCTGTGACATCATGGCTCCATGTTTTAGAAATTTCTGTTATGCTTTCTCGTAAATCGATTTTTGGCATGGATTTCTGTATGAAATGCACGCAGAAAGGGATTTTACTGATTTCTCTAAAAGTTTGGTGGATGCGAAAATCAATTCAAGTTCATTTCCCCCATAAAATGCGGTAACAAATTTATAATTTTCTCAAATATTTTAGGAAATAGGGAAAGTAGATCTGAAAAAAAATTCGTTAAATAGAAAATTCACTTTGCTATATGGAAGTTATTTTGCAAAGAAATTTCCAAAATGTTCTATTCATACTATTTCTGAGTATTTATTCATACTCAGTGTTTTTCTCTTTTATTAAAATTTTAAAAGAAATTTTTTCTAATGAGGTGATAGTTTTAATGGGGTGTTATACTATTTATGTTATTTGACAACGACAGAATTGTAAAAAAGTAGTAAAAAGAAAGTTTTTATTATTAGAATTAATATCACCAGTAGAGAACCATACATACTATTTGAAAATTCTGCCATGACATGTCCAAGAGGCATTTTGAAACCCCAAACAGTAGGTTCTGGTTTACTGTCAATCTCTTTAACATATGCAGAAAAAACCCTGAAAGTATTTAAAGTCGTTATGCAATTTTTTAAGTCTGTATTGATATTAGAATAAAATTATTATATTTTACCTAGTTTTAAAATCAGTAGATCCGCAAGCAAGTAAAACATTATTAGGATGCCAGTCAAGGCTAAAATGGAAACAAAATTATTAGGCTAGTATTACAATTAACAATTATTAAACAAAAACAATATATCAATATGCAAATTTATTTAAATTAATAATCAAATTAAATTAATGACAGCAAATTAAATGCATAATCTTTACCAGGGAGATTATTTAAGCTTGTCTCTTATATAATAAAATAACAATTTGCGAAGTTTTTCAAAGCAGTATTTTCAAATATCTCAGAATTAGATAAATATTTAATAAAAGAACAATGCAACTAAAAATATCAGGAAGGTTTAATCTAGTAAGAAATCCCTAAAATCAGAAAATCTTCCAGCAAACAAACAAACAAAAAAAAAAAAAAAACTCAATTTGTGTTGTGAAATATCTTTAAAATTATATGTACAATGTTTAAATACTATATTCTTAATAATTATTTTAACACATAAAAACCTGTACTAATAAGATCAAATTTTTTTTATATATTTTTTTTTTTATCATTAGCGAAAAATTAAGAGAAGTACAAAGAAAGATTATGTAAATTATAAAGAGACTGTTGTATCTTAAATTTAGAAATAGCCAAAAGAATAATTAAGGAATCTAGGAGTTAATTAAATATTTGCGTTGTGTTAATTTTTTCCATCATTTATAAGTTACAACAAGTTAAGAAGAATCATAATGCTACATTAAATTAACTATTAATTAAATATTTGCGTTGTGTTAATTTTTTCCATCATTTATAAGTTACAAGTTAAGAAGAATCATAATGCTAAATTAAATTAACTATCAAAATTATTAAATTAAATATAATAAATTGTAATTAACTGAAAAGTAAAAAAATAGATTAAAATAAAGGATTCACATCCAATACTTGTATCCTAGATTAACATACATTTTATTTCAAAGAAATTAAACATAATTCGAGTTAATTACGTTAACAATAATTATTCAACTGCCAATGCAAGTTTACATTTCAGTTATTCCATCTATCACATTTAACAAATCTTAAGTTATTAAATAATATAATGAAAATTACGGGCACTATGACAATGAGAGAAAAATAAAACTTATCCTAATCGAAGCAATTTTGTTAGGGCGCGTGGCCGGCCACCCTCGCCGAAAATTCAGTACCAGCTACAATATGGACGGTCAAACAGGGAATGCCTGAAAAAACGAATTGCCTCTCTTTTCGCGCTCATGTATCCTTCCGCGCCCAAAAGGCGGCGCTGCAGTCGTTTCACCTTATCACACCTGTGAGACAATCCACTTTCAAGCAGGGGTGAAGGGAAGCATTTAGATGGATTTATTGAGTATAGTAAAAAGGATAATGAATTAAAATTAGAAACGCGGTGCCCAAAAAAATAAAAATAAATTGTGCCCATAACTAGAAATAATTAAAACATACAAACATAACAAGACCCTGGAATCAAAAATATATATTTTGAGAAGTAGCTTTAGATATATATATATATATATGAATGATTTAAAAAAAAAAAAAAAATTGGTTACATAATCATTTTCAGTTACCTAGTAACAGTAGATTTTATAGGCTTCTTTATATGTTTACTCAACCACCAATCATTTTCTTCTTCAAAAAAACACACAGATATCAATCTTGCTCCACAGCCAACGGCAAACTTAGTCTCTATACAAGGATAAATTAAAAAATTCATAAAACATTATAAAAATTAGTCAAGATAGGCAATGCAAAGAGCACATGAATATATATATCATTAAAAATATAAAAGAAATCTACATCTGGAAAATATTTATTAATTTTCTCTCATAAAACAAAAAAAGTGTAACAAGAAAGGAGGTTATATTAATATTTTTTTAAACATTCTTTTATTTTTCGAACTTTATTAAAATAGTTAAAGTGTTTTATCAGACTATTTCTTAAATGAAGATTTTCAGCAAATTTTACTTGTGCAAGTAATTGCATAAGGAGTTGTCCTTCTATTAGATTCAAAGCACCACTTGTACTTGTGAAATAACCATTAAAAAAATACTTATTAAAAATAGGAGAAAACTCTATGAACACCGAGAAATTGATTTTACATCCTTTTTAAAGAAAGTATTACATATTGCAGTTTATTCAGAAATGGCCAGATTTTTTCATGTAGGGAAAAACTTCAAGAAGAATCGCCACTGAAGAGATAAGTTTCTTTCACCCAAAGTGGATATCAAAAGCTCTTTTCTAATAAAAACATTTTTTAAACAGTTTAAGATTGTAATCTTATTTAAATAATAGTACAGTAGAGAACCGATTATCCGGAACGATCGCGATTCCGGATAACTGATTTTTCCAGTTTTCTGAATCGCTACTAAATGCAGTTTTTTTAATGTTTATAAAACAAAACTAAAAAATTATTTTGAAATAGTTTTAGAAATAATAAAAAATGATAAATAATAATACACTTAAGTTTAAATAAGGAAAGAAATTATGAAATAAAAATTATATACAGGCTTATATATGTTATTAATGTTATTATTAACATTAATAACATATATAAGCTATTTGTGCTTATGTGAGATTCATCTACAGGCGGCTTTTGATCTGTCCTCTAAATCAGTTCTTTCGTCAACTCGATACGCCGTACGCTCTACATAACAAAATGGGCTCAAAATCTTTCAGGAAAATTTTTTTTTTTTAATGGAAGAAAATTAATTTCAGGTTCCGAATTTCATTCCGGTTATCTGGTTTTTTGATTTCCGGATAAGAGGTTCTGCACTGTATTAATTAAATTTTATTAATCAGGGGTCTGTCTAGGATTTTTTAAGAGGTACCTATTTTGTCAACATTTATACATAATTTGGGAAATTATATTAAAAAATCAACATGTGAATATGGTAAAATAAGAAAATATTTTCAAAAATTGTCATTACAAATAAAAATCATTTATGAATGGTACATTTCTATAGATATTTTTCTATACTTATTTCAAAGAAACATTTGTTTTTATCAAAACTCTTTAGATCATAAAACAAATCATCCTAAAAGCTTTCAAAAGGCTTAGAACATTGTAAATTATAATTGTTGACTGCGTGGAAAGCATCACTAGGGTCATTTTTTTATAAGTATGTGTGAAAAACTTAATTTTCTGGAACCATATAAAATTTAATCTATTTTTATGAAACCTCAAAACATTTGTAATGGTCTTTTTAAGTCTCTTCAAATTCTTATATAATTTTAAACTACTTTGACTACTACTATATTAAAGAAAATTAAGCAATACATAAAGCTTATTAACCATCATTTTAAGTTAATTGTTGCATCAAAATGTAACAAAATTCTTATATACAATTAGCAATTAAATTGTTATAGCACTAGCACTACAAATTTTCTTTTTTGACACTCTCAAAAGTTGACAGAATTCAACAAAGAAAAAATTCTAGAGGGAATGCAAATCCTGAATCTATTTTTAATATTTGGTTTTTAAATTCTGAAATTAGTATAGAAAAATCAAAGATAATATGAACAGAGAAAGAAAGGTCTTGAAATAATTCTTGACTAAGTTATTATATTAATTGGTTAAAAAAAATTTAATGATTTAATGAGTAATAAGGAGGTTTAAATATTTCAGTAAACTTTCGATATGTTTATTTTATAATCAAAACACTGTTGTTCCCACAACCCTGAAGCAAATATCTCGTCTGCTGCAAAAGAATGTTTTCATTTTATTTTATAACCTTTGTTGAACAGCCTATCCAATTTTTTGGGTTTACAACTACTAATGTTCAACTACATAGCCTTGTAATTTTGAACCCAATTCAGAAGACAAGGGAATTCCTGGATCAAGTATTGGGAGAAATTTGCCTTCATGGAAGATATTTTGATGGAACTAACCCGCACTTGAATAATATGGAAAGGAAAACCTCCCGCTGTTAGCCTAGTGGCAAGGGGACTCTAACCCATGATCTACCACAGAGGACATTTTACGTCAGCACTGTGGTCGATGTAAGCCGGATGCGGAATTTGTAGTGATCAGCTATCTCCTGGATTCGAAACCGGTTCAACCCATTGGAAAACAAATGCTCTATCCCCTGAGCCATCAAGGGCTCAAAAACAATGTTTACAGTAACGAGACCTTTTTGAGAAAGGGGTCAAATTTTGTTCATTATTTCTTTAAATACTAGCCTGTGAGTCACTAAGACATTGACACTACTTAGAAAGGTGGTTTTAAAAAATGTTGAAATAAATTGGAAACACTGAAAAATTTTAACAAAAAAACTTGACACATGACCCTTTTTTTTTTTTGCTACCACATTTGAAATCCTATAAAAATTATTACTTTTTTTTTTCTAGAACTTTTCCTAAATTTTTAAGCTTAAAAGTACTTTAAATATGTGCAATTTATTCATATGTTAGTTATCTATGATCATAGAGCATGTGATGATCTGTAGGGCTTCAATGCTTGTGGCTGTCCAATCCATAATAGAGGAAACAACTAAGTTTAAGACAAACTATAATGGTTTTATAGTTTCTCTTAAACTCAGTCGTTTTGAAATTCTATCATGTATCACAGATGCAGTGATACATGATAGAACTTCAGTTAAATAGTTTCATTTTTTTTAAAAAATAAATTCAACATGAGATACTTAAACTTCAAGCTTTCCTTTTTTTTAAAAGGTTTTATGCTTATGATAAAAAATACAATTATGAAAATCAACCGTGGGCCGTTTAAATACCATGGTAGGCGAGTATCGGACCAGCAAGTCATAAATTTGCCAACCACTATTTTTGAGGACAATTTTAACAAACGGAGAAAAAAATGCATGTGCTTATAAAAGAGACTTACCATTAGGTGACCACCTAACACAAGTTGCAGCTCGGTTTATTCGAAGTAAAACTAGAGTAGGTTTCCATTTGTCATTAGCTTTTGTCCAGACATAAGCGTTGCGATCCTGCAAACAATAACACAAATGTTAAAATAATGGGTTACTTCAGTATAATATATGATGCTGGAAATATCAATCAAGTATGAAGCCTTAACTCCGTTAAATATCCCTTTTGAATTTTATTATCAAATACCAAGTCTTATGGTTTAAGATAGTTTTGTATATTTTAAATTTTTGGTTTCAGAACTCAATAATAAATAACCCAAGGCTTGAAGGAACGTTTAAAAAACTATATAGACCTAAATCTAAAGGCAAAAAGAAACCCAAACTTGTTTAAATCAAAATTGGTTATCAAATTAAAAATCTAATAAAAATTATTTTTAATAAATAATTTTGCATTTTAATTATTAAATGCACCTTCAAATTATTAACTGATTATACAGTTATTAGTAATTTGATTATACCGTAATGAAGTTTTTTTTATTATTAATTTGTGACTCTTCATTCAACAAAACCAACATTTAGCCATTGAATCTAATTGAACACTTTTTATTAAAAAGTGTTCTCTTCAATATCCTGTATACATATCCAGTTAATTCCAATTAAATTACATTTCTTGGTACATTAATGACATAATTAAATCGATTCCAACTATCGAGAGTAAGAATTTCCCCGCTCCTGTACTAATGTCACTCGATATCATTATCACATTAAACTCCACACGAAAGGAGAGGAAGAATATTCCTACGAATTCTAGTGTAAGGAGGCGGGTCAAATAGGAGTGTTAAAGAGTGGTAACGTTGAGGGGGGAAAATGAAGCATATGAAGCTACGCTTCAGGCAGATGGTAGTTTGATAAGAGGGAATGAAATATTATAAGGGGGAATGGGATTCATGGGGAAAGAAAAACAAAATTCCCTAACTCGCGGATAAATCAAGAAATTTTGAGTTTGGACGTCGATTGAGGTATTTGGGAGTTTTTCTAATCAATTCCGGAGGGCGGGAGAAGGAATTCAGGAATTCCTTCTCCAGGAATTCTTCACAAAATTCAGGAGACTCCCGCAAAATGCGGGAGAGTTGGCACGTCTGCTTAAATAATAACTACGATTTTATGTTGAAGAAATTTTAATTTTATATGTGTAAATTCTTCCTGAAAACTACTGCACAACTTGTTTGTCAAGAAGGAAAAAAAAATGTTTTTTTTTCATTAATATTTACAAAGTAAAAAAAGGAGCAAAACAGTTCAAACTAATGTCAAAGGCAAAAATAAATAAATTAAAAAAAAAAAAGTAATTAATTTTTTATATGGACGTTTTAACTTAGTTGGCTGATTAAAACCAATATAGTTTAAACCAAACAATTTTTTAAAGAATACTAAGCTTTGTTTTTTTTTCTTAAAAAAAATATTTTCATAATTAAATTTCCTATCATTTATATAAATTCTTCCAGTAAGATTGTAACACAATAAAGAAGATCAAATTTTCTCATATTCTTTTTTTACAATTTTGATTTTAGTTGCTAATTGGAATTTGTTTTCTCTCAAATCAACATAAATCTGCAATTTGTAAATGCGTATGTATAAATGGTTTTCCACCAAAATATCTATTTTAAACAACATTGGAATTTCATCCAGTAGAAAACTATTTCGTCTAAGACAGTGGAAGAAACTGAAAAAAACCTGAAGAATGTAGATAAAATGAAAGAAACTAAAATTCATAACTTTCTTTTTTTTAAAAAAAAATGTTTTTTTAATGCTTTTTTAATTTATTAATTAGTTTTATGAAGAATTTTAAAATCTATACATCATATAACTTAAAAGTCACGAGTTTTGAGTATTCATACTTAACATTATTTGATTTTAAAAATTAGCATCCTATTTGTATTTGAAAATTCAATATATGTTTTTAGTAGTATCAATGTTTAATATGTTATTAGTACTAATAATTTGTTAGTGGTAATAATTTGTTAGAGGTATTAATACAATTTGATTATATGGTATTGTAACAGTTCTTTATATAATTATAAAATTAAGTTTTACAATATACTCTTTAAGATAAAATATTAAAAAACTAGTTATTTTAATTTTTTAAGAAATTCATAACAAAAATCTTTTTTACCATAATTTTTCAGATTTTTAGTTTTTACTTATTTAAAAATGATACAATAGATAGCATGCAAATTAATACTATTATTTAAACGATATTATAATTATAAACTGTTTAGATATTTCTTCTACTTTACTTGGAAGAAACTTGCTATCCCCGATGTTAAATAATAAGAACAAATTTAAGATTAAGTAAATGTTTCATAAAAAAGCTTAAAATAAAATAAACGTCCCATTGTTCTGAAGTTTTTAAACACAGTTAAATAATGTGACTATTTGAAGAGTTCATATTTCACTTAGGTTTATTTTTATTTACTTTTTGCATTCATTATATTTGCGACGATAAAAAGTAAAAATTGGTATGAGGAGTTCTCCAAATTTCATTTTTTTTTTACTTTACCGTCAGAATTATTGTCTGTCACTAATGTAAATAAATTTGAATTGCATATATACAGTATGTTTATATTCATTATTGTAATTTTCAAATAATATTTTTCATATTATATTAAATAAATTCAATAAAAACATTTTAAAGTATTTTTTCTTATTAATCTAATGTTGCAAAACATTAATATTATTGTTAAATTTAAAGCTTCATCATCTTAAATAAAATTGTAAAAATAAAAATAATAAAAATTTATGTTTTATTTTTTAAACCATTACTACTAAACACATACCTAAACTATTCTATATATTATATAACTATTCTGGTTATATTTATGCAGTCTATTTTTTATTTTTTCTAGGAATTTAAACTATTTTTTAATTGAAAAAAATATATTTCCTGGAATTTCTCATGCTGAATAGGTAATATTAAAATCTGTATTGATTCAATAAATAAATTTTTTTTTATATTTTAGACCAATTATTTGATATTAGTACTACAAATTGTATAAGTAAGAACATTAATGACAATTCTTTATAAACTAACAATCAAGTACATACATAAACAAATTTTTACATACTAATTGCACTATTAAAAAACATTTAGGCATTAAATGTTGATTTGCTTTTTAAGTGTAGTTGTAATAAATATTCAAGATCTTTAGTTATTATACTTTTTTTAAAATCATATTCACATATTAATGAGCAAAATAGAATATTTTTGTATTTATCATAAATATTAATCATGAGTAACAAAATTTATAACTGTTTGGCTGGGTAGAATTATAGAAAAATAAGTTTGTACAGAAAAAAACTGCAATACACTCTATCCGTAAATATGAAATAAGAAACAAACAGAAGGTAAAAATAACTTACTGCTGAACATGTGACAATTCGATTAGTGTTAGGCGCCCAGTCAATGCTTGTCACACGCAAATCATGCTGTGTCAAAACATTTTTACATGACCAATTATCCCCTTCTCTTTTATAGATGTGCACTTCATTGTTATTAGGCGAGAGAGCAATTTCTGAAAAGTTTGAATAAAAACATTAAAAATGATTCAAGTATTCAACCATAAAATATTAAGCTTATAAATTAAGTCTTAAAATACCCTATTTCTAAACTTTCTAAAGTTTTAATCTTTGAAAGAAATCAGATTTATTTGATTTAAACCAGATTTTTTAATTCTTCTTTTTTTAAATAAAGATACTCCAACAATAGTTAGCTTTAATAATAGTTTTAACAACTAGTTAACTTTTATAAATACAATTAAAAAATTATAAATAATAAATCATAATACAGTATAATTAAAACATATTGAAAATATAAAAAAAATGTATCCTAGAATAAGAAGCTAAAATAACCAAATCATAAAAAATTTCACAAATCAGTCCTTTTAAAACAACAAAGAAAATTTTTTTTATTGCTTTTTATTGGCAACACTTGCTTTAACTGTAGGCTGACAATTACTTTATATATAAAAACTTATTTATAACAAAAATAATCACACCATAAATGATTACTTATTCTTACAGCTTTCTTTATACCACTTCAGTATTATAATTGCAATATTAAAATAAAATCTGATTTAAAAGATTGTGTGTTTTGAAATTTGGAATTGGTACAAATTTTATTACTATGATTTTTTCAAAAAAAAAAAAAAAAATTCCCAATAACTATTTTTTTTTAAGGTGCAAGAAAAAGACTTCATTAAATTTTTACTTTTTTTTATTTACATTCTGAAAAATCCAAAAGAATTATAAAATTTTAAAATGTATTTCAAAAAAGCTGTAATTTGTTACAAACCAAGTACCTACCAATGTAATATTTCTACTTGAAACTTATTAAATACAGCAATAATTACACAATAAATTTTAAAACTACGAAAATCAATAAAATAATTTAACATACATATTAAAATGTTTTGAAATTCTTTTAAATTGAGTCTTTTTAAAAAAATCATTTTATCATTAAAATCAATGAAGCCTGATACTTACGTGTCCTGTCATTGTTCCAAGCATGGCAGGTTATTGGATCTACGCCAAAACTGTGAATTTCCGTCATCGGTTTTTCAGTTTTAAGTGCTAAAAACGTTAAATTAATTAATTGAAAAATTTAAAAAGCACATACATAAAAACTATGGGCTAGTAGTTGAGTCTTTTAAAAGGTTACTTTTAAAAGTTAGTTGGGTTAGAAAGGTTCAAAGGCAACTTTAAAAAGTTTGCTTAGTCGAGTTGTTGTTAGGGACATTTTCCAAAAATTTTAGAGGACATTTAAGATTTTGTTAGGCTATAAATAAGTTATACACAATAGTTTATTAAATAACAATTGACTTGTAAAACTGAAAATACTTATTCTGTATAGCATATTAATCAATTTGTATTACAGATTAATAAGTCATATTTAAGATAAAATATAAGAATATTCCTACCTATACATTTAAATACGTAAAACTAATGGTCTGTATAAAATTATGGTAGACTTTAATTTGATCCTATAACAATTTTAAAAGAAAGAAAAGTAATTAATTTGATAACTTTAAATTTTTTTTTTACCTTATTTTAACCAAAAACTATTTTTTGCTATTAAATTTCAAATTGGCACTTTACATTTAAAGTTAAGATAAAGAGATAGAAGCATTATTTAATTATCAGTCGCTTCGTCTTTTCAAATTTTGAAGTTAGGTTTTTCAGATTTTAAATTTTGTAAATCTACTTTCCCAGATTATATATATCCAATAAGAACTTAATATCTTAAGGACTGGAGTTTGGTCCTAGACTCACCACTCTGTTTCTCAACACTTTTCTGAATTAATTTTGTATCTAAAGCGGGATCTCCACCGGGGGCAACGGCAACTGGAATCTTGTTGCCAAAGTTGCGCGCCGGCGCACAAACGCCGTTTCTCCATGTTGCCGTTGCTTTCAGTTCAAGAGTTGGAAACGAGTCAACTTCTGTTGCCGTTGCCAACCCTAGTAGCCAATCAGTTTCGTTGTTACTTTCCGCTCCCAACCCTCGTGTTTTGATCCGTTTAACAGAACACGTGAATAAAGCGAAGCAGCGATTTGAATTTTATAATTTGTTTTCAATTTTATTATTAAGAAAAATGGAAGAGCAATTGATTGACTTTGCGCGAAACAGCTCGTGGTTATATAATTATAGCTGCGAGAACTTTATCTGGGACATGTAAAAAAAGAGAAAAAAAGATTGATCTTCATATTAAAATACTATTAAATTTAGTAAGAGATGAATTAAAACAAGAATAAAATACTATTTAGAATTGTGTAGTTGATTTTATTAGATTTAGTATTAGTTCGCTATCAACAGGTTTGAGTGTCAATAAGAAAAAAATATATAGAGTTTTGTTGCAAACTTCTTAATCCTTTGAATAACTTGAATGAATAAAATAGCCGTTATCTTTAAATAGGACATATTTTTCACCTACATTTTTTTTTTAAAGGAATATGTCAGTATTTTAAAACTTGTGTTCTAAGCAATTGGAATTCTCGTCCTTAGGCTTTCAAAGCATAACCTCATCTATTTTTTTGGTGTAAGCAATTACGATTATTTTGCTGTAGAATGGGTTCTCTAACAATCAAATTATTAATTACTGTAGCAAACAGTGTTTTCCTTTTATTTTTACACAATAAGAAAAAAATCATAAAATTTTTTACCAAATTTTTCTACAGTGTTTTTCTTCAAATCCATTTATTAAATTATCAAATATCAGTCTAACAAGACCCAAAGATGGATTTGAGGAGACAGTCTTTTTGAAAGGAGTAAGTTAAAATTTAAATTAACTTTTTAAGTTAAAATTTAAATTGCAGCTTTGGCACTAAAAAAAAAAAAAAGGAAAAAAAATTTAGTGATTCCCCCAGAAAGAAAATTGTGCTTTTTTGTTATGTGAAGAGTAAATCGTATTGATTATGCAGGTATTTAGTTATATCATCAATAGTTTGCAGCATATAATCCAAAAAAAAAAAAAAAAAAAAAAAAAAAAAAAAAAAAAAAAAAATGGTAGAAAAATGTAATCTGCATATCATTCTATTACGTTAAAAGAAAGAAAACTGATCACTGCAGAGAATGAGGAAAGAACTATCTTGCAGATATTGTTGAACCGAACACTGTACTAACAAAAATTAAACTGTATATGATAATACATAATTTAATCTGTAAAACTATTGTGAAAGACAATAAGCTAATTTCGAATTTGTAAATAAAAATAAAAGATAAAGTAAATTCTCCATTCAAAATAATAATTATTGCATTTATCTTTATGGAATCATGTTTAGAAAAAGATATTAAACTATGTAATGGCTTGTAACCATTATGGAATTATTAAAAAGGTTCATATATTTTACATTCTATTCCTAGCATTTAAAATTTTTACCTAAATGACTTATAAAAACTTCATTATCCTATAAAAAAATCACAATGAAATAGAAAGTTCGTATTAGCGGAAATCTTTAATGATATGATAAAAACAGTCTTTCATTCAAGATTCAAGTGAATGTTGAGTTTAATAAAAAAAATCTATTCAAAATATGTAATATAATTTACAAAATAAACAAAAAATCAAGATAATATGAAAAAAATGTATACAATGCATATTAAAAAAGAAACTTTTTTTAAATTTGCTCTTTCCATTTTAATAAATAGAACTTTAGCGCTTTCAAACAAAACAAAAGTGATGAAATGAAACGGGAGATGACGCAACCGTATCGCGTGATAAGTCTTCTGAGCATGCGCGAGACAAGAAACAGAGTCGTTGCCAATTACCGGTATGAAAGACTTTGGCAACAGATTTTGATCTACGTTGCCGTTGCGATCGGTGGAGACCCAGCTTAACAGTTCGTTCAGATATTAAATTATATAAAACAGTCACAATATTTTGAGCTACTGCAGCTGTTCTCAGTCTTTCTGTTCCATATTTTACTAGTATTTGATTATGATAAAATATTTTTAACTCGTTAATCTTTTCACTAATCTGCAAATCAAAATAATTATTCATTAGTTCTAAGTCTTCATCTTGTCATGAGTAAAATTATAAGCAATTAATTGTGTTGTAGTATCAATTGTTTTGTACCAAACTTAAATTATTTTGTTTGAACTATCAACATTTAGCTGAAAGTTTAAAATAAATATGTTACATGGCATTAGTTTTTCGCACAACTTTTAAGGCACAATTAACAAGATATATTTATAAATACTTTTAGCATACTTTCAAGAATTCAGTATTTGATTATGAAAACTGCTATACTAATAAAATAATATTTCATAATACCAAATTACATTAAAAAAGTTAAAAATAGCATATTTTTAAATAATATACTTCTAGTGAGTTTTAATGTTAAATTTTATATTATAATTAAAGTTTTTAGTAACTTCAAAATTAATTAGTAAGCTTGCAATTGTATTAATACATTTGATAATATTTTATTACTTTTTATATAATTATAAAACTAATTCCTACTAATTACTAGGTGTAAAATATTGAAAGAAAATACAGTAGTCTTATTTCTTAAGAAATTCGTAAATTTTTTTTTAGTCCTTGCAATTTAGTAACAAGCCCTTTAAAAATAATACATGAAATTGTTTGAAAACTAATGCTGTAAATTAAAGTAAATTTCAATTATAAGCTATTAAAAACAATTTTATATGATATTTCTTTTTTAAAAAAAGTTTCTCTTACTTGAGTTAGAAAAAACCTATTTTTTATTTTATTTGAGGTAATTTTTTTTTTTTTTTTGAGGAAGAAACTTTTCTTCTTTGTTTGTAGTTATATTTTTCAAATAAAATGCAGCATTCAGAGGTCAATATTATTTAAGTCATAGGTTGGAAAGACCAGTAACCACAAAATATTACTAATCTATACACATTTTCACCGGTTTGCTGATATATGTATTTCGTATATATATATTTTAAATTCGCAATTGTGAGAATTTGTGGTCAAAAGTATGATAAGACAATAACAAAGGCTAAAATCAAATCCTTACCAACCCTTTACATAGATTGCTTGTTCGGGGAACTCTCATAATTATTTTATTGTGGCTTTAATTTAATTTTAGTGGTCCTGGACCAAAAGACCACTGTTAATGTAGAGCCCTGACATTTTTTTGGTTGAAAATAGCAAATTACAAAATAAAAAGAGAAACTTTTTGCACTTTATTTTTAGCATTTTCATTTTGCTAGTCTCTCCTATCAAGAAGGATAGGAAGAGTTTTGATTAGAAAGAAACAAGAAAAAAAAGTGCACTGAACTACATCAAAACTATAAGTAAATTGCAGTTCGGTATCTCATAACTTTATTTTAACAAGCAACAAAAAAAGTTAATATAATAAAAAAATTTAAATGCTATAAATTGCAGGGTTATGAATGATAAATCAAACTTCATTATATACCTATAGAAAGCAATGAAATAAATCACGCTATAAATAAGTACCTAAAATTTAGAAAATACCGTTATTTATTATCAAGTAGACACCCGATAAAGAAAAAGTCTAAGTGTTTGAATAATACAGAGGCGGCTTACTTTATAAGTGCATAAACCGAAGTTAAAACAATCCTAATGTATATATAAAAAAATAAAATAAACATCAAATAATTAAATAGGTTTTTTTAATGTAAATTTGGAATTTTTGACACAAACTTATCTTAAAAATCGGTATTTTCGCCACGCCCGCTGTGATTACATCCCACTGTGAATTTACGGAAGTTATCTTTCATGTAAGCCTATTAAAGGAAGCATACAATTTTATACTAAAATCTATAAAATAACAGAAATCAAGAAAATACACACTCTGTTACGAGAAAACCCCGATATTGCACAAGAAAATCCTAATAAAGTTTAAAAGCTAATTTTTGACAACTTTACTTTACTTTTACAACTAAATAATATAGAGAAAAAAAAAATAAACACAATTGAACACAGTTAAAGATAAACGAATTCGATATTAGATATTGGGTCAGTCGTAATATAATCTATTTACTCCAGTCAAACTGTTGTTGTTCGTAAATAAGATTTGCCTTAAAAAAAACCAATCTAAAAAAATAAACGTTTAAATTATTTGCTCGCTTGAGAAAGTTGATCGACATCCCTTACTTTCCAAATTGCTTCTTATGGAACTTATGGCGTTCCCACGATTCGCACTGAACGCGTTGACGCTTGAAAATATGAAATCTGATTGAACAGTTGGATGTAACGTAGAATGGGCCATAATATATAGTGTGAAGTGAAATGATTTGTATGTAAGTTACTTGTATGTAAGATTATATTAAAGCGTAAAACGAATTCTTAACACATTGTATTGTAACAGTAATGGAAAAAATAAATAAATAATTGTTGATAAATTTAAAAGAAATAAAAATTCCAATTTATCTTCGTGTTGCGATCAATATAAAAGTCTTTAAATGTTTCAAATCCCAAAGTTTTTTTTGAACACTACTTGAATATCAATCATTTTCTACTCTCAGAGCTTAAATGGCTTTTAGGAAACGTAGACAAATTGATGGCTGTGAAATTGCTAACAGTGAATCAAGTGTTGAGACTTCAGTGCCCTTTAGAAAAAATCACCATAGATTTGAAAGTGAGGGAGTAAAAGTTAAGAAATCAATCACGTTTGGTAATGAGCATGAATATATAACAAGTCGATCTCAAAAAAGAGAAATTAGAAGTTACTTATTAGCACAACAAAGGAGAATCATTATTAAAGCTTCCCTCAAGAGATTTTTTGAACAGCCTGATGTATTAAAATTTTTGTCATGTTTGTATAATTCGTCTGCTTCACTCAACAAGCATGTGAAAAGAACACAAACCTTTAGTGCTATGAGAGAAACAATACGTAAATTAAAGAAACGAAACAAAAAGTTAAAGTATCATTGTAATTTTTGGAAAGATATATCGTTTTCTAAGCATAAGCAATTAAGAAAACTGTTTCATGAAAATAAAAAACTTCAATATATTTTGAATCAATAGTAAATTTTTAGAATATTACATTTTGCAAACAGGCAAAATGTGTTGCTTTTATATTCCTTGTATTTTATCAGAAAAACAATGTATATCAATAAATATTGCTTATACTGTGATTAAATAAAACATCCTTGCATATTTTAATGCATGATTAATTTTTTAATCAATATTTCCTTATTAGAAACTATGTGAGAAGTATTGAATGAACTCTAATATGTACAATGCTTTAAATGATTAGTTACATTCTACATTTGTTTAAAAACCTGTTTATTTATTTTAATGAAAAATATATATATATATATTTGTAAGCTTTGGCTTTCTATAAAAATTTTTGCTTCTTATTTTATCTATGGCAGTCTAAAAAATCTTATTTTACAAAATTGCCAAATGTTTGAAAAGTTTCTCGAATTTTGAAATTAAAGTATTTAAAAACTATTTATTATACATAGCTGTCAACTCTACTGGATTTACCTGCAGACTTCTGGTTTTTGTCTATTTCTACTGATATAATCCTAGTGTTTGTACATTTTAGAAAATTCCCTAAAATTGAGCAAGTTTCATATAAAAATCTTCATTGAAATAGAATTTAATGCTTGCTTCAATATTTAAATGAGTATTACTAATGCATAATGAAGTGAGCCTCCTTTATAGGAATCAGTTTGAAACTTCTTTTTTTTTTTTTGCTTTTTGTTCTAAAATTTTTAGTCTGTTTTTATACACAACTTTCCTTTTTAAATTAATTAAAAAGTCTTTTAACTATCAATAATGAACTACTTGTCAATTATTATTAAAAATTATGAGTTAGCATATAATAAAAAAAATGTTTTAAATTCATGTAATTTCGATCATAAATGGAAAATATTGCAGACCATTTATAGTTAGTGTGATAACGTCCTTTCTTTTTGATGACAATGAAAATCCCTAAAATTCCCTACACGTAAAATTATTAGTATAATATACAACAGTTATCATGAAATTTATATTTTGTAAAATCTACTGGATTTTTCCGGTATATGTTGGCAGCTATAATTATAGGGTCATATTTTTAACGTTTCTATGTGCGTGTTTCATTGATGCTTACTTTAGTGTTAAAAAAAAAATAAACATTTTTGAAATAGTTGACAAAATTGAAAACTGGTATCCAGAAATTGCATAATTTTTTTGTCACTGTGTGGTAAAAGAATTTTTTTTAAAAAAAAAATTGCATAGATTCATAACGTATGAATTTGTTTAAAACTTCTAGAATATTATGAAAATCACTTAGCTTCAAACAATTTAAATGAAGTTTAAAATCCAAGGGCGGCACCAGTAAGGTGTCAGAAGGGGCAATTACCCCCTATCAGGATGATTTTAAATGTCGTCGGGAAAGCACTACCATCTTGAAAAGAAATATAATTACATTCTTAAAAAAATCTAGCTCATTTAATTTTTTTTTTTTCTTTTTGTAAATGAGAATAAATTAAACACTTAAAGACAGAAATGTGTTCTTTTTAATTGTACTTTACCACCAACTTCCTGTTCACTTTTCCTCAGAAAATTCTGAGAGACAAGTATTTTGTTTGTGTCTATTTGGAAAGTTATTCAACACCCCTGAGGGATAGGGGAAAGACAAGACTGTCCTACCCCATCCTACTCACGTTACCACTCTTTTTGAGTCTGACTATAATGCATGTACACTTTCTCCGCATTCAATGGAGGAAAGTATTTTGTTGAACGTCACACCGTTTAATGTAAAGAATTCGATTTTTAAATTATTTGGAAGTAGTGTAGAACTAAGTTTGTTCTGTCAATCTTTTTTTTAAAATTTCCTCTGAAATTGTGTATATATTTATAAATGCCAATAAATTCAATTATAATTGATCATATATGACTTAAAATATTAAAATAAGACTTTTAATAACTACCAGATTGTCTTATGAACTGCAATAAAGAGGACCTCAATCATTCTGTAGTTAAAGTGCACATGCTATTCCATCAGAAATAGTTTTACTAATCATGAAGAGACATAATTTTTTTTAATATAATAAAAAAATTAGGATTAACAAAATGGACATACAAATCAGGATTGTAATCTTTGCTCTCATCGGAAAAGTTCATTTTCCTGTCGAGAAATTAAAAAAAAAAAAAAAAACGACAAAAATAAGAATTTATTCTATTACGCCTAATTTTATTTATTTATTTGTTAGTTTTTTGTATTATTATAGACACCGCTTTCTCCAAAATTGTGAGACGGAGGAATGGCAAAACTGCACAGCAACTCCTTTGTCGACATATAGCTCATTTACATTATAACGAAATTTATAATACTGCATATTAAATTTTTCTTTGTTTTTCACAACTTAAATAATAAATATTCTAGAGCCGATATGAGTTATGTGATAAGTGATTTCACTTCCTATTGATAAGACTTGGGTTCGAATTCCCATGTTAATTCATATACTGCTGGCGCTGGCAACAGTTCCGACATACAATACCTCCATTGGTAGAGGGATCATGTATGAGAATAATCTTGCATTGGAGCTAACCATAGAGTATTTTCATGTTTGTTTGTTTTTTAAAATTTTTTTATTTTATTTTGAAAATGTGAGCTTGTTTTAATTCCGACGTCCTCTATGAAAGGGAATTTGTCGTAAAAACAAGAAAACTTTACCCTTGTATTCTAAGTTCGGTTCAAAATAGGAAAACTACGGGTTTTAGTGTCAAAAACAAAAATCATCAGCATGAATTAATACCAGAACTAAAATAATGTAAATACCTTAAGTCTTGCAATAAATTAATCTAATTCAATATTTTGTTATTATTCATTTACTTATGTTTGGTAAATTGTAAATTCTATTTATTTATTTAGCATTAATTTTGTATGAAATGAAAAAGAGAAATATTCTCATTTAATCATTTAGAATTAACTTACTTTTGTCTTGTAAATGTACATATATTGCAAGCTTTATGATTGACGATTAATACAGATTAAATTTAATATATTTTAAAAATTAAAAAAAAACGCATTAAAAAAATTCACAATTAAAATAAAAAATAATGCTTCTAATTTTTTTTCTTGGAAATTGTTTGCAACATATATCAAAACTAGTTTAGTATAATTTTAATACACTTTCCATAGGTGCAAATATTTATTCTTTAAAACAAGCTTCTCTTTCGTATTTTAGCAAATTAAAGTACAGTGAAAGCTTGATATATTGAGATTCATATTGCGAGATGTTCGATACTACGATACCTTCAAAACATTAATATTTAAGATTAAAAAAAATTTTGTTTATAACTAGTTCAAACAAAAAAAAATTAGCTTTTCGCAATAGCGGCAAAATCTTTTTTGAGAAAAATGCCTTTTTCTGTTATTAAAATTAACAAAATGGAAGACGTTTTTATTTATTTATATCTGATATTAACATTGAAAGTGAACGTCATTTCACCTTATTTTCCTCTTCCAATCATAATCCTTAAAGTTATCAAAGCATATATATGTGGATAACCACCAGCTAAATTACCTTTCTATACGAAAATGAAAAACTAATTTGCTATTATCGGCAATATTGACATATACTCCAAATGAATGTACAGTGCGCAAAAAAATAAATGGACCCAGTGAAATAACTTTGATCTAAAGTTCGGATCTTCATATTCTAGGACTCATGCTTAATGGTTCGAGAGGGTGACATCAAATATACTTATTAATTACTGCAAGCGATATTTTTAAATAAGAAATTAGACATAAAAACGTACTTTTTCTGATTAAACATACCTTTTTTCGACGGATTCGGATATCTGACCTCTAAAATATAGTAGCCTCAATCTGGAAATATTGTTTTAATAGTTTTTTCAGGAAAGTTTGAAAGTTGAGACCCTTCAATGTTAACTTTAGTTTTTGCGTATTTCACTATATCCCAATTTTTTTTGTTGAGCGAATTGAAAAAGTTTATAATACAATTCCAGTCATATCAATCAATCTAATCAATTTCAATTCGTTTTTCTAAAGATAATTTCATACAAAATATGACTTTTAGTAAACATTTATTATTACTTTATTTAATGAAAGTCGAAAAATTTAGAAATGTAAGGTATGATTTTTTTTTTTTTTTATCGTTTGAAAGAATGCAATTTTAAATGTCAAAATACAAAATTTAAGCAAAATCTGTCTAATAAATCCTGAGAAATAAGAAAAAATCGTATTTTTCGAAATTTAGTCTCCAAACTCCTGAATTTTTTTTGTCTATTTTTTGTGACTCAAAATTCGCAACTATGAAAGCAAATTTAAATCGTAGAGGAAAGAATGTTTCACGTTGTATGTGGTAAACAATAATTAATTAACTGCGTGAAAGGTTATTCGTTGCAGGCGTATGCCAATATGTAAAAAGCTTCTGCAGGGCGAAACGGAAATCTTGGTGGACAGTCTGCTTTCAGCTCTACAGAGAAACGAAAACATTAGGCAGACAAACAGCAGCCATATGTGGCAAATTTTTTTTTTTAAATGTATGTTAGTTAATATTCCTTTCATGGACACAAATTTAAAATTTGTAAACTGAAAAATCATTACAAATTTTAACTATATTGTTTAAACTTTATATTTTAAGCCAATGGACTCTTTTTCTCAAAAGGAGAAATTAGCATTTTACTGAACATAGATGTTCACTTTAAAAACATCTTTGAAAAGAAGAAGGAATCATAAGGAGAAATTTTACAAGTCTCTTTGTATTTATTTACAATATATCTTAACATCAAGTCCCCTGATTAAAATAGCTCTTTTTTTTTGTCCGTAAAATTATACTATGTAACAATTTTAAAAAAAATCGAATTTCACAATTTAATGGGCATAACCGTTTCGAAGTTGTTCAAAACGGGGCATGATATCTTTAGATAGAATACGTCGATGCAAAAAATGTACTTATAACTTTATTTGCAAAACATTTAAATGATTAAAAATCCTATCGATGCATATAAAAATAAAATTTTCAAATAAAAATGTTTTGTTGAATGTGCATGAAATTTCAAATTTTTATTATCGAATAATTTTTGCGTTATGAGAGCAAGAAGCGTAGAAATTTTTTGAAATAGCAGTGACTGCTACAACTATTTTTCTTTATTACAGATTTAATTTTTAAGCTTACAATGTGGGGTAAATTGCACCATATAGTACAAAATATATTGATAATAGAAAAGAAAATGTGATTTAAATTTACATCAAAAGGAATCTGCACATTCTGATATCAATATTAGTGATTTTAGATTCTCAGAAACACACTTGGAAAAAATGATGTGAGAAAAAAATGTAAAGTATAAAATTCGTTTTAATTTAAATATTTTGACTTAATTTGTTTGAGCCCCCTTGTCGGGGGAGACTTGACCCCTTGTCGAGGTAAGTCTGGCGCCATCCTTGTTAAAATCCAGACAAAATCGTTAGAAAATTGTGATTTTCTTAGCTCACAACTACAAAATTTTCTGTCTAGAGCTTTAAAATTTTTATCAGACTTTGTTATTTTGCTTAGAAAAAAAAATTTGTTTATAAAACAAAATAAAAAGTCCAAAATCAATATAAATTTAGAAATGCCCCTATTATTCTTAAAGTTGAAAGAAAGTCTTACATTTCTGTTATTGGTGCAGTCATTAGGGGGTTAAAAACTCCTCCCAAAAATCATTCTGAAGAATTAAATCCACTGCCGATTGATCATAAAAGAAATAGGTTTCTTAAGAAATTGTCTCCATGGCTATAAGAAACATGATAAAGTGCGATGAAAAAATAAAAGTAATACGAATAAAGGCTAAAGTTTTCTTTATTCTTTCAATATTAGAAAAAAAATTAGCAAATAATTCCAGTGTTTAAAGCTTCAAACTTAGTTTGTCAAATGGGTGCAAATCACCAATCAGGAACCCCTACGACATTGATTGAAAACTGAGTACAATTTTTGTGGTTATCGGAAGACACAAAGAGGTTTAAAGGGAGAAAAAAGAAGATTCTGAGACTGAAATTAAAATAGTTAAGTCAATTCATCAAAATAAAAATAAAGTCTTTATTCGTCAAGAATGTTGCTTACTCAAACTTTTTAGCATGTTCATAAGTATATTGTCCTCATCAGACTCATAATGTTACTTGATTCATTTTTTGTTAAAAGTAGTTTAAAAGTTTATAGAACTATAACTATACTATCTAAGTGGGAAACCTGAATCTTAATTAAAAGTTCAGAGTTTAACGGAAGAATTGCTATCTCAGTCCTCTCAATACAATTCTAAGAAATTTCGATAATATATCAGTTTAAAAATAAGTTGGGTGTAAAAAGATTTTTAAAAAAAGTGTTGAAAGCGAATTAATTCCACGAAAGCGGATTTCCTAAAATATTTCTTTTTGAAAGATTTTTTTCTTCTTATTTTATAATTAAATTAAGAAGTTTATTTTATAAAGCCAGTACACAAAGGAAAAGAAAAAGTTGACTGTAGTCCGCAATTTCGTTACATAGATGATCCACCAAGGATCCTTTTTAGTTTAGCTTTCTGTACACCACGTTGACCAAAAGTTAAAAATGATCTAGAACTATTTTATTTTTTTCTAACTGTTTTAACTTTTATGTATATTTCCTGAGTACTTCCTATTTTCAAAATGAGAAATCTAAAGTTTTAAAGAAGCTATATTCGACATTTTTAAATTTAAAACTGCCAATTTCCACAAAATGGCATGCTATAATTTACAATAATATGAATCTGAAAAAATTAAAGTAAATACATTTTTAGAAAGTTCAAATGTTCACTTTAAATTCTTTTTTTTTTTTTTTTTTTTTTAAAGTTGTTATATTTTATAATTTTTTTGCAGTGTAGCATTATATCGTCAAGAATTATCCAGCAAAAATTATAAATATTTGGAAAGAATTTTTTTCTTATCATTGTTTAATTTCAAGAATTATTAAGGATAAATCTGATAAGTATTTATTACAAAGATTATATTTTATAAATTAATTTAAAATCCTTCAATTGCTATAGCTTTCTGTCCGCTTTAAACAGACAGAATTTTGCAGGATTTTTTTTAAAAACTTTTTTCCTTTTTTTAATACTTTTTAGATAATTTGTAATTTTATTATATGCTTTGAAAATAAACACAATTTCTCAGAATATTTTTTTAGCGTTTCATTTCCTTCATTAATACTCTTAGGATTTCTGCAATTTAATTGCTCGCTTTAAACAAGCAGAAGTTTACAGCATTTTTTAGTATTTTTATTTATTTTCTCCTTCAGCACTCTTAAGGATATTTTTTTCATTTAATTATCTACTTTAAACAAATACGAATTCACAGCACTTTTTTTTCACTTTTATTTCCTCGATCAATATTCATATTATCATAATAACTGTATTGTTTGCTTTATACAAACACAAATTTTTAACTTTTCAAAAAAAATTATTTCTTTCATCAGCACTCTTAAGAGTTCTGCAATTTTATTATCTACTTTAAACAAATACCATTATATCCTTTGAAATTTTTATAATTTAATTATCTGCTTTGAACAAACCCAATTTCAAAGCATTTCTTTTTAAGTTTCATTTTCTTCCTTGATACTTATGGGATTTCTTGCAATTTAATTGTCCGCATTAAACAAACAAATTTTAACAATTCTTTTTTTCTCCGTCAACAGTCTTAAGGTAATTTTTTAATTTGACTATTTGCTTTGGACAAACACAATTTTACACTTCTTTAAAATAATTTTTCTTTATTAGGACTTTTGCAATTATATCGTCTGCTATACAGCTTTTGTTTCCCTCTCCTACGATACTCTTGAGATTTCTGCAATTATTCTTTATTTTACAGCCTTTTTCTTCTTTTACTTTTTTTAAAAAGTTTTTTCCGTGCATTAATACTTTTTCAGTTTTTTTTTTAAAAAGTTAATTATCTTTTTTGAACAAACATAGTTATACTGCATTTTTTTCTTTTAATTTCATTTTCTTCATTAATGCTCTCAGATTTCTGTAATTTAATTACCGGCCCTGAAAAAGAACAATTTTACAGAATTTTGTAAAAATTTTATTTTCTGCATCAATACTCTTAGGATTTCTTATAATTTAGTTATCTGCTATAATTTTACAAACATAATTTTACAGCATTTTTTCCTTTGTTTTCTCTACCATAATTTTATGGTTTCTGTAATAGATTGGAAGAATTCTGTTCACTTGTCTGCTTTAAATAGCACATCTTTACATTTTTTTTTTATATAACAGTTCAGATTGGAAAGAAATATCATTTAGTTTACATTTAAGAAGAAAAAGAAATGAAAATCTATTTAATTTATTCATTTTTGTCTCTACTATTTTATTTTAAAAACAATGACTGACCTTTGAAATTATCAGTAAATTTAATGGTTAGATTCAATAATTTCTTAAAATTCTTCAATTATTATTTATTTTATAGCCTTTTTCTTCTCTTACTTTTTTTTTTAGTTTTTTCCATCGGCATTTCATTTTGAAAAAAAAAAAAAAAAAAACAATTTTACAGAATTTTTTAAAAAAAAATATTTTCTACTCTTAGGATTTCTTATAATTTAGTTATCTGCTATGAACAAATATAATTTTAAAGCAATTTTTTTTGTTTTTGTTTTCTCTTCCATAATTGTAGCATTTCTGTAATAGGTTTGAAGAATTCTGTTCACTTGTCTGCTCTTAAAAGAACATCGTTAAAAAAATTCTTTTACAATAGTTCAGATCGGGGGAAAATATCCCTTATTTAACATTTGAGAAAAAGAAAAAATATCTTAATTCATTCATTTTTGTCTCAACTATTTTATTTTAACAATAACTGACCATGCAAATTATCAATAAATTTGATGGCTAGATTCAATAATTTCTTAAAATTCTTCAATTATTCGTTATTTTAAAGCCTTTTTTTTTAATTTTTTCCATATATCAATAATTTGTCAGTTTTTTAAAAAAATTTAATTACCTTTTTTAAACAAACACAGTTTTCTGAATTTTTTTAATTAATTTAATTAATTTAATTTTATTATTAATTTATTTAATTTTAATTAATTTAATTTTTTTAATTTGAATAATTTTCGTCACAGATTTCTGTAATTTAATTACCTGCTTTGAGAAAAAAACAATTTTACAGAATTTTGTTTTTTACATCAATACTCTTAGGATTTCGTGTAATTTAGTTATCTGCTATAAACAAACATGATTTTATAGCATTTTTCCTCTACCATGATTTTAGGGTTTCTGTAATAGTATTGAAAACTTCTGTGCCCTTGTCTGCTTTATAAAGCACACCTTAGCAAAATTTTTTTTACAACAGTTCAGATTGAAAAAAAACCCCCTTTATTTTACATTTAAGAAAGAAAAAGAAAAATTATTTAATAAAATTCATTAATTTTTGTCTCTACTATTTTATTCTAACAACAATGACTGGCCATTCAAATTATCAATAAATTTGATGGCTGGTTTCAATAATTTCTTAGAAAAACAAGTGACTTTCTGTTGGTTATCTGCTATCCATTGAAATGTAATTATTAATGAAGATAGATATTTCTAAAAATGATTAAATGAATCATATTTTAATTAAAAGATACAATTTTGTTGTATGGAATTCGAAAATACATGAAATCTAATGTAATTCATAGAAAAACAAAAGTTTTATTGTTTAAATTACTTTTAAGATCAATTTTTAAGATCACTTTTAAGATCAACCTGGACCATGTCTTGTACGGATGAGGCTATGTTGGGAACCTTTGAGAGAAAGGTCTTGAGAAGTATTTTTGGAGGAATTCAAAATAGTGGTGTGTGGCTTAGAAGAATAAATTTAGAGCTTTATCACTCATATAACGAATCTGACATCATTAACTTCATTAAACGACAAAGAATAAAATGGACAGGCCACTTTATCAGAATGGATGAAGACCTTACCGCAAAAAGAGTTTTTAATGCCAGATCAGTTGCCACACAAACAAAAGGTAGGCTGAATCTGTGATGAATAGATGGCCTATAAAAAGACCTTTTGGTCTTAAAAAACTGAAAAACGCTAGCAGGAAAAAGGTTGGCCTGGAAAAAACTTCTTGACAAGACCAAGGCCCATCCTGGGCTGTCGATCCATTAATGATGATGATGATGACAATTTTGTTGTAAAGTTATAAAGCTGGTTAAAAAAACAAAAACTATAAATTGTTTCTTTCTAAATCAGGTTTAAAAAACACTGAAGCAGCGTAAATTGATTTCATAGCAATATTAAATGTCCATATTTTTAAATAAATGGATATAATAGCTTGAAAAGCACATAAAATTTTTAAATGAGGAATCACATAGGAATTTCCGTTGGGAAAATTTATACCCGAGTCAAAACTTATTATGTTTTTCCTTTGATGGACCAACATAATTATGATAGTAACCATCTAGTTGTTCATCATAATTTTTAATGGTAATGTAGGAATTCGGACCACTTAATGATGGTTCAACATAAGAATAACGACTTGGTGGTTTGTATATACTTTAACAACAAGAATTTCCATCGTAATATCTAGGAAATGATTTTTGGAACCATCGTGAATAATCATCACCCTAATATAGTTTTTGAGACTGCTTTATGATGATTCAACAAAAAAAGTTTAAGAATATCTGTCATATCATGATAACTGAAAATTATTATTATTTTTTATTATAACAATAGAATTGAGAACAACTTTAAATTTATTCATCATTCATTGAAGGTGTTTTATATTTTTTTCTGATAATCTCTCGTGAGGTAATAAAAAACTTAGTTAACTGTTATGGGCTTTTTTTTTTTAATTTTATTTTATTAATTTTCAAATCCGCACCATTATAATTTTAAACCCAATCCAAAAGACAAGGGAACTTCTAGATCAAGTATTGGCACTAACTTTTCTTTGAGGAATACTTTTGAGAGAAACAAATTCTAATTTTCGTTACATGGAGAATCCCACCCCCGAAAAAAACCTGTGTTTTGCCCGTCGGCCATAGGAATCTATTCCGTGATATCTCTACCATTGAAGATCTTTTTATAAACAGTATGGTCCATGTAAGATGGGAACAGAATACGAATTGACCAGCTATAGATGAGATTCGAACCTGGGTCATAAGGAAGTGAGCGCTTTATCCTCTCAGTTTTCCTGACTTAATCCTTCGCGGTAGTATGCCTAATCTTACCAACCGCCGATGTCTGCTCTCAGTCACCAAAGCTTCACTACCGATCCAGTTGTATGTCTGTCCTCAGGCACCAAAACTTCATTTCCAATCCATCCAGATGTCTGTTCTTAGCCACCAAAGCTTTGTTTTTGCTACCGTCCCAGTCGTACTTCTCCTCTCATCCTTATTACCTATCCAGTCTGATATCTGCCACCAAAGCTTTTTTAACTATCCTGTCGGATGTTTGTTCTCAGAGACCAAAGCTTTGTTACCTATCCAGTCGGATGTCTGTTCTTAGCCACCAAAACTTTATTACCGATCTAGTCGAATGTCTGTACTCAGCCAAAAAGCTTTATTAACGATTCCATTGAATGTCTGCACTTACCCACTAAAAGCTTTATTACTGATCAAGCTGTATATCTGCACTCAGCCAAAAAGCTTTTTTACTGATCCAGTCAGATGTCTGCATTCCGCCACTTAAGCGTTATAGCATAGCAATTCACTTTTTAGATGAAAACATGAGCAAGTATTCTGATTTAATTTTAAAAAAAATATTGAAATACTTTAATTAGAACTCTTGATGCTGATAATTTTATAAATTAAAATAAAGGAGATTCTTAAAATATTCTTCGCAGCTTTCTTCAATTGCAGTGATATTTTTCTAGCGACATCATAATAGCGTTGGGGACATAATAGCGTTGACGAGCGTTGGGGACATCATAATATCTTATGATATTTGATTTTTTTTCTGATGTTCTTATTCGATTGCAAGGTAATCTTATTCACTTTACATCTTTATAATTTGAATTTTCAAGCAAATACATGTTATTTTATTTTCATTGTCCCTTAAATTGAATTTGATAATTTAAATGTGTTAAATGTGGGATAGAAATTAAAGTAAACTTAACTTTAAAATTCTTCATTTATGATGATTTTTGTTTTTATTATGAACTTGAATAGTTTTTAATTTTCTTTTCTTTCAGGCTGCGTTTAAAAAATTACGTAAGTTATTGGATGGATTTATTGTACTCCGAAAAAAAATATTAAAAGAAGAAATAAATGAGAAGAAATAGAATTAACGCTTCTTCCACTTTAATATATATGTCTTTTGGTTTTTATGTATATAACGTAAGTTAAATTTTGTAATTTTTAACAAATGTACATTATTTTAATTTTAAAATGAGGAAATTAAAGATAAAAGCTTATTTCACTCGTTGGAGAATTTTTCGGAATTGTTCAGGCAATTCCGAAAGTTGGTGACCGTTAGTGAGTAATTCATCTCTGATGTAATTTAAATAAGAGAGTATTAGTTTTTTAGTTTTATTTTATGGCATAGTTTATTTTTTTTCCTTTTGTGCCGTGTCACTTTTTTAGCAGTAATAAGCAGAAGAATATTATAACTAGTCTTACTTTTATTAACACAAGAAAGACTGAAATACTTATATTCCCCAAAAGCAGTCAAAATGACTGCATTGTGAAAGAATAACTAATGTGTAAAGAAATTTGTTTAAAATTAATTTTTAACATTCTTTATATTATTTACAGTTATATAGCAAGTTATTAGTATATAAAAAAAGTTATATGTCGTACAAAAAGTCACAAAATTCTAAGAAATTGTGTCATTATATACATCATTGTTTTTCTAATTGAAATTAAAAAGTAGTCAAAATGACTTCCTTAGGCAATCTCGTGTTAAATTCGTGATTAGCTATGGAGTAATTATGTAGTAAAATCGTAATTTATTACGAATCTATTCCGATATCTGGACTTTTTGAGCTCTATCAGTAATCTAACCGGATTGGACAGGTAAGGAGAGCAAGCGGAGCGAAAAGAATTGTGCAAGCTCCGATGATTGGCGAGAGATAGCGTACAGGAAGCATAGATTTTAATCTAGTTAAAATGAGCTATATTATTTTTATGTCAAAATGAACATCTTGATAATTGAATAAACTATATTTAATTGTATTAAAGATGTACAAAATGTAAAAACTGGGTTAATAAGCAAGATTAAGTAGAAAAGCGAGAGTAAAGCTGAAATGAAATGAAGTTCAGGGGTTAGCGAGCAATGGGAAACGTTTCATAGTTGTAAGAAAAAGTGTCGCAATGAAATAAGAAAAGGTATATGTAGAAATTATGTCTAAGCTAAGCACGCAAGAAAATCCAAATAACAAGTAATGTGTAACTGTTGACTTCTGAAAGAGGAATGTTGAAAGCGATATAACACAATGCAAAAGGTATGCATTGCTGTAAAATATTTTCAAATAAGTGTCATAAAAGAAAAAAGATGAAAAGAAAAGGGAAATTTTCACGATTAATCCCTCTGAAAATTTAAATGATAAAATTTATTATTTTATTTTATGACTCTCGCTGTGTTTATTCGAACTGGGTGGCTCTAAACACCACTACGTGACACTATCTCTTCATTAGATGGCTCAAATGTCACCTACATTGTGCGTTAAAAACATGCATTGGTTCCTGTTGAATGTCTGCTATCAGGCTTCGTCGTGTATCGGCTTTCAGTCACCATGAAAGAACCATGCTAATCTTATATTATCGAACGACGCTATAAAATCAGCATTGTTCGGGGCACAAAACGGGAGTACAAATTCAATCACAAAACAGGAACAGCGCAAATAAAAGTACAGAAATGTCCAATTTGAGATTTATTCACTCTGTTTCATTCAAAAGCAACGCGAAAAAAACAAAGAAAAAAAACCAGATGAACGGGAACAAAGTAAAAAGTGTGAACTGAGCAAATAAAGATGCAGAAATGTCTTATGTGTACTTCATGCTGTTTTGCTTTATTCATTTAATTTTGCTGACTAGCATTTTTGTTGTTTTGTATTGACTTTCGTTATATTATTATCATTTCACGGGTTTTATATAGACAGCATTTACTTCATTTCGTTAGTAATCTGATAAAAAGTGTTTTTTTTTTTAAACTACTGCATGATATTACGAAAGAGAGGGGCGAGGGAGCTGTATTTTATTCATTTTCTTCATCATTCTTCATATCTTTGGCATAGAAATCGAAAGCACACGCTATAATGATTTTAATATTTATGTGCCCATAAAAAGCTTAAAAAAAGTGTGAAAAGAATCGAATTAGTTTAGCGTATGGCGAGAACTCTGCAACATTAATTGACTTTGAAATAAGTCATTGGCGACATTTTTTCTGCCTGCCTCCTATTATAGCGGCGATCGAATGTAATGGAGCTTCAAACATCCGCCTTCTTTTAGTGGCAAGTGTTTCTTCTTTAGTGAAAAGTGAGGAGCATTAAAGGCAAGTAGTTGATACTCCGAATTCCTCAGCGAGATAAATAGTTTTCCTCCTCTGCTAATAACAGTGCTCCGGAGTCTATTGCCTATAATGCAGCACAACCTCCTTTATTGGAGCTTTCCATCAACAACGAATCGACTGAAGCATCGTTTTACACTCTTTTCAGAGACGATTATAAAATGTTTAACTCAAGTTCAGAAACAATGATTGTCTCTGGAAATAAATAATATATAAATAATTAAATTAATTCTTTCGAAATTGGAGATAAATGAAAAAAAAAAAAAACTTTTTATACTTTTTATTATTTTTTCTACTTCAGTCTTATTTTCAATTTATTTATTTTTTGAAAAAAATTGTACTTCGTATTCGTGCTTCGTCCCTCACGCCTCGTTTCATCATACGACTGTTTGATGCTTTTGGTGTTGGTGTTATGCCTGTTCTTCGAAGGCTTCATGTGAAGTGATACTTTTTTCCCGAAAAATATGATAATTTTTTAACATCTGTGAGTTTGCAACTGTTACTCATGTCTCTTAAGTCAAGCTTAGCCAATCTATAGCCAGCGGTGTCTACGCTTATTTTGAAAATGGCGCAAAACATCAATCGGGAGAAAGACACAGCTTTGTGAAAATGAAAAGCGTTTGTAGTTTAATTTTTTAATATTTAAAAACTTACTCCATTTCTGCATTATGTGGGCTCATAAAAATTTGCATAAACTAAGAATAAGGCAGTGATTTTGATAATTTTCCTATAGGCGAAAAAATGTCGTCAAATTTGCGATTTTTATAAAAAGTTTAATAACTTTTAAAATATTTAAGTTATTTCTGTTCTAAAGCCCAGATAATTCTTTATGGCAAGAGTACATATGTAGTTTAAGATCATCGCGTTGCTTCAGGCGTAAGGCACTTAAACTATAAGTTATTTATTTTTCTTGGCGACAGAGCTTCGAAAAACAGCATTAAAAGGACACTGCACCGTGGGAGAAACTCTTTATGGTAAAATCTGTTTTGCCTCAATAGGTAGCTTGGAATTTAAAGTTTAGAGAAAAGTGTGTTCAGGTGAAACTAAATTAAACCATGAAGTTTCAGATGCTAAAAAAATGCTTTAATAAATTGCAAGAAAAGAAAAAAATGCAATATTTCACTGCGTATAATCCTAGTTTGTATTTTGAAAGAAAAAAAAAATTCAGCATTGGAAGTTTCATGGATTACTTTAGTTTTACCTGATCTCATTTTTCTCTAAACTTCAAATTTCGCAATACGATACCGATAGAGGCAAAACAGGGCTTACAATGAAGTCTTCCTCCCGTCATCCTTACAAAGCTTTGACACTAAAGAACGACGATTAATTTGCAAAACAATGTCGTGTAAAAAATGTGGTGAAACTAATGTCGCTACTTTTTTTCGTAGTTTGCAGTGAAGTGAGCTACTCTCTTTTTTAAAAAAAGTAGTGTAGTAAGTAGAGTGATACAAGGGAGAAAAAAAAAAACGGTAGCTTGTAGCGATTCCTGGAAACAACTCTTAACGATAGTTTAGTAAAGAAACAGAGTTTCAAAAGAACGAATTTTTTGAATTTGATGGGTACAAATCTTCAAGGGTCCGTCAATGGATGACCCCGTGGCTGAAGCTGAGCGTTAACAAAAATTACATATTTGAAATCACATATAACTAATAATTAATCACATAAGTCACACTTTCGCATGTGAATTACACTCGTGAAACATTGATGTTATGTAAAAGAAAGGAAACATATTTTCGATGTACTTAATTTCTCAGAGGAAATAAAAGAGCATTTAAAAGATTTTAATAATTTCGCAATTCTTAAATTAAATGTATGCTGTCGAAGAAAGGCAGAAAAAATTGAAGATCAGTTGAAAAAATTCGAATTATTATTTTTTTTTTCTGGAATAACTAAGTGGCTCATGTAACCATGAATAAATACTTCTTAATTATTCCCTTACATTTAATGTGAGTAGTGAAGTTGTTACTACAATTCCAAACTAGTTTGTAGTCACTTCATTTAAAAAAAGTAGTTGTAGTTAACTACATTTGTAGCAATGTAGTTGCAGTTGAAGTAAACTACAAAAATAATGTAGTTTTTCCGACAGCTGCTTTTAGTCAAATACTTCAACTCAACTGAGATGAGAGGATATTTATGAGGGATCACTATCTTGCGTAGGATTACGGGAGATAACATTGAATACTAAGGGAACCACTTTTCTACAGAAAACAGATTTTTTTTTCTCTCTATATTTTCCAAGGGAAAGGCGGATGCAAGAGGTTCTAAACTTCTTGCAATAAAAACAAAATTGCATCTTTAAGAAGTTGTAATAAAAACATTTATTGAGGGGGGGGGGGGTGTGACGCAAGTCTAAAATAAGAAAATCCGCGGATGGATGACCGTGTTAAACTAAGCGCTGATGGCCTAGGCGTTAAAATTCGTCGCAAGACTTCCGGGTTACTACTTCCGATTGATTTTTGCGCCTAAGCTTGAAAAAGCACGCTATCCAATATTCTTATATTTGAAGTGCTTACAATGCAACGCGTTTTTTCAATTTAAATCTCAACGAAACAAACAACAAATGAATTCGCAGGTATGTTATGATGTAACCCAAAAAATTACAAACGGTGATATTTTGCACAACTATGGTCAAATAAGGGATAACACTCAAAATATGTCAAACCTTGCACTTGGGCCGGGATAGCTTGGTTGGTAGGGCACTCTGCCCATGCCCAAGAGGCCTTGGCCCGATCCCTGTCGGACGAAGACTCCTCGTGTAGTAAATGGCGACTCATGCACGTTAAATCTGTCGAGTCACAAAGTCCTCCATGTTCCCATAACAAATCATACTTCTGAGGGTACTGAACCATGAGTTTCCTTGTCTTCTGGATTGGTTCAAAATTACAAGGATACGCAGTTGAATATTAGTAGTCATGAACCCGAAAATAGGGTCGGCAATGACGGTTATATTATATATATATATATATATATATATGTAGAGCTGTTGTTTCAATACCATAGTGTAATAGCTGCGAACATTGCATCATCCTCTTTGTCGTTGAGAGGCGCCAGCGAGTCCTGACGGGGAAGCCCCGATGGGAAACTCATTCCCGAATTTATAATTAACTCTGAACTTCTTCCATAGAACAATTTAATTTCTTATTCACATGCGATTCGGAGACCACTGCGTGAAGGCAGCAATCCCGTATCATGTCACTCACTGTTAAATATCTATTTCCTTTTATTTCTATTAAATGTTAAGTTTCAATGTTATATCATCGTCGTTATTTTACTCTCATGCTGCACAAACCCCTACAAATTATGGGGACTTGCGACCGAGATTTGAATATCGAGCCATAAATTTTTGAACTTTGAAATCCCGAGTAGGGGATAAACTTATGATCTAAATAACTTTTGAAATCCCGCGAAGGGGATAATCATCGAATTGTGCAGCTACGAAAAAAAAAGTGAAATTCTACGCTCGAGCAGGAGCTGTAGATTTTGTTCCTGTTTTAAATCCCGTCTTGAATCTGCCGTGCAGGGCAGTTGGAATCCATAAATTTTCCTAGAAGTGCAGCGAAAAATCAGCGAATGGAGAAAAGCAGCAGCAGAAACCTGTGAACATTACGAAATCAGCAAAAACTGAATCTGTCGAGAAGGGCAGTCAACTTTTCCGGGAAGTGCGAGAAAACTTTCCTGAAACTTTCGAATCATCCTGAAAGATCCTGAAACTTTCTGAAATCTGAATCACCTGGATACATCACCGAAATAATTGGATTATTCTCTGCAAATCAGAAGGGCAGTAGTGATCAGGAGCGGAGAAATGCAGTTGTGAAATCCTTGGATACGAAAGGGATACGAATCTGGTTTGAATCAACGAAAAATTGGATTACCATTGGACACGGAGTTTCTTCAATCAAGGTAGGAAATTTTCAATTTTAAAAATATATAAAAATTCAAAGAAAGAAGACCTAGTAAAAGTTTTAGAGGAAATAGGAGGCATCGCAGACAGCAGCGATAATATTGTTAAATTAAAAGAAAAAATTGAATCTACCGAAATATTTAAAAATGATTCAGAATTTGTCAAAAATTTAATAACTAACGCCGTGGAAGAAAGAGTACAAACAGCGGACAGGGAACTTAAACAAAGCGAAATTCAAGTTGAGTTAGAAAAATTAAAATTAGAAAAACTCGAGAAAGAAATGCTTTTATTGGAGGCGAAAAACAAAGCATTTGAAATTAACCCTCCCAAAACAATAAATGATACGCCCGAAACAAAAAGTGAGAATCTAATTCATAGCATTAAAACTCTATCTCTTCCAGTTCCATCAAAACCTGAAAATTTTAATCAATTTTTTTCATCGTTGGAAAGAGCTTTTGCTACGAAAAACATAAATGAGGGGCTTAAAGCCGAAATCTTAATCAATATACTAGGAGAAAAAGCAAACAGTGTCTTGTTATACATTGAAGATAATGATTTAAAAAACTATGAAAAATTAAAAGCTTTAATATTGCGCGATTTTCAACAAACTCCCC
This sequence comes from Parasteatoda lunata, assembly GCA_949128135.1. Classification (NCBI taxonomy): domain Eukaryota; kingdom Metazoa; phylum Arthropoda; class Arachnida; order Araneae; family Theridiidae; genus Parasteatoda; species Parasteatoda lunata. Next base: position 105,341,008 of record OX421975.1, read on the forward strand.
AAGAATGTTTGAATAACTTTAAAAATGCCTCAAAATTTAAAGAAGAAACTTATATTCAATTTGCTACTCGCTTAAATTCACATTTCGAGTATTATTGCAAATTACGTAAAGTTGAAACATTTAAATCATTATGCAACTTAATTATATCCGATAAAATAATTGAGACATTAAATAAAGAGATGGCGAGTCATATTTTAATCCGTCAGGGAGAAAATTGGTTTAGTCCTGTTGAGTTAGCACGAGAGTTAGACATTTACATAACGTCAAAAAATATTCCACACAGAGAAGCCCAAATATATGGGGACAGCACTTTCTTTCGAAGCGAAAACAGAAGTTTCAGAAAAAACCACCCGAAACGTTTTTCTCAAACGATAAATAAACAAAATAGCGAGGAGAGACAATGCTATATATGCGGAGAAATTAATAATTTTGCGCGTCAGTGCCCAAAAAGAGTGAAAAAAACATATGATTCCAGAAGGGATAAATCAGAAAGAAAAAATACTTCTCCCAGTAATAACTTAAAAAATAAAAACTTTAGTGTAAATTCCTGCAAACCATCTGGAGAGAATAATTTTAAACATGAGTTGAAGTATGCTCAGATTTATTTGAATAAAAAGATCCCGTTGAATGCCGTTATAGATTCTGGGACTAAAATATCGGTGATTAATTCAAATAAAATAAAAATAAGAAATCTGCCATTTTCTAATATAATATTAACATCATGTTTTGGGGATAGGCAAAAAGCGAAACTTGTTAAAATGGAATTGGCTATAAATCAGAATGCGTCAGGGTTGAAGGTCAACGTCGCTGTTTCGGATAATCATGAAGTAGAAGCAATCCTAAACCCAACGATTTACGAGCAATTAATAAAACTAGGTCAGCTTTCTTCAAGTGTGAATACACAAAACCGAAACTGAGAGAGAAGATTTTTATAAGTGTTCTTGTTTGAATATTAATGACTTTTCATCCTGTGAATGTTTTTTATTTAATATCAATAATGTGTATAGTAATGATGAACTTGATTTATCACATGTTAATGACTCTCGTATTAGAAATGAATTGTCAGTGTTGATTAATAATTACAAACCAAACAAAATTAAAGACACTAAGTTAAACATGAAAATTATTTTAAAAGATGAAATACCAGTATGTCAAAGGGCTAGACGTTTATCTTTTTCTGAGAAACAAAAAGTAAATGATCAAATATCAGAATGGTTAAAAACAGATATAATTAGAGAGAGTTGCTCTGATTATTGTTCCCCAATAGTTCTTTGCAAAAAGAAAGACAATAGCTTAAGTTTATGCATAGATTACCGAAAGTTAAATTCTAAAACAATTAAAGATAGATACCCCTTACCTCAAATTGAAGATGTGTTAGACAAGTTGCAGGGTGGTAAAATATACAGTAAACTTCATTTATGTAACAATTTTTTCCATATAGACGTAGACGAGGATAGTAAAAAGTATACCTCATTTGTGACACCTGATGGGCAATATGAGTTTAATAAAGTGCCATTTGGGTTGTGTAATAGCCCTAGTACATTCCAGAGGTACATAAACTATGTGTTTCGTGATCTTCTTAGAGAAGGTGTTGTTGTCATCTTCATGGATGATACTTTTATACCAGCAGAAAGTGAAATAGACGCACTGAACAGGTTAACGAAAGTGTTACAAACTGCATCCGAATATGGACTAGAACTTAATTTTAAGAAATGCCAATTTTTGATGTCTAAAATTAACTTTTTGGGTTATATTATTGAGAACGGTACCATTAAACCTTCTTCCGAAAAAACATTAGCTGTTCAAAATTTTCCTGTACCTAAATTTACTAAACAGGTGCAGAGCTTTCTTGGATTAACCGGATATTTTAGGAAGTTTATTCTAATTATGCTTTAATTGCTAAACCATTAAGTGATTTACTTCGGGATAACAGTGTATTTTATTTTGGCCCAGAACAACAAACAGCATTTCAAACTTTAAAACAAAAACTTTCTGAAAATCCAGTACTACACATTTTCAAACAAGGAGTAAAGCTTGAGTTGCATACCGATGCAAGTAAATTTGGGTATGGTGCTATTCTTTTTCAGCAATCTGATGATAACAAATTACACCCAATACACTATATGAGTAAAAAAAACAACTCCTCAAGAGGAGAATTATTTAAGTTATGAACTTGAAGTATTGGCTATAATTGAGGCTTTGAAAAAATTTCGAAATTATTTGGTAGGAAATAAATTTAAACTTGTAACAGACTGTTCAGCTTTCCAAAAGACTATGAGTAAAAAACAATTAACTCCTAAAATTGCAAGGTGGGCTTTATTTTTGGAAGACTTTGACTATGAAATTGTACATCGCCCTGGTAAACAAATGAAACATGTTGATTGTTTAAGTAGATATCCTAATATACATATTACTTGTGACGAAATAACCTCTAAAATTATTACTAACCAGGTAAATGATGAACACATTAGCTCTATTAAACAACTTTCGGAAAATAAATCAATTGACGATTTTGTGTTCAAAAATAATGTTTTATATAAACTTGTTTTATATAAACTTATTTACTAGTGGTTCCACAACAACTGCAAACTGACATTATCAAATCTACACATGCTAATGGTCATTTTGGTATAGCTTGATGTACTTAAGCAAAACTATTATTTTCCAGATATGAAGAAATGTGTTGAAAATGTTGTAAGTAATTGTGTAGAATGTATATTAGTTAATAGGAAAGCAGGAAAAAAAGAAGGGTTTTTGAACCCGATTCCTAAAAATAATATTCCTTTAGATACTTACCATATTGATTTCATTGGTCCTATGCCTTCAACTAATAAGAACTATAAACATATTTTCACCGTGGTAGATGCGTTTACCAAGTTTGTTTGGTTCTACCCAACCAAATCAACGTCGAGTCAAGATGCAATTGATAAATTAAAAGCTCAACAAATAACTTTTGGGAATTCTTCACGAATAATTACTGACAGAGGTACAGCGTTTACTTCAACAGATTTTGAGACTTATTGCCAAGATGAAGGTATCGAACATTTGAAAATAACAACAGGCATTCCTCGTGGTAATGGACAAGTGGAAATAATGCATAAGATCCTCATACCTATACTAGCAAAACTTTCGATAAAAGATCCTACTAAGTGGTACAAATTTGTTCCAGCAGTACAGCGTACCGTTAATTCTACAGTTTCTCGGAGCACTCAGATGACACCATTTCAACTTTTAACCGGACTGAAAATGAGAACAAAAGAGGGCTTACAAATTCTGCAAATTTTGGAGGAAGAGCACATAGAATCATTTATCCAAGATAGAGAGAACATTCGAGAAGAAGCCAAAAAGAATATTTTGAAAATCCAAGAAGAGAACCGCAGGCAATACAATAAACGAAGAAAGAAAGCCAACGAATATCGAGAAGGAGACTTAGTCGCTATCCAAAGAACTCAGTTTGGATCTGGTCTCAAATTAAGACCAAAGTTCTTCGGTCCATACAAAATCACAAAAGTGAAGAAGAATGATCGATACGATGTGCTAAAAGTGGGGAATCATGATGGACCAATAAACACTTCATCTTCAGCTGACCACATGAAACCGTGGTCAGTAAATTAAAAAAAATGTTTTTATATTTTTATACTTTGCTAAGTTCTTTTCTTTTTTTCCAGGTAACTGTCTTGAAGCTGTTCTGTTGAAAAATGCGGACATTTTACTGCAGGATGGCCGAATTATGTAGAGCTGTTGTTTCAATATCATAGTGTAATAGCTGCGAACATTGCATCATCCTCTTTGTCGTTGAGAGGCGCCAGCGAGTCCTGACGGGGAAGTCCCGATGGGAAACTCACTCCCGAATTTATAACTAACTCTGAACTTCTTCCATAGAACAATTTAATTTCTTATTCACATGCGATTCGGAGACCACTGCGTGAAGGCAGCCCTCCCGTATCATGTCACTCACTGTTAAATATCTATTTCCTTTTATTTCTAAAGGCCTGTTTATTAGGTCCAAGCTCTTAGACCAAGATTGATTGAAATTGATGGAAACTCTTTTTACTTGGAGCTTGGATCGTGTAAACAATCATCCAAGTTCTTGGTTCAAGCACTTGGATGATAGTAGAGCTTGTTTTACTTTCCGTCCAAGTTTTTCCTCTCTTAACCAATTAGTTTCTAAAGTTCAAATTCTAATCAGCAAACAGGCATATGATAATATCACTTTCATATATTCTAATCTAAATAATAATATTCTAATTTTATCTAAATGTTAGGGTCTATTTGTGTTATTATTTTATTTGTACTTATTTTGAATTCATGTAAGTATGGTTTTATAATGTTCAATATGAACAATGCGCATGCGCAGGTCATTCATCTGACCAATAAGGCCATTCAAGAACTTAGATAATGCCGACGCATCATGCAATTTCTTGGAGAGAGAAATTCCTCAAAGTTCTCGGATTCGAGACTTCAGGATCAAGAAACGGGCCTTATAATAGAAAAAAAAAAAAAAATAAAATAAAAAAATGTATGGAAGGAAAGTAAAGTATTAACAGTTTTTAACTTTTTTTGACACGCTAATAATTTTTACCACATTGCTTAAGCAATTTTTGCACCCTAACTCGAGCTAGCGTCCCTGACTAAAACTAGCCCTGTCACTAGCACGGTACACCAGTGCTGATAACTTCAGAAAATACAAAAAAAAAAAGAAGAAAGGAAGAAAAAAAAATTACAGAGTTTCTTTTATATAAATGTGAGCAACAGAAAAAGTGAGCGTTGGGGTCAACAGGAGACCAAGGGAGGCCAACTGCTTTCTCTCGTACGTTCGCTCATTTGATCACCAAGATTATTTGTAGTTATAAGCACAGAATTTATACATTCAGTTATTTATAGCCACAGAAGTTCATTTGCGTACTTTTGCCAAAATTCATATGTAAAAAGTAGAAGTTAATTAAGTCATCTTCCCACTGGAGAAGAAAGGGTCTTAAAAATCAAATTAATTTTAGGTAAAAAGCTGAATGAATATATTTTTTTTTATAAATCAATCTGAATTCTATAAATATTTTAACATAACTTTACAAGAAAAAAATCTCTATATAACATAAAATCAAAATTGTCTAACACCGTTTTCCATTGTTGTCGGCGCATTTTTATTGGCCGGAAAATCCCGTATTAAGATTCAGTTTTCCCTCATTCATTTCCATATTGTTTTGGTTGTCATCAGCATAGAATTAACTATAGTCGTAAAGGTATTCGCGATCGCAACGGTCGAGTACGCCATCTAGCGGGAGCCAGAAAATATCAGACATTAATTTATTTAGTTCCATCAAAATCATCGGTAGAATCAGACGCCATTTTCTTAGCAGCAAATACGAAGCAAAATTTCCCTAAGGAGAAGGCTGAAGAACTTGGAAAAAATTCTCCAGAATATTGGTAAATCTTTCAGAAACAGAACACGCCAAACATTTGAAGAAAAATTCCTCAATTTTTAACTTCTATGATCAACAAACTTGCAACTGATAACTTCCGACTTAGGTATTGCATACTGTTCAGATGTGCGTATTACGGTAAAATACTTTTCTTCTGTCTTCAATTCATTACAAATTAAAGTGAAATCAACATTGCTTTCTTCATTCCAATGAATAAATGTGAACGTACAGAACGGTAATAGTTATAGAATATTCTTCTTCTTTATAGAATAGTATATATTTCTGTATCTACATAATTCAGAAAACAACAATAAAGTATCATCCGTATTACTTAAAAATTATCATTTGTGCTGATTATTAATACATTTTTATCGTTTTCTTGGTAAGTATTTTTTAGTTTTGAAAGAATAATTTCAACTAGAATTCAGCTATTCTGTTTTAAAGCTACATATTAAAATTTATATCGAGATCTTACAATTATAAAATTTTGCTGTGTGGTATGTTCTCTAAAAGTAATGAAGAGATAATCTATGTATATATTATTTGAAAATAAAATTTTGAAACGAAGAACATTTCATTTTGGAATTCTCCAGATTTATAAATCAGGTAAGTGTTATAATTTTTATAATAAAAAAATTTTCTTGTAAAAAATTTTTTTCTTCTTATTTGATGATAGTTCTCTACTGAATGGTTTTTTACGTCTGATTAAGAACTATAAGAAAAAAAAGAAACAATATGGAAGTTTTTTATTTCAATATGAGGAATTTTTAAAATTGTTTTTTTTTATCCTAAGAATTCTTTATTTTATGTTTTTTACTTTATAATTTTTTGATAAAAATTGTAGTTAAAATAATTGTTTTGAAAAATTAAATGGTATAAATGGTGTTTATGCATACTTCTTGCATATTCTAATGTTTGAAGTAATATGATTCAGAAAAGTATGGAATAAAATTTCGGTACTTACGTATTAACGTCACCGCAACTACAGATTTGGCGGTTTTTAAGTGCAGCCAATCTACACCTAAAATTTTTGCGACAAATCATAAAATAAAACACTTTATTTAAAATCAAAACACTTTTAAATTTCAAAACATTTTATTTAAAATCAAAGTAGTTAATCGAAATTTCGGTGGAAACTGGGCCGATATAGAGTTTAACACAGATTCAAAAAAATCTCTATTTTCTTTCGTCGCCATATGAACTCTAATAAATAAGATTCCAAATGAAATTACATTTCCAAAACGTACGTTTACCATAATAAAGTTTCATGTCATGAGATTTGGTACATTTTCGTTTTTATGGTGAAATATTTCGCTCATGAAAAATAAAATTGGATCTTGTTTTGTTTTTGGCAAATCCCAAAGACGAATTTTCGTAGCACCAAAAAATGGCGTCAAAAAAGAATTTTTTTTCTTTTTTTTTCTCGTAGGCATTCTTTATTTTACGTTTTTCAGTTTCTAAATAATGATTTTTATTGAAACTTAAATTTTTTTTTATAAAAATTGCTGTTAAGAAACTTTTTTTTGCAAAGTTGAATTTTATAAAATTATGAGGCTTATGTACTCTTTTTGTTCATTTTAATTTTTGAAGTAATATGATTCTTAAAACTATTGAAAGTTTAAATAAGCCTTTCATGTTATATCATTAAATTTAGCAAAACTGTATCTCGGGCAGTAGATTTTAACTCTTAAAAGAATATACATATTTTTTTTTCTGTTTATGTATAAATATTTATCCGATGTGCTTTGGATGTTCCTTCTCTAAAAAAAAGAGAAACCATTTTGTTTTCGCTTGCACAAGAAAGAATATCAAACATTTTTCTTTTTTAAATTTAATAAGCCACAATAAAGAAGGAACGTTGCAATGCTACACGCTACATTAAAGACGTCTCTAAAGTAACTGAATGACTGTTCATATAGAAATCGCAGGTATTCGTCTCATACAACAACGCCCCCTATAGTTCGTTGCGATCGCGAATTGTTTTCCTTTAAATATTTTTGTATCCCTAATTTAAACTTATTTTCCAGTACTGCTATTATTAGCGAGAATATTAAATTATGGTTGTGAGCTCATCAAATTTGTTTGAACAATATAATGTTATAAGAATATAAATGTTATTTTAAAAAATGATTACTTCGAAAAATCACTTCCGTTCACCAAGAGATCTAAATGTTTATAATACTAATAGATAATAATATTTGGACGTGGGAAGTAGAGGCACAAGAGTAAGCAAACAGAATTCCTTTTAGTATATATATGTTAAGTGAATAATTTTAACTTTAGTAGAAAAGCTGTTTTCTGCCAAGAAAAGACGATTATTGGGTTGGTGAATGGGGGTTGGTGAGCGGCACGAACAGGGATCTTAGCCCCCTATTTTTAATAAAAGAAGCAATTTCGATGCAATGAACAGTTAAAACGTTATAAAAGCTTTTAGAACAAAAAGTGCAGTTTTGTACTTATACATATTCATATTTTTGACACTGCTATGAGACAAGTGAGGTATTGCTTCGTAGGTATTTTTTAAGCTGCAACAAATGTAATTTAAATTAAATCAATAAATGTAATAGTTTCGAAGTTCCGAGTATTTTATAAGTAAGAGGATATCACTGAAAAATTATATTTTTCAATTATAAAACTCTCATTACTTCTGAATTATTACTAATATCAACTTAATTTGAATAACATTGAATTAAACTAAAAAAAAAGTACGTAAATGATGCCTCACTTGTCTAGATAGCAATTGTGAAACTTGTAAAGAGGTATAAATCGATAATTCTACTGTGTACACATGAGACCTTAACTCCTATAACTTCTAAATTTTATCTACTTGGTTTTAGTTTTATTCGATTCAGCGAAAGCAAACATTGGAAGTGATACCTCACTTGCCTTGATAGACATGCCAGACGCGTAATTAGGTACAAGTACAAAATTATACTTTTTATCCATGAATACTTTAATTAATAATTTTCAAACTAATAGAGCTATCTGCTTCGTTTTGATTTCAATCCATTCAGTTTAAACAAATACACAAGGGCTTCAGCTATCTGGCTTCCATAACATTTATGTTTCTTCCCCCAGCAAAAAAACTTCAAAAACATTAATAGAGAACTCATTTGCTTAGATAGCAATATTGATGTTTATCCCTCTTTTACCCCCTCCCCCTCCTTTAGAGATGAAATATAAAGTTTCTAAATCAATCTTGGAATCATTTACCATCTAAAATAAAACTGATTCGAAATACTGTTTAAACTGTTATTTTGAGTTTTTTACGTTAATTATAGACTTAAAATTATCATAAAACTATTACATATTAGGTAACTTAATAAAAAGTTAACATTCCTTATTAACCGTCATATACTTCAAGTGTTCCGTGGGAACTCTAGGTTCCGTGGAAGGATTACATGGCTTCCGAGAGTTAGGAATTTTTTCAACCACGAATAACTTTTTTTTAAAATATAAGATCAAGAATCCATATTTTGTATAGCCATTTAAGTATTGCCAATGAATAAAAAATTTAAAAAAATAATTCTATTTAAATAGCAATACCTTTAATATGCTTTTAAAAAAAATGCATTAAAAGTTTTCTATAAGTATTACACATGAAGCTCACCAATTCAAAATAAAATAACAAAAATCAAGATCAAAAAGTTACGTTACTATTCTGCCCGTTTGTAACATATCTTTTTTGAAAACCGTTATCCAGCTTATTTACAGCATAATATGCCAACAACAAATTCATAATTTAAATTATTTCCTATTTTTATATCTTATTTTATTTTAAATTATTATTATTTTAATAAATTATTATTTTATTTTAAAACCTGCATAGAACAGCTGACCTACTTTTTTGGGGTTTACGATTTTCAACTCTAGAATCTTGTAATTTTGAACCCAATTCAGTAGACAAGGGAACTCCTGGATCAAGTGTTGAGTAAAATTTGCCTTAGTGGAAGACTTTTTGATGAAATTAATCCGCATTTGCGTTACATGATGAGGAAAACCACCCACAGTTAGCCTAGCGGCAAGGTAACTCTAACCCCTGATCCGTCAACCAATGAGGATATTTTACGTCAGCACTGTGGTCGGTGCGAGCCAGGTGCGGAATTCGTATCGACCAGCCATCGCTGGTTGATGCGAATGCACCCGGTCAATGAGGTCTCGGTGCATTTCATTGGAAGGTGATTGCTCTATCCCCCGAGCTACATATTTTACCATTAAATATTTTCAAAATAATAAGTTTTTTTTGTTTTTTTTTTGTTATTATATTCACAGCTGCTAACGAAATTTTTTTCCGCCAAAAGGAACATGATCAATTAGGGTTCCGTAGTCTGAAAAGTTTGCTAACCGTTGATAAAGTTGTAAACTTCATGATAAAATGCTACATCATACTGTTACTTTGGATTATAATACACTTTGGATTCTTTTTTTTAAAGCCTTCATTTTTTAAAGAAAATCAAAACCGAATAATTGCAGAGAATGATATAGAATAATAAATAATAGATGATAAATGAATAAATATTAGAAATAAATACCATTAACAAAGGGATAAATATATATAAATATATATATATATATATATAATATATATATATAATATATATATATATATATATATATATATATATATAATATATATATATATATATATAATATATATAATATATATATATATATAATATATATATATATATATATATATATATATAATATATATATATATATATATATATATAATATATATAATATATATATATATATAATATATATATATATATATATATATATATATATATATATATATATATATATATATATATATATATATAATATATATATATATATAATATATATAATATATATATATATATATAATATATATATATATATAATATATATAATATATATATATATATATATATATATATATATATAATATATATATATATATATATGGAGACACTTTGTCGGATGTAGTGCTTCAGTGTCGGAGACTTATCAGACTTTTGGCACTAAAAAACAAAAGAGTAGTCATCCAGTGGATTCCCAGTCATTGTAACATCTACATGGTAACGAGCAAGCTGACTTTCTTGCTCGCAAGGGAACACAAATCCTTCAGCCAAGTTGCTCTGGACTGTCATATCCTTGGCCGAAAGATACTCCGAGAGGCTCTTTGTTCGCCAAGGTGATACCATTCCATAAAACTACATATAAAAAACATAATGAAAATGAATGCCTTTGCTGACCTACGAGAAAGCATAAGGAGTAGCCACCTTTAGACTCCTAACAGGTCATGATTGTCTAGGAGAACACCTGCATCGTATAGGTATTTATGACCACCCTCAGTGTCATATATATATATATATATATATATATATATATATATATATATATATATATATATATATATATATATATATATATATATATATATATATATATATATATATATATATATAATAACGTCGTTGCCGAGTGGAAGGATTAAAGCAGGTCTTAAGCAGGGATCGAGAGTACAAAATTTATTTAGTAATTATTAGACAGAGAAAGTTTATCATAGTGGTCACGAAATGTTGTGCTCTTCATTGTAAGTTAGGGAAAAATCTTGCAAAGTAAATCCGGGAAATGTTTTATGTAGGGAAAGAGGGAAATCTTAGTTGGTTTATAAAATAAGTAGCCTCAACCCCAATGAGCAAAGGGAACTTTTAATTAATGCTTGTTTGAGCCAAAAAATAGATTTAAGGACAGGATATACACATATATATATATACTCTGTCCGAATAGTATGCATGGAATGACAACAGTGGTTTAAATACCCGCTATAGAAATTAATATTTAGACACATATTTTTATTATTATTTATTTTTCTTTCGGAACATTTTAATAGCAGTTTACGCATTAAATCGGTTAAAAAATAAATAATGTTCGATTAAATTTTGAAAGCCTTGTGGAAATATTTCTCTTTCGAATCGAACGTTAAAAGAATGGAGAGAGGATAGAAAGCAGAGTATCATTACAAATCGGATGATATGAACTGTCTTTCTTTAACCGGGGTGGAAAAGACAATGGCTGTCGTTTCTCCGCGGAGTAAATTGCTTTCTGTGCATCGACGTCAACGATATGAGTGCAATATTGTATTTCCCAGTTTCACGTTCAACATTCTTCAACTATCCACACGAGAGAGGGGAACGTCCACAAATGTCCTCATAGTAAATTGTGATAAAATTTTACTTGCTTGTGCTACATATAAAAATTGACTCTGTCTCTCTCTCTCTCTCTCTCTCTCTCTCTCTCTCTCTCTCTATATATATATATATATATATATATATATATATATATATATACAGTCATCCCCACTTAATCGCATATCGGATAATCGAATAACCCGCTTATACGAATTAAGAATAAAATCTAATTAAACCAAATCATTTCATATGAAACTAATGTTAAACTTCCCCGTTTAAACGGATATTTGTTCTTTCTTGTCCCCGCCTAATTGCATAAAGAAGAGGTACTGAAATGGAAAAAAAAATAAAATTTATTTATAAGAAATGTTGTTTCAGTTAAGATAAGGATACAATAGGTGATCACTTCAATAGGGACTTCCAGTTCATTAGTTGGTTTTCGCTTATTAGAAATAAAGTTGAAAAATTAATTAAATCTTGCTGCATGTTATACACTGAAGTAAACTCTTTGACTTACTTCACTCACTTATCATTTAGAACAGTGTTTCCCAAAGTGTGCTACGGGTACTCTCAGGGGTGCGGGAACAGTTTAGCGGGGGTACGCGTTCTTATACGAAATATCTTATAACAAACGAAAATTTCACAAATTTTATTTAAAAATGAAGCTAGCCATAAAAATTTACGATTACGCATTTTTCTATTGGCTATTTTTTGCAGAGTTAACATTTAAGAATTAGTGGTGTCAACATCCAGTTGCGATTTTCAATTTTTGTGCAATTTCTTTATAGTAAAAAACACATTAATTTTTTTATTAGTGGTACACAGCGTTACGAAAAATTTAAAAAGGGTACACAAAATCTCTTAAGTAGAATAATCATTGCTTAATCCAGTGAATAACTCTGGTTGCAAGTTGAGTGCGAAAAGGATTGATTTGAATTTATCAGAAAAAGCAAAAAACAATGAAACTTGGAAACAATAAATTTCAAAAAATCCCAAACTAAAATAGCGCATTAATATGAAATTTCTACTGGTTAATTTGATTAATTCTATTAATTAATTTTAATTTGTTTGAAGTTACAAGGATTACAAAAAATAAATAAGTAAAAATAAAAAACCTAACACAGTAGTATACGGTGTGTCTTTCTCTTAAGTAGAATAATCATTGCTTAATCCAGTGAATCAGAGATGGTTGCAAGTTGGCTAAAAGGATTGATTTGTATTAATAGGGTGGGGGGAGGGGGGTAATGAATCTTTGAAACAATAAAGTTCGAAAAATCCTAAGCTAAAATAGCGCATTATTTAGAAATTGCTCAAGTTTTAAGGATTAGAAAAAATTAGTAAAAATTAAAAAAATACTGAATGAATGTATTTGAAAGGAATACGCAGTCTTTTCAGAAACTGAAAAGGAAAATCTAATTTTGATAATTTGACGAACTAAACTGATATAAAACCAGTCTTCTATTATCGATTTTTTTCGGAAGGGATCAAATTATATTTTAGTACCCATATTTTCCTTTTCCATAACATTGATTTATTTTTATGTAACTTTGACATTTATATTTTATGATAGTAACACAAACAGTTTTAATTATAATTATTTATTGATCATAAAACTGAGTGTATTTAATCAAAATGCTATACTATGCATTAAATACCATTAAAAAGTAAAATTTCGCAAAAATTTATTATTTTAAGATTGAATATTGCACTCCCCTTTTAATCGAATAACCCGCTTAATTGCATAGATTTGGCTGGAATCGATGGTATTTCTTTAAGCGGGATTGACTATATATATATATATATATATATATATATATATATATATATATATATATATATATATATATATATATATATATATATATATATATATATATATATATATATATATATATATATATATATTATATATATATATATATATATATATATTATATATATTTATATATATATATATATATATATATATATATATATATATATATATATATATATATATATATATATATATATATATATATATATATATATAGCATTTTAATCTCTTTATGAAAAGATTCTTAAACTCAAAATATTTCCTTTAATTTCTTAATATGACACTAAATAAAAATTTCATTGTTTTAAATGTTTTACAATTTTAATACATTTTAAATGTTTTAAAATTTTAATACATTTTAAAAATTTTAATCATTCATTAACACAACCAGCCCGTTGTCATTTCAAAATTCCATTTTTTCAGAAAACTCTAATACTTTTATGCAACTTTTATAGATTCTAGAACGCCATCAAATCTTTAAAAAACTTCGTTTTAAAATTTTTTTTAACATATTTTACATGTCACAATATTTTTTACATGCGTTATCGCTAAAGCTCGAAAACCGTTAATGTGCACATTATTTAACCAATCTGCACATAAATTGATTTTTCCATTAAAGTGCGGAATCAAGTGTTTTACACATTTCGGCTAGATAGTATCAATATTAACGGCATCTATATCGTTAAAACTCAAAATTGTTACTTTTATTCTATTAAATTTGTTGATTGTTCTTATTTAATTCCATAGGCATTAAAAAAATTAATGCCATTATGTTAATTTCTTTCATTGTGATTTTTAAACCGATTGATCCTTTGTTTTTTCCTTGTGATGGATGATTGATTGCAGCAACAAATATGTTCATTGTTTGATTATAGCAATTTTATTTTTTAAATACCAAAAAATAAATGGATAACATTATGCTAATTTAAGCGTACAGAAACGTTGCTGTTGTTCTAACAGAAGACCTTATTTTCACTTAAACGGGTTATTAGAAGGTACTTCTAGTTAGTTTTTTCAAATTACCTAAGTAGTTTGAAAAATGAAGTAATTCTTCGTCACTTTAATGGATCGTCTTAGTTAATTTGCACATTAATAAGATAATTTGTAGAATAATTAATTTATACAGTTTAGCGGTAACATAAATAAGAATTATCATTTGAAAAGTACACGTGGCCATTATCATTAATTATTTTTATGTTTTTTGTTTTCATCTTGATTCTCAAGAGAGAACACAAACTATTAAGATAAGAGCTATCTCTTCTGCAGAAGCTCCTACAATTTGATATCTGTTGTGTACTGTTATCAGGTTTGGGTGAGTATAAATTAGACACGGCGACATTATTTCCGGAAGCTTATTTGGCGACAGGAAGGAGCAGCCAATAATCAGTAATTATTACTTCCGTATGTAACTTCATATAGTTGATAACCAGGGGTTCCCAAACTTTGAAACATAGAGACCCATTTAAAATACCTACTTATTAATCATACATAATGCCTATTGTCTAATTAGGTATTATAAATTATTTTTTTTTCAATTTATCATTTATTTTCATTTTTAAGAATTAATTTATTAAATTTTGAAACTAAGTATGAAGTATATTGCAACAAATCTATGCTACATAAAACTTATTACGTGGTCAAAAAACCGATGAAATTTTTTTTTCCGCCTTGGCAATGTAGAGCTTGTACAAACTGAGTTATAAGTTGGGTAGACATGGAAAGTTTAAAGCGAGTCGTCTAAAAAATTTTAATTATTAATAAAATCATAAGTTAGACATGTGTTTAATAAACACTTCATTATTTAATTTCATTAGGGTCTAGCACATTATTGTACGTACAAAACAAATTACAAATCTTTTTTTATTTTATTTATTTATTTATTTTTTACAAAAATTCCTCCCAAAAATTCCTCCCAATCTCTCTTTACAACGCCCTTCCTAACATTAAAATAACAATGAAGTTAAGATACCAACTATGATTTCTCTTACTCTTTTGTTGCCAAGGCAACTAGAAATTTCTCTTTATTGTCGAAATTCAATGCGTCATGTAACATAAATAAGTAGTTTGTTTTTTGTTGGTAGTGTCAATTTAGGTAATAAGCAAACAGATTATTAAAATCAAGTTCAGCTTTAAATTGAACTGTAGACGATTCTGTTTTCTTCTTCTTTTTTTTCCCCTTTTTTCTAATTTTTAAGAGATAACACCAATGGTGTTGTCTAGCTCATGGCTCTATTTAATCAAAAAATTACTTCATTAAAATCTTTCGTAATGTCAGATAAACTCAATGATCAACGTGGATGGCAACAGATTTAGCATTTATAAAATTATTCGAATCCACGCGTCAATTTTTTATTTGGCCACGCTATAAAAATGTATATGTATAAATAATTTAAAATCAATGGTATGGCAATTTTATTTTTATAACCAGCGCTAAGGAATCGACGCATTTTTGGGTTTACGACTATCCCATGTTCAACTACGTAGCTTTGTAATTTTGAATTAAACCCAGAAGACAAGAAAACTCCTGGATCAAAGCATTGAGGCAAACTAGTCTTGACAGTGAAACAATATGGGGCTGCTTCAGTAAGTATTAAATACACGACTTATATATCAGGTCGTCAAGGGTAAAATTTGTAGCTAATAATATCATCAGCTCATATTTTTAGACATTTAATGAACTTTAGACACCATAGAACTTTTTTTTTTTTTTTTGTATGAAATTTTTAACAGATATCAGATACATTCGTATCGCTGATTTCAAATCTGTAATTTTCTCTCTCCAATTGCGGATTTTTCTTAATGACATTTTAGTCTATTTTTGGCGAACGTTTGTTAAAAACGTAATATAAATCAAAGGGACGACAAACTTCTAGAGGAATTATTGCACATCAAAATTACCAAGAAATTCATGTGCTGCTAGGTGAGCTTCCCTATTAGGAATATTGTTTGTTAATGTGTAACATTTACGCGACCCCTTATGTTATGTATAACGTTTTCTGGCTTGTATATTTCGACAAAAATAGACTAAAAATGTCATTCAAAAATTTTTTTTAGCTTTAGAAGCGAGACTAATTTCAGATTTAAAATCCCCACCCAAGAATTAAGAATGATCAAGCATTTATATAAGTGCAACAAAAAATATGTTCCTCGGTGTTATCAACAAATGATACTAATTAAAGGTAATCTTTATTTGAACTTCTAAATACGTGTTTGCTTCATCTAATAACACATAGCCACCAAGAGGGGTACAATGGTAACAATTACAATCTTAATATACAAAAAGATTTTTTTCCCTGATTTATTTTGAATTTTATTATATGTGTGTTTATTTGCTTTTTCAATTTTATGCAAGATTTCATAGTGTTGATTAAAATACTTATTTATTTTATTGTTTACTTTTTTCCCCTTACGAAGAACGGGTATTCAACTACTATCGGGAAAATTATAAGTCAAATTGTAAATTAAAAAAAAAAAAAATAAGAAGAAGAAGAGCATGATGACATAAAAGCATTAAAAAACATGACGTAACTTGGCATTACTAAATCACTCAATAGAAATTGAATAATACTTATAATGGAAAAGCTTAGTTGTCTAATCATATTATAAGTGTCAAGTCTTAACTTGATCGTTCGTATATAAGCTTGCTCATTATCTAAATTTCATCTGACGGAAGATCTCATGTTGAGAGCTCATGTCATATATATATATATATATATATATATATATATATATATATATATATATATATATATATATATATATATATATATATATATATATATATATATATATATATATATATATATATATATATATAGATAGCGAAATAAATAAATAGAAAAAAAAACAGAAAAAATTAGGATAAATAAATATTTATTTTCTAAAATTATTTATAGTCAACTTCTTTAAATTATCCAGTATAATATTACCTCGCGCACATCCGTTTTCTGACCCACCCTTGGTAACTAACAAATCAAACGGACTTCAGTAATGCAACAAGAACGTACTTTAAACTCCTCTAGTTTCACTCAATTTGCGCTTTTGTTTTCATAGTTTTCATATTTTGCAATCTAGCAATCTTGTTACGTAAACATTTTAAACCATTCTTGAAAAATTTCCCGTTCATGTAAGTTCGCTTTATTTCACTTCTCGCTTTATAGATTTTGTTTTATTCTGCTCTTCCTTTATATTTTATTTTGTGTTTTTACGTGTAATTTTTACTTATTGTGTTTAATTTTTTTTTTTTTGTCGTAATTTTTGTAAAAAAAATTTTTGAGTGCTCCTCACACTGTTGTATTGATATATTTTGCTTTGGCTATATTGATACAATATTAGAAAGCACTCTTTTTCGGATATAATCGTGTGGGCTGATGAAAAGATTATATCTTTTATTTTCCGGTTTTTTAAAAAAACTATCCTTTTTTTTTTTTTTTTTTTCTAATTAATTAATTCTTTTTCTTTCCCCTTGTTTGTCATTTTTATTATTTCCCCCCTCCTTTTTTCATTTGTCTGTAATTTACTTTTGTTTTGTCTTCATTTTAAACTATATATATATGTATATATATATATATATATATATATATATATATATATATTAAAATACATAATTTCTAATTTTTCAAACAGTAAGAGATCTTTATTGTCGCCCCTCAACATTGCATTAGTAGTTTTTGAAATAACATAGTTTTTATTTTGTATCCAACCCCCCTTATAAAGACAAGACAAATGTGAAGACGACATGGATATTATAGAATGACAGACATGGCATGCTTATAATGATGAAACGTTGGCTTATAGAAAAGAGGACCGGACTGATTTTTCCCTTAATAACCCGGGTTCGCTTTTATCAAAGAATAAGAAATTGTTCTCCGCAGTCATCCCTTTCAACTATGCGGTTTACGACAAAAAGCAATAATAATAAAAAGAAAAAAAAATGTTGCTCCTTCGCCATTTTATTCATTTTGCAACCATTTCATCTCTCAATAAATTAGAAGCCTTCTGTGTATTAAAGATGTTCTTTACGATCCACTAATATGGCCGAAGGTTCCCTGGATTATGCTAAAAATAAACGTTGAAACACTCAATATCGAGTTGAAATAAATATGAGCAGGAAAATATGAAGTGATTCGGAGATTTTAAATTAAAGCGTTCTTACATGCATTATCTTTTTCAAGCATCGATTGTTTCATTTAATTCTTTTCATTTTTTAAGTTTCAGTAAGTATCAACACGGTGTATTATTTGGATATGCTTCTGTTTGTATGTGAACATTTTTCCTTTTTATTGAGCTTTGCTTTTTAAAAAAGTTCTTGTAAAAATAAAAAGAAATACGAGGCATGTCGGAAAGTAATCACCATTTTATTCTACCGACACCCCAGCGCAGTTCGGCACATATGCACGCGTGTCTCTAATTGATTGTTTGTCCGCTGATTCCATAAGGCTGTTTTTATTTAAAGGCTCCATCGTAATATGAAAAGATGCTTGCTTTTTTATGAATGATATGCTATTTTTATAACTGCTGTGAATTTGCAACAGTTACTCAAGACTGTCAGGTCGAGTTCAGATTATCTAAAGTCAGCGTAAGACAACGCTATTTTGAAGATGGCGCAAATAGAGAAAAACCACAGTTTTGTGAAAATGAAAAGCGTTTGTGGTCTAACTTTTTTAATATTTAAAAACTTACTCCAATGCTTTATTACTAGGGCTCATAAAAATTTTCAAAAATTGAGAATAAGGCAGTGATTTTGATAATTTTCATCTAGGTGGAAAAATGTCGCCAAATTAGCGATTTTTAAAAAAGCTTGATAACTTTTAAAACATTTAAGTTATTTGTCTGATCTAAAGCCCATATACTTCTTCCCGGCAAGATTACATACTTTTCCATCTTCCTTTGAAGAAGTTATAAACAAGTTATTTTCGCCTTGTGATTATACTATGGAATAGTTACTATGTAGAAAAATAGTTACTGAAATGTTCCTCCACGTAAAAATAAATTTTGTTTAAAATTTTTTTTTTTTATACGAGTTTTTTCTAAACGAAACTTATTAGCATCTGGTCCAACGCCATTTGTATCAATACAATAAAAGAATAGAAAATTTTTTGTCAAAAATGCAGTAAATAAAGCATATAATATTATGTAAAACTTCATCGAAATCTAACGAATCAGAGGTGATATAAGCGGGATATTAAACACTAAAAATCAGTTTTAGTGCTTGATAAAATATGGAGGAGTTTCTAATAACCGCCTTTCAACTGGTCTCTGTTTCCTCCAGCAGCAATCAAATAGGTTTTGATGTATTCTGTCATCCTCAGTTTTGACTGGTCAGATGATTTTTCTCTTTCTCCCATATGTATAAATTTTCGACTCCGGTTGTGGTCTTTTACTTCATTTTGAAAAGTACACTAAAATTATATGATAAAGGCGGCTGTATATCTATACAACAGATTAGTTACTCCTAATTACTCCTAATATTTTGATTCTTGAGCCAGAATTACGTATTATTACGTATTTTTCATACTTTTTCACTATTTTCAACTAATTAATGTCAAAATAAGTGAAAAACATTATATTTAGCATTTTAATGTTGTTCTTGTGGTCTTATGCAACTTGTCAGTACTGGCAGACCTATTTTACGGGAGAGGGGTGTGCTTCTACTTGTTTTCCAGTGGCGCCACCTGTGGCCTAGAATTCAACTTTTGCCACACAATACGTCACAGCCCATTTTATAGGTAGGACAAATTCACTCACCATCCATCCGTCGTAATTTTGATCAGAGCGATATCAATTTCCGATCCATTACTCCTAGAGGTATTGGTTTGTTGTGGACACTTGGAGAACTTTGTGACCCCGACAGATTGAGAGTGCACCAGTTGCGTGGGGGCTATGAAAATACATGTGCGAGACACCCAACAACAGTGGAATGGACCTTTTTGCATGAATTATTGCCGCTGCAGGCATTGTCCGAGAAATGCCTAGACGTTTTTGAAAATATTCGATGTTCAATGCAGCGGCATTGTGAATCCCTGTTCGTGTAAATGGTCGAAATTTTGAGCACCTACTGTCAGCCTGTACTTTTCCTTTTATGGAATAAAAGTAATATTCTTTTCCACTTAACTGTGTTGTTTCCTTGTGTTCGCTTTTTGTCCACTTTGTTCCTGTAGATGACGTTTGCTGGTATACTTTTCTAGGTGAAATCAGTTTTCTTACGTATTTCCCTACCTTCCCACTGAATTTGAACAATAAGGTCTGAATCACCCAAAATTGGAAGCTAATTCTGCGTTATCAAATCTGTGTTTACATAATTAAAAAAATTTGGAATTTTTAATTGAATAATTTTTAATTTTGATACAAAATTCTGTTTATCGTTAAGAAAGAAAAAATTATTGTGTAACAATCTTGGGAGTTCGTGAGCGAATCGAGCCAGGAATACCCTAGTTCAGGGGTCGGCAACCAGTGGCTCGCGAGCCGCATGTAGCTCTTTTGATGTAAACTCGCGGCTCGCCAGTTCCATACGAAAAAATTTATAATTTATTTTTAAAACCCTTAAAAAAAATTAAGAAAAAATATTTATAAGTACCTAATTTTTCAATAGTTTCATAATCGTTAATTACAAACCCTTAACATGATCATAATTTTGAACTGTTGTTTATCTGTTATTGTATGTTTATCTTTCAGTCAATTGCATTTCTATCTCACACAGGATGACAAGAATACATCAATTTTTCAGAAAACCATGAAATTCCACTGCATAATTCCTCAAGAAGTATTTCGGACATGGTAATTAAGATTATTAACAGTATCTTGGCGAAACCACTCTATCATCGCCAGTTTAAAGATAGCCAGTTTTCAGCCCTACTTTTGCACAATAAAGTGCGATGGCTTTCCAGGGGTAACTTATTGCAATGTTTTGCTATGTGCTTGAGTGAAATAAAAACATTCCTCAATGAAAAAAAGCGTTCAACATCCGAATTGGAGGAAGACAAATGGCTGCAATAATTCAACTTCATGGAATTATTTACCACAATGAACTAAACCTGGAACTGTAAGCAAAGGACAACCCAGCCTACGCCTTGCTTGAAGAAGTAGTTAATTTCGTAAACAAATTACATATTTTTGTTGAAGGCATGGAGAGCGGTAAATTACTTCATTTTAAAAATCATAATCAATATCGTGATGAGACGAATGCAACTATTGACATGAATTACTTCAGCATAGCTTTAAAAAACACGGAGAATGGATTCGCTGAGAGATTTAAACAATTCAAAACAAACAAAAGTATTCTCGCTTTCGTAGTAAATCCTCTCAACACAAATACAAATGAGATTAACATTGAGACATTTGGAATTGATGTTGGATCACTTCAAATGCAATTGCTGAATATGAAAACCAAAGATTTGTGGAGTGGCAAGTTCACAGAACTCAAGAGCAAGTTCGAAGAGTTGGAGGTCCAAAAATGCATGCACATCGCGCAACACAAATGGACACCTCTAAAAGAAATTCTGCAAGTTGATGCCCTCATATTCAGTACATATAAGGCAATATTCGGAAGAATAGTCTTCCAGAATACTACAGTGCGGTTAAGAAGTTGGCGTAAATATAATAAATATAATAAAAAGTAAAGTTAAAAGTCAACTAACAAATAAAAATCTAGATTAGTGCTTGAAATTTGAAACAACAAGTTATTAGCCAGATTTAAACTTTCAAAAGGCATGCAAAGCCAATACTCCCATTGATGTAACTATCTATATTTGTTTTTATATGAATAAATATTATTCCGTGTTTAAAGCTGTTTATTTTAAATCAAAAATCAAATGTACATAAAAGCGAATACAATAATAATTAATCAAAATATTTTATTGGCTCTTTAAAAACTGGGAAATTTTGTATATTGTAATTTTTGGCTCTTCCGTTTTAATAGGTTGCCAACCCATGCCTAGTTCTATCCCCCTAGTTCCGAATAAAATTTGACAGATAATGACACTTTAAGTAAATGCTATTATATAACAATGATTTGTAAATTGTTCCAAAACTTGGAAGATAATTTTAATGTATCTCTTTTCGAAACCAATTGGATATGAAAATCTTTTTACACCTTATAGTCCTTTTCACTTGATGACAAGAAGAAATTAGTGTTCTATTTTTTTTAATTTTTTTTTTAAAGAAAGTATTAAACGTCCTGCAACTATATAACTACTTTGAATAAAAAACAACTTTTTTAATAAGAATCAAAATAGCATTATATATATATATATATATATATATATATATATATATATATATATATATATATATATATATATATATATATATATATATATATATATATATATATATATATAGGGCAGGGGGCAAGGGGATTCGAACCCATGATTCGTCTACCACTGACGATATTTTTACGTCAGCACTGTGATCGGTGTGAGCTTGTTTCGGAATACGTGTCGATCAGCCCTCGCTGGGACTTGACTTGAACCCGGTTCACCACATTGGAAGGCGAACGTTCTATCCCCTGAACAACCATGGGACATTTCACCCACAGAAAGTCATGAACCAGCACAGGTTTTTCAAATAGATCACTCTTCTCCAGCTCAAAACAGGAGAGCAGATGATCTGAAGTAGATTGGTGGGACTTAGGGCATGCAGGAAATTCCTTTTGTCCTTGCACGTATAAAAATGAACGAGTATGTTTACTGACGAATATGGTAATGATGGTCGGTAATTTTCTATTGTACTAATTTCCACGGCAAGCCCAAGATGTTTTTGTTGTTACCAGTCATGTTACCATTACTTTTGACCTTCTACACAAAAGTTCACCGACAATATTTATGTCATAATATTTAATGTGGTAAAAATAGAGCAAAAAATAACAACGTGGCTTATTTTTTCACAAAAAGTATTGCCTTCTGTAAATTGATGTGATTTTCTAAAATAATCCTAAGGATTATCCCTTAAAACTTTAAAAAAAAAAAAAAAAAAAATTTGTAAGAAAAAATGTGTTTAACAGTTTTACATAAAGAACATATTCTGAAAAATTCAGCAAAATCAAAAATGTCAAGTATCGAATCTTGTCTGACTCTTTGAGAAACTGGTTCTTTATACCATTCAATACAGATAGTTTTATAAACTTCAAATGAACCGGTCAGAAAATGTTGCATTTGAAAGATGCTAAAACTATCTTAGAGTAATGGAACGTAAGTAATGTAAAATTTCACTTAAACAAAATTAAATACTGGATAAAAAAATTTATTAATGCAATATATAAAATATACACCGCTTAAGTATCGAAACGGCCAATTTTTATTGACATAACTTTTCAAAGATGATTTCAAGAATGATTCTCGAATAATCCACCTTAAAAGTATCCGGACTTGGAAAAACGCATGATCTTAATGTTTATAAATCTCGGGATTTAAAGTTTATTCTATTTAATTTTAATTGATTATGAAAAGTTCAGGTTAGAAAATTGTTAATTATTTCCTCGTCTTTAGAAAAAAAAATAAAAAAATGGGAGAATCTTAAAAAGAAAAATAGAAAAACCATGACCAATGGTGAAAATAAATAAATAAAATAGTAGAAAAATGAGAGGATTTGCTAAAAGTTTTAGAAGAACGAAGGTAAATGATTAAATTACTAATGTTTTTCTAAACGATAAAATTTAGAAAACCGGAGGAAAGTGATAAAAGAAACTAAAAAAAATGAAGGTAGATGGTTGAAAAACATTATAAAATAAGGAAGAAAAATGAGGAGAATGTTGAAGTGATTAAATTACTGATATTTTTCTGAATGATAACAACTGGAAGAACGATAGAAAATGATTAAAATACATCTGAAAAATAAGAGGATACGATAAACTAGTTAAAAAAAAATGTGAAATGAAAAAAATAAATAGAAAACGATAAAAAACGATTAATTTACTAATTTTTCTAAATGATAAATGATAAAAATGAAATTATAAAAACGTTGGAAAATGATAAAAGAAAGTAAGAAAATGAAGGTAGATGGTTGAAAAACGTAAAATAATGAAGAAAAATTAGAAAAACGGTGAAGTGATTAAATTATTGATGTTTTTCTGAATGATAACGCTTCGAAGAACGATAGAAAATGATTCAAATAAATTAGAAAAACAAGAGGATATGATAAACTAGTTTAAAAAAAAAAAAGATTGGAAAATATAAAAAAAAATTAGAAAACGATAAAAAATGATTAAAATACCACTTTTTTCTAAATGATAAATAAAAAATAATAATAAAAAAAAACGATGAAGATGGATAATAAAGGAAAAAAGAAAGATAGAAAGTTATACGGAAGAATCTTATGCTTGAGATAGATGATAACAAAACATAAAAATAGCAGTCATTTCGTTCATACAAAATGATCCAATTATTAAAAAGCAGGAAAGAACAATCAATTTACAAAAGGGAGAATCGGAAATAGTGAAAGTGAGCAGCCGGATGTTATCGGCATCCCGTCCTCAACGATATTTTATACATCAAATGAGTTCCAGTGTGAAGTTACCTTTTCTCCCCCTCCCTTCCATCAAATCCCCCAAAAAAGGATGTGGATCATGTAGGAATCGAATTTTGTGGTCGATCTGGATTTCAAATAGGGATGATGTTTAGAGGGACTCTCTGACTCATATTACAGTTCGTTTTTTTTATATTTTCGAGTAATTGGAGAAGTCAGAATTTATTTGCACAAATTATACCTCTTTAGCGAATACTTTTTTCCATTCCAGTATCTGTTGATTGCCAAGGTATAGTTTTACTGATGTTTATTTATTGGACTCTGGCCGGTTTTTTAATTTCTTGTTTTTA
Organism: Parasteatoda lunata; assembly: GCA_949128135.1. Lineage (NCBI taxonomy): Eukaryota > Metazoa > Arthropoda > Arachnida > Araneae > Theridiidae > Parasteatoda > Parasteatoda lunata. Next base: position 105,366,236 of record OX421975.1, read on the forward strand.
ACTTCATTCTCGGTGTACATACAAGGCTAGTTCAAGATTTTATAGTAAACTCCTCATATTTTAACCATTTATCTTAATGATATATATAAGTCTCCATTGTCAGATGAAATAAAACTTTTTCCTGAATATAGTGCTATTTTTATATAGCTCTTGTGACTTTGCACCAGTTATTTTTGACTGTTAGGTTAAGACTGTGTCTTCTCAGTTGGTATCATGAATTGGTTAAGTTTGTATCCACTCAATTCGCATAAGTAATTCATGACTGTTAGGTTAATTTAGTATCTTCTCAATTCACGCCAGTTTTTCATGACTGATTAGATTAATTTTAAGTGCTCTAAATTCACGTCAGACTATTTGTATTTCGCATCAGTTATTCACGACTGATAAATAAATTTTCTCTTAGTGCGCGTGATCAAATTTTTGGTGGGACTTAACCCTAAATATCTATAAAAGTGTAATAAAAGGTTTTAAGTATTCATCAAGCCAAGTGGTAAGCAATGTGACAGGAAAAAAAAAATACAGTAAGCAAAGCTTGACACTGGAAAACTTATACCCAACTCCAGATTTTTGGTTTAGTGTTTGTTTTTAAAATGTGCAGTTTTTTTAAAAAAAAAAATTTTTTAATTTTTTTTTCATTTAGTTATCAAAATTAAACGTCCCAATATCAGGAAGGTCATATTTTTTCTGAAAATTTGCTCAAAATTTATAATGATCTACACATTTATTTATTTATTTATTTTAATTCGTATTTATTTAAGTATTTATTTATTTATTTTTGTTAAAGCAAGTGAATTATGAAGTTCACTTGCATGAAACGCAGTTGCATGAAATTTTATTTAATATTATATGAATTGGATTCTATTTTCTGGTTTACTTACTCTTCCAGTAAAAATATATTCTGAAAAATATTGCGGCAGAAGATGAAAAAACAGAATCGAATATCATGAATTTCTAATTTTCAGCAAGTGCTTAAATAGTACTAAAAAAAAAAAAAAAAAAAAAAAAAAAAAAAAAAAAAAAAAAAAAAACACGGTTTTAAAATTTTTAAGGATTTTATTTTATTTAGTTTTTTTCTTTCTTTTTAGATTTTAGATTTTTCCCATTCTTCAGTAATATTTTAATGTCATTTGTCATTTTAAGAGCATTTTGCTTGCAAATTTATTTTTATTTTTATAAATTACTGCAAATTTTGCATTGAATTTTCTTATTTTAAAGTTCTGATGTTGAACGAAGTTTTTCAAAGTACAAGAATTTGTTTTTAGGCAATGATCAATCTTTCAATCTTAAAAATATTAAAAACATTTGATAGTACTCAGTTGTTCTTAAAGATTGCGACTAAAACTTACTAAAGTATTGTTTTTCTTTATCAGGCATTAGTTTACATTTTATTTTTTATAAGTTAGTAATTAATTTCAATTATTATTTTTTATTAAATTTATAAATACAAGTAATTATTTATTATTATTTTTTTAAAGCTAATATAAAATATGCTCTCAGAAATTTAAATGGCTTTATTTTTCATTTTATGGTCACTTTTGACCAATTTTAAAGGATTTAAAAATATTAAAGACATTTTTGTAGAATTTTTAGGTTCTCAATATCTTATAGTCCATATATATATAAATATAAATAATAAATAACCGTCGTTGGACAGCAGACCCAATTTTTTGTGTTTACGACTACTAATATTCAATTCCGTCGCCTTGTAATTTTGAACCCAATCCAGAAGACAAGAGAACTCTTGGATCAAGTATTGGGAAAATATTTGACTTCGTGGAGGACTTTTTGATACAACTAACCTGCATTTGCGTTACATAGAGATGAACACCACGAATACCTCTTACGATTAGCTAGACGGCAAGGGGACTCTAACCCACGATCCGTCAATCGCTGAGGATATTTCATGTCAGCACTCTGCTCGGTGCAAGCCGGATGCGGAATTCGCATCAACCAGCCATTGCTGGGATTCGAACGCGGCTCACTTCATTGGAAGGCTCTATCACCTGAGTCACATATTTACCCATTAAATATTTTCAAAATTGTTTGTATTTTTTTTATCTCCTGAGCCACCACAGAAATATATTGTTGTTGTTATGGTCGTAACCATTTATAAGGGTTGCTCTCTATAGGCCATTAAAGGAGAGGTTGACTGTAGTGGCCTGCTCTGGCGCCTAGGATCTCCTGAAGTGACTGAAATATATTATGTTATTTAAATAATCAAACCTTATGAAAAATTAAAGAAAAAGAAAGTTGTAAAATGTGTTTGTATATAACATTTTAATACAGTTTCCTTTTGCTGATAGAAAACATAATCCCAACATTTGTTTAATGGCTTATTTTTAATGATTCAATAAAATTAATAACTTCCATTTTGATTATTTATAATAACCCTTTTCCTTAGATTTTCGGAAGAAAAGTGCGCAGTTTGTGTCACCCAAACAAATTCAATGCATGGAAGCGAGATGGTCGCATCTGAAATTAATGTTTAACAAACACTCAGTTGGAAAATTAGATTAAGTCACTTTTTGTCCAGTTTTATAGTTCCTTATTTGTGGGAAGGGATTCCGTTTGAAAATAAATAATTACGTTTTATTAAATTGAGCTACTCTGAAAGAATTAAAAGAAAATTATACCTGAATAATGCAAAACTGGTTTTAGAACCCAGATGTCATACAATTTATCAAGAGCAATTTACTACAAAAGAATTTAATATATATATATATAGAGGCAGATAGATAGAGAGAGGCAGATAGTGAAATAATAGTTGGAAAGTATTAAAAATTTTTTTACGTAGTTATTAAAAAGTTATTATACTATAGTTATTATATATTACACACGCGCAAAAGCTGCCGACATAAATTACAGCTGATGTATGTATAAAAAGATATAATTAACAAAAATTGAACAAAATTTAATCAGCAAAATATGATCAAAATTTATATCATTTTATTTATCTAAATTGTTTAAATCTTGTTAAAAAGTTCAACTTGAAAGAAAATACAGCTGGTCTGTTAAGAATGTTTGAAGTCATCGTTAGTATCGTTTTTTATGAACCATCTAGCTTTTGTTATTCTTTTTAGAACTTTAATTTAAAAAAAAATATTTTCTGAAATATATATATAGTAAAAAAAGTTCTTAAAAAGTTCAACTAAAAAATTCAAAAGTTCTAAGAAAGTTAAGATTAAAATAAAATGATAATAGAAGACATACAAAATGTAATATATATTCTCTAAGATATCTAGAGATAAAAATAAAATAGTAATGAAACAAGATTCAAATATATATTTCGATAAGTTGAGTTCTAGTTTATGTTAAGATAAAAATTAAAATTAAATTCAAAATGTAAAACAGTTTCTAAATTACAATTATATGAATTGTAGTTTGTGTTAAAATAAGAGCAAGATTTATTCAGCAAGGAAAGATTTAAAAAAAAAAAAAAAAAAAAAAAGTTAAATAAAAAAATTTAAAAAATTGAAATCTTCGAATGCATCGATCTTTTTATCGGCTACGAATGACATTATTTACTTTAAAAGCAAATTAAATTTAAAAAATTATTCTTTCTAACTCATTAATATTAAATCCCCTATTAGGTTAATTACAAAATATTTATTTAATTATTCTCTAGAGTACTCAAAATATTCCATTTCGAAAACGATTCTCGGGCTTTTCTAATGTGGAAAAGACGGGAACGGCTGTAAGTTCGAAATTCTTTCCCCTAATTGAATTTCCGATGATAATAGAGGTCACTAATTTCCGACACCTCAAAATTCTCTGCTGGGGGCTAATTACTTTAATGAGAGTTCCCCCCATCTTACTCTGTAACAGATCTCCCCTCCTCCTCTAAACAGATTTCTGCCATCAACTCTTCTTTACTAATGCAAAAATGGAAACACCCTCTACATCGCTATTACAGGAAATTCTACCAACCAAATCACCCCATCCCTCGACGTCATCCTAAAATGTATCTCCTGATTGGCTCTCGGGGACCACAGAGAAGGGGGTGGGCAAATCAGAGTGATGACTGTATATATTTTAGTCTTGAAGTCTGTTATTGTTTTGTATCGGGTGAAAACATAGTCTCTTCCTGCAAAGATTTAAAGAAAGTTGACACAGCAGACAAGAGTAGCGATTTAGTTTTTGATACCGACCCGTCATGCATGCATTGATGCAGATGAGGTATCCGATCCAAAACTTGGAAGTATCCATTTCTCCTTCCGGGACACCAAGTCCACCAACTTTCACATTCGTGAACCGTTATTACGATTCACACAGATTGCAAAATAATAATAAGGCGCCCTTCCACTCACACAAAAACAGTCCGAGTATGACGGGAGCCAGGGCGGCGCCAAAGATATCATCGAGGAAGCTAGATTTCAGTATCGAATCCATCCTGGGGCTGGATAAGTCCGATAAGTTCAGCCCCGCCGTCAGCCGCATCTGTGAAGGAGATTGCCGGGAAGCGAGATTACTGACGCCGAAAACCTCTTACTCGGTGGCTACGGTTTATCCGGATGCTCTTGAAATCGGTAAGTTCACTCTTTTCAATAAATTTTATTTTATTTTATGACCGTCGTAGAACAGCCGACTCAATTTTCGGGTTTATGAATACTAATGTTCGTAGCCTTGTCATTTTGAACTCAATCCAGAAGACAAGGGAACTCCTGGATCAAGTATTGGTAGAAAATTGCCTTCGTAGAGGATTTTTTGATAGAGCTAACATGCATTTGCGTTACAGAGAAAGGAAAACCACGAAAACGTTCCGCGGTTAGCCTGACGGCAATGGGACTTTAACCCTTGATCCGTCTACCACTGAGGATATTTTACGTCAGCACTGTGGTCGGTGCAAGCCATGTGCGGAATTCGTATCGACCAGCTATCGTGAGGATTCGAACCCGGTTCACCTCATTGCAAAGTGAACGCTCTATCCCCTGAGTTCCATAAACTGAAAAGAAAAAAAAGATTCTAAATCTTTTTTTTAACGGTTAAGGTTATGATTTTTCAAAGAACAAGAAAATATATACGTTACCGCTAAAGCTCGAAAGCCGTTAATATTCTACAGGTTTACGATAGTCGTTCGGTAAAGTGCAGAATCACAATTTATAAAGATAAAGTGCGATTTCCGCATCGTATTCAAAATTTTGTTTCTCTCATTTTATCAATTTGTTGATTGTATTTATTGACTTGATTCTTCAGATATTGAAAAATAAATAAATGACATTATGTGAATTTTCTTGATTATATTCTAAACCGTTTTATTCTGCGCACTATTCTTTTTAAAATGATTGATGGTGGTTTTGATAAATTAATGTGTTAGTTGTGTTTCCTTGTAGTAACTTGATTTCTTAGACACCAAAAAGTAAATAAATAACATTTCCTTGATCATCATAATATTTTAAACCCATTGATTACTTGTATTATTTTTTCTAAAGTGATTTAAGATTGATTCTATCAACTATTGTATTAATTGCAGTAATTAAAATATAGTAAAATTGGTTTTACATAATACATAGGGGTTACTTATTACTCTTAAATTAACATGTGTAGTTAGTGTACTGTTTATTTATTTTTCGTTCTCTAAAATATCAAGTGACTACAATCAAATCATCAACATATTAGTTGCTATTAATCACTTTAAAAACTACAGCACAAAGAATCTAAAGGTTTAAAATATCATGATGATCAACGAAATTTTCCTAAGTTAGTTTTCGATGTCTAAAAAATAGAGTTACTAGAATCAAGCAATCAACACATTAGTTGATAGAATTCATCATTATTCACTTAAAAAATATACCGAGAATCAAAGGACTTAAAGTATTGTTAGAATCAAGGAAATTAACATAATGCCATTTATTTATTTTTCAATATCAGTCAATGAATATAATAAAACACATTGACACATGAATTAATAGAATGAAACAGAGTGAATCAGCAGATTTGGTGGGTTCGGTGCATATTAACGGCTTTCAAGCTCTAGCGTTAAAAACCTATTTAAGTTTGCATGAATTAAAACGTGATATTTTAAAAAGTAAATAAAAAATTTATTTATTTTTTATGTTTAAATAGGTCGTGTTAAATTTCGACGTCTGGTTCTTATCCGCAAAATTTCAAAATAAGCTTCTTTTTTTTTTTTTTTTTTTTTTTTTCTATAAAAGGATCCAGTACACAAAAATCCTAAAGATGTAAGGAATTGTTTTGTGATTTAAAAATTTAATGCTATTAGTTCTCGTTAAAACGATTGAAGAATTAAGTTTGCATTAAAATTAGAAACGCGCGATAAGATTTCATTTTGTTTTTTTACTCTCACTGAAAAATCAAATAATGTTTCAAACTTTGGATGTCTTTTTTTCCTTCTTTCTTTCTTTTTCTTTTTTTTTTTTCTTTCCTCATATCAATTTTTTGCAAATTTTCAGTTTTAAAACTCAAAAGCAGAAATGTGGACAGACATGAAATAAAGACATGAAATGAAAAAAAGAAATGAAATGTGGAATCTGTATTGAGATATTTTAATTAAGTTTGTCTTCAGCAAGATAATTTTGCTTTCAATTCGGAACGCAAGTGCAAATATAGATAAATATATTTAATCAAAAATTTTTAAAATTAAAGCTTCAACTTAAACTTTTTGAAGCTAATTTGTGTACAAATTTTATATAAAACATGAATGAAGGAGAAATGAAAGTTTTGGGTGTTAAGACACAAAACGAGGTTCTCGTTTAATAGTAAAATTATTATCTCAGATTTAAAAAGAAATAAAGAAGAAAACAAAACATAGCTGAAAAGTTAATGAAAAGAGAAATAGAAAAATAATCTTTAGTTCCTGAACTTACTCAATTACTATTTGTTCTGGTTCTGTTCAAAACTGTGTGTAAATATTTGGCAGATATATAAGCTAAAGAAAAATAAGTAATTAAAAAAAATTCCAAATAATGCACTTTAATTAATTGGAATTTTTTAAATTAAAGAATTTAAGAGACAAGTAAAATTAAAATTTATAAAAAAAAAAAAAAAAATAAAAAAAAAAGATTTTTGATTTAGAAAAATTCTAGTTGCTTGTTTATAGACTGTAGCATACTGTAGTATAAATGTAACTGACAAATAACTTAAATATTTTAAAAGTTATTAAACATTTTTTATAAATCACTAATTTGGCGACATTTTACCATCTAGAACTAGATGATGATCAAAATCACTGCCTTATTCTCAGTTTTTGCAAAGTTTTATGGGCCCAAGTAATGCAAATAAGTTTTTAAATATTAAAAAATTAGACCACAAACGCTTTTCATTTTGCTCAAAACTGTGGTTTTTCTCCATATTGACGTTTTGCGCCATATTCAAAAGAAGCACAGTCAACGCTGTCTTTAGATCGGTTAAACTTGATCTAACAGTCATATATAGGGGAGAGTGGGGTCAATTGTAACAGGGTACGATTGTAACAGAGCAAAAATTTCGAGTGTCGGGTTCTAGATTTAGTACCTAGGTGGCGCACGAGGTGTATTTAATAAATCTACATGTATACCCCTGCTGGCAGCCATTTTGATGTACTTTTGAAAGAGTTACATCACAAAAGATATTTTCACGCTACGTAAGTACTTTTTTTTTGGTATTAGAATATTATATTGTAACAAAGTAATTTTGTTTAAACAAATAAAAATTATTAACCGAATATGTAAGTGGACACCTTAATTAACATTTCAAAAAGAAAAAAGATTAGTTTTGTTAATTAACTAGCATTGTTTTTAGCAAATGAAGCTGAAATGGCGTCTTGGGAACAATTGTAACAATAAGTAACTGGAGGAATGTAACAGCTGAAAATTTATAATCTTATGTTTACAAACCATTACTTACTAGAAGTACTTTTTAGTACTTCTTTAAGAACCACCAATAGTTCCCTATATCATTTATATTATGTTGCATGTGCATTATTTTATTTGTCACCTTTCACAGCATAAATTAAAATTTTTAACCCTTAAAGTTAAAAGTTTAACCCTTTAGGTCTCTGCTCATTATTATTTTTACTCCTAAAATATCACTACTATTTTGATCAATAAAAAAATATATCATAACTATGATAATATGTATAATTAACTATGTTTTCGTTGAATTTATGAACTGTTTTAATTGACCCCGTAAGTGGGGACAATTGTAACAAGTGCACGACTGTCAAAAATTGTTAATCATTAATATAATAAAATTTAAAATAAGGCATTTATTATTTTTTTCTAGTAGAGGATAGTCTACTTTACTCGTCTGTCAATTAATACTAATGATATATTGGATTTTTTGTTAGTTAAAAATAGTTAAGTAAAAAATGTTACAATTGACCCCACTCTCCCCTATATATATGCTACTACTAGATTACTAGATTAAGCCTAACTTTTTTTAATGATTTTGTCTGTCAGACTTTGCAGAATTTATGACGGTTTTACTGCTGATTGTGTTTGCAAATTCTACTTCCAAGCAAGTATTATGTAAGACCTCTGGATTATGAGAGGGTGTTCACATTCTGGGAAAATTTAAAAAGTAGTGACAAATATTTTATGGGGATGTCGTAAATGTTATAGGCTTGAATTTCCTATCAGTTTTTAGGAATTCAGTCGGTCTTCTGTAACGCAGATGCTTAATTCACGACTAGTGATCACGATAGTTTACTAAATATTTTAAATGTGTCAAACCATACTAAATTAAGTACAACTTCTTTACAAGGAATCGTTCTAATTATTACTTTTTCCAATCGCAGTTATTTACATAATTACCAAAAAACTTGTACTCTTATATTATTGTACGGTCATAATTTAAAGCAAACAGTCAGATATGAATTATTTCATTCCGTGATAATTAAGTAATATTTTTGCAAGGCAAAAAAGCTGACCTTTTCTGAAAAAGGCCAGACAGAATAATTATTATTGAAAAAAATCGACTTTCGCTTAAAAAAGCCGGTATATCTTGACTATTTAATATTTTATATTGCATTATTCAAAAGTAACATACTAGTAAATAATTTAATTTAATGAATGACTATTCAGCAAAATGAGTAAAATATGTTATAGTAATTTTGCTTTCTCTTAAAAGCATTTAGCCCATACATAGATAAATAATGAAATTGTAGCTCCATATTTGATTCAAAACCAGACAATTTTGTCTGAAATTTTTCTAAACCTATTTTAATCATTTTCTAATTCTTTCTAACTGTGCTTTAAATTGATTCAGAATAGTTATTTTTTAAAATTGTGCTAAATCGATACATTAGGAAATTTCCATAAAAGTATACTCGATTTGTTCAAAATAATTATTATATTTTGTTAAAAAAGTTGGACAATAGTTAATTTGTATTATACATCTACTTATGCTACTTTGAATAAGTTGATTTCTAATTCAAGTTCTGAATAATTTAAAATTATTGAAAAAATAATTAAAATTATTAATGAACGCTTCCAAGACAAACTGTTTCGAAGTTGTTGCTCCAAATTTGTTCCTAGCGAATAATCACGTTAATATAATAATTAATTGACAATTTTATATACCTTTTATATTATTTCAGTTTTTGAAAGTTATTAGTTCTAACAGAAGAAGGCTTTATTAATTTTAGCCGGAATTTTTTATGTGGCTTAAACCAAAATAAATTGACCGGCTTTTTTTCTTTCTTTTTTTTTTTTTTTTTGACCTGACTAAACCTCGATTTCTCGTTCTTCAACTTTTTTTCAAAGCAAAATTCAATACCCGACAAAAGTAGTCAATTTATATAGATATTACAGATGTAATCTTTTTTTTCAAAATCAATATCTTAGGTGAGAAGTATAGCGAAGTTTAGAGTAAAAACTTCAAAATTGAGGCTAATTTTAGTTACATTCAAACGATCATAGTTTTGGGTTAGGAAAGGCTATTTGTGTTAAAAACTAATATTTAATTTTAAAAAATACATGCGGAATACCCTAAAAAAACACAGGGATGCTTCTCCAGGAAGTTAAAATTGAATACAAATTCGGTGCAACTGCAAGTCTTTAATCATTTGGCCAGCGATACTGACCAAGTGATTCAAAACTCACCTCGTACGAATAGGAATCCTGAATTATCTCTAAAGAACCTACCAACTACATGTAGGTTCGGCTAAACGGCTAAACTAATATAAATAGCAGTACTCGGACAAATTTGTCGCAAATTGGAATTCTTTAAAATTATATAATTTGATAGAGCTTGCCGAGAAAATGAAGTCAATGTCATGATGCTGCATATACATACTGAAATGTTGCTTTTAGAAGTAAATTCCCTAACACGTAACTTAATGAAACATATTCATTTTAAAAATTTTCGCACAGATTAGAACAAAAAAGTTGCTTTTTTTAGCTTTTTTGAAAAGTAGTAAACAATTCCTAAATACAGCGATTCAATTCTGGTTCTTGTACTACTCTATGTAATTTAAATTTTGTCTGCGGACATTTCGTTTAACTTATTCTTTAATTTGATCCTTAGAATGGTTGGTACAGTAATGAATGCTTTCCAATAGTGCTTCAATATATATATGTATATTCTAAACGTTTAAATTATAGAAAAAAGGATGAAAACTTTTTTATATCTACTCTACATCCTATTTACTGTGCATCCCTACTTACGGTTCATTAATCAAGTAATGTTTCATTTCGGAGGGGATTTTGTCCCCCCAATTCTTCTCAAAACTACGCCACTGGCGATGGACTATTGCGCAATATTTATTTCCTTTTTAAATATTTAGACGTGAGGAGAATATCACTATAGGTCTTCAAGCATGTTAAAAGAAAAAGCCCCCATTCTAATAGTCTGGTATATTAAAACTATCTGCCTTTGATGAGCTTCCGGGAAATGTCATTTAAACCAATTAAATATGACTTACTTTAGAGGTGATGATTTTACCATGACAACCAGAGGATTTAGACGTATTGACCACTGAAAAAGAAAAAAGCTTTTGATCCCATAAAACCTGGAAGAGTAAACAAAACTCGCTGGCTAAGCAGTGCATTTCAAGATAGCACGCAAAAACTAAGAATGCAGTAAAAATATTCTTACATATACAGCGACATTCATCATCCTACCAGACAGCCCAATGTGGGCCAGTGCCTTCCTCCGAAGATTTCTTCAAAACGACTTTCGATTTATATTTGATCTCCAATTTTTTTTTTTCTCAAATTATTTTCTCAAATTTTTTTCAAGAAAATCTGACTCCACCGAATTAGACCCTATCAACCACGGCTTTCCCCACTTTCTTGTTCCAGTCGGTTTAAAAAGCATAATCTTTTTCATTGCATTGTCATCACTCATTCTAATCACTTGGGCCATCCAATTCATTCCATATATTTTTATGTATTTAATAATATCGGGTTGTTTATAAATACTGTAAAGTTCAAAGATAAATATCCTTCTCCAGTAATTGTTTTCATTTACACCACCAAGTATACTCCGCATAATCTCTTTCACAAATATTGCGATTCAATTTCTCTTTAGTTTTGTCATTGTCCAAGCTTCAAAAGCATATGTCAAGACCGGCCTGAGAAGAGTTTTATAAATTAAAAACTTCGTTTTTTTTTTTTTTTTTTTTTTTTTTGTTGAAAGAAACCTAGATTTAATAAATCTTCTCAGTCCATAGACATCCCTATTAGCCAGATAGAGTCGGTCTTTTTTATTTCAGGAGACATTCTGTTATCAACAGCGACATGCATTACACTTCATAAAATGATGTAAGACAAGATCAGAGAGGCGTCCACGGGAGCTATTGGTTCTGTAACAGGTTTGAGATCATTTATAGGTCTAAATATTTATTAAGGGTTTGTCAGGTCTAGTCCATTCTTATGATCAGGGAAATATGTATTTTTCACTCTCGCAATATGTTCTTGTCAGGATGGATGATTTCCAACATGCTGGTTGAGAGTTGAGTCATTCCACAGCTGAAAGGATTCCATAGAAATCATTCTATTGGAAAGTGTTTATTAGTGTACTGAAATTTCTAAGGACCAAATGGAACGAAGAGCACATAGATAAACTTAAATTTACCGCGAGTGTTGTGAGAACCATAATTGAATCTCTGTAAGTAGGAAAATTTAAGTCCTGTTTACAAATTTTTAAAAAAACTAAAAACTAATTTTCTGCTCTTTCTTCATCAGCGCGAAAGCTTTTAAAAATAATTATGTTTAATTTGATACATTTTATATTTTATAACCGTCGTTGAACAGCCGACCCAATCTTTTGGGCTTACGAATTCTAATGTTCAACTCTGTAGTCTTGTAATTTTGAACCCAAGAACACAAGGGAACTTCTAGATCAAGTATTGGAAGAAATTTGCCTTCGCGGAGGACTTTTTGAGGGAACTAACCCGCATTTGCGTTACATGGAGAGGAAGACCACGAGAACCTCCCAAGATTAGCCTGACCACAAGAGGACTCTAACCCATTATCCGTCTATCACTGAGGATATTTTGTGTCAGTAATGTGGTATGTGCAAGTCAGAAGCGGATTTGTATCGATCAGTCATCGTCGGGATTCAAATCCGGTTCACCTCATTGGAAAGCGAAAGCACTATCCCCTGAGTTACTGCGGCTCATTATGTTTAATTATGTTAAGTGAAGTTGGTGTAGTTGAAGCAGCTTTTAAGTATGCAGTTGAGTTTATATGTGCAGTCTGAGACCAATTATCTCGGCACGTAAACTTACAATCAAAATTCCAATTAGTGAAAAGAAAAATTCGCCAGAAGAGTGCTATTTTTATTAGTTAAGCTACATCCAATTGGTTTGTTCGGTAGGGATAGTAAAGGATTTTTATGCGTGAGTTTTGAATCACTTGGTTATCATATCGCTGTAAAAATGGGTAAAGACTTGCACCAAATTTGCATCCCATTTTAACTTCCTGGGACGCCATCGCTATTTCTTTGAAGCAATTTTTGTGATATTTTGAAGATTAAAAGTTTTTTTTTAAAGTCACAAGGAAAAAAAAAACCGTTTTAACCCAGCTAAAATTAGCAGCAACTTTTATATTTTTGCTAGAAAATTCGAAATTTTGAAGCAATCCCCCTCTCAGAAGATATCGTTTGATTTAGATGATCGTTTGATTCTATCGTTGAAAAGAAAATATCCATGTAGATTACCTTTTTGGAAAGTGTTAAGTTGAAAAAGGCACTCTATTGTTCAATGCTCAAAATAATAAAAATATCAGCAAATAACTATTGTTCTAGAGTTTGGATTTGAACGAACTAAGTGCCAATCTTAATGGTTTAAAGTTATGACCTCAAATGTACTAATTATTCAGTGCTAACAATTTATTAAGTTACGGAATCAGACACAAAAACGTAATTTCTCTCAATAAACTTCCTTTTTTTATTATTTCTGACTATCAAAATTAGGTGGAGAGGGTAGCTTCGATCCAGAATATATCGGATTTTAAATGACGGAATAAAAAATATAATTAAAACGTCTTCGGTTTTCGAGTTGCAATATTTCAAAACCACTGTATTTTTAAATCTTTATTACTTAAGAACTATTCAATCAATATCTTTCAAATGTTATACTTTGTCATTTAAAGTTAATTAAGAGGAAGTAAAAATTTGCATATCTTACAGTTCAAAACTTTGTGGACTCTTATTAAATGAAAAATGTGATAAAATAAATATTAAAATTTATATTTTACATGAGATTATATGCGGATAAATTAATTTTACAATTGCGAGCAAAAATCTTTGGATTAATTTAAAAATTAACGAATTATGGCGAAATTCTCAAAAAGTAAAATTAACTTGAATGGCTCACACTTTCGACCACCCTCCTGACGAAAGTATTGGGACCATATATTCGAGAGCGTGGTTACCACCCATGTTTTGATAATCAAAAATCTAAATACATCGTTAAAAATGTAAATTTATTCTGAGAAAATGCGTTTTTGTATCGTATTCCATAATTAATAACCATATTTGAAGTCACCACCTTTCTTAAAAATCCGAACACTAGATCAAAACTTATTTAGAGTGATATCTTATTTATTTTGCGCACTCTATACAATTGAAAAACATACCAGAGAATGAAATTTTTACCCCCCCCCTCCTTACTATTATTTGAATTTTGCTAAAATTATTCAGTGCATTTTGAAAAGTGCATTTTTGTATATATATATATACTTATTGTTATTATTATTATTATTATTAATTTTTTTGTTGCGAAAAATATACATTCATTCTTTCCAAACAGTAGTTTTATATGCAAAAGATAACTTTTGAGTTTTGAATTTTTTCCCCTGCACTTTGTACGAATTTGTATTACTAAAAAAAAGATAAACGATTAGTTGTAAGTGAATAATACATTCGAGAAAACAACAGCTTTTTCTAAGATTTGCTTCTTTTTTTTTAGTATGCAGGGTGTTCCTTTAAGACTGCCGCTAATATACAATTTTAAAATCACATTAGAGGTCAGAAATAAATAGATGCCAAGAGGAAACGCCTTAAAGAATCAGGAGACAAATAACATCAAAACCTGTTGGATTGTCGGAGGAAACAAAGAATAAAAATGCCTGCACTTGAAACGACGGTTAGAATTATGCAGTACTAAAATAACGAGCTTTCATTTAGTCATTTCCGAACTAAACGTAGTAGCTACGTAAATTGTTTTTGGGAACTAGATATTTAAAATCTGGTTTCGATAAACAAACTAAATCTAACTTTTTTACGCGAGAAAACTGATTTCTTAAAGTTATTTTTTTTCGCCAACGACAATTTCCAATAGCAAAAATTTTAATAATAAACCGCAGAAGTTTTCTCGGGCATTCAAACTGTTTAGATGTTTTTTATTCCATCTACCTCAACTGCTATTAGTAAAATTTCGAAATCATTTTTTTTTTTCTTTATTTTTCATATCGTATTTGCTTCTCCGTAATTTATTTGTAAATAATTTTATTTGCGTTTCAAAAATTATTGAGGGTTAAACGAAATAAATTAGACCTTGAAATTCGTAACCCATTACAGACTGAATTTTTTTATATGCCGTGACGCAAAAAAAAAAGCTCCTATTGATAAAGACATAATTTTTTTTTTTAAACTATATGAATATTTTCTTCTGTTGCTTGATTTTTGAAAAGAATAAAAAACATTTACTCGACGTGAAAACAGTTCTATAAAGTTATAATGGAAAAAAGTGAGACCAAAAGAATTTATTTCTTATAGAAGTGTCCATATCTCCATAAATATTTACTCCAGATTTACGAAACTTTATGTAGTTATTAAAAATAACAACTAAAGTAATCGATACAAGTTACAAGCTCCATTTTCCGGCTTAGGGTGTTCAAAAATAGTTGTTTTCTTCCGTAATTAATTGTAGGCCTTCCAAACCTCTGAAAATTTTAAATTTTATTGCTAAGTATGAAAAATCGCATGAATTAAACGCCTATAAAGTTGCAAAATATTCCTTTAAGTATTTCTTGAGAAATTTTTTAAAAAAAAATTTTGAAAACTTAAATTATCTCTTCTATTATTGCAGGGTAGTGTATGTCACTCTAGGTCAAAATGGGCTTAAATCCATCCTTAAAAAGCGCTAATCTCCTCCAACGTAATTATTCTACATAAGAGAAATTAAGGCTTTTGAATTCTTCCAATGAAATAATAAAGTGCATTCATATGGGCGAATCTCAGGAATCATTAATCGAATTCGATCCATTCTCTAGGTTGTTCAGACCGTAACCCTGTCAAACCGTAACCTCAGGATTAATTAATTGAATTTAACATAATAAGGGCATCAAAATTTTCGATGTTCACGATTATTTTCTGATATTTTATACATTTTCAAACAATTCTGGAGGTGTAAAAATAGTGTGCCTATTATTTTTTTTTATTATTATCAAAAGTTAGTAACCTCAGGATTAATTAATTGAATTTAACATAATAAGGGCATCAAAATTTTCGATGTTTACGATTATTTTCTGATATTTTATAAATTTTCAAATTCTTGAGGTGTAAAAATAGTGTGCCTATTATTTTTTTTATTATTATCAAAAGTTAGTAACTTCAGGATTAATTAATTGAATTTAACATAATAAGGGCATCAAAATTTTCGATGTTTACGATTATTTTCTGATATTTTATACATTTTCAAACAATTCTGGAGGTGTAAAAATAGTGTGCCTATTATTTTTTTTTATTATTATCAAAAGTTAGTAACCTCAGGATTAATTAATTGAATTTAACATAATAAGGGCATCAAAATTTTCGATGTTTACGATTATTTTCTGATATTTTATACATTTTCAAACAATTCTGGAGGTGTAAAAATAGTGTGCCTATTATTTTTTTTTATTATTATCAAAAGTTAGTAACCTCAGGATTAATTAATTGAATTTAACATAATAAGGGCATCAAAATTTTCGATGTTCACGATTATTTTCTGATATTTTATGCATTTTCAAACAATTCTGGAGGTGTAAAAATAGTGTGCCTATTATTTTTTATTATTTTTCTTTACTATCAAAAGTTAAAGGTTTTAGAGATCTGCACATATCTTTCATATCTTCAATAAAGTGCATTCGATTTTAATTATTTTTTTGCTCTAAACATATATTTCAGGAAAGTTTGCTGCCTAGAATTTTAGGTCTAATAATTTTCTCGATTTTTGTGTATTTATTTGCTTATAAAATTTTTGTTCTAAACGCATTTTTGATGATAGATAATCAGACCTTTAAATGAATGCTACGTTTTATCAGATAAGTAGAAATAGCAATTGATAATTTTTAGAACTTCAATGGAGTCTTTTTTATAAAAATACAAAATAATTACGTCATGACGTGAGTCGTTTTGGATTGGTAGTTTAATATTGTAAGTTTACCCCTTTTTCGATTTTTTTTAAAGATACTTTTATTATCATTAAAAACAGCGAAAACTAATTTGGATAATGTTACAAAATACTTTTAAAATGTAAATTACACAGAAATAAGAAAATTATAAAACGGAGAAGAAGTGTAATACTAAACTACCTTGCAAACAATGCACAATTGTATTTTTTGATTTTGTCAGAAGAAAAACAATATAGAATCTAAAATAACACACACTATATTTTTCACATTCTGATTGGGTGACTTTATTTGTATTTTATATTTTTCGACATTGTCAAATAGACTAATTATCCTCCATCAGTTTATTTGTAAAATTTAAATAAAAATGACTAAAAGAATATTTAAAATTAGAGGAAGAACGCGGTAGAAATTCTCTTTCACTTCCATTCGTTATTCAAAGTTTAGGGAAAAGAGCGTTCGATTGAACCTAGAGTGAATTATGAAGTTCTAAATGCCGAAAAAAAGATATTTTTTAAGCATCAAAACGCAAACAATTTATGACAGCTTTACTCAGGATTACGCAATAGGGAAGTTCTCTTCCAATAATTCGTTTGCACTTTGATATTTTGAAAGTATTCTTTTCGGGATTTGGAACTTCATGATTTACTTTTAATTCAATTTTCTCTAAACTTTACAGATTTTGAAAAACGAATGAAGACGAAATAAAATTCCTTTTACGCTATGAAAATAGGTCAAACAATTTTCTCTGAAATGACGAATGAAGCTCAGGATTTCCAGTTGTTCATAAATATATTGCCTAATATAAAAAGGATATTAATTGCTAATAAAATAATGACAATAGGCTGATTTTTCCAACCTGTCTCTCTCTCTCCCTCTCCTATTGACATCTTTAATATCTGATAGCTTAGATAGGTAGTTCATCTCAGACCGCAATAAAATCAGCCCGGGAATATAAATCCACGGAAACAAATCCTATCAGCGCATCCCCCTCCCACCCCTGCTGGTGAAAAGAAAGAATGCTTATAACTTGTCAAAACACTTGACTCCAATATCAGAGTTTTGACAAATTGCCCGTCTCTAAAGCTAAACGGACGTCAATAAGAAGGGGGTTCGTGTCATCCCGCCAAGGGTTACCGTAACAAATGAGACCCTCAAATCCGATTTTCATCGCCAAGCTAGAGATGCGAAAAGCATCGGCGAATTTTTTTATTTTTGACGTAGCTCGAAATGTGTGTTTACGAAAATGTACATAACTGCACGTTTAAAAAATACACTTTGTTCAAATTACGTAGTTAAGAACAGTGGTTGGAAAAACTACATTATTTTTGTAGTTTACTACAACTACTTTGTTACAAATGTTATTTACAATTACTTTTTTTTTTTAAAAAAAATATAGTATTTACACACTACTTTCGAAATGTAGTCACTACTTTCCTATTTTAAGGAACCGATCTTTGCTCGAGAAATTAATTTACACCCATACTCAAAATGTTTTTGAAAAAAAAATTGGCTTATATTAAACATGAAGAATAATTTAGAAATATTTAATCATGTTTGCATGAGCCAGTTTGTTATTCTAAATTCGAATTTGTTCATTTAGTTCAACTTTTTATGCCCTTCTCGACAGCGAAAATTTAATTTGAAAAATGCTAGGAAATTGTCAAATACTTGCAATTTGGTGAAGTGTTTAAAGCTCTTTTATTTTCTCTAAGAAATGAAGTACATCGAAAATATGTTCCCCTCCTTTGAAATGTTTCAAGAGTGTATACATTCACATGTGAAAGTGTTACCAAAGTGATAAATTATAATGGCTAACTCAAATATTAGTTATACGTGATTCTAAATACGCAATTCTTATTAACACAAAGTCATAGGGGTATTTTAAATTGCGTCCACTGACAGACTTGCGAAGATTTGTATACCCATCAAATTAGAAAAATTGGTTGTGTTAGAAACCAGTTTCTTAATTATGCTAAAGTAAAAGCTAAAGTAAAAAGAACCGCTACAAACTACTGTGTTTTTTGTATCGCCCTACTCACTACGCTACTTTTTTAAAATAAAGTAGCACACTACACTTCAAACTACAAAAGAAATCAGCGACAACAGTAGTTTCACTAATTGTAGTGCTCTTCTTCCGACCACTGGTTAAATATATGCGCATAGCTGAGAATGTTGCTTGTTTAAAGGAGTCGGTAGGGCATACATCAATAATGCTAAAATTGATCTTTTTCTGTGTACAATACCTAAGAAACTAACTTATGATATTGCTTTGAAATATTTTGGAAATATTTGAGAGTATATCAGTTGTGGGCTGTGATAATTTTTTAACGTAAACAATAATACTTTTCAAGTTCTGAAAGATTTTTGATTAAACTTTTTAAAAAACTGAAAGTTTTCCGTTCATAATTTTTTTTAAAAAAAATGCTGGCAAAGATACGTATTAACAGTTGCTGCTGAGAAAAGATACATCGAAAAAGGTCAGTTTTAGCATTATTGTTATATGCCCTACTAACAACCCTTAAGAAAATGAACACAGCACGAAATATACCTTTGCACCATTTAAAATTTGACAATCAAACTAAATTATATGTCAATTCTTTTTAGAGGGGGAAAAAAACGCAATAGTCATAACAGCAGTTTGTTCGACGGAGTCTAATGCTATGTCCATTTTCTCAAACAGTCATTCTGAGCTATGTCCTACATCATAAGTTCATCGACGAAATACTATTATGAAATTTTTTTATTATAAAAAAATGATAGTTCAACTAGTTTAAACGCAGCAAAAAATGAATTAAAAAATAGCCTGAAAATAAAAATTGAAGAATATTAAACTATTCTAGACAATAGTTTCATGGTTAAGATATATTTGCTGCGATATTAAAAAAAAAATTATTTTAATTTCTTTAAAAATAAGTTTTAGTTTTGTTTTTAGATGTACTCGCTTATTCCATGCTTCCATCTGAAATATTATGTGCAGAATATCAGATACGGGAATACAAAACTATCTCTAATTTGCATGGAGTTTCCTAAACCCCATTAATTTGTAACGCGAATTAAATATGTTTAGGCAATTTTGGTTAATAACCAAACTTTTTTGGATCACACATTGCTGGTAAAAAAAGTTTCAACCTTCCCTTGCAAAAATAACAAATAATGATTTATTTATTTTTTGCGCATTAAATTTTTTTAAATATTTTTTTTATGATACACTTCTATATCCATGACTTAAAGTTATTGAAAACATACCTAAGAACGAATGAAAACATTTTCAGCGTTCGCATAAAAATAAACTCGACATATCACGTTACAGTTTGAATGAAATTACTAAATATTATTTTTGATACATTATACGAAAATGTCAAATCAGAGATGTTGCTTATGAATACAATCAGGTCAACCTGCAGTTCATCGACGGTTTATTTAAAAAAAAAAAAAAAAAATTAAAACTGAGTTAAATAAAATTCAAAGGCGAATCATCGAGCTATATACATTATCGAAAATTCAAAGTGAATTTAATTTTAATAAAATTGCTTTGAATCGGTTGGGATAGACTGGTTAGCAAGGCTCTGATCTCACGTTTGTGAGAATGGGAGTTCGAATCCAGCAGGTCAAAGACTGGTGCACTTAAATTTCTCGGGTCACAAAATCCTCCATGTTTCCACAACAAATTAAACCTCTGGGGGTACTGAATTTGAGATAGATCGTTCAGGTCAAAATTACGATCGGTGGGTGAATGGATGGATGCGTGAGTGGGTCCGCCCTATAAAACGGATGTGAAGTATGGTGTGAAGTCGAATTTTCGACCATAGGTGGCGCCACTGGAAAACAAGAACAATCGCATCCCCTTTTCGCTAATGGCCGACGATAACAACAACATTGCTTTAAATTATTTAGCAAAAGGAGAAAACTACTTAAATAACATAATTCAACATTCTTTATCAAACGTGATGAAATGAGGGACAATTAAACAAAAATATAAATCATATTTCATTATTTTAGGGAGGGGTGAAATACTTTTTTACCATAGGCTGCTAAAAGATGCATGCTTAATAAAGTGTATTTTAGGGAAGCTTCAGGAGCCACGAAAATCATTAGAAGATCAGTGTTAAATTATAAAATGGGTTGTTGACATTATTAAAAATCTATTTTCATTTAAAAATAATATAGATGCCTGAATAAAAAAAGTACTGTGAGAAATATAAATGAATCTTCTATGCTAAACAATTTATGAATCTTCTAGAAATTCTCCTCAAATGTTTCCCTCCTAAAAGTTTTCATTGCCCACGTTAGGTGGATTGCCAATATGACATGTTGCTTTTTTAGTCGAAACGGTCTTTAAGCAGGAAAACCATTCTACAGGGATGAAACAAACGTCATTTTGTGGGAGTAAGTGAATAGGAGGTTCAACAATACCAAAGGTTTCAAAAAAATGTATTATTTTATTGCTATTCACCAAAACATAAAATATTCGAGAAGATCGGATTCTTTTTTCAACACTTAACACACACACACACACACACACACAAAAGGAACCTGTTTGACTTTAAAAGACAATGTGTTTTAAAATACACTTTAAGAAGGAAATATTATTATTCATTTTTTTACTTTTTTATATTTGGCCTGTTTTGCTACAAATCCAAATTCAAATTTTGTTAAACTTAATGTATTTGAAAGTTGCTTCATTTGTGAAATTTTTCACGCTTAAATTTTTTTTAGTCCCAAAACACTGACATTTTAAATGTTTTAATAAAAAAATGCAATTATTCAGTTATTAAAATTTTTTTGGTGTTAGTTAGCATTTGTGTAGTAAGTATTAAAAATTAAATATTTTCGCAAAGTCTACTAGTGGTATGATTTAGGAAACCGGTAGTGTAATTCATACCATCTGTTCCCTAAATCGTACCGTACCCATCTGAAAAAAATTGAGTATTTTTTGATAAAGCTACCATTAGTAACCCAAAGCAATTGTTTAATGGCATTATAAAAAAATGCGACATTAAATGTTTGAACTGTTACGAATATAGTAACAATATATAAAATTTTAACGGGACGTGAGGTTGCGTGCTACAAGCGTGATTTGCGTAAATGCTGCTAATTAAGATTGCATCTTTTTGGGATTAGAAATGGGGAAATTGGTTCGAATGGCCTTCAACGCAAGATACTGGGATAGATTGGTTATCATTAACAAATAATTACCAGATCATTACTTGTCTGACCGGAATGTTTGGTCGTTTGGGCTTTTCTCCGTCTTTCGGATAAATCTCATCACAAGGATATTAAATTTCATGCTTCTTTGCCATGTCACCTATCAAGCTTCACCTATCAAAAGGTAACATCAAATTAACATGTCTTAGTGAATTTTTATTTAATATTTGCACCACATCCTCTTCCTTTTGACTTGAGAGTACGTAGGCAATCTTTGTTCTATAATTTATGTTCACAAGACGTTCAGCAGGCGACTTTCCACCACCCCTTCTAATGGAGTTTAATAAAGAAAATTAAAAATCTGTTTTAGAATAATTTTTGTTTTTGTTTTCATCAATCTTTTAAGTGATGCGTTACTGAGTGTTTAAAATGAAAAGGTTAACTTTTAACCATTTGAACTACTCTCTCTGAGATCCCATTATACATTGGAAAATGTAGACTATCAGTTTGAAATCATAGGAATTAGCAAATTTGTTGAATTCTTTAGAATCAAAATCTGTTACATTTTCCCTTCGAACGTTTTTGGAAATTCCATGTCTTGCAAAAATATTTAAAGTTTTGATTGCAACATTAGTTGATTCTTTAACTTCTGCAACTTGTGGATAATTCAAATATGACTCATAAACAACTGAATAATATTTTACATTGAAATCAAATAGATCAGTTCCAACACAATCCCATGATAAGTTATTTTCTCTTTGGATTAAAGGTTCTTCTTGTTGTCTGCATTGGAATTTTTGACATTTTTTACATTTTTCTTCCACCGCCATATTCATGTTTATCCAAAATATAATTGTTCTGTCTCTCCTTTTTTTAAATTCCCTGATGTCTTTCATGAATTCTTTCTATCTTATCTTCTTTCATCATTTTAGTAGTTTTCATTCTTATTTCCTTTCACGATCAATAATAATTCAATCTCTTTATATGTGAACGTTTACTTTGATTAGATTTGAATGATAGGAAATACCATACATTTGCATACAAAATTATATGATTTTTTTTTATTTAATTTTAAACTTTCATTTCAATGTGCAGCTCGATACCACAAATTTCATTTTAGACAAAAATTTAAAACGCAGCCAAATCGGCAATATTTCAGCCACCGTAGCGCCCACCCTCTTTTACCACTTGAAAGGGGGAAGGACAGCTGTTAACGCCCCTTTATGGTCGTGTGCCGGGAAAGTACTTCGCGGGTGTTTAACGCTGATTCACAACATAACAAAAAATGTGGAATCAATGGAAAACTATGAATTACAAGAATGCGTACAAATCGTTTCAGATAGGATAACAAAAGGATCAGGGGCTATTGAGTTCAAAAATGGGTGCTCTCTCCCTTCTCTCCGATTAGTTCTCAGCCTCCATTTATACGGGACATTTTCAAATTACTACTCGACTGAATGGGCAAGATTAAATTTTAGAAAAATCACATCAAAAATTATTCATATGAACCTCCTATTAACATTAACTTATTATCCAAGAGTCTATAACAGGTGCAAGTATTCAAAGGGGGAATAGTATTATATATATATATATATATATATATATATATATATATATATATATATATATATATATAGAGAGAGAGAGAGAGAGAGAGAGAGAGAGAGAGAAAGAATAAAATATTTTTAAAAACATTTAAATAAATGTATTTAAAAAATAATTATTTAGAAAAATTTTAAAAAGCCGGAAAACAAAATAATTAAAAGATATAATCTCGTCATCAGCTCACACGATTATATCCGCAAAAAAGGAGTGCTTCTAATATTGCATTAATATGGCCAGAGAAAAATATATCAATACAGTAGTTTGAGGAGCACTCACAAAATTGAGACGAAAATCGAACACAAAGTAATAAATAACTATATAATAATAATTATTATTAGTATATTTAACCTTTTGTTTACGGCTGGTGCAACATGTGGACCGCGTGTAATGGTACAAATAGTACATCGTAAACAAAGGATTAATATATTTTATTATTATAATAATAATTATATAATAATAATTATATAATAATAATAATAATTATTATTATTATTATTATTATTATTATATATTTTTTATAATATTATTATCTATGCAGAATCCGCAGAAAAATACCTTTACTGTTAAAGACAAAATTATTAAAAACACAGAAAATAACAATGTTTTGCTTGTATTCTAAATCGATATCGAGAATATTATTAAAATCATAAAAGAACATGCTAAAGTGCAGCGGAATACTAGTAAGAAGATGTCATTAAAGTCAAAAGATTCAATATGTGTAATGGAATTATCATTAATAGAGTTAATAACTGGCGTATAATTTTTAGTAATCCAAATAAATACCGAATCATATACAAGATTTAATGAAATGGTTAAGTATTTATCAAATAGTTTACCTGGTGCATTTCTGTAAGTATTAGTACCACAAGTGATAAATCGAAATTTGATTGGTGTTTCAAGAAATTTTGGGGAGATTGTAAGATAAGATAGTTAGGCAGTCAAATGGCGAAGATCGTACAGCTTTTTTTTATTATTTATTTTAACAACAGCCTGCCTACAAATTTCTGGATCAATATTTTGATAATCTATCGGCTGATGAACGAACAGAAAATATTCTTATAATAGGCTAGAATTTTTTTAATTTTTTTTTGAAATTATTTTTTATTGATAGACGTCTAACTCAAATTTATACTCAAACAAGAAAATTATGCACTATTTTTAGAGAATTTTTCTATTAGATAACTAACATTTACCTTGAAAAAGGTAAATTGCTCTCTGCACAGTTTACCTAGCAAGGTATAAGGTATTTTTCTGCAGATTGTTAGCATACCACAAGGTACTAATTTTTTTAAGCATTCTTGCCAACCCTTTTTTTTTTTTTTTTTTTTTTTTTACATTACTTTGAAAAGAATCTGAATTGAAAAGAAAAATTTTAAAAGAGTCTATTAAATCTACTCTTGAATAATGGCATACTAATTGGATTTATAGACAGGTACCTGATTTAGCATGGGATTGCCTTCCGAAGCGAAGTAATACTTAGCATTATGCTATGGTAAAGCCACCCTAGCATTGAAAGTTCGGTTGAATTACCTTGAAACATAATTGGGAGCCAGTCTGTATTTCCATTTCATTAGTTTAGTTTAATTATATATATATATATATATATATATATATATATATATATATATATATATATATATATATATATATATATATATATATCCATTTCATTAGTTTAGTTTAATTATATATATATATATATATATATATATATAATTAAACTAAACTAATGAAATGGAAATACAGACTGGCTCCCAATTATGTTTTTCAAGTTAGTATAATAATCAAGTTAGTATAATATAAGATTTTCAAGATAGACTTAGAGGATAATTTTGTAATTTTAGAGGTGTTTAATTCTTGCTATTTTTCATATTCGCGATAATATTTAAAGGTTTCAGAGGTTTGAGGGACCGACAATAAATTACGAAGGAAAGCGAGTATTTTTCAACAACCTATTCCAGGAAATTAGGCTAGTAACTTGTATCAAGTACTAGGGTTGTTATTTGTAATAATTGCTTTAAATTTCGTAAACCTAAACATGCTTAGGTCATGTGATTTCTCCATATCAATTAAGTATAAGACTTTTAGAGGGACCGGCAATAAATTATGAACAAAAAAGGAATGTTTTTGAACAACCTACGCTAAACAATATAGTGATAAGCTTGTATAACTTATGTCAATAACGTTGGTTATTATATGTAATAACTGCACAAAAATTCGTAAACTTAGCTTAAATATTCATGAAGATATGGATGTTTTTATGAAGAAAAAAAAAAAAAAACGAATTTTTTTGACTTACGCTTTCTTACTATAACTGTTGAAATATTCAATGAAGTTTTCAGGGCAATTAATTAGTAAAAATTATTATTTAATAATTTGAAAACATTCGTTGAAAATTGCGCAAGATAAGAGTGTTTAAAGTCAGAAAACATATACAGATTTTTTTTCTTCAAAATTTTGTATAGAATCGTATTCGGTAACTTATGAAAAAGTTTGATTTGAATATCTTGAAAATGTAAAAAGCTTCTAGCAAATTTTTAAGAAGCTTTTGTATTTTTTTTTTTTTTTTTTAAATCAAAGCTCTAAATGATAAGGGGTTTTCCACAAATACTATTTTGTAATATAATCAAAAAATCAATAATAAATGATAAAACGCTAAAATGATGGTCCGGTCAATGAGAAATGATATTAATAAGAAGAAGAAACATAATTTATTTGGATGCAGTTCTATATAATGTCGGCGTCATTTTTAATAAATCTTGTTTAACAGAATAAAATTAAATTTGAGGAAAACCCCTTACCATTTAAACTTTCTTTCCAAACAAAACAAAAAAAAAAAAAAAAAAAAAAAAAAAAACTATTTAGAAAATTATTAGAAAATTTTCAACATTTCAAGATAATCGAATCAAGTTTTTTATTAGAATATTAGCTGAGAACGCTATTAAGAACAGCTCTTACTAAAACATCATCTTAACATCACGATAGAACCTCTTAGTTTAAAAAAAGAAAAAGGTTTAATTAAAAAAAAATTTTTAAATTTCATGTTAACACTTAGTGCTATTTCATTAATTCCTTTTATAAGATTACTGAATTTTAGCTGTTGAGCAGAGTAAATTTTGTGAAGTGCGCAAAAAAAGAAGGGAAAAAAACAGATTACCCTGAATAACTTTTGATCTAATGGTTGGATCTTCCCGATCTCGGACTCTTTCGAGGAGGTGATCTCAAATATTCTACTTAATAAATAGAGACGATATTTTAAGTTAGGAAATCAGATGCAAAAGCGCACTTTCTCTGAATAAACATAACTAAGCATGCCTCTGAATAAACTTTTTTTCGATGGCTTCAGATTTTTAACCCCATCGAAAATATAGGGAGAAGTTGCAATCTGTGTAATGTGGTTTGGTAAGGAGGGTGGTCCAAAGTTTGGATCCCTTAATTTGACTTTTTTGCGTATTTTGCTATATCTCGAGAACTTTTGAAGCGAATTGAAATTTTTGTACACAATTATAAAATGAATTTATCCAAAGATAATTCCATGCAAAAAAATAACTTTTAGTGAATATTGATTATTTTTTATTATTTTATTAAGTAATGGTCGAAAATTTTTGCAAGCTATAAAATTTTTTGCATCATTTTAAAGAACATAGTTTTACATGGCGAAGTTCAAAATTTGATCAAAATCGGCCAAATAGTTCTTGAGAAACTGAATTTTAAATATCTGACCTTTTTGACCTCCTCAAACCATTTTATGTTTTATTTTATAACTGTCGTTGAACAGCCGACCTAATTTTATGGGTTTACGACTCATAATATTCAACTCCGTAGTCTTGTAATTTTGAACCCAATACGGAAGGCAAGGGAACTCCTGGTTCGAGTATTGAAAGAAATTTGCTTTCGCGGAGGACTTTTTTTGATGGAGCTAACCGCATTTGCGTTACATGGAGAGGAAGACCACGAGAACCTCCCACGATTCGCCTGACGGCAAGAGGACTCAAACCCATGATCCGTCTACCACTAAGGACATTTCACGTCAGCACTGTGGTCGGCGCAAGCCAGATGCGGAAATTGTATCAACTGGGAATCGAACCCAGTTCGCCGCATTGGAAGACGAACGCTCTATCCTCTGAGCCATCGCGGCTCTCTTCGAGCCATTAAGATTGAGTCCTAGAACGTGAAGATCCAATCATTAAATCAAAGGTTATTCAGAGTAGTCCGTTTTTTTTTTCCCCGCACTGCACATTATAATTTTTAAGCTATTTCTAAATTGTTTATCACAATTTAATCGAATTTCATATATTTGTTATTTCAGACAAAAAAAGCAGAAATGACGAGTCTGACATTGACACTAGGTATACATTACTATCATCCACAAGTTCCAACACTAAACCTTCTAATTCGAATCATCAAAAAAGTCCTCCTCATCACGGAGTGGGCAAAGCAAAAAGAATTCGAACTATTTTTACTCCAGACCAACTTGAAAGGCTAGAATGTGAATTTGAGAGGCAGCAATATATGGTAAGTAAGTTTTATTTTCTTTCTTTTTCTTTAAGTTAGCTTTTTCGTGATTAAGAAATTTTAGCAAAACTTCGAAGTATGTATTAAACTTCAAGATGGGAGTTGGTGATAAAAGATTTAGTACAATTTAGAATCAAGATAATAAATGAACTTATTATTTTCCATCGATAATTTATGATATATCTGGATAATTTACCGTGATTTAACTTGAATTATTTTTGATGACTGAACCCCGCTCGCTCCACTCTCCAACCCCCGTAATTGATTATCATTCAGAATTGTTTACTTCTTCTAATAAGTCAATATATTCTACAAAAAAAATGAGAACATTTTGGTTTCAATTGGTTATTGTGATTGTGTAAATATTCAATTATTAATATATTATTGATGCGCTTTTAACGAATGTAAGAGGAAAAAGATATGAAAATAGAGACAAGGAATACGTATTATGAGATTTAATTTCGAAGAAATAGAGGAGGAGAAATTTTATTTTGAAGAGATTAATAAAAACTCAAATAGGGAACTGTTTTTATCGATATTCATTAATTTTTTTTTGTCTACATTCAAAAATTTCTCTATGAATGTTAAGATTTATATCTGGTAACATGTAATCTCTCTCCCTGTCTCTACTTTTAAGTAACATCTACTCAAGCACGAGCTTTATAAAGTAAACAAATGAAGACCTCGTACGAGAAAAATACATAGATAATATAAGGGATAAATAGTCAATATTTAAAACAGAAGACCAGAGAAAAATTGCCAGAAAACGTGTGATAACTTTCAAACTGATAGGAATTTTGAAATAAATTCCTGTTAAAATTATAATACAAAATGAACTTAGCACGCCAAACTTCAACTCTCTGATTGTGTTTCAGCAAACAGTAAACCGACCAACATGTTTTTTTTTTTTTTTTTTTTTTTTTTTTTTGCAGGTTTTAGAGTAAATATATCTAGAACTAATAAATGAATCTTAATTATTTTTATTTAATCTAAATCTTTGTTTATTTTTTCTACACACCTTCATGAATTAGAGTTTCTAAGTCTTATGCCTTTTGAGCAGCAAAACTTAATGTACCACGAAGCAAAGAAAGGGGAAAAAATTGCAATAGCTTTTGAAGAAGTAAAAATTTCGAAAAAAAATTCTGTGTTTAGTTTATATGCAAATGTGGCCCTTTCAGTAGGCTAAATTTCAATTAAATCTCATTCCTGTAGTTGGTAGAGCGGCCCCGATGGTATTTATTCCAAGAACTTTATCTGTTAATAATTTTTGATATTTTTATTCCATCGCAATACCTGCGATGGAATAAAATGGCCTACACTTCTGCGATGGCATACACTTTTATATATATATTATATATATATATATATATATATATATATATATATATATATATATATATATATATATATATATATATATATATATTATATATATATATATATATATATATATATATATATGTATATATATATGTATATATATATATATATATATATATATATATATATATATATATATATATATATATATATATATATATATATATATATATATATATATATATATATATATATATATATATATATATATATATATATATATATATATATAAATTATGTTTAATACTTTAAAAGTGTAAAAAAGACAGAAATTACCAGAAGAAAATTTTATTATTACAGTAAATAAGTTTACTTAATTTAATTTCAGAAACAGTAAAAAGTTTAAATTATATCTTAGATCAGATTATTCAAGTTCTGACTATGTGCAAATTGACAAAACAAATTTCGTTTTCTTTCTGCAATGAGTCTAAAATTTCGCTAATGAGTTTGTAATTTAGAATTTTGCTAAAACATTCGACAAAATAAAATTTCCAAAACATTTTCTATAACCGGAAAATTGGGTTGTGGGGTTGAAAGGTCCATTTCTATAGCATAGTGGACACTTAATCAGTTTATTGGTGATGATTATTTCGTGTTTTGATGCGTTCCTGTTCTTAAATGTTTTACGACATAATTCTGACCACTTCCAGGTTAGCTAGAGCACTCAAATGTCTACCGGAGCTCCGTGTCTGATAGCACAGCGAATTTCTATCGTGTTTAGACAGTTACAATGCAGAATTCACGGATGTTTTATTGCCAAATAGAATCTATCTTCATTTGAAATTTCGACAACTTTCCGACTATTGAGCATTTAATTGAAACTCGGTACTAAAAGGCAGATCCCTTAAAATGTTTTCTGATCTCTATCCATCTACGTCTTACCAAAGTGATGCACCGCACTATTTTTGTTTTGACAAAAATATATTTTCGCCTTTTTAGTCCACTTGGCAACAAAATTTGGCACTTTTTTAAAATCCCGTCGACCATTTTCCACAAAATCAAAAAAATGTAGCGCCAAATAACACGATTTTTTGTCGCTAGCAGTGGAAAACTATATACCAAACACCTGGTTACTCTTTTAAGTTAATAAAATAGCTTTTATTTATTTATTATTATTTTTTTAAATGTAATGAATGTTAACTACTTTTATGTTTTGTAACTTTTGCAAAAATAAAAAAATAAAAAACATTGCCAACTTTTTTTTAACGGAATACCTGCAAGTGACGTAGTGTGGGTATCTCTATCTTGATTGGTTGTTGAAACGTGGCATTTGTTTATGTCACCAACTTTTTCTATTATTTTGAATAAGCAAGGCCTGTCAAGTATCAATTCTCTTAAATGACTCGTTCTATATTCTTTCACAATGATACTTTCACAAATATTTCAATTCTTATTCACAATATATTTCTTACTTAACATAAAGACAGGCATGAAGCCTAATAATTATGCACCGAAGTTGTCAGGCATACAAAATAAATCATGATTACAGTAAAATATGTAAACAAATAATAAATCTAAGTTAAGTTAAAGACGTAGATAAGAACAAATTATAAACTAAACTAAACCCAGGGCCTACTGTTCCCGTCTCAGTTTTCTTGACCTTGGGCGCTGGGGTGCAGGAGCAGATGCTCCGGTCAGGTGGTCAGCCGAACGCGGAACCCCCAGTTTTTAGTTCCCAAGCATGCTTGGTACTCATTTATCGATCCACTGAAGGGATGAAAGGCTGAGTCAACCTTGCCCGGCCCGAAGATCGAACCAAGGGCCTGCGCCACGGGAGCGCGAAGCGATACCACTCTTCCGCCGGGCCTCAAGAACAAATTATATTTCAGCAAATTCAATGTGTCATACGGAGCTGTATTAAATTAACTTAACATTCTAACTTATCAGGAGAAACATAGCTTAAAGCCATTTGATCAGCTGGCTCTGACTTGTGTGAATATCCTTCTTTTTCTTGAAGTGCAAGAACCCAATTGTATGTTCTAAAATAATATTTCAGCATTTTTTTAAAATTTTAATTTTTGTTTTAGTTCGTATTAAATTTGCACTGGTTGCAATATGAAACGATACGGTGTCAACTCAGTGGAATTTGCGCCAACTTACCTAGTCGATCGGATTTTACACTACTATCCATAGTTCTTAAAATTTTTCTTTTCTTTTATTCTTTTTTTTTAACGAGGCTCTGTCACCAAGGAAACTAAAATTGCCATAGTTTAAGTGCCTTACACTTGAAGCATTGCGATGATTTTAAACTATGTATAAAATCTTGCGGTAAAGATTTATCTGGGTTTCAGAACAGATAAATAACTTAAATATTTTCATAGTTATTAAACATTTTTAAAAATCGCCCATTTGGCAACATTTTTCCACCTAGATGAAAATTATCAAAATCAATGCCTTATTTTCAGCTTTTTCAAATTGTTATGTTCCCAGGTAATACAGCATTAGAGTAAATTTTTAAATATTAAAAAATTAAATCAAAAACGCTTTTTATTTTCACAAAACTATGGCTTTTCTCCCTGTTGAAGTTTTGCACCATTTTCAAAATAAACGTTGACTTCAGATAAGCTAAACGTGACCTAACAGTCATGAGCAACAGTTGTAAATTCACCTATTATTCGCAAAAATAGCATATTATTCATTTAATATTACGATTGAGCTTTGAAAAGCAGACTTTTAAGTTTTTTTCCGTTGTATCAGTTAATATGTCAAAAGATCCTAACCTGATTTCAATCGAATCTCTTTTATTCCATTTTTAGGTAGGACCTGAGAGGATGTACCTAGCTTCTGCCCTCAACCTCTCAGAGAGCCAGGTTAAAATATGGTTTCAAAACAGACGAATAAAATGGAGAAAACAGCACCTCGAAATGCAACAAGCGAGATTGGCGCAACTGAGAGAGGCGGAAACTGTAGAGAATAATGAAAGTGATTCGGACCAAACGGCGAAAGAACCGTCGCCAAACCATTGGGAGATCATGGAAGACAGAAACTGAGATCTCTCTATAATCATTTCTACGTTCATCAGATTGACACTTCGTTATCGACTGTTTTGAAAATAAAATCAAACGCCATCTTACAAGACACATGATTTTAGTTACACAAAGCTAAGAAGTTGATATTTAAAAACATTCTATAAATGTTTCGAACTTTTTTCTACGTTCATCAGATTGACACTTCGTTATCGACTGTTTTGAAAATAAAATCAAACGCCATCTTACAAGACACATGATTTTAGTTACACAAAGCTAAGAAGTTGATATTTAAAAACATTCTATAAATGTTTCGAACTTTTTTTTCTTCTTACCCACAATGACTAGGAATTGTGTTTACGGCTTTAATGAGTGTTTGGATACTCAAACACTAAAATAATTATTCAAATTTCGCACACTTATTGGGATGTTTATTAACCTAAAAGTTCTTAAAAAAAAGTACCCTTAAAAAGTTCAAAAAAAAAAAAAAATTTCTTTGAAAACATCAAAAATATCCGTGATGTTTTCGAAAACATCTGTTGCATTAGCTTTTCTTTAAATTATTAATCGTAACTTATATTCATAAATTAAATAAAGAAAATAAATAATTAAAATAAATATGCAATTTATGGATTAAATAAAATTTAAATAAACACCTCGTAAAGATAAATAAGAAGTAACTAATTTATTGTTACAATTGTGAGAATATTACTATTCAAAAACATCAGAATTGCATTCGATTATTAAATGTTCTTTGATATCCTCAAAGTTGAAAAAGTTTTGTATCTTGAGAAACTATGCTTAAAACTGCACAAATATAACTAATTATGGAATTAAATAATTAAAAGAAAAAAAACAATAATCATTGTAAAATTTTAACTATTTTATAGAGAAAAAAATTAATTCACAAAAAATTTCTTTTAAAATAAAAAAATATCATTCAAAATTTATAAAAAAATCATTAAAAAAGAAAAAGTCTAAGAAATAAAAAAATAAAAAAAATATGAAAAAACTAAAAGTAATGTCCTAAAAAGAAAAAAAAAGGCAATCAAAAGTTTAAGGAAACACAAAAATAATCATAAATATAACAAATTTATCATCGACATTCCAGCCTTTTTAAATTTAATAAACAAAAATAAATAGATAAATAAATAAAATTAAATTGCGCATGCAAAACTTCATATAATTCTTTGCCTATGCGCTAATTGAAAACTCTTACATCCTTATAATTTAAACAAATGTACAATTCAGAGAAAAAAAATTTGTGTATACGTTATTAATAACACCTTTACAAACACAAACTATTGTTGTTTGTTTGAATTAATCTCTAAACCAGGCAGAAAAATATGTTACTTATCGGTGATTTTTTCATTTATTATTTTTATGAGTGTGAATTTATACATTAATTTAAATTATAGGTTTGCACAATTTTTAGAAAAACCCATCAACTATTTTTGTTAATTAAAATTTTAAAAAAATTAAATATTTTAAAAATATATTCACTATTTTCATGAGTTTTATGATTGTATTTCCTTGTTGACTGAAATAATTCGGACGATTAATAACAAGGTTAAAACAAACGATATGCACAATGAAATGTGAATTTTTAGAAATGATTATAGTTATAAGGTTCTATCTTTTCTAGCAAAATGATAACATCTAGTCATTTTTGTAAAATACTGTATCATATTGTAAAATATTTCCATCATTTCTCAAATGACTTTCGTGACTGTGTATCATTCAATGAATAAATTCCTTTTGGGCAATGGAGTAGCTTATTTTCCACTTTAAAATATGAAAGTCTTTTCAACTTTGATGTGCATTGAATCAGTCTCAAAAGGCAAGCATATACTATTCATCCGATTACTAGAATTATTATATATTTAATAGCCGTCGTTGAACAGCCGACCCAATCTTTTGGGTATACGACTACTGATATTCAACTCTGTAGCCTTACAATTTTGAACCAATCCAGAAGACAAGGAAACTCCTGGATCAGTACCTCCAGAGGTATGGTTTGTGATGGAAAATGGAGGACTTTGTGACTAGACAAATTTAACGTGCATCAGTCACCATTTACTGCACGGGGAGTCCCCCGCCGGCGGGGATGGTACCCACAACATCTTGGACATGGGCACAGTGGCCTACCAACCAGGCTATCCAACACCTCCTATAAAGAGTAGGCCTGAGCACGGGTTACCATAAATATCCTTTAGTAGTCCATGACATATTTCGTATTTTCAACCACTGCGCAGCTTAGTACCCCGAACGTAATGACATCTTTCTTATTTTTCATCAACTGCGCAATTAACTTCGTCATATCGGACTACTAAATTTATCCGTGCTGAGGCCTTCCTTCTTCTAGGAGTAGTAGGGCTATCCCGGTCCTATACTTAGAATTAGAAAAAAATAGTATTTGGAAGAAATTTTTGTTCAATATTTAATGTGAATTTGTATTGTCTACTCCGAGCTATAAATATTACTAACAGCCAATTTCGTACATTCAGGCTATTAACTAAGATAATGGAACATTAAAAAAATATTATAACAATTACAACAGTATCTTGATAATTGCATATAAAATTAAAAGGGTAAAATTTTAACAAGACGATTATTTGATAATTATCTTAATTCTCAGTGCTAGACAAATTTACTGTGAAAAAACTTTCAGAAAAGATAATCCGTTGCAAGTTAAGAAAAGACCATTGCGGTATAGGATTTAAGTAATCACCCGCTACGGCATATAATTCCGTTTTTATTTAGTTATAAATTATACAAATATGCTATCAAAACCATCGAAAAGCTTTCATAAGTAAAAAACGTCAAGCACAAATTTAATTCATGTTATCTTTTACGATACATATCATAGAATTATTATGAAAAGGTTATGGTTTCGAACTTTTACTCAAATCCTAGACTTAGAGTCGTAATTCGATAAATAAAGAGAACATTATGCTTGAAAAAGAAACAACTATATGACGTTGCAAGAGCATTGGGTTCGACTGGACCACTAAAAATGGCGCGTCTTATGCTGATATGTCCTTAACAAATCAAATGCGATGCGAGGAATTTTCAATTTTGTTTCAATAGAGAAAAAAATCATATGCAAGAAACAATATTTATTATTCTTTCACCAGTTTCTTTAAATGCGAACAGAAAGACGTATATTTGTTACAATATTTAGATATCATTTGTATTAATTCTTATTGCTTGTTGATTGAATAATGGTTTTTTCTTAACTTGCCACAGAGTATAGAGTTTTGCAACATTTCTAACTGAACAATTCTTAAGATTTCATCGTTGAAAAAAGGAGGAGCGAAAAGACAATATATCTAATGTCTAACCAGTAGTAAGAATTATTACCGCAAGGGGGCTCTGTACTCATTTGATTAAAAAGAGTTGCTATTTTGCAATGATTTGAAGAAAAAAATGCTCCTCTCTCTCTCCTCCTCTGTTTTTTTTTTCTTTTTATTTATTTATTTATTTATTTTTTTTAATGTACATTAGAGTAGAAATTCTTTATACACTTCTCCGTTATATATTTATAATCGATGGATTTAGTTAAACTTGGTTCAATCTAGCCTACAAATCTAGGTTCAATCTAGCCTATCTTCTGTTAACCTACAAATCTAGAAAATATCTTTTTTTTTTTTATATACTTTGCGTGCAAAGAGCAAATATTCTGAAAATGAACTCCATTAAGAAGAATGGTCGTGTTCGGAGTCCGTAAAATTAATTTAATCTTTTTCGTTTGTTTGCGTAGTATTGGAGCAGTTATAAAAAGCATATTTAAACTTGAAGCACAGACAACAATAAAGACTAAATTCAATTCATAGTCAAAATGTAAAGGTAAATTTATAATTTTGCATTAACATAATTAACATCACAAAAGTTTTCTATAAATACCTAAAAAAAACTTTCTAACCAAAAGAACTAATTTTAGGCATTCATGATGCTTAGCAAATGTAACACCATAAAGAAAACTATATTTTTTTTTATAATAGCGTCTAGATGTTTACAAAAAAAAGTAAGAGTATAAAATTTAGACAAGACAGTTACTATCCATAAAATAAATGGTAGCAGTGGGCATTTTACCGTAAGAATAATATTAAAAAACAGCAATGATGTTTGTCCAAAAAAGAGGAACTGTGCTATTATTTTACAAAAAATGAAATAAAGTAAGTACTTATTTATTCATCGTCAAAATATATTTTCAAATCTTGTAAACATTTTCTTAAACATTTATGGAATACTTCTGCAATATATTTTAAACAGCGTAACGATCGCAGTGTTAATTGATTAAGATTATCTTGTATCCCAAAATTCAATGAAAAAAATATTGTAGTGTTATATGTATATTTTTTTTTTATCAGAAAGGTCTTTTTCCGAAGTAGTGCTTTCATCGTAAGTATTAAAAGAATTCAAAATGAACATCCGATCAATATTATTGTTCCGCCCAGATTTCCCCCTGTTGCATTCACTATTTAAAAAATAAAGCGATATTAATTAAACTGAAATGTAATTTATTATAATATGAATTAAAATTTTGCTAACGACAACCTTATTTTTTTTAAAAATAATTTCATCAAAAAAAATTAACTATAACAGTGTCATAAACAGTGTAATTAACTATAGCATGTGATAAACTAAAACGAACAAAAGATTACATCAAGGAGAACCTTAAATTCTTTATTTTTTTTCATGTCGTGTCTTAACCTTTTTTTTTTTTTTTTTTTTTTTTTTTTTTTTTTTTTTATTGGCGGGCACTTGGAACTATTGTCCATTGGCCACAGAAAGTGCCAGAACTGCTAACTCTCTTTTCGTTACCCAGTGGGCACCTGTGGCGAAGCCATGGTGGTGGAGCAGAGTCGCCTACATCACACTACCACAACCCGTTTATAGG
The DNA here is from genome assembly GCA_949128135.1 of Parasteatoda lunata. Classification (NCBI taxonomy): domain Eukaryota; kingdom Metazoa; phylum Arthropoda; class Arachnida; order Araneae; family Theridiidae; genus Parasteatoda; species Parasteatoda lunata. The sequence goes on from OX421975.1 coordinate 105,403,531, forward strand.
GTGGGTCGCATTCACACACAAAGGAGAAAGAAACATCCATGCCTTGCCCGGGATTAGAACCCAGAACCTTTCTGATACAAGGACAGTTCTCTGCCCCCTACACAAGCCGGTCGGCGTGTCTGAACCTAAAAACCTAATTTTATGCGTGTCAGTCTGCGCAAGTAAGCGTGTACAAGATGCCTCACATCAAATATTTTTATAAATATTTAAAATTTATGGCGATAAATAAAAAAACAAAAACTTTTTAAATACTTATAAAAATTTATTTTTAAAGTGACACTTTATTTTCATTAATTTCATTGTGAAATTTCGGATTTAAATCAAGTATAGTATGAATACAGGGTGGAATGTTTTTAAGAATAAATTGAGTTTTCGAAAAAAAATCCTTTAGATATAAGTTTTTAACACTCAGTAAATTCAGATACATTTATATACATACATTAAAAATAAGATTAAAACTGTATGTTTTAGCTTTTAGTCGAAATTAATGAGCTTTTACATAAAAAAAATTACAATTTTTTTGTTCAGTTCATAAAAATAGTTTTACACGTCATAATACGTGAAATAAACTCAAATGTTTGAATCTGCAATTCTTCCATTCCTTTCAGCTCTCTTTCAGCTCAAATATTGGTGTATTCAGATTTGTCCAGTGAGAGTAATTACTACTTCATGCTTGAAGAACAATTTCATTTCATAAATCTCTGGCTCTCCTCTGCGTTTAATTGAAATTAAAGCACACGCGGATTTTCATTTAGGAACCACGAAATACTGAGAATATATGAAGAAAAAGGGACGCTGGCATTGTGATATATATATATATATATATATATATATATATATATATATATATATATATATATATATATATATATATATATATATATATATATATATATATATATATATATATATGTATATATATATATAAGTTTGAAATGAAGATAAAGCAAAGGTAAATTACAGACAAATGAAAAAAGGAGGGGGGGGGGAATAATAATAATGACAAACAACTGGGAAAGAAAAAGAATTAGTTCATTTAAAAAAAAAAGAAAAAAAAAAAGGGTTAAAGTTTTTTTTAAAAAACCGGAAAATAAAAGATATAATCTTTTCATCAGCCCACACGATTATATCCGAAAAAGAGTGCTTTCTAATATTGTATCAATATAGCCAAAGCAAAATATATCAATACAATAGTGTGAGGAGCACTCAAAAAATTTTTTTATGAAAATTACGACAAAAAAAAAATTAAACACAATAAGTAAAAATAACACGTAAAAACAGAAAATAAAATATAAAGGAAGAGCAGAATAAAACAAAATCTACAAAGCGAGTAGTGAAATATAGCGAACTTACATGAACGGGAAATTTTTCAAGAATGATTTAAAATGTTTACGTAACAAGATTGCCAGATTGCAAAATATGAAAACTATGAAAACAAAAGCGCAAATTGAGTGTAACTAGAGGAGTTTAAAGTGCGTTCTTGCTGCATTACTGAAGTCCGTTTGATTTGTTAGTTACCAAGGATGGGTCAGAAAACGGTTGTACGTGAGGTAATATTATACTGGATAATTTAAAGAAGTTGACAATAAATAATTTTAGAAAATAAATATTTATTTAAGAAAAAAATAGAAAATAGAAAAGAGAAAGAAACATGAATTGCCAGTTTTGCACATAATTTTAGCCACAGATTTGCCCGAAATGGATTTGCACATGGAAAAATTATATAAATTGACAAAGAAATCTTTTTAGTAAATAATTTTAGCCACGGATTTGCCCGAAATGCATTGAAATATAGCAAACTTACATGAACGGGAAATTTTTCAAAAATGATTCAAAATGTTTACGTAACAAGATTGCCAGATTGCAAAATATGAAACTATGAAAACAAAAGCGCAAATTGAGTGTAACTAGAGGAGTTTAAAGTGCGTTCTTGCTGCATTACTGATATATATTTCACTACTCGCTTTGTAGATTTTGTTTTATTCTGCTCTTCCTTTATATTTTATTTTCTGTTTTTACGTGTTATTTTTACTTATTGTGTTTAATTTTTTTTTTGTCGTAATTTTTATAAAAAAATTTTTTGAGTGCTCCTCACACTATTGTATTGATATATTTTGCTTTAACTAATAAATTAACTAATTCTTTTTCTTTCCCAGTTGTTTGTCATTATTATTATTTCCCCCCCTCCTTTTTTCATTTGTCTGTAATTTACCTTTGTTTTATCTTCATTTCAAACTTATCTTATGAGTTCTATTTACTTGCAGCTTATGCGCAATAAATGATACTTATTGTTTTTCCTAATTTTTTTCTGTTTTTTTTTTTTTTTTTTTGTATTTATTTATTTTGCTATATATATATATATATATATATATATATATATATATATATATATATATATATATATATATATAATACAATTAATAATTACATTTTATTTTTTATTTTAAAACCGTGTTAAACAGCTGGCCCATTTTTGGGCTTACGACTACCGATGTTCAACTCCTTTGCCTTGAAATTTTGAACCCAATTCAGAAGGCAAGGAAACTTTTGGATAAAGTATTCGGAGAAAGTTGCCATTGTGGAGGACTTTTTGATCAAACTAACCCGCATTTGCGGTACATAGAGAGGAAAACCATGAAAACATCCCACGGTTAGCATGACGACAAACAGACTCTAACCCATGATCCGTCTACCACTAAGGATATTTCACGTCAGCACTGTGGTCGGTGCGAGCCGGGTGCGAAATTCGTTTCGGCCAGCCTACACTGCAAACCGAACCCGGATCACCTCATTGGGAAGCGAGCGCTGTATCCCCTGAGCAACTACGGCTAGAAATGACAGCATTTTAAAAACCGTCGTTGAACAGCTGACCCAAATTTTGGGTTTACGACTACTAATGCTCAACTCCGTAGCCTTGTAATTTTGAGCCCAATTCAGAAGACAAGGGGACTCCTAGATCAAGTACTGGGAGAAATTTGCTTTCGTGGAGGACTTTTCGGTGGAGTTAACCAGCATTTGCGTTACATAAAAAGGAAAACTACGAAAACCTTCCACTGTTAGTCTGATGGCAAGGGGACTCTCACCCATGATTCGTCTAATACAGAGGATATTTTACGTCAGCACTGTGGTCGGGGCAAGCCGGGTGCTAAATTCGTTTTAACCAGCTATCGCTGGGATTCGAACCCAGTTCACCTAATTGGAAGGCAAACCCTCTATCCCCTGAGCTATCACGGCTCAAATGATAACATTGGCATCAACAGGAACTCAACTTTTAAATTTCTCTCTATTCATTTTCGAAGTAAACTACTTTTTCATCATGGGTCACAAAATATATCTTCCTAAAAACAAAGTCTGCCCGTTTAAAGCAACAAACTATGATCCAATAGACATAACTTTGCACCCAAGTTCTTCTGATTTCTTATTTAAATGCGGATTATCCTTAAATGAGGATTCGCTGTAAGCTACTTAAACTAGATAAATTCTCAGAACAATTTTAAAAATTTCTAAAGTGAATTTCTAAATAAAGTCGGATGATATTTTCGTAGAGAAGAACTCAATACATAAAACAAACATGGCTGTTTTATTTATTTATTTGACGCAGTATTATTGTGTATATTTAAGTTTTGTAACTGTGCGAAAATTTCCGGTAAGTTTTGAGTAAAAAAATTATAAAACGTGCTATAATTTAAACAGTTTGAAAAATTTAAGTAAATGAACCCTTCAAAGAAGGTGCTACATTTTTTAGATATTTTGCTATTTATATTTTTAAGAGCGTAAAAATTAATATTTTTAAAAGTGTAAGAATGATATTTCAATGGAAAAAGTGAAAAACTTGGGAGGAAAAGCTAATATTAATTACTAAATTTGTTATATTGTTGCAATTCCAGAAATGTTATAAAGTTTTAATTTTGAAAATAGTCTAAAAGACTCAACTCCACTGACTTGAAGGTAAAATTAGAGAATTTGGAGGGAATCTTTGCAAAAATTCATATTTGAAAGATCGCTCATTAAACTAAATAGGAACAAACCTCATTTTTTTATTTTGTTCTCACAATACAAAATGAATTTTTATAAACTTTTAAAAAAATCACACTATTTTATTTATAAATTGAAAAAAAGTACAGTAATTTAATTTGGGTCCCCTGGTTGGGTCCTGAAACGTTTTCTGGGTTGAGGTTGCAAGCCTCCTCTTAATCCGGCCCAGATTACGATATTTTTTTACGAAATTACGATTTACGAAAGGTTTTATTAACAGGTGAGAAAATTTTTATTTTTCATTTTATTTTCAATTTCCTAGGTGGGGATAAACAAATACTAACTTGTTTTTAAAAATAACATTTCATTTAGGAACAAGCTCAACAATCCATAAATTGTACAAAAGCAAACTTGTATTTTTTTTTTCTTTAATTTTTCTTTATTTTTTTATAGGAACTAAAAGAGAGAGAGATAGTAAGAAAAAATGACAGCTTCATTAAAAGTTTCTACAATTAAAATTAAAGCCTTTTTTATAACTCTTAAAAAGCTTAATTGCATTTTTAAAAAAATGTCTCTCATTTTAACGCTCCTTGATTAAATAAACTAGTTTTTTTCTTAAAACCTAATATTCCGAGTTTAAAAGAGCGTTCGTAATTAGTTCATCCTTTCGTAAATCATAATGAAGTCATTAACAAGTTTCAATTTAACTACCCTATAATGCGGATAAAAAGAGAAATTTGAGTCTTAATAAATATCACAATCCAGACAATGCAAGGAAGAAAAAAAAATATGGAGTCTTTCTAAAATGCCAGCTCAATTATAAAAGGGGAACAGAAGAAATACTAAGTTTTTATAGTAGTAAAAAAAAAAAAAAATTTTAGTCAAGGGATAAAAGTCGAGCTCCTATTGGCTATGACAATAATCGCATCAGTCCCACTACGATTGCTTCATTGGTCAGCTAGAGGAGATGTTGTTCCCATGGCAACGGGAGAATGATCATTGAAGAGGCAATTGCATGACTGGTTAATACTTAACAATATATCCCAAACCCTCAGTATTTATAGAACAGCTCAGTAATTACCGTTGTTTCGGACGAGGCGAAGTAAAATATTGATGCCTTCTCGTTAATTAGCTGTAAATTAAGCTTGAGCTGTGGCATCACGTTTCAGCCATTCTAGAACAGCGCCTTAATCGGAGAAAATTTTAAATTCGTTTTAAAAGAAGGATTTAAACTTCTGTCTCGAATGGATGCGACAGAAAACTGGATAACTGCAAGATTATTGCATTACTCAAGATATTTTAATCACAGAGCACTAGTTTCCAAAACGTCATTTAATTAATTCTTTTAGGAGTGGGTCTTTAATAATCTCATAAAGTTTGGAAATCAAAAGGAATGGGTACGGATTTTGCCTCAGAATTGAGAATATTATTTAAAATATTGATGTAAGGCGTTGATAGGGAAAGATTGGGTCCACACACTTCACTTCTTTTTTTAAATTAACTTTTAAAATTTTTTCGTACGTCCTAGAGTCGTTATATCTGCCCAGTATGTATTTACCCGGTGTGCAATCAATAAATTAAGGGAGAATTTTCGAAACAAAAATTCAGAAAAGAATTTAATTAAAAGTTAATTAATTTTTAAATTATCAATTAATTTTAATTAAAAGCTCATTCATTTTTAAATTTTTAATTAATTTTAGTTAAAAGTTTATTAATTTTTTGAATGTCTAAAAGAAATTCTGTTGATTCAACACTCGGGAAAAAATAATGCAGTAAGGCTTTTAAACTTGACGAAAATTTTTTAATGTCCTATAAAAATTATGTTGGTATAACATTCAGAAAATTATTTTTTCCTGTTAATCAATCATTAAACGAGGAAATTTGTGACAATTTTTTTTATTAAAGTAGACTTTTTTGACTGCCCTAGTGTAACTATGCTAGCCCAATATTTGATATGGTGTACATTTCCCGGTAGTCAATCAAAGCAATAAGGGGGAATTTTGGTTTCAGAAATTTGGAAAGGATTTTGATTAAAGTATATTTTTAGTAGTTGTCGAAAAACTCAATGCATAAACTCAATTATATAAGTATATATTAATAAAAAACTCAACTATAGAAGTAGGTATATTGTTATTCACTTAATTGGTGTACTCTTACGCTGACTTCTATTCAGAATTTTGAATTGATAAGTGTACGTCGATGAAGTCGACCCTCTTCCAACTCCCATCCACACATCTTTTCTATACTCGTTTTCTCTTTCATTCATCCCTCTTACATGTCCAAACCATTGATCAAATAAAGTGGTAAAGTATTTAAAAAGAACTGAAACATACTAACGATGAACAAATACAAATGTAAACAATGGCTTTTTATCTACTTGGAAAGTTTGAGAAATCAGGTTCGAACGTTGTTTTTAATTTTAAGCATGTTTCCAAAATCTAATTAATAACACGAATTCTCAATTGACTCTAGATAATGTTCTAGGTTTTTTTAAGCCCACTGTACATTACCCAGTAATCAATCAAAATATTGAAAAAGAATTTTTACTACAAAAACTTAAAAAGGATTTTAATTAAAATAGATTTTTTTCACTTTTTTCCAGTAGTATAATTAAAATATCAAGGATGAATTTTTGATATAAGAATCGAAAATGAATTTTAATTAAAATAGATTTAAATAAAATAGCACATGACTATTAACATAATGTGTACATTAACGGTTCCTTCATCATTAAAGTTAAAAAGTTTGTTTCCTTCCTTATATCAATTAATTAGAGGATTTTTTTAAAATTTGCTAATCGTGCTACAATTTTCTGAATGTTTTACAATCCATTAATTGTTTTACAATTTGCTGATTGTTTCACAATTGGCTGATTGTTTCATAATTTGCCTCTTGTTTTACAATTTGCTGATTTTTTCATAATTGTTTAGAGAGATCCGTAAAAATGCCTAAAAATTTTTTCATTTCTAAAATTATAGAAGTTACCTGAAGAACTACCAACACAAACTGAACATTACCCACTAGGCATTCGTTAAAGTAAAATTAAGATCTTTATTGGAACAACAGCAACGTCTCTGTATGCTTAAACTAACACAATGCCATTTATTTTTCCCTATCTAAATATTCAAGTGACAACAATTAAGGGCGTTGTCATGGAAAGAGAAAACGGAGTGCAGTAAATACTGAACTTGGCTTTGAAAGTGTGACAGAATTAAAATATCTTGGCTCAATTATCACTGGAAAAAATGAATTAAACCCAGAGATAAAGGCTAGACTGTCAGCTGGTAACAGATGTTACTTTTCAATACTTAAGCTATTGAAATCTTCACTGCTTTCAAGAAAATTGTAATGAAACTACAATTATTTAAAACAATAATTAGACTCATTGTCATATATGCAACAGAAACTTATACTACCACTCAGAATGAAGAAGAAAAAAAAAATACTTTAGAGAGAAAGATTTTCAGAAAAATATACAAACCCATCAAAGATGGAGATATTTGGAGAATAAGGAGTAATTTAGAGTTAAGTAAACTATATAAAGGAAAATATGTAGTAAATTTAATAAAAATAAAAATAATACAATGGCTCGATCATCTGGAGTGAAAGAGCAGCAAGTAAAATCTATAAAGGAAAATTAGAGGGGGGGGGAAAAGATGGCTAGATAAGATACAAAGATATCTAAAAATATGAAAATCAAAACCTGGAGGATAAAAACCCAAGATCAAAAAAGTAAAGCTGTGTGGTAAAGGAGACCAAGGTCCTTCATGGACTGTAGAGCCGAGGAGAGAGAGAGTTGGTGGAATCATTCATCAATCAGTTTAAAAACTATAAATACAAAAAATCAAATAGTTTAAATATTACTATAATCAAGGAAATTAAAATGATGTCATAATTTATTTTTGAAAATTAAAGAATCAATTTAAAAATACAATCAAATACGTAATTAACTAATTAGTTCTCGGAATAAGAAAAATACACTTTTAAACTTTAACGTTAATTCGAACTTTACTTAGATAAATTGCAGGGGGGGGGGTCTTGATTTCGCTTTTTAACGGATTAATGAGTTCATCTGCAAATTGGCCAGATAATGAGCTTATAACGCCTGTTCGAGATACATTTATACAATAGAGAAATCATTTTCAGCATTGGTGAATTCCCATGAATTTAGACGTCGAGAACGTAAACTCAGCTTTTCCAAATCAACGACACTTAAACATTTCAATTGTTTGTTTTTTTTTTAACGAAAATATTTCTTAAAATATAAAAGAATTTTTTCGAAATTTCATTTCCACATAAATTTCAATAAAAGTTCTCCCATTTTCTAATACCGTAAGAAGCATGGAATTGCATCAAGAAGAAATTATTTCTTGAGTTTACGTTTCATAGGGAAAAATAATTGATTCATTTCCTTCTGCGATATCATCTTTTGCTCACGTATTCAATTGCAAGATATCGCCTGACAACAATGTGATGTTTCAATAAGAGGGGTGCATATGAACCTTCTTCCCTAAAAAGAGGGAAAATTCCCTATCAAGGACTTAAAATATTCAATCTAAGCCAGAATCTTAAAATGATGTGCAGATAAAATTACCAATCTTACTCTTGTACATCAAATTTTTGAAATAAAAATGTAAACAGATATTGAAGCAGCGATTATTGTTCAGGACTATATACTGAAAGTAAAAGTATGGTTAGCTGAAATTTAAAATGTTTCGATTTCATTTTTCTCTCTCTAAATAACGTAAAACGTAATGGCTTTTTCCATTGTTGTTGGCGCATTCTTATTGGCTGGAAAATCACATGGTACTATCCAGTTTTCTCACATGAAGTTTCATATTTCTTCCATTATCTTCAGCATAAAGTAAAATTAATGAAAGTTATAGGAATATTGTTTATCTACAAAATATTTCTTCATCCCTAATTTATTTGCAATATTTATTTATCGCCCTTTGCAACATTTTCTCTGATACTTTTACGTTTTTGATTTTTATTCCAAATTAAAGGCTAAAAACTAAAAATGATAGGATTTTCCTTTTTATAAAAAAAGTACTATGATGGTATCATTTTACGATAAGAATACTTACCTAAGATTAGGTACCTTGTTAGAGCATTGGATTTGATTGGACCACTAAAAAGGGCTCATGTAATGTTGACGTGCGCTTAACAAATCAAACGCGAGATAAAGAATTAATACTTTTGTTTCGCTGTAGAAGAAAGTGGTCTGCAAAAAACAATATTTTTTATTCCTTCATCAGTTTCTGTAGAGGCAAACAGAAAGTAATATTTAAATATAAAGCAGCTCTCTAGTTTTACGGGAAAATAAAAAATAAAAAACATTCATATTCAATAAGTTTTGTTTTCTCCATTTCATACGATTTAAGAGAGTAAGTAAAAAGAAGGCTGTGCAACATTGTTTTAAGAGTTGGCGATGTTGATATATGTTCACACTGAGAGTTTGGCATCTATTTAACGTGTACTTAGATGCCAACAGGCTCTTTACATAGGGATAATGTGTTTTTTTCTTAACTTGGAACAGAGTATAATGGTCATGGAATAAAAGGTTACTAAATACTAATATTCAGAATAAAGTTTTACGCAAATACCTCAACTCGGAAATTTTGTACTCTATTAATATTAATCTCATATATTCCTATACAGCTTGTAAAAAACAAAACCTATGTAGAGATATTTGAATATGAAAATAAAATCCTTTTTATCGCTTCGATATAAAATGTTAATTTGCAAATTTAATACTTTCATTGTTTTCTAAATATTGCATCTTTTGAAATACTGTATTTTACAATTATGGAAGAGACAGTTTCAGTTTTTGGCATTTTTTTTTTTTTAAATTTCACAAGAAATTATAATTTCATATGTGTTTTGATCATGAGACTTATCAATAAAATTTACAGCTTTCAGAGATTTGAAGGATTGGCAATAAGGGACGAACGGAAACAAGTATTTTTGTAACAAGTAAATATTCACGATATTCAAATTATACTTTTTTCATTGATAGATATGATTTGCTACAACATTATAAAAAAAAATTTTTGAAAGAGTACTGTGCACACGCAGTATCAGTATTACAGAACAAATTTAAACACTCATATATTGCGTAAATATAACGATTTTGTTTTCGAATTTTAAAATAATAAATATTTTATTAATTAAAAATTTTATCGAAAATTTCGCTTAAATTTATTTTATATCTCTAAAGTTATAGTTAACAAAAGCAAGAGACAAAAATATTTGCATTTTATAAAAATGTCAATATATCCATAAAAATTTTAACTAGGTTTACGAAATTTCATGCAAGTTATTGTAAATAATAACCAAAACAATTGATACAACTAACAAGTTTTTTGCTATATTTCCTGGCATAGGATGTTCAAAAATACTGTTTTTGTTTGTAATGTATTGTTTGTTCCTCAAACCTCTATAAGCTTTGAATTTTATTGATAAATATGATAAATTGCTTGACCTAAACTCCTCTAAAGTTACAAACTAATCTACTAAGTATTTCTTGAAAAATTTTAAAAAATAATGTCCAAAACTGAAAGTCTCTCTTCCTTTATTGCAGGGTAGTGTACTTTTCCTAACAACACTTTTGATAAAATAGTGTAAAATAATTTCGGTTTTATATTTTTTTCCTAACTTTTCTTATTTGAATTACTTAATGTTCTATTCAGAGATTTCTCTTAATAAAATAAAAACTCATGTTATAGTTGGAAAAAATTTATGAAAAGAAAAAAAAAAAAGCATTTTCTTTTCCAGAAAGGATAAGTTAATTAAGTAAAAAAATGTTTGGAGAAAATTAATAAATAAATAATTTAGTATAAATTATGGATACAATACTTTTTTGTAATTTTATGCAGAGTTTATTTCGACAATTTATAAGGGATCGTATAACACAGTGATTCTCAACCACTGTGCCGCGGCACTTTTGTGTGACGCCAAATTCTTAAAATGTACCGCCAAATATTAGAAATGATACAATAAAAATTATAATGCTTTTTTTATTACGAGTAAAGTTTAAATTAAAGAAAAGTGTGTATATATATACACTTTTCTTTAATTTAAACTTTTAGTTTAAATTTAGTTTTAGTTTAGAAGTGTTTAATTTGTCTTTGACAATTTTAAAAAATGTTGAAATATGTAGGAAATTTAATGACTATTAAAATTATTAATTAACAAAAGAAAGCAAGCTAAATAATATCTTTCAAACGGATATAAAAGCTAATCATTAAAGTAAGCTATGCAATTAATAGTTATAAAAACAAATTAACAATGGATAACTAACAAAAAAATAAGCTAAAAATTAATAATTAACAAAAAAACTAGTTAACAAGAAATCACAAAAAAATAATAATGTAAAAAAAAACTAATAGTTAATAACTATAGAAAACAGTTAATAATTAGCAAAAAAATAACTGTTTTTAACTAATAAAAAATTAGTTGAAATAAATAATGGATCCCTTAATAAACGTGCTGTTGTAGTACATATAATTTTATTTCACATTCAAAATTATTATCATAAACTATTTTACACAATGTATTATAGGTAAGTAAACAACTTTTAAACTAATTTTTTTCATTGTGTGCCGTCAAATTTCGAAATCGTTAAGAGTGTGCCGCCCCAAATAAAAGGTTGAGAATCACTGGTATAACACAATCAAGTAATAATAAAGATATGTTATGAATTAAAATTATAACATAAACGCAAAAAAAAAAAATAATAATAATAATATAAATACAAAACAAAAAAAAGAACTATGAAACAAAGATACAGAAGAAAAGTCCATCTGCCCTTATGATGTAGTTTCTGCAGCCAGAAAAGAAGTTTACTGTCACAATGCAATCATTTGCAGCAGACAAAAGACTGCAAAGGGGCAAAATCGTTTTTCGCATCGGTATGTAACTTCGTTCGCGAGGCAAGAAGAAGCCGCTCTTATTTGTCCTGTAAAACTGTTTCTCTGCCTAAAAACACTCTCCACCAAGAAAACAACCTTCATGATTCGGTAAAAATAATTCGGAATTCAATCAGATTTCTCCTAAAATTTATTTTCCATACAAATAAAGTAACGTTTAGAAATACGTTAATTATATTTAACGAGATTCAAGGGTTGGAGTTATTATTCTTTAACGTTGCATACCACTTTTTTTGCTATTGACAAGAAATAAATTGTACAGATCTATAATTATTTTTCAAAAATTAAGAGATTATAAGTATTTTGAATTAAAGAAGTAAATACATTTACTTCTTTTTAATTTAATACTTTCTAAATTTGTATGTTTGTATTAGTCGGAACAGCGATCAAAATTTTCTACCAGGTCCATATCATAAACTGTTTCAAAAAAAAGTTTCATGAATGAAAAAGAAAATTTTGAATTATTTCGCAAAACTTTTAGGAATAGAATAAAACTAAAAGAATTTTAATAAAAAAAAAACCTTAAACATGGACACCACTGTGAAATTTTTCAAAAAATTGAATCTTTTTATATGAATGAAATTAAAATGTTGGTAACCTGGATGACCTCATTGAGAGGAAAGCGCTCTATACCCTGAGCCACCATGGCTCGTCCATGATGCTGATCATTTTATTTTATAACCGTTGTTGGACAACTGATCCAATTGTGGGTGTACGACTACTAGTGTTCAACACCGTAGCCTTGTAATTTTGCACCCAATCCAGAAGACAAGGGAACTCCTGGATCAAGTATTGGTGGAAATTTGCCTCCGTGGAGGTCTTTTTGATGGAACCCGCATTCACATGGAAAGGAATATCACGAAAATCTCTCACGGTTAGCTTGACGTCAAGCGGAACTCTACTCAAAGATCCTTTTACCACTGAGGATATTTTACGTCAGCACTGTGATCGGTGTGAACCGGGTGCGGAATTCGTATCAACCAGCCATTGCTAGGATTCGAACTCGGTTCACCTCATTGGAAGGCGAATGCTCTACAGCTTACCTGGCATAAGAACTATTTTAAAAAGACCTGAAATTAGCACCGTTTTTTATTGAGCAGAGCCTTATGCCATCCCTGAGATTATCTTTTAAGAATTGAGAGGGAAAAACTGAATTATTTCAATTTTATTTATAAGAACGCCTAATGTTAAACCAAAGGAGAAAAACTCATTTTTTTTTAAATCTTCGTCCGGAACAAACAAAATTGAAATTCTTGTAATGATTTTGAGGATCTGGATCTAAAACGCCCATTGCTATAGCTGTCAGGATGATAGAATTTTATTTTATAATTATAGATATGAAAGGAAATTTTATAAATTTTTAGAATAGCTTTATTCATTTTTTGTGAATGACGCTACTTATGAATGAACTCAATTTTTTAACCCCTGGAATACTACCTCCATTTTTACCTAATTAATTTCTAAGTTTTTTTTTTTTTTTTTTTTTTTTTTCATTTTCTGACCTTTTCCTTTGCTTTCTAACTTCACAAATTCATCTTAGAATAAAGGACTTTTTTGTCATCAAAAATTTTAATTTGAAATTTTTAAATGTACTTTTAAGGAGTATTAGAATGCGTATAAATAAAATGCGCATGAATTAAATCCCAATGCATATAAATTGGAGGAAACAAAATATATCTGGGAGGCCGTAAAAATTGTCAAACTATTATTAATGCTAGTGATGCTATAGTAACTCTACTGATATTGTAGTAATAGGTACAATGGTAATAGGAATAATGTTAATGAGTATATATACTACTATGGTTACTGTGGTAATAAGGTTTTGGGGCCCTTCCCCAAAACGGAATAGAGCGAAATGTATATAAATCAAAGGTTTCGCAGAATGTGTATGTTGCCTATTTTTAAAACTCTATTTTAAGCAGAGAAACGCCATATATATAGAACGAAACTAAAATAAATTATCATTTGATGAGAGAGTTTTGCGAATTCGGATTGCGAAACAGTTCCGGAAGGGGGCGTTGGCATGTGCAGAAGGTTGAGGACCTTCAGGAACTTGTTAATCGCACTTCAAATCACTCCTTACTGTTTCCCACTTTCGTTCAAGTATATTCGAATGGCACCATAACATTATAATTGGAGTTCAAACTCAACAAGTTTTCATCTTCATAACATTTATGATTGACTTCATATATTCATATTCTATCTTCTATTGTATTCAATCGCAAGGAATGGGAAAAGTTATTAGTAGTCATCCAGAAAACAGATCAAGATATAGTAAATATATTAATGCATTTTTCTTTAAAATTATGGTGAGGCAAAACTGGCCCGCGGACCCATTTCTGACTTACACTTTCCAACTGCACTCCAAAATATACAAGATACAAAAAAATAATTGAAAAAGAACAGTTTGGGGGGGCTCCTAGGATAATGAACTTATTTTCTAATATGATATCGATTTATATGAAGTTTTTTTCGGGGGTGGCTACCTACAAAAGTGTTGCCTATTACCTCTTTTTCTATTTATCTATATGATAAAATAAGGCTTGCAAATTTCAGTATTAAAACTATTTTTATTTAAAAAATTAACTATTATAACGATTAAAAAAAATTTCAAATATCACCGACCCTAGCAAATACCACGTGAATAAAAAAATCTGCTTTAGAATCAATCACCAGAAAGTGATTACATAGAATGCGATAAAAGGTGTTGAATTTGAGTGACACAGAATGAACTAGTCATGTTCTAACGAAACTCTACTAAGAACACTTTTTATCTTTAAAAAAACATTTTGCCCTCATTCTCAATATTTTTAAGCAGATTTATAGTCAACTATCATTTTTATTTAAAATGATAACTGACAAAACTCCTTCGGAACATTTATTCAGTGGAGATAATTAATTCCAAACGATCCGTCCAAAAGAAGAAACGGAATCATAATAAAGGAGGCAAACAAAGAATTGGAACGTTTAATATTATCATTATTAACGGAATTTTTATTATTATGGAGAGAAAAAGATTTTCTTCTGTAATTCCCTGACGTTTCCATGGATGCACATTTAGAGGAGAAAAAATAACGAGACTCAAATAAAGGAAAACGCTTTCTGTCTAACTGGAAGAAGACGGCGTTTTAATTTAATGTCGAGAGTGAGTTCAAAGCAGCGTGGTGAAACAAGGCTTTAATTGAGATGACGCCGGTTCGAGAGTACCTAATCTCATAGGGCGCAGCGCTCGTTCTCTGTTATTAACCTTTGATACAGCGGCTAGTGGGGCGCTTTCCGTATGATTGCTTACGCCTCGGCCTTTATTAGCCCCAGATGGAAAAGGATTGCCCCGGCTCTCTCTTTTCGGGATATTCGAGCGTTTTGTATCGACGAAGGAACGGCAGGAATGTAATTATACCGACAAAATGCCGACATTGAGTCCCCCCGCGGGAGGAATGAGAGAAAGACGCTACACACTCTACTTTACCCAGAATGCACCACGACTTTCCGAAAACGGGTGGGTGGATTTGGGTTGGTTGCGTCGCTCCAGAGAAGATTTTACGGTGGGGCATTTTGTCCCGACTTCAATTTCGTCATTTTTTTTTATTTTTTTAAGAATGAGTGGTGGATGCGTTTGGGATTGTCGAATGAAAGAGAGAATTTTTAACGACATTTTTTTAAAGCTTCCAGGCAGCGAAACATATTTAGAAATGTAACATAAAACTCTTTAGTACCTAGGAGTCATTTATATTTTATGCCAAACACGGTGTAATAACGCGCAATAAGGTTAACCCATTGATACCCAACCACCGCAAGTTAATATTTACATACATGAAAAATACTTGTATTTAAAAACAAAGTAGTGTTTTTTTAAATACACGATATTTTAAAAATTTGATAACTCAGAAACTATTCGACCGCTTTCCTATAACTTCTTTATTATTCTATTCCACTACAATTACATCCTTTAAAATTATGTAAAAATTTTTATGCATTACAATTAAAAATTATTTTGACTGTTATTGAATAAAATAATAAGACAACATTAAAAATTATTTTTTGCGTGCAATCATCTATAGAGAAGTAAATTTTTTGACCCGTCGTCATAACAGATTTCCTTAGAAGAGGAAACACAGGTCCCCACCGAGAGACCCGGTGAAGCCCTTCCATGGCATTAATTAACTGAAAAAGGAAAAAAAAAATTTTTTCAATTTTTAATTTGGACAACTCATCATCAATGTCATTTTTTTTTCTTGCTTATTTCACGTGACGTTCTCTTAAATTTTAGAAAGTTTCAAGGGGAAGGCTTGCTTTTTTCTATGTTATCTCCTGCGCTCACAATTTTGTACTTCAAAAACGTCAGTTTTATACTACCTCAAGCAAACGTCAAGGCTGTACTGAAGATCTTCTAGTTACCTCTCATGTATGAATCTTCAGTAGGTTTTAGCTAATTAATGCTCTGAATCAGAGGGGGGGGGGAATCATTTTTGTTACGGCTAAATTTGGAAAAGTATTCTCTTCTAAATCGTAATTAATGTACTCTTAAGAGAAGATAAAGCTAGCCAGGGAATATGCTGTGAAATATCATTGAACTGATTTCCTCCTATCTGCTTGGATTTTATCGACTTGAAATCGTTTGACTCAGGGAATCGCGACAAATTAGGGGACATTTTAAATAATTATAAAAAGTTCATCAATACAATA
This sequence comes from Parasteatoda lunata, assembly GCA_949128135.1. Classification (NCBI taxonomy): domain Eukaryota; kingdom Metazoa; phylum Arthropoda; class Arachnida; order Araneae; family Theridiidae; genus Parasteatoda; species Parasteatoda lunata. Next base: position 105,420,123 of record OX421975.1, read on the forward strand.
AAATATTTATATCATAATAGCAAATAAAGAGTAGAACTGAATGAAATTATAAACGAATTTCTAGAAGAAAAAATTTGGGTAAATGTGTGGGTTTTTGATCATCCCTGTACAAACTTGTTCATTTAACTTAAAACTTTGAAGAACACAACTGCAGACCAAAGAAAAGGCATAAGATGGAGATTCCAATTTTCTTTAACTAGCTATTAAATTTTTTTCTCGAAAAACTTTTTGACTTATTTTTATATTTACAATGCAATGTTTTGTGGTAGTTATAAATAAGCTCCTAAATAATTTGCTTACTCAAAAAATTTGCTTACTGCTGGGAAGCAATTATTAAATACTGATATCGCGGCAATTCATCGCGCTCAATTCGTCAATAGTTCGTTGTGGGCACAATTCGTCCGAGGTAAAACTGGTCGTGATTTTAATTCTACTTGGGCACAATTCGTGACGAGGCCAATTCGTCGCGTGCATAATTCGTCGTCAGGCACATTTGTAGTAGCGACAATCCATCTCGAGCACGAAATACATCTATTTACGAAAACAAATCTCTTGCATTATCTACAAAAACTAACTAAATATTTAATTTGTGGCATGTGACAAGAAGGAGGAGGGTACGCTTGGGTAGACACTAAATTAAAAATGATTGCCGTGGCTAATCTTTAACGTGATAATTATGTTAAAAAATATATGAATTTTTTGTAAAATATTTTTATAATTAGCATAAATCAAGGCATAGATATGAAAAATATTTGTATTTGTCATAGCTAGAGTCGAAGACAGAAATCAAGAGAGTACTTTTAATGGGTCGAAAGAAAAAATTTACCGTTGGCCGCTATTTCGGAAAATCCTCCGGGAGTGAAAATCGTTTGCTGTAAGAAAGTAATATTCTGACAAAACAAAGGTTATTGCATACAAAATTGATGACTTATTCGTTATTTGAATTTTTTTTTTTTTTTTTTTTTTATTCTTTCATACACTTAATATCATATTTAGTTTGTTGCAGAATGAACACGATGGTGAGATAATTATTGAATAATATAAGACTAATGTTTCAATCTACCATAAACAATATTTCTATCTAAATTCTTAAGTAATAAAGCAAAAATCGATGGGAATAAAGCACAAATGAAAACACATAAATGGACATACTATAAGTTTCAGTTCTATAAACAAGAACTTTCCTCGGTGTCTGAACGTAAAAGAAAGAAGAAAAAAAAATTATTTTTTTTCGACGGTTACACTGAAGAATGTTCTTGTTTAGTGAACTGAAGCAATAGTATGTCCATTTATGTGTTTTCATTTGTTGGATATTAAATGTTATTTAAGATAAAATCTTTTTGATCAAACTACAAGCAATGGACAGTTTGGTGGTATTTTTTTGATTGTATAACACATTTATCACGAGAAATGTAATATTCTACCCACCATCCCTGTTCTTAAAAATATTCTAGATTGTCAAAATTTAATTTTTTAAGTTTAATAATTCTCTAAAACATATTTTTAGTAATTTTTTCTTATTTTTCCTTCATTTATTTTAGTTTTTGCAACCGTATTTTTTTAACTAAAAATAAAAGTTACTAAATTTAGTTACCAAATACAAAAATTGATAAGTTTTACAAGAGACACTATGGATAGTTGACTGTGTAAAGCTATTTCCGACAGAATTTTAGGCTTAATCTTGAAAATACGCGCCATTCAATAATATTATACTTATGGTGTTTTCAATTTAACGCGTTCTTTCAATTTAACTTTCAACGAAACTAACAATAAATGAATTCTCCACAAGCTTGCTATGATCCTACCCAAAATATAACAAAAGGTTTAATACAAATATAGCCAAATAAGGAATAACACTCAAAAGATGGTAAAACTTACACTTAATTTATGCTGTGATAATAATTTGGCTACACGACATGTTAGAATTTATAAATTACATAAAACTTGGTAAAATTACGCGTAAATTTAAACACAAATTACACTAACAAAACCTAGAGCATCAAACCTGTTCACACATCATCTCGTAAGCATAGCATAACTTAACAGGAGGGAGATACCGGAGGTTTTCTAAATTTCTTCCAGTTTCAGGAAACTTGTTATTGTTTACATTCAATCAACCATCCATAGGAGTTTCATCGCGAAAACTGGGACTTTTTAGGATATGAGACGAGTAAAAGTTTCAAAAAATATCCTTTTAAACAAAATGAAAAGCATAATATTCCAAATATTTTTTGATTTAAAGAGCGTTCTACGCACTACGGTGCTAACTCAATGATTCAAAAGGCAAACTTTAAAATTAGCTTATTAAAAGCTGCAGGCGACACATACATAATAAAATCACGATAAAATTTTCCAAAACAGATGCATTGGTTGGAAATTCAGTTTCCATAGAATACAGAAAGAAACGTATTCCCATAATTACCCGCTGACAAACAAGGAGTTCATGGAATTACAATTTCGAGTCCAACGGCATGATTACGCCAAAGGCCACCTTTACTTCCTAAACAAGCTGACACCCAAAGATCAGAAGCCGGGTGGACATCAAGCCACCGTCACAGAAGATTGAGCTCCCATCCGGATCTGTCCATTTTATAGCTGCCAACTCTTCCGGTTTTCCCGGAAGATCTCAATTTCGTATTAAAAGTGGTACCGAAACTCATGTCATGCCATTAGACTTTTCGAATTATAATAATTATAAATGAGTTTGACCACCACTACACATAAATAATTACAACGAATATATTAAAGCATACTAATTTTTACGATAGCGGAATTTAACCTAGTCAAAATATAAATATATTTTTGAGTAAGATTGTTTTTCGACGATTGTTTTACTACCACTCGGAAAATCCATTTCCTGAAAGTTGGCAGGTATGGAATTGGCTCCATTTTTATTCAATTTTTTTTCCATTTCTTCTTTCTTTTTCCAATTGTAATGTGCAAGTGTACGTACGTATCTGTGAAATCCGCGTGAATAAATCGGATGTAGCAAAAATGGCCTAACGAAATTCTCCTCCATCCATCTTACTCAACGAAGTTCTCTGATCTTCTTCAATATGCTTTTTTCTAACAGTAACAGGCCTTTAGTAAGTTTTCATTTCCATGAAGTGAAACACCGTCCTGTAAACTGTGAATTTTCAATTACACGGCAGAAAAGGACTCAGAAAAATTAATTTTAGTTTTTCGGTTTATAAATTTTGATTTAAGTTTGTTTTTTAAGGTCTTGGAATAGTCAGCTCATTATTTTCTTGCTCAAATTTCAGGTATTTTTTCAATCATTTAAAAAGTATTTTTGTCCGTAACATTTTTGAATTTTCTGTTTTCAGCTTTGGTGGTTTTTTACCGAACTCATCCATGTGGTAAGAATCAATATAAAGTTTTATAAAAATTAAACGTTTTTAAATAAATCATTGATATTTTTAAAGAAATTTAAACAAAAGGGTTAAAACTAGTTACAAGAGTTAATAATCCGTGCTGAAACTTTCTTGAGATGTCAATAAGTTGTTTGTTATTATATATGAACTTAGAAGGTACAGTCCGCAAAAAAAAAAAAAAAAACGAATCATCCTGAATAACTTTCGTTCTAATGATCGGATTTTCACGAACTAAGTGTCAATCTTAATGGTTCCTGGGGGTGATTTCAAATATGCTAATTAACTAGTGCTAACTATTAATTAAGTTACGAAATCAGACACAAAAACGTACTTTCTCTGAATAAACATATATTTTTTTTTTTTACATATTTGGAATCCTGACCCTCGAAATAAAATTTCGAAAAAATTGGGTGGTAAATTAGGTCGCAATAAAGATTTATATATATGGCGAAAGTTTAAAAAAATGCCAAATTACCTCGCCATATAAAGTGAAACAATTTAAAACAACCAATAAAGAAACTGAATGAATGACGAGACGTCATAATATTGTGTGTCTGTGTTGCTATAGGCAACCAAGAAGAGAATTTATGAATCTGCTTTCTGGGCTGGGCATAGAAAATAGTATTCCTTTAACATTTTGAAAATAAAATTTGAATTTAAAATGAAGAAATGAAAATGAAATTATTTTTGATTTTCCAATATTTCAAAATTTAAACGTTGAACTTACTATCTGACATTTTTTATTTTTTTAAAGATGTTATTTGAATAAAAATGCTGTACTAAAACCAAATTTACTTAAGTTATTATAAATTTATGATTCATGAAGAGTTGTAGGGCTAATTGCTTTTACACCTCAGTTCAAGTCTTTCAGGTAAGGAAAAGAAAATAGAGATTCTGCAAAAAATTTGGGGCATGATTCTGATGCGCAATCAGAAGGTTTTATAAGATTCACGGTACTTCTTTTCGATAAAATTGAAGAAATACAGAATGCATTAAGGTGCACGGCCAAAGCCCGAAGTCCGGCCAAAGTCTGAAATTTTCTTGATTTTGGGAATTGGCCAACCAAATCGCGAAGTGGCCACGATGTTCCGGCCAAAGTGCGAAATAATTGAAACGATCAGTGAATATTTTACTTTGGCGACATTCTATAATTATATAAATAATTCTTATAAATCTTCTAATTTAAAAATATAAAAATTAGAAGTTTTTAAATTGTCTATTAAATAATCATTAATTTAATAATCATTATTAAATTGTCCATTTAATTGTTTAGTCATACTAGTTATACATACACCAAAGGTCTAGTCATACTACGTCTAGTTAAGTGCCACTGCCAGGTATGCGTATGCCCAGTATATCCTACACTAATGTTTTTTTAAGGTTAAGTGCCACTGCCAGGTATACATTTGCCCGGTATATCCTACACTGATGTTTTTTAAGGTAAAGTGTCACTGCCCAGTATATCCTACACTGATATTTTTTTAAGGTTCAGTGCCACTGCCCGGTATGCATTTGCCGGTGGGACCACAATTTTTTAATATTTCTTTTATTAAAAAGTTTATTTGTTAATTTTGCCCCTTTTGTTTTCTTTTTTAATTTAAATATATAAATCTTCTAATTTAAAAATATAAAAAATAGACAAGTTTTTAAATTAAAATTTAATTTTTTACATTGTCTCAAATGAAATCAAGAAAATATCGAACATTGGCCGGAACATCGCGGCCACTTCGCGATCTGGCCGTCCAATTCCCGAAATCAAGAAAATTTCGGAATTTTGCAGGCAATTTAAAGCGTTCTTGGCCAATTCGCGATTTGGCCGGCCAGATCGCGAATTGGCCAAGAGCGCTGTTAATTAGCGAGCCAAAGTCCGAAATTTTTCTTGATTTCGGGAATTGGCCGGCCAGATCGCGAATTGGCCGAGGATGGCTGGCCAAAGTCCGAAATTTCTCCTGATTTCGGGAATTGGCCGGCCAGATCGCGAATTGGCCGAGGATGGCTGGCCAAAGTCCGAAATTTCTCCTGATTTCGGGAATTGGCCGGCAAGATCGCGAATTGTCATGGGAAGATCAGCCAAAGTTGGACAAAAAAAAAATCATTATACCGGGCAAGGCATTTGACCTTAAAAAAACATCAATGTAGGATATACCGGGCAGTGGCACTTGACCTTAAAAAACATCAGTGTAGGATATACCGGGCAGTGGCACTTGACCTTAAAAAACATCAGTGTAGGATATACCGGGCAAATGAATACCGGGCAGTGGCACTGAACCTTAAAAAAACATCAGTGTAGGGTATACCGGGCAGGGGCACTGAACCTTAAAAAAACATCAGTGTAGGGTATACCGGGCAGTGGCACTTAACTAGACCTAGTATGACAAGACCTTTGGTGTATGCATGACAATTAAATAGGCAATTTAATAATGATTATTAAATTAATGATTGTTTAATAGACAATTTAAAAACTTCTATTTTTTATATTTTTAAAGTAGAAGATTTATAAGAATTATTTATATAATTATAAAAGGCCGCCAAAGTAAAATATTCACTAATCGCTTCAATTATTTCGGACTTTAGCCAGCCATCCTCAGCCACTTCGCGATCTGGCCGACCAATTCCCGAAAAAAAAAATTCGAACTTTGGCCAAGAGAGCCGGCCAATTCGCGATCCGGACGGACTTCGGGCTTTGGCCGTAACATATATATAAACAAGGGAAAAATTATAGAACAATGAAAATAGGGAAAAAGAAAATAATAAATAAAATCGGAAGAAAAAAGGACAGATTTTTTTTTTTAAAAATCCGGAAAATAAAGATATAATCTTTTCATCAGCCCACACGATTATATCCGCAATATTAGAAAGCACTCTTTTTTGCGGATATAATCTAGTGGGCGGATGAAAAGATATTAACTTTTATTTTCCAGAGTTTTGTAAAAAAAAAAATTTTTCCTTTTTTTTCCTTCCCGGTTTTTGTTATTTTTCTGTTTTTTCTTTTTTTCCCCTTTTTCATTGTTCTGTAATTTTTTCCTTGTTTTATCTACATTTTGAACTTATTTTATGAGTTCTATTTACTTGCAGCTTATGCGCAATAAATAAAACTTATTGTGTTTCTTAATTTTCTTCGTGTTTTTTGTATTTATTAATTATGCTATATATATATATATATATATATATATATATATATATATATATATATATATATATATATATATATATATATATATATATATATATATATATATATAAGAGAAAATTTTACTTTTTTTTACAATAAAATAAAATTTTACATTTTTATTTTATTGTTAAAGGTCATTTCATTCTGACAAATATTTAGGTTACATGTTTTTCTTAAATAAGTAGGATTTGCAAATACCATCCTTATGTATAAATTCCGAAACTGACTTTTGCAAACATGTTTTTTCTCTAAGCTCTTCGATTGCGATCAGTTACTTATTGATCACCAAATATGGTTACTAAAGTTTCTTTGTTTTATTCCTATATTTAAAAACTTATTTTACTATTGTCACCATCACTTCCGAAATCTGGTACGATAGTGTCATTTAAAGTAGAGTTCGTAAGGTCCTTAATAAGTTAAAAATGTGGGGGCGAAACTCAGTAGATGTATTTTATTATGTTTAAACTCACCACAGCATTCAATATTTAATTTAAAAAATTTAATTTTAAATTTAATGATAACTTTATAATTACGATCGATAATGATACCACAGTGTTCTTAATTTATTAAGGACTATATTCTTGACTTTTTAAATGAAAGTTCAAATAAAAAATAAATAAAAAAAAAAAAAGAGTTTCAAATCTTTGAAAAAATTGAAATTCATCAGAAATTGGAGTCAATTTTACTTAGAGTTTATCATTGTATTTCGCAGTTGTAGATTATTTAGAGATTTTCTCATTTTAATTAGAATTTTACTAGTTTTAATTGTTGAATTAGAGAAAATGATGAGATCCCTCTACCCTTAACTATTTCCAGCATTTATGCAAACAAATCCTTTCATTGGTATTTTTTTATTTTCTGAAATTATTAGAAGATGGTCGCAGAAATTATAGATGAAAAAATAGCTTAGCAACAATATTTAAAAATTAATGCTGTTGGTAGAAACTATTCAACCCACCGCTTTACATAAGGTAAAAATGTTTAATAAAAAAAATTATCTGAAACTTAAATGCATACGTGGTAGATAACTCTTTTAAGTTTTACGGAGTTAAGTTAATAATTTAACTTTTTGATCAATAAGTCAGTGACATTCTTTGGTTAAAATGTGTGGCTTAATTAATAGAAAGCTATAAATAGAATCAAGATGTTTGAATTCCTTCCTATAGGATTTAAGTGGATACCTTTTAAGCATTTTGAACATTGCAAATATTGTAAGCCTAAATTAGCTGAATGCCATAAAGTTTCTCCTTTTTAAATGTAAAAATTATATAAAACAAATAAATATTTTGTAAATTTATATTTTGATTATTTAATATAAATAATTTATTTAGTGTAGTATACCAAACTTTTATGTATTCTTTCTTATCAGTTCTTTTATTTCAGTTGCTTTGCAAGCAGTTTCTTTTTACAAAAACTAATCAATTTTATCATCGAATTTTAAATTGAGGGGGGGGGGGATGAGTATTTAGAGGATAAACTAACTCAGAAATTGTGCTAAATTATTTTTTTATGATTCGTCGAAGTATTGTTAGAGATTCGCTCTTTGAAAAAATGAGTTCAAATTTTTACAAATGTTTATTTCTTGAAGTATGTAAATTGTAAAAAATATAAAAAATGCCAATATTTTGACTCAAAGAAAAACATATTACAGCGGATCATAGAGTTTAAACAGCAAGGTTAGAGAATTAAAAAAAAAAAGTTGAAAGATAATAATTCATAACGATTTAGTTTTTGTCTGCTTACTAGGTTCTTCGTTTTTGCTTTATCAACGGAAAACTAATGGCCAATGTGAAAATTATATAAATAACCATTTAAAAAATACACATGCTTTATAACATTTGTAAAATAACAATTATTTTTCCGAATTAGAATTTTTAAAGAAGTTAGCTGCCTTCTAATATAAGAGTTTACTCCTGAAACTTCTGATCATGCATGAAATATCCTACTACTCTACACCTGAGCTCAAGAATTTGTTTTCATATGATTTCCGAATGATACTAAGCAGACTTGGTTTCTAGTAAAAGGAATGGATATTATTTGCATACTCATTTCGTTAGTTTATCAAAAATATAATTTAAGAAATAAAAGGAAAATAAAATTTAGATTTATAATACCCCAAATTAAACAAGAGTAACACTTGTTATAGTTTTTAACTCTGACATTCTTTTCATGAGATAACTTCTTTTGCTGACAATTTTTTCCGTTTTTTATTATTAATTAAAGCCAGCTTACGCATTCTTGTAATTTTTGCATTTTATATTTGAAATTTTAAAGTCGAATGACATGCATGAAATGACCCCTAATTCAAAGAGTCAAAGTTAAATAGTTGCAAGGTCGATTGTTTCGAAAAGAATTAACTACTTCGGTGCAATGAAACAATTATCAATGAATTATTAATATTCTTGTTTCCTTTATTACGAAATATTAGATCTAAATTTGCATTCCTTATTTCTTCCAAACGTGTATTAAAACTATTATTATAGGTTATTTAAGTAGAAAAAATCCTAATGTTAGAAAAAGAACCATTTTTGAGATGATGATTCTAAAAATAGCACGTTTTTCGAATCTTTTTAAATTTTTTTATTTTAGTAGTTGTTTAACGAAACAAGGCATATCAAACATTTAACTGATATAGCAATATTTGTTTGAACTGTGCAAAAAGTGAGAAATAATATAAACAACTTTTTAAGCAGATATTTTCAACTTTTTAAAAGAAAAAGGTAACTTTCTTTAAGTCAGCGGACAAGAATAACTTTGAACGTCAAAATAAAATTTTATGTCCATAGTTTTTTTGTTCATTCAAAAAAAAGAAAAAAAAAAAACAATATGTTGTATGTTTTTGCTGTGCTCACATGCGCATTTACTTTCATTACTCAAATAAATAATAAACAATAAAAAAAAGAAAATTAATAATTTATCTTCATTTTTCGTAAACAATAGTATTCTAAGTAAAAAGTCAGCTGTTCTGCATCGAATGATATTGTGTGTGATCAGTAGAATATTTTTAATTTCTTAACAAGATTTAATTCTCAGATAGCTGGCAATGATTCTAAGTTTTCTTTCAAAAAGAACTTAGCATTAATTTAAAAAGTAATTTTTTTTTAAAGGAAAACATAAATTAAAATACTAAAACGATTGATTAGTATATTATTGGAAAATAGTATAGATGGTAGCATAAAAAATAAGATTTTGGGTTAAAATTTAATTAAAAAGTTAGAAAAATAATTCTGCGAAACAAGCGCAGACAGATAATTTACAACTTTATTTAAAGATTAATGCGATATATAAGATGTAAAGAAGTTTTAAGATCATTAAAATTGCTGACTACGTATTTTTATTAATATTTATAAAATATTAATAAAAATAAAATATTAATAAAATTCAAGAAATTTATAAATATATTATTCCAAATCTATGCATACATATGTATATTATTGACATTGTTTCAGTTATTGAAAAACAAGATCAAAAAATAAAAAATAATCACATTAAGTAAGCACAATCTGGTGTATAATCATTTTCTATCAGAAGCACGCCTTTATAAAACTAGACATTCGTTGAATAAAGTGTTTTTATTCAAATTTCTTTACTAAACTGCAAATAAATTTTTAGACGACTAAAAAAGAAACATCGTATTTTATAGTTTTAAAAAAATAAAAAGATTGGCAAACGATTATTAGCGAAAAAAATATGAATGAAATTTTACGCTACGAGCGCAAAGTCAAGTTCCTCGCAAGTTTGTCACATTTTAATATTAATCGCCCCATTTAATTATTTTTATATTGTCGCCAAATTATTTTTTTAAAAATAATTAATTTTAATTTTTCTCAGCTTCTAATAAATAAAAACAATTAAAACTTTAGATTTTTCAATTGAAAAATATGTAGATTAATATGGTATAAAAAAATTCATACCTTATAATTCAAAATTTTTTCATCCTCAATTTAATTAAATAATAAATAATTATTAAAAACTATTTTTTTCATGAAATTATCTTTGGGTAAATGAGTTTTATGATTGGGTGCAATTTTCTTTGAATTGCTTTATTAGTTTTAAAAATATGACTAAAAACGTAAAAAGTGAAATTAACATTAAGGGGTACGAACTTTGGATCGCTCTCCTGACCAAACTATGGGGACCACATTTCCCAGATTGCGGCTACCCCCTATTTTTTGAAGATAAGGAATCCAAATATGTAAAAAAAAATATATATGTTTATTCAGAGAAAGTACGTTTTTGTGTCTGATTTCGTAACTTAATTAATAGTTAGCACTAATTAATTAGCATATTTGAGGTCACCCCCAGGAACCATTAAGATTGACACTTAGTTTGTGAAAATCCGATCATTATAACGAAAGTTATTCAGGGTGATTCGTTTTTTTTTTTTGCAGACTGTACATAATAGGTTGGGAGGTGATTTTCTTTAATGAGAATTTCAGTGCACACGCAAGAGGACGCTAAACCATGGGAGAAACCCTTCATGGCAAATTCTCTTTCATCTCCATACGTTATTTAAAAACTTGTTTGGAAAAAGTGAGGTCAGACATACCTAGCATAAGCCATGTAGTATCAAACTCTCAATTTTTTTTTCTTCAATATATCGAAATGATCAAAAATTTTGAGAGGATTACGTTGTGAAAAAAATCTTTACTAAATTTGCTTGCATTTTGATACTTTGAAAATATTTTTCAACACATAAAACTTTATGGCTTACTCTAGGTATTTTTTTCTTAACTCTAAATTTTAATACACCAATCAAGAAAAATTTCAAATGGACCAGAATTTGAGATGAAATTTTTTTGTCTCGTGGTATAATGCCCAATCATTAAATAACACACATAAAATAATGCTTTAAAAAAAAAAAAAAAAAAAAAGCTAGCAAAAGGATAGCAAATTTATAAAATAAAATAATTCACAAAAACTTTATTAAACATTTATTTTATTTTTGAAGCTACAGTTTGATATAAAAATGTTCAATGTGATTACAATTGATACATAATTGATAAAATGATATGATACAGAAATGGTTATAAATAATATTTATAAAAATATATAAATATATATATATTTTTAAAATGGTAAATTAAAAAAGAAAACACATTGTTTAAAAACGCACTGAATGAGAGATTATCATAGAAATACATTGCTTCAAAATTTACAGAATAGCAAATAAAAATGAGGAATAGTTCAAAAAATTTACACTGAATGAGAAAAACAATTTTAAAATATACTAAATGATAAATGGAGTAAAGCATTGGGAAACTAAGTTGTTTATTGTCGCCATATATAAAAATAAGTCACAAAAAGTGTGTCAACAAATGGAGAAAAACTATAAAACTATGTTTTTTTGCTACATGTGAGCTCATTCCGACTGAAATATTTAAACAGGCGGCTGCAGCCTTTGTCATTAGATGGCACAACATTGTTGCAAATGAAAACATTGTTTTGTAGATTGTCCCAGTTATAGCTCCATCTGTTGAAAAATTTAAGAATGAATTTGCTGAAAGAAATTTTCTAGCAAGAACACAACTCACTTATTCTACATTACACTATTTCTTTCATTGATTAATTTTTTAAATCCTCAACAATTTTTGGGACATTTAGGGATTCATGTTTTCTTGCTGCTTATAAGCATATATAATGCTGACATTCTCAAATTTACTTAACAAGAAAAACATATATAATGCTGTTTTTTTTTTTTTTTTTTTTTTTTTTTTTTTTTTTTCCCAAATTTACTTGACATGCTTTCTGCTATGTTCTTTAATTACAATTAAGAAATAATCTATGATAGGTATTTAAATTACACTGAATCTAGATAAAAATAAAATTCAGTTCAATGCCTGCTAATTATAAATAGCCATTTTAAATATCATAATTTAATTTAAATAGAATAAAAATTGTAGCAATAAGTATTAGCTGAGTCTTAAATATTTGCTTGTCATGTCAATTATTTAAATGAAAGCCAGTTTTGTTTTTAAGAAAATAGTTTTGTTTAGTATAAGTTCAAGAATAAGTATAAACAATTTTAAATGAATACTTTTAGAAATACAGGGAAAATATTAATAGTGAAAGGGACATTATTTTGTCTTCCTCAAAAAAGAACTATGATACATTGATTGCTTTGAACAACATCTCAAAATTAAAAACTGCAAAGGCATCAGATGAGTAAAAAAGGAAAATCTGTTCTTGAGAACGTCTCCGATTGTCACACTATTGAAAAAAAAAATTCATTAAGAATTTAATTTTCTTTCAGTTGAATTGACTATAAATCGACGTTTTTTACTTCTTATACTGCTTTGATTTAAATTAAGTTTTCCTAAGCAAAATTTTATTTATTGCTTCTCATTAAAACTGTTCATAGGGTGGGTGTGATAAACAGGGGCATTTAATACTTTAATTACTATGATATTATAAAATAATTTTTTTTATCATATATAAGAAATAGGAAAAAGTAATCACCATAATTCTAAGAAAGCTGCCTGGAAAAATAAAATTAAAAATTAAATACATTAAAATTTTAGAATGAGAAAATAAAATTTATCTTAACATCTTTCAATGAATATTTAAGCTGGGCTCTTAAATATAAATTTCCTCACTTCTACCAGCTACTTCAGGGTGGCTACTAGATACTGCAACATTAACTAAATAATCATAAGTTAATAATATGAAACAAATATCCTTAAAAAAATTGCTGAGAATTTTTTTGAAATAATTACGGATGCACATATAATCAAATACAAAAGAAGTTTTTATATATATATATATATATATAAAAAAACTAGAATGATAACTAAAGAAAATTAAGTAGAGAAATATATATCAATCTATACATATAATGGAAGTCTGCTGATTTGAAATTTTGAACCAAATTATTTTTTAAAAATTAAAAGAACCTTAAAATGAATCATAAAAAACACTATATGAAAACTAAAACATATGTGAATAATACAATTAGATTACATAAAACGCATGATGCACGTTGATTTTGAAAAATAAAAGATTTTTATAAAAATGTGATATAAGAAACGCTAATAAACAAATGTGAGATTCTTAAATGACATGAATACTCACCCCCTTGACTTTCACAAAATTTATATATATATATATATATAAGCAAAATAATAAATAAAATTTTTTAATAATTTAAAATCTAAAATGTAAACCTTTCTAACATTAATGTTGGATATTTTCAATGAAATAAATTAGATTATTTTAGTTTCATTAATTCAGTTCATTTGTTTTCTTACACCAACAATGCACATCATCTAAATAACAAATACAATGAAATCATTTTTTCTCTCAACATTTTTTAACAATAAGGGGCCTCATTTATAGACATGCTCTAAGAAGTAAATTGCTCAGAGAGAATTATAAAAATTGTATTGCACACAAAAATATATTTCTCAAGTTGAACTGATTATACAGTAAAACCTCAATGATCCAAATCTTGTTCACATGAATACATTTGCTAAAATTGATTTTGAAGGGTTTTCTTTTTCTTTGAGATACAAGAGTAGACCTTTCTTATCTAAGAATTTAATATATTGCTCTTTAGATAATTACGGTCATTCATAATGAACAATAAATAAACAAAGTTATTTTTCTGGGTTCCAGTAGGAAATAATAGATTCAATAAAAATAAGTTTTTCTCTTTATCAAAATTGAAACTATTTTTGTTGATTATATATACTTTTTCTCAAGCATTTCAATGCAAGGTCTTGTGGACCACATGTCCACGGCTAGTCTATTCATTTGTTAGTTTGGTTGGTCACGATCTTTGAAAAATTATGTTTTGTTTTTAACATTAAAAAAATATTTTTAATCTGTCAAAAGAAGAAAAAAAACTATTTGAATCATTTGACTGTTTTAAGAAATTTCTTTCTTCCAGAAATGGCTCCAAAATTTCATTTAGTTCGGTTCCATCCTATGTCATAGTAAGAATAAAAATACGATAGTTTAGCTGCCCGACTACAGCAGGGAAACAGATGAAGAAGAAATAGTTATTATTATTGAGAAAGCAAATGCATTTTCCTTTCAGTTCTAAATTTTATTCTTTTCTGAATAGAAGACATTACTTTGAAAACTATTGAATATGTTCTACATCTTGTTGTTTCTGAGTCTGTGTGTGTTCCTGACCAGATGAATTTTCTATAAGAACTGCTCCCAGCTTTTTTGTATTCATTTTAGCAACACCCATCTTTGATAATGGTAAAACGAGCAGATCTCTTAGAAGAAGGGGGGCAATAGTTGGAAAGTGGCAGAAAATTTTCCCTTGATAGGCAAAGCGAATAGACGGTTTTTAGATTTGTATTATCAGTGCATAGAATAAGAATGTTATGTTCATAATTGGTATTATATGTATTTTATTCAATTAACACACAAAAATGAAGGTTCATTGCTTGGACAGGAGTCTCCCAAGCGACAAAGATTTTAAAAGAGTAGCACGGAGCTGTAGTGGCTCAGGAGATTGACGGTTCGCTTTTCAATTAGGTGAACAGGGTTTGAATCCCCGCGATGGCTGGTCGATAGGAATTCCGTACCCGGATTGCACCGACCACAGTGCTGACGTAAAAATATCCTCAACGGTAGACAGATTATGGGTTAGAGTTCCCTTGTCCCCGGGCTCACCGTGGGTGGTTTTCTTCTCAATGTAACGCAAATTCGGGTTAGTTTCATCAAGAAAAGCATGTGGCTTGAGCCATGATAATTATATTTTGTAGTATTTTAGAAATTATTTATTAAATTTTCTTATATTATGATTTTATTACTTTCTCATTTATATCTAAAAGCTTTTATTTTTGCTCGGGAATTTCCAACAACTTTGGTTTATCTAACTCCCTGATTTAATCACAAGATTTTCTCAATCCTTCTTTGCTCACTATAAACGAACTGGACTGTTATTTGGATGATTAAGGTTTTACTGTATTTAATTTTTTTAGAATGTAATTTGTGATTCATAATTAGCTTTTATAACGAATCTGTACAAGTCCATTCTCCACCTTACAGTTGTATCAACCACCAATACTATCTATTTTTCATATATCACATGTTTACATGCTCTTCAACAGGACTCCTTCCTATTTGTAACAGTAATACATCCTTTTTATTACCCTATATACGCTCTAAGATCTCAACACAGTGTTCAAGCCTTGTTTTTAAAAATAAAAATTTCCATGTACAAAATTTTTAGGAAAGTGGGAATCATAGAGTTCAATGTGTCTAAGAAAAACAATGACAGAAGATAAATATACAAAATCATGATATGAAACTTCCTCCTTCAGAATTGGACTCATCACTTGAAAAAGGCTTCTTCAGCTGTGTGGCGTGTCATCCTCAACAAAATCTCTCGCTTCCTCTTGGGTGACTGCTTCTATGTGACTCACCTAATAGGGTGAATAACAAACAATAAACAATGGAATAATAAACAATGGAATGAATAATAAACAATATTCATTCCATGTCCAGACCAAAGACAATTTGGCATAATAAAATTCTTTAACACTTGCTTACTAACTAAAGCTTTCTTAATTACATGAATTGCATGAATGGTTCATAGCAAATCCCACTTATTTTTATTAAAATATTATGAGCACAGATGTTTTTATACTAAATGATAGTTAAAAATATGTTGTAATAAATCAATATTTGACCAAAACAATTTATTCAAATATTCTCAAATGTAAAAACGATTGAATGAAATATAGATCCTACTTCAACTTCCTATCTATTCATATTTCCTCAAAAAATTTAGTTGACATTTTAACTATACTAATACAGTCAGACCTTGATATAAGGTCACCCCTAGGGACATCGCAAAAGTGACCTTATAAGCGGGGTGGCCTTTTAACCGACTCATTAGCAGTTCCTAACTAAGCATGTAAATAGTACACATTATGATTTTTAAAAATGGAACGAAACAAACGAAAAATAAATATTTAAGTCAATAAATTAAATATATTAATATTTAAGATAATAAATTAAATATTTAAGACATTAAATTTTAACAGAATTAAAAAAGAATTAAAGAAAGTTAGATTTTGAAGAAAAAAAATTTAATTTAAAATAAAGCTGTTTAAAAATTTCCTCAAAGTGTACATACATACATTACATCTTACCTTATTTAAAATAATCATTTATGCAGGTCTGTCTCGTTTTTGGTTTCATTTGTCGAACAATGTTTTCTAGGTTTTGTAACTTCTCAATATGTTCCTCAGCTCCCTCATGGTTTGTAAAAAAATTTCGTATGACATTTATTGCCTTGAAGGCTTCCACTTGGGTTACAACTACAGTCTCAGGATCACTGTCATTGTCCTCACTGTCCACAATTTGTGAAACTTGTGAAACAATTTCAGAAATTGTAGCTTCAGAAGTGGTGGCAATTTTCTCATCAATCAAACCATATTCAGCCTCCCCTTCAATGGCATGGCCACGATTTTTCAGATCTCCCATTAGAACAGATAGAGGAATATCGTCTTCTTCTTTGGATTCATCATCCACGATATTCAGAGAACTCACAAAACCAGCATGACGAAAACAATTTGCTATGCATGTGGTGGACACCATGTTCCAACTTTTGTACACATAGAAAATGGCATCCAAAACAGTAACGTGAAGCTCCTTTTTTTGATCGACACGATGAGAGAGGTTAGAATGCAATTCTTTCCTCTGGTGTAGTCAGCAAATGGTCATGTGACATGATGGGAAAATTTATCCTTTGTTCTCGTCCGAACGGCGAAAGCCCCCCCCCTTCCCTGGAAGTGTGGACAGGGACTAGCAATTACTGGCAGCGAAGGCGGGGGAAATTCTTGGTGAACTGGGAGATGGAAACTCTCTCCAGATCCAGGTGTGTTTGTTGGCTGCAACATTTTCCTAGAACTTGAGATGGGTAATTGCCTTGTAAGGAAGTTAAATAGACTTTTGTTAGAAAAGAGCTCCCCTCACCTCAGATAAAAATGACCTCATAAGCGATAAAGATTTTTGAAAAGTGACCATATATCTGATAATCTATAACAAGGAATTCCTATTCAAGAGGCCGGAAAAGTGACCTTATATGCGGGGTGACTTTATATGCAGATGACCTTATATCGAGGTCTGACTGTATATATATACACAGTACGACCTCGAAAATCCGGACTTCCGAAATCCGGAAATCTCTAAAATCTGCACTCTTATGTCCAGTTTGTAATAAAAAAAATTTACAAAAAAATTTAAAAAAACGATTAAAATAAAAATTTAAATGTAAGAGAGCAAAACCACAACTCTACTCTAACAATGAAGCAGTAGATGAAGAGGTAGGAGTGGGAAGGGAGTGAAAACTCATAGCTGATAAGGAAATTCCAGTCATTCTTATCAGCTTTGTATAGATAACAAAGAATATAGAGGGGATTCCCCTCTATATTCTTTCATGCAGGAAGTGTTTCCCAAACTTATTGCTTTTGTGTACCCTTTCTAAATTTTTCGTAACGCTGTGTACCACTAATTTAAAAAAAATGAATGTATTTTTTAAAAAACATGTTTCTTTTTCTTTTTTGGTACAAAGTTTTACAGATAATAACCAGCAATCAATATTCTATGTTAGGGATAAAAATTTTATTTTTTAGAAAAATAATCAAAATAAGTAGAATTTATTACAAACCTATACTATAAAAAATACTACACAAAAGTTAAAAATCACAACTGGCTGTTGTTACCACTAACTGTAAACTTTGAAAAAATAGCCAATAGAAAAATACGCAATCGTAAATTTTCATGGCTAGCTTTGTTTTTAAATAAAAATTTTTGAAATTTTCGTTTCTTGCAAGATATTTCGCATATGAACGAGTACCCTCGCTAAACTGTTCCCGTACCCCTGGGGGTACGCGTACCACACTTTGGGAAACACTGATGCAGGAGAAGGAATTCTTCTACCACCTTGTTTTTCCCCCTTGTGTAGTGAAGAAAACTGGTTCTTTCTTAACCTTGAAGCATAGGAGGTGGGGATAAGTTCTTTCATCCCCCAACAAAAAAAAAGGATTAGTATCAGCTGGTACAGTCTAACCTAGAAGCATCTGTTTCAGTTATAAGTTGAAATACAGCTCGCATTTTAAACCTATATTTTTAGTTTTAATTGCTAATATTATGTTAACTAGATCGATTATGGGGGAAATGACGAAGATTGATTTTTAATGTCTCTTATTTATTATTCAAAGTGTATATTTATGTTAAGTTGTTAAAATTGACGTCGGAGGTCTACACACGCGCGTTTAATCTCAAAATCGGCCTGGCAAATTCGAAATTTGGAAAATTCTATCAATTTAAGTAAGGTATCTAAAATCCGAAAATTTCGGAAATCCGGATCTTCCAAACTCCCCAGCAGTCCGGATTTTCGAGGTTGCATCGTATATAAGAACTGCATTTCTTTTTAATTTGAGAAATTTAGTTACATAGAGAAATAAGTCGAATAAGAAAATAAAAACCGGAAAGTCATGTCCATTGTGAGCCCATATATAAACAAAGCTCTAAATACTAAAAATAATTTTTAAGCTGTAATACTTCATGGATTAAAATGATCCTCACTCAATTTTAAAAAAATAAAATTTCCTGATTTTTTGAGAAAAATTTTACCAAACGTCCAAGTTACATTTTTACTGTACACGTTTTATTCTTATTATAATATTTTTACAAACAGTCAACAATTTGTTAATGAAAATTACTACGTAATTCCCATTTTGACCTCAAAAAACAGTTTAAATGATTTTAATGCAATGTTAAATAAAATTATAAAGAGAATCCATAAAAACCTTATTTCTGAATTTTACTCCATAAAATTTGTCTGCTTTTTCCAAAAGCTCTGGCCGGAAAGTAGTAGTGATAAACTGAGCATTTTGACACAATTCATGAATCATATCTAGAAAAAAGAGAAAGTAAAAAGAATAAAATAAATCAGTTGTCTTTTCCTTAAATATGTGGTTACAATATTAATTGAAAATAAATAACATTATAATATTAAAACTAAAGTAAGGAAAATTATGTTTTAAATTTTCGAATGCATGTATACTTTGAATTTCATTACACTAAAATATCATAGTATGTTTTTAAATTGCAATAAACTACTTAAAATAAATGTTATTAAAAATAAGAAAAATGTTACAAAAATAAGGTACCAGAAAACAAGAAATTGTTTTTAAAAAAATTATGCACTTTTCAAAATATATCCATAATCCATAGTTGAAACTGGGACCAAACACAGATTTTATGTGTCAAAATGTATTGCGAAATTCTTCCTTAAAATATAAAAAAGTGTAACTTTCATATTTTAAAAGCTATCTGAAAAAAAAGCCTCTCACCTTTTCAATTTAAAAAATATCACGTTTCATAAATACAGTTTACAGATTCAAACTGTTTTATCAATGCATATTTTTATAATGCATCTAAAAACTTTATTTATTAATGCATCTAAAAAATTGATTTATATCATTAGAGTTGTAGTAAGCTTAATTGCAAGAGAAAAATTATAAAATACTTTAAATATACTAAAACAATTTTTTATTGGCATTTTTAATAAAACAATAAATTAAAAAACAACAGTTTCTGTAAAGCGTTTCAATTTAACCCAGGGACAATCGTCCATATCTTCCTTTTCCCCTTTGTTAGAACTAAGATTTAGTGAAATTATGGAAAATCTAATTGATTGCATACTTGTATTAGAATGCACTAGTGAAAAAAAAAAAACTAACCTGAAACCCCCTTCCGGTACATAGCGTCAAGTGCTTGATCAATTTCATCAAAAAGATAAAATGGAGCTGGATCACATTTTTGAATAGCAAATATTAAGGCAAGAGCGACCAAAGATTTCTGCCCACCAGACAGCTGTTGCATTTCCTTCATTTCACCCGATCTACCGGTGAATGATACCTAAAAAAGAGTAAATAAGTTTTAGAGTATGTCAAAAAAGTTGAGCTCATGATCAAGCAGAAGTAAACCTAACCAATTCATTATGAAATTTTGATTCAAGTTATGCTTTTTAATAAATCAAAATATTTTTTAATTAGCATAGTTCAAAATCATAATATTTACTTGTAACAGTTATTAATTCCTTGGTACACAAATTGTCAATATAGACATTAGAATTAAAGGGAACATCCTCGTAAGTTAAAATTTTATGTAAGTCTTTCATAAATATATATATATTATTTTAATATTTTGCTCGCCATGCCCATCAAGAGTGTGCAATTTTATAGAGGGGGTATCTACTCAACACCTTCATTAGCATTGAAATTTTATCCAATTTTTATTAATACAAACATTATTTAAAAATAATTATTATAAAAAAGATTCCATTATTGGTTACTTAAAAGAAGAAAAAGATATTTCATCAATTACACTTTCTAAAGGGTCAGGAGTTTTGAATGTGTTCTCACATAAATGACTGATTTTCTACAAATTTCTTAAAGTCGGCTTTGTAAATTTTTATATAAATAATGGTTTTACCTTTACAGTTCCATTCATAGTCGCACAAAAAAATAAAGTTAATCACTTCTTACTCCTTTTTTCTCTGTGACATGCTTTATCTTTAATATGCATGGTTTTGCTAATAATGCATTTATAAAATAATCCAGTTTCATCAGAATTAAACCACTCTTTTTCATTGTTATCTTTTTGTATTAAATTTGCTGTTCTTCTAAATTCGGCACAAACTTTCTCATTAATGCTAACACTTTCACCACATACCTTCAAAAATGTAATTTTGTTCAATCAAAATTATTTGATCTAAAATGTAATATTGTTTCCAACTATTAATACCCTTGAAATTTAAATAACCTAATTCTTTTTCAAAAGAATCAGCTTTTCCTTCAATTACAAGTTCATTGATGGGAATAGTTTTAGTTCTACATTTCAGCTTTTTATGATAACCTAAACCACCATTTAATTTATTTAGAAAAATTGCTCTATTTTTTTTTTATTTTTTTTATTTATTTAAATTTTAGAATTGCAGATAATGTGCTGCTTGGAATCCCAAACTCTTTTGCAATTTCCACTTTCTTTTTCAAACCTTTCCCCAACTCATTGATAATTTGCTTCTTCAATATTAAGCTTTTTTAATTTGTTAACCATTTTAAACAGATGACCCGCAAAAGATCTCAATTTCTCAAAATCTTAATTTGATCTAAAGATGATTTCACACTTTTTCAAGGGTCATAAAAGATAGCTTGAATAGGAGATGGCGCAGGTGTATTTGTAACCTCTTGTTGCAATAGTTGGGATCATAAGAAATTCTACTTACACTTTATAAAAATTATACTATATAAAGATTTACACTTTATATATTCTACTTTATAAAGACACCCTGGATGAATTACTTTCAGCCAGTCCATTCATGCCCACCTGTCCATGTCTTTATTATCTGTTCTGTTAAAGACATGACAGTCCTTTTACAATCTCCCAGAATAAAAATCATTAGAAATATCCATTTTGGCAATAAAAATAACAATAAAAAAGATCACTTTAAAGTTTATGCAAGATTTTCTTTACAAATTTTTGAATAGTTATTCTATTTTTTAAAAATTTCTACTTTCGCAAAACATATTTATTTATTGTATTTGTCAAAAACAAATTAAGTTATAAAGGGGAAAAAATTCTTCAAATTAAGGGGTTTTTAGCATTGAGTATATAGGTAATTTAGAGGGATTTTTTTCCCCTCGAGTTATTGAAAAATTTGAGAAACTAAGGTTCAAGGTAGCAAGATTTAATCCTCCTGGCGTCTTCCCTCACTCTATGTTTCTTACCTCAAGCGGCAGGGCACATTTAGAAAGATGCTACCTAAAGCGTCCAAGGGTCAGACAAAAGGTGTGCTTTCCACTTCAATTTGTGGTTAAAAGGGGTGATTATCGGTCTAGGTGGTCCAGGTGGGTCAAGACAGTTTGGTGGATGAATTGTGTATGTGATTCACTTTTCTGTGATTCACTTCATTTTTGAACTTTCCACTTTCCTTTGAAATATCAAGCAATGAAGTAGAGATTCTTTCTGATAAGATTATTGCTTTCAGCTTATATTACACTTTTTTTGTCCATTGATCTTTGACAATGATAAAGTTGATATATAACGTCAAACGGTTTTTATCAATGTTACCTGTGATGGTACTGAATAGGTACTTGCTATTGATATTTTTTCCTTCCTAGTTCTTGTGATTTCTGTTATTTCCCAGATACATTTACCAAGTTTTAAAAAAAATGTGTATTCTTTTTAAATTGCTTCATTTCTAAGTTTAAGTAGGATGAGAACAATTTTGTTGATATACGTTAGTAACAAATCAAATTTATCTTTTTAATCCATATTTTAAAAAATAATTAATAGTACTTTCAATAATGATAGACAGGAAAAATAACTGCAATTCAATGGATATATTATATATTCATATATAATTTCTCTTTTTCTTTGAAAGTGAGAAAAAAAAAAAAGCTTTTGTTAAACGCTACTGTTTCAAAAATGAAATATCTTTTAAAATGTACTAAAAAAATTTAGTGCCATTAGGCACTCTTTAGTAGTGCTCTTATTGAATATCAAGTTGTTTGAAAAATCCATTTTTAATTCGTCGTTTAAGCGTTTGAGTAAAAATCGTTAACTGTTTTAATAACGATTTATAAAAACTTCTAAAAATATAAACTTCTATTTACACTAGTAGTTATTAAGCAAAATTGAGTATTTATTATATTTTTGCATGGTAAAAATAATTATAAGGAGGAAAATAATTCGAAATCTTATTAAATTTTGTATACAAGGAATACATATTAGTACAAGAATCATTTCAAGAATCAATTCATTGATTCTTTGCTATTTTGTCTATTGCTTTTAATTTTATGTGAATGATTTTTACAATATAAATAAAACAATAATATATATTGTTAAAAAAAGTTCGTCAAAGTAACAGAATTTAATTATGCAAAAATAAACATTTTTACACATTTTTTGGATGTATTGATTTAGTATAATTAATATCAAGCAAATTTTTCATAAAAAATTTAACTCTTTTCAACATGTTGACCTATAGAATCAGTTATTCCAAATATATTTCTGGGACACCATTTCTGAATGGTGTCTCAGAAACACAAAGGTAAATAACTACACTTCTAGCTGACAACATTAAGTTTTTTTGCCTATAGAATATATAAAGCATGCAAAATCGGAATAAAAATCGTTGCTCTGCTTTTCTTTTTCTGTGAAACAAACTAACAATAATTACAACCTATAAGCATGACATAAAAATACTTTGTCATAAAAAAGTACTACGATTATGCTTTTTTCAAGGTGCACACCTTTGTATGGCAATTAAATGACACAGAAAAGAATTACACACACACACAAAAAAAAAGACATTTTCAAAATTGTAAATAGAATAAATATAGGATTATATTTCATATTTTTATTCATTAGTTTATATATTCATAAGTTTATATTTAATTTTTATAAGTAGGATTTGTTTTTCTTTTCTTTATAGAGCCTAACTTACATGCAAGAAAAAAAAAGAGCTTAAGTGTATAAGTATAAAAATTTATTATAATATATAAATATTGCTTTCTTCCGAATTTCATTCTTTCGCCCCTCTTCAAAGTCAAAAGATAGGAAATGACTGACGTATAATAGGAAATGAGCTATGGGATTGCAAATTCAGGTTTTTAAAGAACATCATCGAACTAGTCACTCCTTCTATTCAGAATAAATAAGGATGGGATTTCTTTTTTAGGGAGGGGGTGGCAGAGAAAAGACTGAGACTTCAATGCAAACAGTGCAACGTCACATTGTGTGTTGTACCTTGTTTTGAAACTTATCATACTATTGAGAATTCATAATTTTTAAGCATGTTTAAAACATAATACAACTGATATTTTAATTAACATTAACGTGCTTAACATTTTCTCATTTAAATAAATATTTTCTTGCATAATTTTGTTTGTATTTTATAAATACTATTTAACTGAATAAACTAAGCTATTTATAAATGAATTTTAATGAAGTTGCTATATTTTGTATTTCTAATGAGGTTATCAATATAATTTTATCTTTTCATCTATTTTTTTTCCTTTTTATTTTTAAATTAGTACTAATACATTTAAGCAGATCAAGTTTGATCAAATTTAAGAATAAAGTTTTCGGGATATTTAGCTTCAAATGTGCAAGAAAATAAAAACTTATTGCACTACTTTTGTAACGTATCAACTAATGAAAAGTTGTAACAACATTTATTTAAAAAAAATTACATTTTTTAAAGAAAAGAGTATTATGTTACTCTATGATTTCAAATTATATGTGCAAAGAAATATTTCGAATAATAAAACGTGCCTCCCTGTCCCCTACATTTATTATTTATAAGAGTAACAATTAAAGAATATTATATTTATAGTAATTAGCAATATATTTTAAGAGCTTGTGGGTTATGAATAAACTTGAGATTATGGTAGGGCGCAAAAACTTGTTATCACTTAAAAAAAAAAAAAAAAAACGTATGAAAGGTTACATTATGCTTTATAAAATAAATTATACCGTCATTTATGAATTTAAAGATATACGATTCCAAAGAAATAAAAAAAAAACATCATGTCTTTCATTTTTGTTCCCAAATATTATTATTATTTATTTTAAATTTATTGAAGCTCTTATTTTTAGTTTTATTATTTTTTTGAAGTCGAGAATTTCTCGAAAAGAGTCGCAGAAAATACAGTGATAAATCTGCAACACGTTTTGCTTACTCCTGTCATTTCGGTGCACTTGATATTTGTTACAAAGATTTTATTTTAATCAAAACTGTATCCACCCTCGTTATCAACAACAATCCAATTCCGGATTGAAAAAAAAATGAATTGGTTTTTAAGGCTAATGATTATTGAAAGCTGCGAAATGCCGGAACTTTCCAGTTTCACTAAATATTTACTGGTAACAAATGAGAGGTTACATTATGCCTTATAAAATAAATTATACCGTCATTTATGAATTTAAAGATATACGATTCCAAAATATTTACTGACCGTCACTAAATATTTACTGACATTATAATTAGAACACAACTCGAGTTTACACCCTTGAGTTTACATAGTTTTCTATCGGGGCTTCGAATGATATGATAGCAGTAAAGATTCTACAGACAAATTAGTGTTGAATTTTAAAAAAATGAAACTTTTTTGTACATAGAAAATCTTGTTTGCAAGTGTTCTAAGAAAAAAATATCTAAAATGTGCAATCATTTAAATATTTTATTGGAGTTTCACAACGAATATTTATTTTATAACGAATATATATTTTAAATATAATCATACTTTAAATAAATCGTTTTCTTTAAAATGTATATCGTAATGTGAGTGACATAAAAAAATTACAATTCATTTGATTATTTGCTTGGATGGAAAATAATGTTTGGTATATTATAACTCACTGAGTTATTTGGAGTTTTAACAGCTTGTAATTCTTTTATATAATTTATTAAGAAAATATGAAGTTATTATGAAATTTATTTGTCATTACTAAAACAAGCTATAAATCGTTTACTTTAAAATGTATATCGTAATGTGAGTGACATAAAAAATTTACAATTCATTTGATTATTTGCTTGGATGGAAAATAATGTTTGGTATATTCAAACTCATTTAGTTATTTAAAGTTTTAACAGCTTGTAATTTTTAAATATAATTTATTAAGAAAATATGAATTTATAATTAAACTTATTTGTCATTACTAAAACAAGCGATAAATTGTATTCTTTAAAATGTATATCGTAATGTGAGTGACATAAAAAATTTACAAATCATTTGATTACTTGCTAGGATGGAAAAAAATGTTTGGTATATTAAAACTCACTTAGTTATTTGGAGTTCTTACAGCTAGTAATTTTTTTTATATAATTTATTAAGAAAATTTGAATTTATTATTAAACTTATTTGCCATTACTAAAACAAGCTGAATTTTTATATTCACATGTATGAGAAGTGTATTTACTAATAAAAAGAATTTTGATTTCCTCTCTATCCATGAAAATGTTTCAATATCATTAAACTAAAGTGCAAACAAAACGAGTGTTTTAAGAGATGGGATTTTAGACAAACGACGAGAAAGTCCATAACATTACAGGAAGAGGAGAGAGAGTTTTTAGAGTTAACTTCAATTGCCAGATAAAAAAATTTAAAATTTTTTGTAAGCAAAATAATCTTTTTTTAAAAAAACAACAATTAACTAATTTAATTAAATTAGTTAATTCCTTTATTCTGAAAAAGTCGGAGATGTGGCCAGGGCTGTGCTACATGCCTTCGGTCCGATTTGATTGTACTTTTTCTGCACTTGTCAAACGACAACAATTAAATTAGTTAAATATTATAGAAAATTAGTAATATTAAAAATTCATAAATTAGTTCATTAAATATTACATTATTAGACAAGAAATAATTTGCTGCAATTTACACTAAAATGAAATTGATTTTTCGAAAATTATTTGAAATTTAAAGGTACGAAAAGATTTTAAATATTTAAAGATTTAGTATAATAAATTAAGCAATAAATATTAAAAAAAATTCAATGTATGGAAAATGTTGGAGAAAATAACAATAATCTGTTTATTAAAGGTAAACATTTGGTTTGAGTAAGGGTTCAAACATCAAAAAGAACGCTATTCAAATCTATTTAAACAGAAATACTCTAGCACAATGAGTGATTTACGATGACAGCTTATACGCCTCTCAATTTGTGAGCAGAAGGAGGTTGAGGGGGGAAGGAAATATTCTAGTTCAGAAAAAGATGGGCTCGCCGCTCCAGGGGCAGAACGTGAACCTGTAAATGCATGGGCAAGCCGCTTTTAGTACAGAAATCATGCCCGTGATATTACGGACTTGACGCCAGGAGGGTTAACTATATTTGTTATTATAAGTTCTAGTATAAGTTGGCCTCGAGCAACAACATCATGCCAAATGATACTGAATAGAGTTAATCTTTATTTTGATGCAGAGTTAATCTTTATTTTGACGCAATGAACTACTAAAAACATACTTTGTTTAATCTAAGAATGTAAAGCAATCAGCAAGGGAAAAATAATAAATAAAAAAAATTTGAATTATTTTAACGTTATGAATTGTGTTTCATCATGTGTTTCAGTTTTGCACATGATTTCGTTAAGTTGTTCAGTACTAATATTTTTTATTATTTACTTTTTTTACGCACCATAAGAAGAAAGGGCATTCAGCTAGTCTATAGTAAAATAAAAGTATAAAATAGAATTAAAGAAACAAATCAAATAAAATTAAACATAATATTTATTTACAAATATAAATTATTTCATTTATCTTACCCTTATTCCAACTCCAATAAACTGATCAATAGAAGTAGCATTTGCCTAAAAATGAATGGAATTTAATAATAATACTCATAATTTGGATAATCATTATTGAATTACAAATAATATATAAGGAATATCTCATCCTAACTTGCTCATCACTGTTTGCATGTCTGTTTGAATACCTAAGTAAAACTTATTGGGGAATTGACGATGCTTGTTTCAAGATGAAATAAATAACTGATAAAGTAGGAAAACTGCTACAAATTAAGAACTGTTTAAAAATTTCTCAAATAATGAATTACATAGTTCTGTTTAAAATCAGAGAACATTATTTTTTTGACAATTTATTACATTAAAAACAAAAATTATCTATACACTAGCGTAAGGTTGTGTTTAACAGATTAATTTTTTGATAAAAATCATTTCTTCATTTAAATGTCCTACCTTAGAATGAAATTTTATTTACAAGTTGAGGTTTATTTCATTAAAAAATTTTATTCATTCTTTTTTTTTTTTTTTCCAGAATATTTTTTATGAAGGCCATGCAGAAAGATAAGTTTTTTTATGGTCAATAGGAAACTTGGAAACATTTATTCAGTTTATTTTAAACATGGAAAAAAGACACAGCAATATTTCAGCTACTTCTCAGAGTTGTAATTCTCATTCTTTAGTGGGATAAGTTTTTCTAGTCCAGTTTCATAAAAGTCTTCCATTTGCCAATGGAGTCAATGTAGTTGGTTTGGACATCTTTATTTGAAGGAATGTGATGCTCTAACAGACATTTCTTTGTGTGCATGTTAAGTAAAGTTACTGAGAGCAAAATCAGGTCTATAGAATGGATTGTCTAACACCTCCAAGCAAAACTTCAGAAGATTTTCTAGGATACTTAGCAAGTGCGTTGTTGTGGAGTGACACAACATCAGCACTGAGCATCCCATGAATATCAAGTTCTCTAGTAAAGTAATGTTTATAGCTCCCTGCAACACTCCTCAGCAAGAAGTAAATAAAAGGTGATCACACTTGTGCAGATATTTTCAGCCTGAATGTGGTCAGTCAGAAAGGTCTACTGTGACACAAAAGCATTGACTTGATTTCTTAGTTGAAGTGAGAAACTTCTGTCATGGACATCACCATGTAAACGCCTGTGGCAGTGCAGGCAGTAGACTTTTATGATATTGTATTATAAAAATTCATCCCATATTATTGCAAGTGTTACAGTTTTACCATTACGGTTGTTATTATGAGGTATGCCATATATTTTCAGAAAATCTATCCATATTTCTTTTAATAGGCAGTTTGAAAATTAGTTTCTGAAAAATCCTCCTATTGCCTCAAAAACTAAAGAAAAATTTCAAAGCAATGATGTGATTGAAGGCCCAATCCAACTTAACTGTGCCATAAAGGACGTTCAAATATTACGTATGCATCTAACAGGGGGAGGGATTTGTGATTTGCTTATTTTTGCTGACAAGGTCGAGAAGGAGTACGAGCAATGCTTAGTAAGACATTTAATTTCTCCGATTTGCAGAAGACAAAATTTAAAAAAATGTAAACAAAAAATTAAATAAGGAAGAATTGAAATAAGGGAAAGAAAAAATTGATTCTAAGAGTTTCAGAGGTCAATAAATTTTAACACAAAAGATTGCTAAAGAATAGTTCTTTAAAATTTTGTTGAGATAAAAGTTACATCTTTTATAGATTAATACAGTAAACTAAACTAAACTCAGTGGCACGACAGCCCATAGAGGGCCAAGGCCTACTGTGCCCATCTCAGTTTTCTTGATCTTGGGCTCTGGGGTGCAGGAGCAAGTGTTCCGGTCAGGTGGTCAGCCGAACGCGGAACCCCCACTGTTTAGTTCCCAAGCATGCTTGGTACTCATTCATCGACCTACAGAAGGGATGAAAGGCTGAGTCCACCTTACCCGGCCCGAGGATCGAACCCAGGACCAGTGGCACGGAAGCGTGAAGCGCTACCACTCAGCCACTAGCGTCTTAATACAGTAAAAGTCAAAGCAAAAATTGTGGGGGTGACAACTTTTTTTACATAAGCAAGGCAGGGAGATTTGTTAGTCGCTTATTTTTGCTTACAAGGGAGGGAGAATCCAAAACTGCCAAAAATATGCTTATGTAATATTTGGACTACTTTTAAGATTACGTTAATCTTATTGAAATTCATCTAAGTTATACTTCAAACACAATTCAATCCAATTTCAAACTGTTGTGCTTTAAAAATATTTCAGTCCGTTTGGAATTTGTCTTAGTAGTGTTCCACACATAATTCAGTCCTATTCTGATTTATCTCTTTTGAGCTTTAAATGTATTCTAATCCTATATCAATTCATGCAAGCTCTGGTCAACATTTGAAATTTCTGAAAATGGTGTCAAATCTTCTTATCAAGTATTTTATATGAAATAGCACTAGATTTGTTACAAAGTTGCAGAAGAGAGGAAGCATGTACTGTTTTACTGTACCTGCTTAGGTACAGTAATTTTGAACTTATTAAGCAATAAAAAATTTAATTTCTAATGTTAAATATCTAAGAAGATTAAAAGTATTGCTCTTAATGATTCCAAAGTTTTATTATCTTGCAGAGTGTGTAGCCAAATCTTTAAACAAAAAATCAGCACCTTTTAAGTACTTTTTAAGCACTCAAAAAATATTTTTAAGCACTACATACATTAACAAAAGGCAAAAAAAAATTTCAAAGACTTTACATGATCATGATAAAATAACTAAAAGAGTTCTTCTGACAAAGAACTCTTTTTTATTATATTAGCTATTATAAAATGGTGCAGAGATTTTTCAATTTGTTATCAGAGGGTGGAAAACGAAGCCTGACATTAAGATTATCTAGCACCAGAGTTGCACATGAGAGAGCAAGAATCTCATCGAACCCAGTCCAGTAGACGGATATGCTGACTCACAAGTATTTCATCAAATATGTAAATTGATTAGCGCTTTCACACACTACGCACCAACGGTAGGCCGAAATGAAGTGGTTTTATGAATTGTAAAAACGTTGAATAGAACAATGCGAAATGCATGCTTTTGCATAATACATAGCAAAAATTGACATGGTAAAAAAAAATCACCTTTTCAAAATTGGAAAATTAAGCACTTTTTAAAAACACCCAATGAAAAAAGCACTTTTAAAGGCTATTAAAAAAACAAAATCGAAAATAAGCACCTTCAAGCACTTTTTAAAAAAGCTATGCACCATGCCTTGTTTAAAAAGTACAAAACAATTTTTATTTTTACAAAGCTCCAAAACAAATTAAAATTGCAGTATCAAATCACATCATTATATTTGAGTGAAAATATTATGTCAATTTTTGCAATATGTTTCGGGGAAAAGTACATACATTTTTAATAAAAGTAGCTTTTTTGAAGTTTCAACCAGACAAACACAGCCAGCTCTCCAAGAACACTGATGTCGATTGAAATTATTCATATATTAAACTTATTTCTTTTTGAGCATTTTGTCCATTAAAAATTTTAGTAGCCAATGTGATGAAAATATAGTTATAAGAAGAGCAGTTTCCCCATGTTAGTGAAAATAAAAATTCTCCCTACTAAACGCTAATATAGGAACTATCATTGCTTACAAGCAATACTAGGTGCTGTAAAAAGATTAAATATAGCCATCTACTAGATGAAAGACTTACTTGTCCCCCTGTTTCTTCATCAGTTTTCATAACGAGTGTGGCATGACCCTGTGGTACCAACTTCTTAAACACCTCACTAAAGTATTGGGAGACTTGCTTGAATGTTGATTTAATATCTGAAAATTTTTTCTTCTCCAACTGGTCCATTAAGTGAAGAATTGACTGGAATTTATTATAAATAAAATTATACTTTTGAAAAAAAATTTATATACAGTGGGGGGAAAAGAGAACACCTACAATTATTTTTGGTCAAATGATCAGATTTTTCTGCACTAAGACTTAATCTTAGTGGTTCGATAATAATAAAACTTAAGACTTCATAATGATAAAAAATACATCAGCATTTTAAAAAATACATTTGTTTAAAATGCTTAATATGTTTTTTGCAGCTTCAAGCAGATATTTAAATAATGGAAATTGCATTATTATAAAGCATTAAAAAGTTTTTTTATTACTTTACAATCCTTACATATTATTCACCTATGTGCAAAAAATATATAAAAAAGTAAAGACTATCTTGAAAATACTCAGCAACATTTTTAGAATACTTTGAGCTAGAACTGAAAATTGAAATTTGTGGTCAGTGGCTAGTAGACTCGTATAATTTAGTATCCACTTATTTCTCAAACCTAATAACTCAGTGACCAATAATGATCAGTCCTTCTTATTTTAAAGTCACTTTTTTGCAATTTTTTTTTAATTGGATTAAATTATATTGTTTTGAAAAATTATAAGTTAAGAAATTATTGACAGCTTTAAAAAGTCAATTCAACAATAAAAATAATATAAATAAGTGACAAAATTTAGCTAAACATACTAACTTTAAAGAACTTAACCCTTTCCTTTTTGCTCCCGTGAAAATGACGGGGTGAGGTTTTGCCCTCTATTTCTCACTCCCGTGATATTTCCGGGTTGGAGTGTTTAGTAGTAACACGCTAATAAGAAAAAAACTAATTAATTTCTTTTGCTCGGAAAACAATTCATTTCTCATTTTACACACCAGATGGCAGTAGCAGGATATTTCTAAGGTAATTGTAGAGAGTTAGTTTATTTGAAACTAGATGTCTAAAAAATAGGCACTTTTATGACCGTTTTCTTGAAAATTAACCGATCGTTAAGGGGTTAAAAATATTTGGCGAGACGAAATACATTCAATTTATAGATTGAATTTAATACTCTAATAAGTTTTTGCTTTTTTTTTTGCGACTCTATTAACATGTTGCAAATTGGCAGACCTAGAAAAAATAAAAAATTTTCCTTGAACACAAAATCTCAATTAAAAATCTTTCTGCACGTATTGATTAATTTTTGTAACTAGTTTTAGCCCTTTTCTCACCATCTCATTTTGTCGAAAATTTTTTGAAAATCACAGATTTATTTAAAAACGTTTAATTTTTATAGAACTTTATATTGATTCATACCATACGGATGAACTTGGTCGAAAAACAAAAAAGTTGAAAATATAAATCCAAAAATGTTATGTGCAAAAACTCTTTTTAAGCATTTAAAAAAATACCTGAAATTTGAGTAAGAAAAGAGTATGTAGGAAGAATGTATCCACAGAATAGCATCACGTTTTAATAAAAATATCAATGAGATATTTTATTTATTTATTTAAATTGTGTACGTGTGAATCTCAATGCTTGATTTTTAAATCACGCAAAAACGAATCTAGAAATATAATTTTAAAGTCGTCTGAATATGAACCTCGATATATAATTTTAAAATTGTTAAAATACGAATCTTGATGTTTCATTTTAAAATCGAGTAAATAAAAATTCCAATGTGAAATTTTTAAGTAACTTGAACAGGATAATGGCTTTTAAATCGCGTGAATACGAAACAGGTTGTTTGATATAAAATCCTCAAATTTGGAAACATTATTAACAATCTTAAATTGAATAAATAGGGAACATGATGTGTGATTTTAACTTGTGTAAATGCGATTTTAAATTTCATTTGCATTGGTAAGAAAAAGCATAAAAATAAATTCCCCCCCCCCCCTCCAGAATTAAAAAAAAAAAAACATTTTTCTTTGAAAAGGCGGATTTTTCTTCTTCAGTAATAGTAAAACAATTTCCACGATAACAAATTTTCCTCAAATCCCCTTTGAGTATATTATGCGGGTCTGCAAATAGGTCACCCCAGATTTAAGATACGAAGAGAATTATTATCAACATCTGAATAATTATTATCTAGGTCAATACCAGCAAAGACACTGTTAAAATCATTAAAATCTTTTGTTAATAAAAACTGAAAGGAAATTAACTTCAATTTAATTTAGCACTAAATGAAAGGACTTAAATTAAAATAAAATAATCTATCTATCTATCTATATATATATATATATATATATATATATATATATATATGCACCTTAAAGGTAGTAGCTACAAAACACTCCACATTGTAAGAGTTATACATACTTCATAAGCTCTATCAAGCTCAGCCTTGCGGTGACCAAATCTTTCCTTTTGTTCTGAGAAACTAATAAATTGGTCCAGTGCTTTTTTGTTAACATGACTATATTTTTTTAGCTCATGATTGCATTGCTCCAGTTTTTTATAGAGCTAAAATGAAACAAAAAATATCACTTTTATTTATGTATTAATGTCAAACAAAACATACACACACACACATATACAATCTACACTATTTAGTATAAACCTGCAGTGACCCTCCCATTATAATAATGGAAGCATAATGCACCGTTTGCTATTCTAAAAATCCAAAAATATTTTGATGTTCACTAAAACGTTCACACTCAACTGTTCATTCCAAATAAAGTAACTAACACTTAGTCACTTAGTTTAAAAAATATGCAAAGAAATTATTCATTAGCTTGTAAGCCCCAAAACGCCTTTAACTTGGTCCCTGCACTCACTTAAATATCAATAAAAATATGAAAAGTATTAGAAAAAAAATATTTCAGCCATGTTGTGTCATTGATTTCAGAGTATGCGATTGCAACCATTTTGTTCAGAAATATGGATTCAGATTTTGCAGTGAAATGTAAGTTCTTACAAATTTGAAAAATAAACTAAGAAAGAAAGAGAAGAGAATTTCAAAAACCAAAATGAGAGGTAAATTGAAAAAAAAATATTTAAAGTTTTAAAATTCCAATGATAACTATCATATAAACCAGATACAGTTGAACTTGAACAACAAATTTTGCTTCTTGAAAAATATTTAAAGATCACTTTTGGAGTAAATAAAAATTTTAATTTTCTGTTTTCCCCCTTTTGTATCTATATACTATATATATTTTATTATAATAAATTGGCCCAATAAACTTGTAGAAAAATGTTTACATTTATTTAAATATATATTTTTATTTATTTACTTTCATAAGGAATCTAAATACTCAATTAGTTTTATGATTAAAATATTATATTTACATTGGGCCTATTGTATTTCTTTTTAAGCATTCTAAAAATATAAAAATGGTTATTATGATATTATAATTATTTTTATGATATTATAATTATTTTTATGATATTATAATTAATTTTATAATGTTTGAACAGCGCACAAAAAAAAAAAAATAACCTCCTGAATAACTTTTGATCTAATGATTGGATTTTCTGGTACTGGGATGCAATCTTAATGGTTTGAGAGCATCAACCTTAAATATACTAAATAATATAAGTGGAGGCAATATTTTAAGTAAAAAAATCATACATAAAAACTTACTTGATTGAATAAATTAATGTTTTTTTTTTTTTTTTTCAAAATTTAATTCCTGACCCTAAACATAAGGAAGTATTTGCAATTTGGGAAATAGGGTTCTAATAGTTTAGGCAGGTAATCCTACAGATTATACCCCTTAAAGATATTACTTTTTATATATTTTCTTATAACTACAGAACTTTTAAAACAAAATATTTGCACAGAATTCGTTTATTTAAACCTAATTCTATGCAAAAAAAAATTTAACAATTGTATATTACATTGTTACTATTTTATTTAATATTTGTTGAAATAAATTTGAATTGTAAGGTATTTTATATGGAAAAATACAAAATTTGAATGAGATTGATTAAATAGTTCTTGAGAAAAAAAAATTTCAAAATTACATCTTTTTTATGACAAACTATTGGAACTCTATTTCACAGGTTGCGACCATAATCCCAAATAGTTGAAAAAAGTATCTTCATTCAGAGAACGTTTGTTCTTGTGTCTGATTTTGTAACTTAAAATACTGTCTGCCTTATTAACCCACTGACGGTTCTGCACGTAGAAAGTCGCATTTTACCCTGCAGTCTTCTCTGCATAGCAAAACCGGTTTTTCCATGTTAATGGATAGGGGAATAGTGTATAGGGGAGAAACATTCTCCCAATTTTGCCCATTCCCTTAACCGCCAGTGGGTTAATTAACACATTTAATATTGGCTCTCTAACCATAAAGATTGAATCCTAGTACATGAAAATTGGATCATCATATTAAAAGTTAATCAGGGTATAACATTTTTCATCGCAATGTAAGGTTGAAAGTGTACCAGTGTAGTGTTAAAAGTTCATACATTTTTCCTACTTTGATTTTTTTTTTCAGACTTCCAATCATCAAAGCTTAAAACATAAAATTTTAGATTTGTACTTACTTGCTTAGTACTCAAATTTTGATATTTTTCAAATGCATCAGATGGCAATGAACCGAGTTCTCTAACTTTCCGAGTGAATTCCTCTTTCTATATACATAAAATAGATATAAACACAATCATTAAAATATTATTCAAAAGAATTTTTGCTATATTATATTATAACAGATAAAAAAATTTGCATAAAACTTCAAAACAGTATGAAGCATGTGTATAAATTTCAATACTGCTTCTCTTAACTTTTTTATTATTTACAGCAAGAGCAGATTTCCAATTAGAAGAGTAAGTTAATATAATACACTGGATGCATATAAAAGCGTATGAAATGTCTCCTGAGATGTGTAAATTTCCATTGCAAAAGAATAAGGAAGAAAGAAAGATAATAATAAGGAAGAATAAGGGAGGCAATTATAACAGATTAAACTTGCTCTTGTAAGCAAAATTAAACCAAACTTAAGAAGAAAAAAAATACTACTACTGATTCAATTTCTAATTATATATAAGAGGTGCGTAATTATACAGCAAGATCTTACAGAAGAACAACTCCTGAATCAAATGTGAATGGAGGAATAATATATAAAGCGTTCCATTTCATGTGTGTTCTTCCTATGTATAGTCTACATTCATAATCTGATCTAGACCTTTGTTTTTATAAATAGCTGATTATTTGTTTCCAAATTAATTAATTAGTAAAATAATTGAGCAACGAATCATCCTGAAATTTACATAACAGGGAGAAAAGGGTACTGAAATATAACAAAAATTAAGTGAAAATTTATGTTTATCACTTGTGCAAGTTTTTCAGTCATTTAAAGGTTTCAAAGAAGGGTAAGAAGACATTGAAGAGAGTTAACACCTGGGCTGCCCTTTCATGCCAAATACAGATGAAAGAATTAAAAAAGTTGATATTTAGACTTATTCTGGTTGAGAGTAAATCAAACTATAATCAACGTTACTACCTTGAAGCCCGTGCTAAGCTCCCTGAAAGATTAAGATGAAATACAAATTGAATTATGGAAGAACGGCTCATTCTGCATTGTCTGTCAAGATATTTCTAGCTAAGTACAGCATACTAGTTAAGTAGACCATCCTCCTGACCACGTGAGTTTTATCAACTTTCCATGGTCAAATATGCATCAAAAGAAACACATTTTCAGTTCATTGAAGATGTAAAAGAAAAAGCAGCACGTGACATGAAGGTACTCACAAAAGCAAATTCCTACTGCTTTAAATAGTTTAAGTGATTACATTTAAAAGCATTTGAGTTCAAAATATAATATTTTAAAGCAATAGTATCGTTATTTAATAGCCACACATAATATATCTTTTTTTCAAACATAAAATATTTATTTTTTCTGTATATCTTTAAAACAGAGATTTACATAGTTTTTATTAGAGACCCACTTTGATTAAAAAGAAAGAGAGAAAAAAGACCCAGGAATTTGGAAACACTGGGTCCTGAAGACAAGAATATTTCAAAGTTTAGCAGAATCACAGAAATAAAATCATCTGGATGAACAACCTATACATCATTCAAAAAAAAGTTTTTCTGGAATCAAGGGATGTACTCTTCTTAACATGATTTACATTGAAACATGACATAGAAAAAAAATGCTTTTACAATAATCTAGATCTAAAAATTATACCTCTGTAGACATATATAATTTTCCAAACACAGCATTTGCCTTTTTGCATCAAGTTTACTAAGGACTTGACACAATTCTAAGATAAGTTTTAATTTTAAAATAAATTTTTTTTTCTTTGATAAAGCAATTTGAAACACTTTGTGGAATGCTTAAATAATTAGCAGAATTCACACACTGTTTTGTAAATGTGGTTTGTTATACCAAAACAGCCATTGAAAATCAAATTTAAAGACCATACAACTTTCGTCAAAAATCTATTGCTCAACTTAGCTTGCTTTAGAAAAGTAAATTTCAATTCTTCTACCATAATTTTCAATTCTAACCTAATTCGTTGGGAAGCCAATCCCATCTTAAGTGAATGATCTTTCCTATTTTTCTCAAGAATGTGGAAGCTTTTAATTTTTATTGTACCACCAAATGTACACAATAATGATTTATTCTGAGTTCTAAGTTTTAAAACACTAAATTGGGAGTTTGTCTGCTATTATTTCATTGGTTTTTCTTTTGTGAACAGATAGTGCTAATGATGTCTTTTTCATTATCTGATTTAGTTTTGTTTATGTTTACTGCTCATTTTTAATGCTTTTCTTCGTTATTTTTTCAGTAATGTAATTTGCTTTGAAGATGATTAACAGGTCAGAAAGGTTGAAATTTATTTTGGAATTATACGAGGCATGTCCAGAAAATTTAGGAAAAATTTTCTTAAAAACTTTTTTTTTCAAAACAAAATTTAATTTCATACGAAAGAGCATTTCAAACTTTGTCCATGCCCTATTCACAAAAATATGCCAAAAGCAGAGGCAGCTACTTCTGAACACTATTTTTTGTGAAATCATCAAGTTGGAACAATATCAAGCAAACAATTTTTGAAATTCATTGAAACTCATCAGTAAGCATTCTTATTGTGAATCTCCTGCTTTCACAAATTTTCTCATTCACTCTTCCAACCACATCATCGTCACCAACATTAATTCACCCATCGCAGAATTGTCAAAGCCTTCTCGTCATTCAATCACTCATTTTAACTTCACCGTAAATATTTACAAACTGACGATTAAGTTTAGTTATCTTACAGAATGTACTCCACACTCGGCGAGATCGGCAATCATCTTAAACATTTTGAACACTTACAAACAGCAATGTAATCTGGAAGCAATGATATCAGAGGACAGACTATCAACCAGAGATGTGTGCGCACACAGTTAACTGCAGTAGCGGTAAAAAGAAATGGAACTGACTTTCCAAACACATCACATAGAAGGTCAATTATATAATATTTCAATTAAATAACATTATATTACTACGTAAAAAACTTCTCAGACAAGGTCAAATAAACCATTGACCTGTTGATGACAGAGAAGACAAGTCCAAGATACGTTTGGGAGTGGCTTGATGAAGCAGGACAATGCAGAAATTTTTCACTTCATGAAAGAATTTTAGACATTTCAGGTGAACGCTAGAGAGGCGTGATAAAAAATAAACTAAATGGTACACAAATGGCTAAGAAACAAACTGATCACAGAAACTTTAGTTTAATTTGCAAAACTTACAACTGTAGAAATATTAATTAGTGTGAGATCCTCTAACAGCCGTATTGAGAGCTGCAGTGCCCCACCTGACATTTTTTTTTGTCTAGGTAAAAAATAAATTTTTTTCATTAATTTAATTTTTTTAATATTTTATTCCAGTATCATATTAACCAGAATTTGGAATAATATCTGTCCTTTTTTTTATATATTTTTTTATCTAATATAATAAGACTCCGATATGATATAATAAGACACTTTGTGTTATTTTATGATTGATTCCCCTGCAAAACCAAATAAAATTTTGAAAATGTAAAAAAAAATATATATATATATATATATAGTTGAAGTGAACAAATAAAAGATTTTTTTTAAGAGAAGAGAAATATTTAAAAAGTTGTAGAACTTAGGAAAAAAAAGGTAAATAAAAAATTTTATTTAAAAACTTTTATTTCATTATTAAATTTAATAGAGCCCATGCAAAACAAGTTCAAAATTTTTCAAATTTAGGAGAACAAATAAAGAGATGTTGAAATCCTTTTATTAACTGATATATTTATTAGAACCTATCAAATCAATTTATTACACTTTGAACCGCAAATAAAGAAATTACCTTTTTTAAGAGGAGTGACTGCTTGCTCGTCATTTTTTCCAAATCTTTGGAATCTTCATTGATTTTATCTTGAAAATCTCTCTCTTGGGCCTTCCAATGTTCTAATTCTTTTTGTAAGCTCTTTTGTTCTGAATGGAATTTCTCAAACTTCTGCTCAAGCCCTAAACAATAAAAAAGAAGAATTAAGGAATAGGAAACTGATTCCCATTTAGTTAAATTATTTTCTACTCAGAAGAATGAACAAAAACCCACATATCAACTGAATATCTGCAAAACTCTATTTTTTAAAATAGAGAAATTTCACAACAAAATTGAAAAAAGAAAAAAAAAAATTTAAATGCAGATGATTTTACACATTTTATATATATATATATATATATATATATATATATATATATATATATATATATATATATATATATATATATATATATATATATATATATATATATATATATATATATATATATTCATTCTTATTCAAATAATCAACAATACATTCTTGAAGTATAATGTTCTACAAGTGAAAAGTGTTTTAATAAAATCAGCTCTCCAAAATCTGAAATAGAAGGGGGGAAAAGATTCCATTTTTTGTACTATGTGATGCTTAACATCTAATGTTTTGTATTAATTTAAGACCGAAGCACAATTAAAATTTAAGATGTCATTGTCTGAGGCAAGAGAGCCTCCTCACACACATATGTGTATACATAAGTTCTAAGAAGGTATAGTGAAACCTCCAGGAAAGACCACCTCTATATAGCGACCATTTCTATTTAGGACCATTTTTGGGAGGCTCGGAATTTTTTCCATGGACTTTGTGTTGAAGTCCATGGAATATACCATTTAGGAAGATACCATTAAAACCTCTCTCAACGACCAGGCAAAACATTTGCACCAGATGAGGAAATGGTCAAATAAGAAACACAAAAAAATATTAAAACAAAAACTACCAACAAAACAAATATGTAGATTAAAATGTATTCTAGGCTCTTTTTGAGGATCTCTGAAAAGAGATCGACAACCTCATGTGGCAGTTAAATTACACTGAAGATAGTGATTTGTTTATTTTTAGAGTTGAATGATTTATTTTTGATTTATCAGTCATTTTTATTTGGTTAATTTTTGAGTTGATTATTTAATGGACTATTTTTGGTATTGAAAGTTAAATTAGAAAAAACTAAGCATCTCAAACAAACCTCTTCTCATCTTTTAAAATTAATTTATTTTTACAATATAAAATTAAATGCAAACTCAAAAACAAATTGTTTATTTATTTGAAATAGTTCATTCATTATTGGTAAATTTGTTTTTACACATAATTATATCAGTAAGGATAATTTCGCTTGGCGCTAAATCTTATTCATTGATTCACTTTTCATGAGGTCAACACAGATGGCATAATCATACCAAGAAAATGACACTGACAAAAATTAAAATTATTTGCGAAAAATCATGTACCTTCGATATAATTTAAATAATATGTACATTAAACAATAAACTATTTTACACATAAGTTGTAGGAAATTTTTAAGCGTCACATCACTTTCCTCCACATTTGGTCTCTTAAGAAAATCGATTAAATCAGACTTAAAAAAAAAATATTTCCGACCTAAATACAAAAAATTTTTTTATAAAGAATAATAATTAAAAAAAACAAATATTTTAATCAATTATTTACAAATCAAGTAATTTACAATCTGAATCAAATGATTTAAATGGATAGCAGTACTGAAAACATTAAATAAAATTCTCCAGTAAAAATAAATTGTTTCCATTAAAAAGGCTTTCAATGCCAAAACAAAATGCCTAAATCATTTAGCTTCCACCAGATTGTATAGCATGTTTAAATTTTCTGTAATAAAAGTTTTTAATTCTGAAAACTTTTTAAAAAAAGGAAAAGGAACAAGTGATGCAACACTTTGCAATACTCACCTTTAAGATTTTTATTCACATCATTTATTCTGGTACTGATTGCTGCAAGCTCAGCATTGCTGTTTTCCAACTTTCTCCTCCTATCTTCAACAGAAATTTCTTGAAGTGCCTATTTTTGTACAAGAGTAAATAAACATTCACCACAATACATTCATACTTACAAAGGAAAAAAAAACAATACTCACAGCTTCAAGTTCTTCCTTCCTTCTATATAAGTTGTTATTTAATAAGTTCTCCAACTTATTTTTTTCTGCTTCAAGCTTTAAAAAACAAACAAACATTGTAAAGAATAGCATAGATTTTTAAAACAATGATACATGGAGAGATATGACACAATTGTAATTGGGTTTTTTTTTTGGGGGGGGGGGAGGCATGCCTTTCTAAATAAATTAATAATTTTTTCATACCATAAAAACATAATGGAGAAAAAAATATTATCGTTGCTGGCATATTCTAAATTAGCCAGAAAAATCACATGGTATGATCTAGACATTTTCACGAAACACTAAATTTCTTTGGCTGTTTTCAGCATAAAATTAATAAAGATAATGTTAACCTGTAAAATATTTCTTTATCTCTAATTTAAAGGTATTTGTTTGAAATATTGCATTAATTAACTGAAAACAATTTAATCAAATAATGTTTGGAGTATAAATGGATAACCTTAATTTTATTCAATTACAAGAATTTCTATCTTCAATTTATTCATACAAAGATTATGGATATGATAACTCACACGCATTCTTTCACTGAAAGCTTCTTTATTCTCTTGAGTCAGTTTCCGTATGTCGTCGTTGAGTTGATCTACTTCTTGCTGATCGGTAACTGACAGCTGATTCAACAGATCTTGTTGAAGTTCACTGCGTAATGACTGCTCAGTAGATTGCATTGACTTCAGGCTTGAATCAAGACTTGCCAAA
Organism: Parasteatoda lunata; assembly: GCA_949128135.1. Lineage (NCBI taxonomy): Eukaryota > Metazoa > Arthropoda > Arachnida > Araneae > Theridiidae > Parasteatoda > Parasteatoda lunata. The sequence continues at coordinate 105,462,862 of OX421975.1, forward strand.
CTCCTTTCCTACAAAAAAATAGAAAGAAGAAAAAAACAATTCAATCATGTAAAATATAAATGAGCAATTAATTAGTATTAAATAATTAAACTCATCCTAAACTAGGGCCAGTACAATTGGGTTGACCGTGAGAAAAATTTTCAGTTGTAGTTTATTTACGTTGCACTAGAGCTGCACAATAGGCTATTTGCGACAGTCTGGGAAACATCTCCAAGGTTGATCCGAAGACCTGCCATCACAATATTGATCCTGTGCAAAGAGAAGGGCACCCCCGCTCCGGTAGCCCGGCATCCTGCACACGAAGTCGAGCACTTTACGGTAGAACAGTTTAACGAGGACCAATACCGCACACCCTCAGACCCTTCGCAGAATGATCCAAGTGGTCACCCACCCACACACTGACTGCAGCCAGTGATGCTTGACTTTGTGGATCTGTTGGGAGACTTGTCGTAATGAAAAGTCCACTGTGGGACAATATTTTAAACAAGAAATTAATTAGTACTAAATAATTGAACTTATCCTAAACTAGGGCTGTCAGTACAATTGGGTAGATCAGAGAAAAAAAATATTCTTCATGAAGCGCTTTAGTGCAGATAAGAAGCCTATTTTAAAAATTAAAAAAAAGTATTGCACCTTAAATTTATGAAAAATTTTAAAAAACCATATTTTTGTTAGTTTTTCTTTAGTAACTTTTAAAATAAATATGTTTTAATATTTTTTTTTTTTTTGCTTATTTTATGGTTTAAATAATTCTGATCAAAAATCTAGTATTTTACATTCGCACAACGTTTTAAAGAAAATAAAACAGACAGAAATTTAATAACTGTTCACAATTTTCACCATGCTACACTTCACTCGTTTTGCTGTTGTTTTTTTTGCCAATTCAGTTTACAGGTCATAATGCATTTACAAGCAGCAATGCCGAAAAACTGTACAGCGAAAATGGCAAAATTATTAGTCATTTTTCTATAGTAAGTTGCCAGTGTTATCAGCTAACACACTTAGTAAAAAATTTTAAAATTTTTGCATAAAAAAACTGGTTTACCAAGGAAAACACTTTTATCCCTTTCAAGTTTTCTTAAATTAGTTTTTCAAATTGTTGGTTATTTTTCAGACACCCAATATGTGGGTGACTAGTAAGTTTAGGAACAATACCAATGAATCATGAAGTTTGTTTCTATATTAATACAGAATTCTGATAATTGACTATTAAATTATATTACTCCCTGTAATATATTTCACAAATTGAATGTGTCTCAACTGGCTTTTGATTCATGACATACAAATGGGTACTTGCATTTCAAGAAGAAGATCATATATACCCACACGTGACTTGACATCAGGGCCGGCTCATCGTTTGTAAGGAAAATGGTGTGTTAAAGTTGAGCTAAACTTTTTCACAGAAATTGAAGTGTTAATTAAAGTTAAGTTAATTAATTACAGAGCCGTTTCGCTCATAGAACACGTTGAAATATAATTTTCCTCATCTGCATCTTTTACTTAACTTAGATTTATTATTTTTTTATGTATTTTATTGTAACCGTGACGTATTTCATCGTAACCGTGACATATTTCATTTTGCGCACCTAGCAACTTTGATGCATTGAAGCCGATATAAAGAGCCATGTAGAAGATAAACATAGTTTGTTTATGTTCTACATGGCTGCATGCCGGTCTTTGTTTTAAGTTAGAAATATAATGAAAGTGAAAAAATTTAAATGTTTGTGAAGGAATCTTTATGAAAAAATATAGTATGTGTCACTTAAGAGAATCGATACTTGACAGGCCTAGCTTACTCGAAATAGAAGAGAAAGAATATTTGCTAACGTAAACAAATGCCATGTTTTAACAACCAATCAGGATCTAGGTTCCCACACTACATCATTGTCAATAATTTGGATTGAAGTAGGTAGTACTGTAGCAAACCAACTTCAAATTCCAATTATTCTGAATGTATAAAAAATTAATAACATTTATTCTCTATTATATACAACTTAATTTTTCTCCTTAACAAAATTTATTGATAATTTTTCAAATTTAATTAAGTTTATAAATATAGGAAATTCCATTATGATTGCCATTAATATTTAAAGAAAGAAAGATTTTTTAATTATTAGTGAAAAAATTGGGTGAAAGACATCAAAAACAATTTTGAATGCTTGATGAAACTTGCAGGTGTTTCTCAAAATGCTTTTCAATTCTTCTCTTTTTCTTTTGGCTATTGAACAAGGTTTGATTTTTTTTTTTTTTTTTTATGAGGCCTGCCTTCAGCAGATGTGATTTGTAAGATTTTCGTAAGTAGTGTTTTGGTTTCATTCTCACTTAAATATTTATATGTGATTCCTAATGTGTAGACTTTTTTTTAAATTTATTTTTGACAAGAATTGTATAAACATAGTTGTCTTTAAGGAAAACATTGGTAATTTTTTTTCTTTACATAAACCAGAAAATATCTATTAACAGCATTAAACTTTTCTTTTTTTTTCTCTATAACACTGATATTTATACTGACTCAATTGACAGTTCCTCACTTTTCTGATTCAAATTTACTGTTTCTGAACCATATGGCATTTTAACTGAGAACATTACCTTAGGCTGGTGTGATCTGTCTAAAGCAGCTACTTCTTCTTTCATCAAACGGATGTCTGTCTTTAGTTTGTCAAACACATCCCTTAAATAGAAAACATAATTAATCAACTCATCAATAATATAACTTCTTGAAAAGAATACACAACCTGCCACCCAGAGGCAATGATTTCTCTAATCATCAACTTCAAATCAAAAATTAATTCAAAAATAGCCTCAAAAAAGTTAAATTAAATTTTAAAAAATTATTAATAATGTAATTTTATTTTTAGAAATTTAAAAAAATATCTTATTAACTTCAAAGAAATCCTGATTTTATTTAATTAAACTTTCTTTATTCATTTTATTTACAAAACAAATGAGGATCAAAACTAAATTTCAGAAGAAACAAAAAAAAAAGATTTAAAAAAATTTTTTTTGGAAAGATTTCTGTTATTGTCAAATAACTTTTGTGTTAGGCAGATTCCATCAAATTAGAAAAGCGCTAAATCAACTTGAAGTTTGTGTAAACAAAGTTTTAAAGAGAATTTATCTTTACTCAAAGTCTATCACAAAGAGAATTTACTATGTTATAACCTAAAATTTTCCTTAGCACACAAGAATGCTGCAGTACAATTAATTTAAAAAAAAAAAAAAATTTAGTTTATGTTTTCTGAATTACAATAAAGTTTCTGCTTTAAACTAAAAAGGAAAAGAAAGAAAGAAAGAAATTAAAAATTAAATAATCAGTAATCGAAAAAGTTTTTCAAAGCAAAACTATAGCTATAAAAAACTTATATGTAACAATAAATATTTAAGATTATTCATAGAAAAGAGGATTGCTAGAGCCTCAAAAGGTTGGGTTTCTGCCTGTTGGTTCGCGGAGGGTATTTCCTTTCCTTTCTACCATGAAGATACAATGTAGACAGTCCCCTATCTGCCACTTGGGGATGCACCCTCTAGGGATAGTCGACATGCCAAAGGCTAATCTCCAGGGGCTGATGGTGATTAGCAACAGAAACATTAAATATCGTAGGATTATCCTTTATAGCTCTGAGGTGCCAGAGCTGGCGTCTGCAATCAACCACTCCTTTAATGGCATCTAGTGAACAACCCTCATCCATGAACACGACAACAACAATATTTAAATGAAGATTAAATGACAAAAATACTTGATTTACTTACTTATTTTTACTATTTTTGGTTTCTGCTTTCTGCATGTCACTGACAATTTTATTAATTTCACTTTCAATATGTAAAAAAAGAGTCAAGGCAATTCTAAATCCATAAAAATCTATCTTAAGTATACATAATTTACTACAGTACATTTTCAATATGTAAAAAGAAAAACAAGTCTAAGTAATTATGGATGTATAAAAATCTAACTTAAGTATGCATAATTTACTACAGTTACTTTAATAAACATAAAAAAAAAAATATGAAAAACATGTTTAGCAAGAAGGGAAGGATCTTGTTCAGGTAGCAAAAAAACAATATGCAATATGCATTGTTTTATCAAATAAACAGTAAAACAAAGAAATAAATAATTATTAACTATAATAATAATTAAAACAAACAAAAAGGTATTTATGAATTACTGTATTTAAATGTACAAGGGAAAAAATTACAAACTAATACTTCATGCATTTTCAGAAAATAAGGAAAAATATTACAAAAATTATAATAATTTTTAATAATTTCTTTACATCCCATATTAATGAACAGGCTATAATAAAAGATTAAACTATAAAAGATAAAGAAAGAAAAGGATATTTGTCAAAGTAGTTCGATGCTGAGCCAGCTGCCGCTCTTGTTCATTTATTTCGGTCACAACTTGCATATGTCCTTTATGCAAATCTAATCTCGATCTTCTTGTATCAAAATAACCACCAGTTAAAGCTCCTTTATGAGATACTTGATCCCCTACAACAAGAATTGCATTTAAAAATTACATGGAAAAAAAGAAATACTTTTTAATACTGCTGAGCAATATTTTTTTTAAAATCATATATGACAACTAAATTATATTTTTTTTAAATTTTACACGAAAAGTTGACAAGTTACAATTTGGCAACAAAGTTGCATTTTTATACAGGACTGTCGAAATTAAATATGATCGTTCTTGGCAAATTAAAGAAATGTAATGTCATTTCTTATATGTACCAGGCGCTCTATCAAAAAGGCAAGATATGTGTTGAAGATTACTTATAAATTTCAGTCAATTTGATAGAATCAGTCAATTCTTCCAATAGAAAATTTTTTTAAAACTAAAGTATATTTTTCTTGCTGGAATGTACATTCAAGCTTGGTGTCTATCAACAAAATAAATTGAAGTACCTCATCAGGATTTTCTATTCATGTGTCAACAGATAAAAAAAATTATCTTACCATGTAATTACCAATAGGCTCTTTAAACTCTGACTTAAGCATTATTTGATGACGATGATTCAACTACAATTAATACGAATATGGTTTAAATTATGCTGGAAGAATAAATCAAGAATGAAGAATAAATCAAGAATGAAGAATAAATCATTAAAAGAGACATTTATCCCAAAAACGATTTTATTTTACTTTATTTACAAACAATGGGTTATTATCTCTTTTAAATTTCAATACAAAACTAATAAGAAATTTGCCACCAGTAAAAAGTTCTTTTTTGGTTTGATCAAGATTAGGGATGGAAGCAACATATTAACTTTCGAAAAATAGCATATAGCTAATGACAACCCTACTTCTGATTTATTGCTTATTATTATTATTATCAGAAGTTTAATTTTTTTCCCTAGGTACAGTTGATTATTTTTCAAAACTAAGTCATTTTTTATATCGTTACACTTAACATACTATAACAATGTTCTTACATAAAACTATAATAGTCATAAATTTCATTAACAAAATGATTTTTTTATAAAAAAAAATACTTTTAAGAAGAAAAATTAAAGCTGAATGTGAAGCAACCATGGGTTAACAAATCCTCCAAGTATTATTATAACAAAAAATCACCTTCTAGCGTAATGCAGTCCAGATTGGAAGTCCTTGCCATCTGAGTAGCTACTTCTAAGCTTCTGCAAATCAAAGTTTTTCCAAAGATGTATTTCATTGCTCTCTCATGTTTTGGCTCATAAGTTAATTTGCTTATCATGGGAATAGCATCCTAAATGCAGAATATGATATCATTAACAGACTGCATAAATAAAACAAATAAAAACATCCTAAGTGAAAAGAAAGGAATACACGGGAAATTTTGGCAGTAACAACTTATAAGCAACAAATATATAAATGTGTCGTCGGATTAATAAGGAGGACATTGATTGTAAAAAAATTATTACAATAATTTTTGTAGTTTAGATAAGAACAGATATTTCTGTCACAGACGTTGCCGTGATGTGTTTGACTTTTTGCAAGAGTCAACCAGTATTGCACAGAGACTGCTACCAGTAGAGCATTGAATGAAAGTTGTTGTTGGACACAGGGGTGTACACAAGGGAGGGATTATGGGGTTTAAACACCCCCTTGAGCTCAGACAAAATGGCAAAATTAAAAATTTTAGTAGAAATTATGCAGGCTATTATTTTTTAAGACTATATATTTTTATTTGCCTTATGCCTACTTTTTTTTCTCATGGTATTTCTCAGAATACTAATGGAGTACAGTGGAGTTAGTTAGTCAGACTAAGAGTTATCTCTGCCGCTTGTCTTTTGGAGCTCGTCGCTAAATCTGTTCTGTTTTGTCTTAACAAAAAGTCCATTCAATCCCCGAACACATCGTCGCCACTATTTCAACTAGTGAAGAAATCAGTAACAATACCATTGGAGATACTGTGCTGGTTGAAGTTATTCATTCCAGCTCGAAACTTTGAGATTGTAGCATAGTGGATATTTCTCTGCCAATATATATGAGGTGACAGCATCTAGTACCAATGTAAGTTTTTCTGTTGAACAGAAATGTGATACTTCCGTTGAAGAAAGCGTTTCTAGCATAACAAAATCTGATGAATGTAAAAGTGGCCCTCAAAATGTTACTTCCCACCCATATGACATTGGACTTTTTTCAAAAGATAGTAGGGTAAACCAACCAGTGAAGGAACACTACCCAGTGAAGGAACATTTCATATATATTGATTAAAAATAAGAATGTGAAAGTTTTTCTTTAGATTGACAGGTAACAATAGCTTACTGCCAAACAATAGGAAGTCATCTAGAAATGTTTTGGATTACCTGGTCACATAGACTTCTCTGGAAAAATATTTGAATTTGTTACTATCTCTGCAACACCTTGTTTCTTTGAAAAAATTATAAGGTGAGTGTTTGTATTTATATGTTTGAAGTGGAATTAATTGCATGTAATAGTTTTATTTTTCTCACTGTGAAAAAGAGAATTCAAAAAATAGTTATTGAAGTTACGTTTTTTTTTTTTTTTAAGCATCATAGCATAATCAAGTACTGAGATAAGGGGGTGTTTATTCACTGGATCCCCAAACCATGAAAAACCAGTGAAGGAACAAGTGTTCCTTTACTGGGTTTTTTCTAAGTTAATGAAAATGAAAGAAAAACTTTAATTTTCTTATACCTTTAGTGATGTTTTGCATCAAAAGTATGTTAAAAATACAAAAAACAACTTCTAACCAGTGAAGGAACAGGCATGTTCCTTTACTGGGCATGGATTTCACAGTGAATGAACAGTATGTGTTAACCAGTTTCAGCCCAGCGTCATAGTTATAGGACAGTTCATTTTCACCATTATAAATAAAGCTATTCTTTTTCTACCCCCTGAAGAGTAATGGAAGCATTTTTCAGCCAGCTGCAGACACGTAAACTTCGCCATTTTCATGATTTTTTCTTGCTGAATATTCTTTAAAACCCCTTTCACCCCTAAAATCTTCAATTACTGTTGCAAGTAACCATACAAGTTAGATACTGTTAAGATTTCTTTCTTTCTTTTTTAAAAAAAAAAAGAAAGAAGAAACTTGGGGGGAGTTGAGATTTTAGGCTTATTAGAGTAATGAGAAACAGATAGCTTTAAAAAAAATTTAATTACACTCACATTTGTATTTGGATATTGCATATCTTTATACATCAACCTGTTTAAAGGCATAAATGTAACTTCACCAGGAAACTGCTGACGGTTCATTTCTTGGAGTATTTTAGTACCAATTTTGTCATTTTCCACAATATGGTAAAATAACCTGCAAAGAAAAATAGTTATCTCTTTATAAAAACAGTTCTTTTTACATTGAAAAACTATCTTCATAACATCTTATTTCTTAAGAGAAAACAGATTTTTAAATTTTGGCAGACAGGTTAGTAATTATTTTTATGAAGCTTTAAATTTTAAAATTAGAAAATTCAGTCAAGGTACTTATAGAAGTATGCGATACAAATACTGCTCACAGCATAGCTGCTGACTTTAAATTGAAATTGTTTTCATGAAAGGCATGTACAATTTTGTGTCAGTAAATTTCAATATCCAATTTACATTTCATTAGTTTTATTTTAAAATTGTCCTTTTTGTTAAAAATAATCATTCATTTTTCTTTTAAGAAAAAGTATTTAAAGATGTCATAAGATATTAAATTAAAGATATTAAAAACAGAACTTTTGAATGCCTTTAGGTGGCTTTTAACAGGACTTATATAATTTATTATCAAAAATTGGAACCGTTTTAAACTGCACAAAATCGTTAAAAACTGACAAAAACTTATAAAATATAAATGTATAAATAAATTATAAGATGTAAATGTGATAAATATATTTCATTAACCTAAATAATAGTTATAAAACTACGCATAAAATGTTTAATAGTTTTTAATAATTAAAGCAGGAGCTATTTCTTTTCCCTTTTGTAGCACAAAATGACACAATTTAGTGTTGTTCTCATATTTTTTATCTTACTTATTTCACTTTAAAAATATTTTAACCCTTTAATGCAAAATTTTAATTAAACATATTTTTCATTATTTTGGATTTAAATTGTTTAATTTTTAAATTGTTCGAGATCGTTTTCCCCTACTCTTTTTAGAAGATGTAATTGATCAGTTAGGTATTTAGCAGTATTTAGCAGTTCAGATTTGAAGGCAACATTTCATCATTGTGAAGTTGATGAAAATAGTCGTAAATACACTTCATTTATTACACATAACGGACAATTCAAATTTTTAAAAGTACCCTTTGGTTTAGCAAATAGCCCTAGTGTTTTTCAAAGATATATTTTGCATGCGTTTCGAGATCTTATAAGAGATAAAACTTTAGTGATTTACGTAGATGATATTTTTATTCCTGCTAAAGATGAAATAGAAGGTTTCGCTAAGTTACAACATGTTTTACAAACGGCTTCTGAGTACAGATCAGAATTAAATTTTAAGAAATGTCAGTTTTTGAAGCGGTCAATAGAATGTCTAGGTTATGTAATTTAAAATGGAATTATTAGTCCTTCCCCTTCGAAAACATTAGCAGTTAAAAATTTCCCGCAACCTAAAACACATAAACAATTAATGAGTTTCCTTGGATTAACAGGATATTTCCGTAAATTTATTCCAAATTATAGTATAATAGCCAAACCTCTCAGTGATTTGCGTGGAAATAATGCTGAATTTAATTAGAAATTCATACAGATGCTAGTAGTTTTGGTTTTGGAGCAGTTCTTCTTCAAAAAGCAGACAATGGTAAATTTTATCCAATCCATTATTTTAGTAAAAAAACGTCCCAACAACAAGAGAAATATAGTAGCTATGAATTAGAAACTCTTGCCATAGTAGAAGCGCTAAAAAAACTTAGAAACCATTTGTTAGGTGTAAAGTTTAAAATTATAACTGATTGCGCTGCTCTCCAAAGCACAATGAATAAAAAAGAAATTATCCCTAAAATTGTGCGGTGGGCGATGTATCTTGAAGAATTTTACTTTGATATGATACATCGGCCTGCTACACAAATGAAGCATGTCGATGCTTTAAGCAGAAATTTTGCTCTTATAATTCAGCATGATGAGGTAACCATGAAAATAACAGCTGCCCAAAAAGAGGATGAGCAAATAAACACTATTAAAACATTAATTGCCAATGGAAATGACAATATACACTTTATTAAAAATGACATTCTTTATCGATACGATAATGGTAGGGATCTTTTAGTAATACTAGAAGCGATGCAAAATGATATCATTAAAGAAGTTCATAGTAAGAAACATTACGCACTCACTAAAACTGAAGAAGCTATTAAACAAAATTATTATATTCCTGGTCTAAAAGCAAAAATACACAATCTGTCCTAGCGAATTGTGTTGACTGTATTCTATGCAACCAAAAGCGTGGAAAGAAAGGTTTCTTACACCCGATTCCTAATGAAGATGTACCTTTAAGTACATACCACATTGACTTTATAGGTCCATTGCCTTCAACAAAAAAGAAATATCAGCATATTTTTTCTGTGATTGATGGTTTTTCTAAATTTGTATGGCTTTACCCCGTCAAAAATTATATTATACCGTGGTGGTGCATATGTGTCTAAAGAATTTAATGACTATTGTCAAGAGGAAGATATTCAACATATTCTTGTTACTGCTGGAGTACCTCGTGGAAATGGTCAAGAGATTGCACGAAACTCTCATTCCTATTCTCACAAAGTTATCCATCGATAATCCAATGGACTGGTATAAACACGTAAACGAAGAGCAGCGATTTATAAATAGTAGAATTTCTACCAGTACAAACAAAACGCCATTTCAACTAATGATAGGAATACCCATGAAAAACAAAGAAGATGTACAGATTAAAGAAATTTTAACTGACGAATATGAAAACCACTTTATGAAACAACGAGAAGATTTTAGAAGTGATGCACAGCAACTAATTATAGAAATTCAAGAGCAGAATAAATCAACCCACAAAAGAAAGTGCAAACAACCCCACAAGTACAGAAAAGATGATTTAGTGGTGGCGATTCAAAGAACACAATTTGGAACTGGTTTAAAGTTGCGTCCAAAGTTTCCTGGTCCTTACAAGATTGTTAAAGTGAAATGCAATGACCGATATGAAGTAGAAAAAGTTGGGCAACATGAAGGTCCTAACTTAACAGCCACTGCTGTAGACTATATGAAGCCATGGACAAATTAGTGAAAATTTACTGATGGAACGATGCAGCTTTGTTTTTTCCTTCAAAAATTTTTTAATGTTTTGTATACTGCTTTGTTTTTTTTCCATCTTTTCAGATTTCTTAGTCATTCTCTTAAGTTTCGTGGACGAAACCCGTCAGATGCCCAAGAATGTGAGGGAGTTAGAGAGCATACTTCTACTCCTAGATGGCACTGTCTCTATGTTAAAGGGAGAGACTCAGGCATTCTTTGTGAAGCATTGTGTCAGAATGAAAGTGAAAAAGCCTGCGTGGCAAACAAAAAGACTTTATCTATTTATCATAGAATGTCTGTGTGACAAATTTTAAGTCTACAATAAGTTTATGTTTTTTTCCAAAGTTATTAAATTTATTTGGTATGTTTAACGTATCAGTTATTTCGTATTAGTATAGTTTGAAGTAGCTCGGCCAGCATACCTGATATATATATATATACACACACACAGTCGGACCTCTATTTAACAAAGTCACTAAATCCTGATAATAAGTTCGTTATATGGAAAATTCGTTAAATAGAAAACACAAGCAACACAAAACAGGTTTTAAATTCATAAACACCAGAAATAATTAAAATAGCAATTGATGCACTTTTATCTTGTAAACTAGTACCTGTTATTAATTTTATAAATCTTAACCATAAAAAAAAATCTGCATGGAAAACAAGAAAAGAGCAAAACAATATCCAGTACAAGCTACATACATTTTCAACTAAACAAAAGCTAAATTTATGTATAAATTATAGCTGCATTTATTATAAAGGTAATTTTAAACATACATTACCACATGCATCAGGGTTCCCACTCAATTTCAGAAAAAAATTCCCTGACTTTTCCAGGTATTCCAGGTAAATTTCAATGAAATTCCATACCATATTTTATCTTTACTACGAAATTTTTCATCGGAAAATTTGGATTCTTTCATTTGTTAAGCCAAGAATAAGATTTTTTGTGTAAAATAAATATCATTATATAAGGAAGGAAGCATTTTAGTATGTCTAAAATGTAAAATTTTTACAATAAATAATTGTAATAGATGTTAGATTTATTTAATTCGAACCTCAATAACTGAGTATTGTTACTGACAATTTTAAGACAGGTTTTTTCCAGGAATAATGAAGGAATTTTCCAGGTTTTTGTAAGAAAATAGCAACTTTCCCTGACTATTCCCTGATTTTTGGAGTTGAAATAAAATTCCCTGACAATTCCAGGTTTTCCCTGTTCTCCCTGACCAGTGGGAACCCTGATGCATTCTTAAGTTAAATTGTTACGGATAAAATCCGTTAATTTGAACTGAGTTTTTCGTCTGAAATGCAAACAAAAAGGGAAAGGGAATTTACTGCTTTCTCTAAGATAATTTTTAGAGAAAACAGTAATACATTTCATAAAGCAGTGGTTTCGAAAATTAATTCAAGGTCATTTTCCCCATAAAATGCGTTAACAAGTTTGAAATGTTATGAAATATTTTGGAAAATAGGGAAAGTGAATCTCAATGAAAAGTTTGTTAAATAGAAAATTCACTTCTCTATTTGCAAGTTATTTTACAAAGAAATTTCCAAAATGTTCTTGGTTCCTCGAAAAAATTCGTAACATAGAGAAATTCGTAAAATGGAAATTCGTTAAATAGAAGTCCGACTGTATATACATTGGCACAAGGGGATATTATCAACTGAAGAAGAAGACTGGGGACACACTTTACCTATAACCTCAACTCCAGCTCGTTTTTCATAAACAAGATAGAGTGTTGACGTTAGAGCTGTTAGGCTTGTTTTATTGTCAGCTTCAAAATTAATACAGTAGCAGATCTATATAACGCACTTCAATAAACCACAATTCTCCATAAGCCACACTAGAATTGTGGATATAAACAATGAAATTTGCAGTTAAAAAATTTCTATAACCAAGCAAGAAGCATAAAGTTTTTACATTATTTGTTTAATTATTTACTAAAAGGATAAAACTTCAAAAGCTAAGCAAACCAAAATTGATTCATTTGTTTGTTACTAGTTCTAATTATGCAGAAAATTTAAATTTCTTTTCTGTAAATTATAAAGACTGAGCATATTTTGTGTTTTTAAGTATTTGAATCTAAAAATTATTGTTAAGCATTTTAAGATTAATCTGTTCCAGGTAAATTTTGCCTAATTTAGTTTATAAGTTTTAAGATAAGTGAAATGATCTATACAACACAAAATTTCATAATACTCTATGCCCCAGCTTCCAAGGTTTGCATTATAAAGATCTTCAACTGTAACTCATTTCTTTTGTTTTGCTACCTATTAATTGCATATTTCATCAATTTAAAAGACTTTATGAGTTACGAGATTATCGGATGATACAATAATTGATTACCAGATTGCATATCAAATTTATATTTGATGAGCTAGGTTTACTTGAACTGTAATGGAAAGAACCGTTGCTAACATAAATAAATTAAATGCTTCAACAGCCAATAAGGATTGATACCCACGATGAAATCGCTTGAAGGTATCCAATTAAACTCATCAAATAACAATATAACTTATCTAATATTAAGTTTTATCATCATGAATTGAAAACATATATTTTAAATCAAAATATCATTTTTTAATATTTTTGTCTTATAATTTACAGGGTGATAACCATTCAGAAAAAAAAAATCAAATTTTTCCAGACTGATTTTATCAAATTTCTTCAATTTTTTCTAATCAGTGGCATAAATTTTTATTAAATCCCAAATGCTTAAATCATATAGATAAAGTATATCACAAAACACTTAAAAATTGTAATTTAAAGTTGAAAATAAACAACTTTCTTTAAGTAAACTATGAAAAGACCAATATTATAAAATAAAATTACCATTTTTAGGTACCTCCTTAAATTAATTCATTTTCTCCTACTTTTCTTTAGCATTTTAAAGAAATTCCCAGACATTTCCCTGATTTTTCCAGTTCTGCAGCCACCCTGAACTCAGGAATTTAGATACTTTTGAAAAGAAGAAAGAAAAAAAAGGGAAATACTTACTTATTTCCAGATGTCACTTCAACAGCAGTGTATATTGTTTTATCACAATCAAAGTTTTCAATTAACATTCCGTAATATGAATTGGCAATTTGCTCAGAGCTTCCACCTTTATCTCTAAATATTTGGAGAACTTTTTTAACACTGTCTCTTCCATTTAATGTTGCCTAAAATTACATTAATTCCAATAAATTAGAGTTAATAAAGAGATTCATTTAAAGTAATTTAGAGTTAGCGAATTCCATTAGAGTTAATACACTGTTCATATCAGCTTAAATGTTTTCAGGAGTCAGATTCTAGATTTTTCACCTGCCATATAAATCTGTAAAGAATTATATGAATACCAGCTAATTTTTTTCTTCCTAATGGCAGGCACTGAAATTTTATGTCCTTCACCTAAGAAGATGCGGGAAGTATTACTCATTTAACGTTACCCAGTGGGCACCTGTGAACCTAAGTTACAGAGGCGAGCAGCATTACCCACGCCACAGATACTCGTTTATAGGGTGGGCCACATTCACACAATAGAGAACAGCCCACAGAGAGAAACATCCATGCCCTGAACAGGATTTGAACCCGAGCCATTGTCTTCCCATTCAGACACGCTAACCACTAGACTATCTGGCTGGCACTCATTTTTTATTAAGTGACCGATTACTATTTTTAGATATTTTTTGTTTCATTTTATTCATTCAACATATTTTTTAAATTTTGCTGAATATTTGCTATATCTACTATTATTATTAGCTTTAAATAACTAAAATTTTTAAAACCTTTAAAATTTAAATTTGGTGATTATGCTTCTTGAAACTTGTTTCGATGAATATAATGAAGCAAAGAATATTTAAAAATAATAATTAGTCACTTAATGAATCAGAATATTCATTTGTTTCTCCATGAGTAAACATGAGAGATGAAAAGATGTAAAGTTACCTCTAATGCACAATGTATGAGAAAATATATTATGTTGTTCAAAAGAAAATTGTTCAGCTTGATTAATTTATAAAAATGAATTAATTAGTATTGTACTGACTTTTTAGCAAGTACAATTGTAACAATGTTTCATCGTAAAATTTTACAAATTTTATAATATTTTCAAAAAAAAAAAATTTTTTTTTAGTAATTTTGAATTTTTGATATCAAGCTAGGTAATTTAATTGCATAAAGGTATAATTAAATTTTTTATAAAAGGCAATTTCTCTTCCTTTTTTTGCATTTTTTATTGTTTTTTTTTTCTTCTTTTGTAAGGCATTATTTTTCATCATAATCACTTCCTAGACTTTTTCCCTTTTTAAATATTTTTTTATGAATTTGGAATATTTTTCCTTTAAAGAGCATTTAGCTAGTGAATATTTTCTTTTCTTTAAAATTAGTGAAATTTTACTTTTAATCAACCAATGACAAGAGTTGATAAACAGAGTGTTTCACGATATAAGAATTAGCTTTTGGACAAAAGGCAATCTTTACATCTTGAAGATTATCAATCTTGAAGATTATCAAAAAGCATTCCATAATACACTGCAATTCTGATGATCTTGAAAATAATTACTAAATTTCTATTTATTCTTATCGGATATTTATTTACATTTTATTTGATTAGTAAATTATATATTAAAATTATCTTATTTTTTACAAATTTAATAAAGCAAATCATGATTTATAATTATTTTTTTAAAAAAGTCAGTATTAAACAAGCTTGTGAAAATTAAGAAAATATTTTTCATTTTAAGGTAGTTTTCCTTAAGGGTTTTTAGAGGCTTTTTTTTTTTCATTTTTTAAGGGTTGCATACCATTGATCATAAAATTGTGGAACCTCAACCTCCATGACTCTGGCCCTCATTGCACTGTTGAGAGAATGCTTTGCCTTTAAGGGCATCTTTGAAAAATTTTCAATTCATTAACATTCTAGCTATGATAATTACACAAATTTGTATTTTATCTGATGAAATCTGATATTTCAGATGAAACTCACCTTTCCAGTCATTGATCTCAACCCTTGATCTTTTTTAGAAAGGTCCTCTTTTAAAGTGGCTAAATTTTGTTGCATCGCATTCTCTTGTCTCCAAAGTTCACTAAAAGGAAGAACAACACATGATGCATTTTTTTTTAAAGTTTTTTTTGAATCAGTACCAGAATTTAAGCATCTCGGCCTCTAAATAAACCTTCAATTTTAACCTGGAAATGTATGGATTTTTTAAAACTATTTAACTTTTCTTTTTTTTTTTATTAAAAGAAAGGGAAGAAAAAAAAAAAGAATTGCCAATTTTGAGAAAATATTTTTTTTTTTACATAAAGATCACTGAATAGTTTGTAATTTTGAAAATTTTAATGAACCAGAACAATGTGATCACGGAATGACTTTTCAAATACAGTAGAGCATATTTCTAAGAATATTATACAGATGCAAGTTACTCGCTAAGCCCCGGCTTAGATTTAATAAAACTTATAATGTATACAATAAAATTTATATGTAAATAATAATGTATATAATACAATTTATAATGTACAAGAAAAGTTTTAAAAAATGGTTCATAATAATGTGTATATAGTTCTTATTTACACTGACTGGAATAAAAAATTTTTATTCAATATTTACAAACCTTAAACACAAAAGAAGTATGACATTAAATACATTATCATTAACATCCATAATGACCAGAAAAGCCTGCAATTTCTTGGCAAACTATGTATTTGGATGCAAATGAAATTCACGCTCATCAATATTAGACTCTAAGATTACGAAACATTTAATTTGGTTTGAAACATGCATACAGACTCACGAACAATAGTAGTTATAGAATTTATTCAATGGTTTACAAAGTAACCTCTACAACATCATTAAATCCAATTTACTATTGTAATAACAGGCTTATATTGTAAGCTTTAAAAATTAAACCAATCTTTCATTTCTTTCATTAAAAATTTGCTTACTAAACTCAGGACTTTTAACAATAGATTTTTACTATATTTCTAAATAAAATTATTAATATTTCTTAATATTAAATTAATATAAAAAAATTATTTAAAAAATGCTAAATTTTTTATATTGATCATAAAAGAAAATGGAAGCAAAACTGAAAGAAAAGACAAAGCTTAACCTAACAGCCATGAATTACTGTTAAAAACTCATAACAGTTATAAAATTAGCATATTATTAGCTATAAATTATTAGCTATAAATTATTTCATACAACACGGTTGCCCTTTTACTTACAAAACTAAAAATAATTACTTATAAGACTTTGTAAAGACTTAAATAAAATATTACAAAAGTTTTATTTCTCAATTTAATACACGATTTTCAAGAGAGTGCCTTTGCAGTCTAGTCAAGCATAAAAAAACAATATTATGCAAAAAAATTAAAATTTAAGCCTATCATTTTAATTATAAATTTGTATAATTCATCAAAATTGTTTATGGTTTAGAAATGGGAAGAAATTAACTTTAATGGCATTTTTAAAACTAAAACTTCCAAGTTTCTTCAATATCTATATATATATTTTTCTTACACGGCACCAAAAAAAAGCCTCATTACAACTTCCCGAATGGCAACGTTAGAAAACCGACCAATGATTGCATCTAAAAATGTCACATGCCAAATCTAGCTGAGGTGGCTCAACATATAGCGCTTTTAAAAACAGAAACAATAACCAGAGTGAGCATTATCAGGTTGTTCAATTCAGCTGTGGCAAAAATAAAAATAAACAACTTAAAAAATAAAAATGCTGTTGCCAGTCATAGAATTTTTCTAAAGTTTATTTAGCAACATAAATCAAAATTATGATACCTGAGCGCTTCACGTAACAAATCTTTCAATTCTGTAAGTGTTGTATCGCCAAATGCCCATATTAACAATTGCAATTTCAAATTAATATTGAAATGTACAGGTTTAGAATTTTCTACAGTGAAAAGTTTTCGGAACTTCAGTATTCAAAAAAGTATACAAAAGCTAGACGTTAAGAACGTATCCAATGAGCGAGCAAAGCGAGCATTGGATTGCGAAGCAATCCGAAATGAACTGCGAAAGCAGTTCCGGGGGTTGGTGAACGCCAGCGAGCTGGGGGCGAAGCCTCCTAGTTTATATATATATCAGGTTGAGTAAAACGTTTTCCGCCAAGAGGAGATACCTTCGTGCCAACAGCAACCATTCCCTTGGTAGTTAATATTTCTCCAAACGGGTTTTTGCATTCTAAAGCTGAAAGTTGGAACTGCACAACTGTGTAATTTATTTGTCAAAATTTTATTATCTTGTGCATCAAAAAAGTGTTTAAAATGGAGCTATCACGCCAACAGATCAGAACGATTATGTACTATGGGTTCCGAAATAAACCCGGTGCAACTTAATGGTACAAAAAAAAAATTTGAAAGTTTAGGTTTCAATACTGTTTCTTATGATACAGTAAAAGTTTGATTTTGGAAGTTTAATGCTGGGAATCTTGAGATTGAAGATGAACCACGTTCTGACCCCCTTATTGAAGATGATTGTGACCAGTCAAAGACAGTCATTGATTAAGACAGAAATGTTTCAACACAAACTATTGCGTTAGAGCTTGACGTTTGCCAAAAAAGGATAGTTAATGTTCTCAAACGCAAAAATCCAACGTTTAAGTTTAATCACTGGGTACCTCGCGAAATGACTGCTGAAGACAAAAGCAACAGAAAAGCACCCTGTTTGACTTTGTTCAGAGATCAAAGAAAAGAAAACATTCTGTACAGAATTGTGAAATGTGATGAAAAATACACAAGCACACACAATAATACAAGCGGTAAAGGAGGGTGGTCAGCACCAGGGGAATCAGCAGGTTCGGTTGCACGACGACGCTAACTAACAAGAAGGTGCTTCTCTGTATCTGGTGGGATTGTTGTGGAATTATCTATAAGGAGTACCTGAGAAGCGGGCAGTACAATACACAGCAATTTGCAAATCAAAGTAAGCGATGTCATTCGCCAAAAACGAAATAAACGAGTTCAGAAAGAAGATGGTTCTCTTTCATCAAGGTAACGCCAGACCACTTGCTAATACGATGACCGGCTAGACGCTCTACACGCTGGAGTGGGATTTGATGTAACATCCACCATACAAACCAGACATGACGCCTTCGAATTACTATCTGTTTTCACATCTGCAGCTGCATCTTGATGGCATAATCATCCATTCAAATAATGAGGTCATAAATTAGATCAATCGCTTTCTGAACTCGCACACGCCCAAGTTCTTCACAGATGGGATTGAAAAGTTGCCAAAACGCTGGCAGACCATTCTTGATTTGAATGGCGATTACTATCCTCATTAGCTTTCCTAATTTTGTATGCATTTATCATATTACAAGATTGTTTTATTTTTGGCAGAAAACTTTTTACTCAACCCGATACATATATATATATTTATACATATATATATATATTTTTTTTGAGAAAACTACAAATAAAAAAAAAATGAATCAGTTACCTGGCATGAATGCAGGTTAAAATAAGCAAATAAGCACTTATAAATACTTTCCAGGATCTCCAAAGTAAAAAAAAAAAAATGGCGGATTAAACTTAACCCTCTAACTTTAAAGCTAGAAAAAACGCGGGTCAAAATGACTCAGCCCCAGATATTTGTTAAGTAAAAGGCGCATAAACTTACTTTCTTTCACTCTGAAGTGTGTCTTTCTTTTTCTTCATCTCATAGAAATTTTTATTCTGTGTGTCTATGCTTTCTCTGTGGTTTTCCAACTCTTTTGTTCGTTCCTAGTAGATGAAATATTATAAAGTTGCAAACAAAAAACGCAATTTTAAATTAGCCAAAAATTAGAGACATCAAGAAAAAAAAAAAAATTACTTCAATTTTTATTTCCAGCATCTTTCGCTTTTCAGTATCCTTTACAAAGTCTTCTTGCAAGCGGTCAATCTGGAATAATATATTTTAATTAAAAATATTTAGAAAAAAAATTCAATAATTTAAATTAATGTTTTTTTTTACTAAATAAAAAAAAAAATCAAGACAACATGGATAATTGGTTCTTCTTATTGGTGACTAAATTTTGTCAATTTCAAACACTCTTTTTAATTTTAAAACCCTCAGAGACTTATAATTTTCTTCATATTCAACTTCTTAGTATCTTTTGTAGTTATAATAAAATGACTAAAAATATCTGGCTAAAACATCCATAAAATCATTGACTTAAAGAAGTTGACCTTTCAACAGAGGCTCAAGTGGGCAGAATCCTGTTGGTTGTGGCATTTAGTACACTTTTTTTTAAACTTCCATGAAGAAGAAAAAAAGCATTTGGTGTGTCAACTCTAGTGATCAAAAAGTAAATGAGTCTACTACACAAGTGGGGTTGTAATCATCCTTGCTCTGTTACCCATATGCCAGTGATTCAGGGGTCGAAATTTTAAAAAGTTAGGCACTGGTCCAATGAACCAATAACTAAAAGATATTACTAGTTCATACACATTTTCACTGATCCATTTACGTATCTATTAGATTTTTTTTTTAAAAAAAAGTCAAGAAAGTGAATTTAAATATAAAATTATAATATAAAGAAGAAGTTGTTTTCACAGTTATGATAAAATATGCTTTTTTGTGAGATAAACACAGACCAAAACAAGAAACCAAAAGTCTAAAAACCAAAATAATGAAACACTGATAATTTATTTTATGGTGCTCCAAGAGAAATCTAGAGGACTGACCACCGCTGATTACAATCCAGGAAACATAACATCATCCCTTATTAACTAGAGATAGATCTTAAGCAGAAACAAATTAACAAAACCAATCAATTGTTTGAATAATTGAGCGCACTTAAATAAAAAAGGAATATGCATACTCAAAATAGCTTAATACTGAAAAATAAACACACCTGTTCTTTTTTATCCCTAATAGCCTTCTGCAGAGATTTCAACTCTTTTTGAATCCATTTGTCACGCTCAGCTTTGGAAGTAAATTGACTTCCCCTCCCTTGCTTTGCATACAGCTCCGTCCTTTTCTGTTCTTTTAAACTGAGTCTGAAAAGATCAATATTCAGGCAATTATATATCACAAATTAAGAATTATTCCCATGTAGTGTAAGGTGATCCCCTATTTTTTACTTAAAATGGTTTGTTTTGTTGAGTAAGTCAGCACATGAGTTCCCTTTTCTATTTCCTTAATACCAAAAAGTAAAATTTTGGTAAAATAAAGACTATGCTGTTTAGTACGATTCTACTATTACAATGACCGGTGCACAAAGCCCAGCTTTCTTATCCTAAAACAAAATATTATTTTAAAGCTCATTTCAACATCCAAATTGAATCATTAATTTCAATGCAGCAATCTAAGTTTTATTTAAATATATTTTAATTCCAAGAAAACCACTCCATAAACAGGTTTTAAATATTTCTTAAACTTTCAAAATGAACATTTTTTGCCTTGACAATGACCATATGAGGTTGGAAGGAAATTATTCAAACCATTCTATTCATATTACACCTCATTCATATTACACCTCAGTAAACATGAAGCATATTCAATTCTATATGAAAAAAGAGTGATGGGACTAGGTGTAATTTACGCTAAAAAAAAGATCGTGAAATATTGGTTACTTTTAAAATTGAGAATCAGAAGTGTTAATTGAACAGAAACTAGTAAACATGATATATATAGAGAGAGAGAGAGATTACATTTAATTGCAGATAGTACTTTATTGACATTTAAAAAAAAGGAAGTTACTATTACTTTTTCTGTCAGTTTCATAACACTTTTTAAGGTGCAGCATAATTTTAAAAAAAAAATAGTACCAGTAATAGTACCATTTTTTTAAATAGTTCTGTTGTCTTGATATAAGTAAGGTTCATTTTAGCTCCGACCACCGGGGTCATCCATTGAGCTGTCCATTTTATCTGAATTTGGGTAATTCTTATAACTTTTCTTTACCATATAAAAAAATTTAATTAGTTTTTAGGGGTGCACAACCCCTAAATACTAAATTGAGTGAAAAGCCACTTACACAGCAGGTTGAGAAACAAAGGGCCACACACATATTTAGTCATGTTGGCGGAAAATATGATAACTTTTATATGAAGATCAGTGTCCTAAACACTAAACTTTTTTCATCAAAACAATTAGCAATATATTTGCAGAAAATTAAATAATTTTAATTATTAAAATTCATAAAAAAATAAAAACAGCTAATTTTTTGAATTTTTTTTTTTTTTTTACTTCTTATTAATAATTGATTTATTAGATATATATTTATATAAATAGTGGTCTGAAAAATATAATTCTAACAACAATGAAAAAAAAACTGTAATGCTCATACAACAAATGTGTAAAAAAAAAACATCTATTTCAATGAGTAATACAAATCTTAACTAAATATTTTAAATAAAGAAAATTTTTGAGGTTTGAACAAAAACCAAAAATTAAAAAAAAAAAAAAAAACATTATAGCACAAAATGAGAAAATATCCTTTTCATAATTTATTCAATATATTAAATTTATTTTTTAATTTCTATTTATTTTTTCAGTGGGATACTTAATTTAATAAAATAACAAAAAAATATTACTAAAAATTATGGATTGTTCACTAGATAAATAACATAATTAGAGACTTCAAATTTCATAATTGGTATTAAAAAAAAGTCCTAACTTGCTGAACCCCGTTAACAGAACCCTCGTGTTTCCTAGAACATTTTATAGTACACAAAAAGAATAGCTGGAATAAATACTGACATTCGAGTACATTCTTCTTCCCTTTTCTTTTGGGCCTCATAGCGAGGGCGAATTTCTTCAAGGTTGGTTAATTTCACAGATATTGTCTCCTTGAGCCTTTCCAACTCTTTCTCTGCTCTCTTACGGGAACTGTCATCCCCTTCCACTTCGTCTCTCAGGTCTTTAATGGTCAGCTCCAATCGAGTTTTTTCCTTGAATAAAGAAGACTGTTCCTGCGAGAGAGCTTCTTTTTCTTCACGATATGACTGCAGCTTGCTTTTCACATCTCTTAAATCTTTACTAAGTTTCTAAAAAAATCAAATTACTTTGTTATACAATAGCACTCTATTTGCTATTAACTAAAATTCACTTGTAGCAATACTTTATGTTTCATATTACATGTTCATAACATATTTTTTCAATACAATTACAGATTGTGTAAAATTATGTACAAATTTTTTTTTCCAATATATTTTTATCTTATATTCTACAATATGAATAATAATATAATTAGAATTTTTTGTAGCAATTTATTTTTAAATAAAAGAAAGATAAAAAAAATTTTAATTGTAACATAAAACAAATATTTTTTAATTGATTTCTAAAGTGAAAGTTCTTAATAAATTAATTGTAAAATTTTAACTCAACAAGGACTTTTTTGAGAGTTTTCTAACTTAACGGGAATTTTTTAAAGTATACATAAAACAAGGAGAATTTTTAATTAAATCTAGAGAACTGGCAAAATCCAATATTCTACATTAAAAATCTGTAAAGTGTGCAAGCACGGGGGTGGGGAATGACCACACAAGCAAACAAATGTAAAAGAGGAGTGATCACTTAAGAGGCAATATGTATTCACCAGAAAAAGATAAATTAAAAGAAAAATAATTTATAATACTTTTATTTGATCTGCTGCTTGTTGTGCTCCTTCACGTAATTTTTCAGTCACAGAACTGCTAGTTTCTCTCCTAGTATCAAGCTATAGTAAAAAAGAAAAATTATGAATTATTATAGCATAATCTTACGGAAATTATCAGAAAATCATACTAGTGTTTGCCATAGTAACAAACTAATATTTAAAGTTTTAAAATTTTTTATGGACATTAATAGTTTGTACCTAATTTAGCTTCCCGTTAAATCACTCTTAACAGTTTAATTTTGAATAGATTTAGATAGGTTAAATAGATTCAATATTTTGTGTAAAAGTAAAATAAGAAAAGTTATTTTTTAAGAGTAAATATGATTGTACTACATTAATTTAAAGGTAATACATATTGCTAAATTTCATATACAGGTGATATTCTGTTTAAAATGATCTTTTCCATAATTTTAGATACAGAGGACAGAAGACTGGTGGAATGATAATTTTCTGGTTGTCGATGATTTTTACCAGGTTTTGGGAACAGTATTACAGTAGCATACTTCCACGATTTTGGGATGTAGCAAAAATTGATGCAGGCATTTATGATATTAACTAATTGCTTGATTCTATAGCATTGAAGATTTCTGATCATTAAGATTGAAATTTGATCAGAACCTGCGGCTTTTTTTTTATTTAGTTTTTTAGAGATTCTGATGATTTCATACAACAAGTCGGTTATACGAGGGTTGCTATTTATATTTCTGGCCTTGGCAACAGTAAGTGCTGCTAGGCGACCGCAGACGATTTTAATCGAAAGTTTGATATTTTTAAACATAAATTCAGCAGACGATTTACGATTATAGCTTCATTTGTGTTGTTGACAGTAAATTGAAAAGTTCTTCTCTTTCAAAAAATGGAATTGAATCGTGAACAT
The DNA here is from genome assembly GCA_949128135.1 of Parasteatoda lunata. Classification (NCBI taxonomy): domain Eukaryota; kingdom Metazoa; phylum Arthropoda; class Arachnida; order Araneae; family Theridiidae; genus Parasteatoda; species Parasteatoda lunata. The sequence goes on from OX421975.1 coordinate 105,487,021, forward strand.
TTTCGTGCCATTATTTTTCATAACTTTCGACGTGGATTGTCAAGACAAGAGTGCTTCGATGAACTTAATTCTTTATTCAGCGATAAAGCGCCATCCTACAGCACTGTAAAAAATTGGTATAACGAATTTAATTGTGGTCGATGTTCGATCCAGGACGAATCCTGTGCAGGTCGTCCAAAATCCGTTGTTGTGCCAGAAAAGATCGATGCTGTGCGTGAACTGATAAAGCAAGATCGTCATGTGACATACCATGAGATAGAGGCGTCTTTGGACATTAGTATGACTAGCATCAATAAAATATTGCATGAACATTTGAGCGTAAAAAAAAAATTTCGCGTTGGATCCCACATAATCTGACAAACGCTCAAAAAAAGACTCGTGTCGATTGGTGCAAGGAAATGTTGGAAAAATACGTTCAAGGTACATCAAAGGCTGTGTATAACATCTACACAGGTGACAAATCATGGATCTATGCATATGAGCCGGAAACAAAACAGCAATCAACTGTATGGGTCTTCCAAGACGAGGCAAAACCAACAAAAGTTGTTCGAGGAAGAAGCACATCGAAACAAATGATTGCCTGTTTCTTCGGCATTAACGGTCATGTGGCAACAGTGGCGTTAGAGCAACGCAGGACGGTCAATTCTGAATGGTACACGACCATTTGTTTGCCAGAAGTCATCGGAGAAATTCGAAAAAAGCAGAAGAACAGGCGAATCATTCTTCATCATGACAATGCGAGCTCTCACACATCGACTCAAACAAAGGCATTTCTGACGGAGCGAAAGATCGAACTGATGGGTCATCCGCCGTACAGCCCTGATTTGGCACCCAATGACTTCTTCTTATTCCCACACATCAAAAATAAATTACGTGGACAACGATTTTAGACCCCCGAAGAAGCGGTTGATGCATTCAAAACGCATGTTTTGGAGTTACCTCAATCGGACTGGAAAAAATGCTTTGAAAATTGGTTCAAACGCATGCAAAAGTGTATTGATCATCATGGATAATATTTTGAAAAACAATAAAACCAATTTCGATCCTACATATTTGTTTTTTCATTATTAGGCCTGAAATATAAATAGCAACCCTCGTATCATCTGAATTTTAACTATATAACTAGACAACATAAGAAAAATCTTACTAAAATGAAAGAATAAAATAAAAATAAACTTAATATTAATTCAAATTAAACTTAAATATTTATCAATAACTAAATAAATCAAAGGTCACAATGACTCCTTCAAAAATCTATCAAAATTGTGTTTTTAAGTACAAATCTAAATTACTTCATGCAAATAAATACAAATCTAAATTAATTCAAACCAATAATATATAGCAACATTGTGAAATACAAAACATTAATGGAGTTAATGCCAAAATAAATGTACCGATTTTATGCTGTTTCTTTTTTTTTTTTATGACAAATTAAGTACAAATGAAGAGAGGGAAGTAAAATTGGAGGCAAATTTTCAAAACTAAATGAGTAACTATGAATTAATTTTTAACTTAATTACCTTTTTTTATAAAAAAGAAACAAAAACATTTAACAAAATAGATGTTATTTAAAATTTATAAATTTATAACAATAAACAGCATAAAATGATTCTAGTGTTTGACCTAGTAACAAACTGATATTTAAAGTTCTAACATTTTTTATTGACAATAGTAATTTTAACCTAATTTAGCTTCCAGTTCAAATACCTACCTAACAAATTAAACAGTTTAATTAGATTTGGTATTAATTAGATTAGAATATTAAAAGCAAAATATATACAAACACTCAGAAGTATAAAATAATTGTTTGTCACTGTTATCATTACTCTACCCCCTTTTTTCTTAAACAAAAACATTGGAATTTCTTCTTTATAATCACATTTAATAAAGTTTTAAAGTATTGTGTTAATAGATCTAAAAAAATTTTTTTTAAGAACTAAGCTAGGTAAATAATACCTGTAGTAAAAAAAGTTAAATTTATATCTAACTGAATTACACAGGAAAAAATATGTATCGAAATAAATAAATAAACTAATAAGATAGTTAAACGAGTAGATGGATTTAGAACTTTGTACTCGTTTTAGAACTTTTTCTTTAAAAAAATGAATAATTTAAACTAATACTTAATTATAATATGAAAGAGGGAAAAATTGCAAGTTACATTTGAGAACAATAAGCAAATATGAGGTTGGGTTAAGATAGAAATTAAATTGCGCTCAAACAATCAGTTACTAGAACAGATAAGATTTAAATTGAAAATGCCATGCATATTTACTTACCAGAACAAAAATATAAAAATCTATAAATCATTGAAACTAATAACTAGTTTTAAAACGGTGAGATGAAATAATAGAAAAGGGATCAGATTCACTTAAAACTAATCAATTAGCATGTAGATAAAAGTAGATTTAAGTATATGAAGTCAATCATGCATTTCCAGCAGTAAGTACTCTTGACTCAAGACTAAATTCGAAATTGAACCATGTAATCAGAAAAAAAATTATTAATCTGCAGAATAAAATGAAGTTGAATTGAACTAAAAATAACCAATTAGAGGGATCTGGATTTCAGATATAGAAACACACCTGCTTAGACGGAATTCATGAACAGAGCAAAAATTAATGATTTCTTGGAACTAATAACTTATTTTAAAACAAAGGCATGAAATAACAAAAAATAATTAGCAGCATTTGACGATAATAAATACCAGTGCAGATTGAAGTGGTTGGAAAATAAACAGTGTATGATTCAGCTCTAGTGCTAAAAAAAAAACAAATACTGTGTGATGTTAAAAAATATTTTTAAGTAAAATTGACAATTAATTGTAAAACCAGCTTTAAAAAAATTTCAAACATATACTTGAAAAAAATAATTGAATAAAAAACTTCTATTACTAGTAAATAGTAGATAGTAAAGAGTTGAGAAAGTTTAATTTGTTTAAACGGCAGTAATTGGAAGCACTAGAGCTGAGGATCTGGGTGACAAAGATCTGGGATCAAACTTCAATGGTGATCTTAAGACAAAGATGATAAATGTATGGTAATTTTCTATGATGAGCAAATTTGGCAAACCTTTTACTACAGCACATATTATAAAATATTGTTTCATAAAAAGAGATAAAAATTGTAAAAGAGTTTGGAAACATTTTGATTAATTAAATAACTGAAGAATAGAGAAGAGAAAACAAAACTTTCAATGTTTGCGATTTGAACTTATAAGAACTTATGACTGAAAGGCTTAGATATACCCTTATGCCACAGGGACATTACAAATGTAATTTTCCACTGAAAGACCAAAAAAGGTTAGGACAGGTAACAAAATAAATAACACAATTGAATTTGATGTATCAAAAAAAAAAAATCTACACAAACATTTATTTAAAGATCTTATGTTACAAGTAGTGCCATTTGCTTGAAAACTGCTAAAGTTATCTATTCAGATTTAATAAGTTGTCAACAAAAAGGGTGGTTGGAAATTTACAAAAATCAAACTTTTATTTCCATATTAAATTTCTTTGGTATTACATAACATAAAAATCAATTTATATAGCTACAAGTACTGAATCAATAATTTAGAATTCTATGAAACTCTAAAAAAGACATTTATTAATTAAAATAACAGTAATCAGCAAATTAAAACTTAGAATAGTCTAATCGTAATAGCTGCCGTCATTTCTAGAAAAAAAACATACATAGAAAAAAAATTTAACCATCAGTAAAAGAAAAAATATATATATATTTCTCACCTCTTCTAATTTCTTTCTGGCATCCTTCAATTCATGATCATATATTGTATATTCTAAAGACCTGTTTAAATTTTTTAAAGAAAAGTAAATAAATAAGCTTATTAAAGAAAAAATTTCAAACTAATTAGTAGACTTTTCAAAGATGAACAAAAAATAATTTTTAACAATATAAAGTATAAATTATTAATATACAGTAGAGAACCAATTATCCGGGATGCTCGGGACCATCGCTATCCCGGATGTCTGAATTTCCCGGTTTTCTGGATCAACCAAAAAGTGTCGTTAATCGATGTTTTATCGAACCCGAATTACAAGGAAAAAGTGTGACACATTTTAAAGTAAGAGAAAAAAGGAAAGCAATCCTAAATTTAAAAAGAAAAAAAAGTGGTAGAAAAATAAAATAAAAAATTTGCAAGTTTAGACAAGAAAAACAAGTTTAAAAAATACAAAATTCTCAAATTTATTTTTTAAAAATAATTACAATTCCTAAATTAACTAAAATAAACAAAACCAATGATTAAATAACGCAATATATTTCATACCTAATTATACAGGGGGGAAAACGATAAAATAAAAGGAAAACTTATTAATCTAACTCAGAACAACGAAAATGGAAACGATCGTTAAAAAAGGCACTAATATAAATATTAAAGCCCAGAACAAGGCAATATCAACGGAATTAAAAAAAGAATAAAGAAAAACCTAATGATAAAATTCATGAATAAAAAGAATTAATTTATTAACAGCAAAATTTATCGTGAAAAAAAAAAAAAAGCGTGGTGGAATCAGAAAAACAAATCTGCAATCTGCTTCATAAAATAATCGTATGTTTAAATTAATAAACAATTTTCCTTTTATTTATTTATTAATTTTTTTTTTTTTTTTTTACTTATAAAAACACTATTTTTAACAAAAGCAGATGTGATTCCACATCAAGAAAGCTTGCAAATGATACCAAAGAATCAGAATTTATTCAAAAGAAAATATTTTATTTTATTAATCAATGTCAAATAGATAAATATATTTTTCTCTTTCATCTTCTGTTCACTGATATGCACGTGCAATGCATTTTTCCCCACCCCCTCATAAATCAGAGAAAACGAAGTCAGCATGCCACTCCTTTGAGTTTGATTGACGGCCTAAAGGAGAAAATAAAACATTCATCCCTTCCCTGCCTACTCTTGTCTGAAGATCTTCAAGGTCAGAGAAGATATGACGTTTCTCTGGGTAAACGAGGGAAAAAAATTCTCCCCTTCCTCACTTTTCCCTCTACTCAACTTCAAGGATGAGTCCAATTTCCGCATTTTTTCATAATCGTTCTAGTTTAAAATGGCTGGAAAACCGAGCAAAATTTTTCCCGGTTTTCTGGTTTCCCGGTTATCTGGATACCGGATAAATGGTTCTCTACTGTATTACATAAAGTATTAGATTTTAATTAAATTTATAGATATATATTATAGATAATATATAATTTATAGATAAAATAATATGAACTTTTCATAAAGAGAGTCAATTTTTGCTTTCACGAAATGATGATGGTCAGTTTTCTGATATATTTTTTTTCTGAAGGATTCGTGACAGTTAGGCAGTTCAAAGAATTTAACCCTATTTTCAAACAACGTTTTGCACTAAATAATACTAAATGCGTAAAAAATGTTGATGCATGCATAATGATAAAACCTTTTAAGAAATGTTGTATTTCCAATGCATTAGATGCTGTCAAAAATAGCGCAAATTGCCATTTTTTTTTTTTTTTTTTTAAAAACAAAAATTCAAAATTATTAAACAATATAACCAAATATTTGTTTATAACATAAAAAACCGTGTGAAATAATTTTGTAGAAAATGTAATTTTAAATTTACAGTTAAGATGTGAAGTTAATTGGTGAAGAATTGTCTTAGTCACGAATTTGGCCAACTTGAAAAATGCAGGTTAGAGAAATACACTTTTGAAGTTTTCTATTGACACACAGTGAGCAAAAATCCAAAATTTGATTATATATTAATATATAACTTAATATACTTAAATATTTTTATTGTTTACAAGCCAATGGCAGATAACTTTTCTCGAGATATTAAGACACATTTCCTGCAAAGAATAAATTAAAAAGATTTTTTCCGATACTACAAAGTGGCTAACCCTTTTTACGTAAATTTTAATCTTAAGAACAAGTGACTCAAGTTTTACTAACTTCATATAATTTTTAATGCAAGGGATGTGGCCCAATAGGTTTCAAGTAGTGCAAAATACTGATAATTTTTTATCTTAAGAGATTGTTCAAATATTATGTAAGTGGGAGCGAGGGAATTTGTGGTTCGCAAATTTTTTCAGTTAGGGGGAAGATGAGGTTTGAGCAATACTTGCAAAAACATAAAAATCCCCATATTTTCAATATTTTCTTAAAAAGCAAAATAAAATTTTTATTAAAAAATTACACATGGTAATTACGCATTACTAAGTAAATATTTTGAGTTTGTAAACAATTTCATTTCTTAAAAATTATTACTTTTAAAACTCCTATATAGTAAACAAAAGGAAGAAAACATAATTTATAATCAATAAATAAATTTTTAAATAGTTACAAAATTTTACCATTATTGAGTTTTTTTAATATATATACTTTAAATAGAAAAAATAAAAAAAATTTCAGTATTAAGACCCTGTCATCAGCTGGTATAGAACCAGAGTCTGAACTGTTCAGCCATGAATGCACTTTCATTATTAAATTTTTTTAAATTTAATATTAAATAAATTCTAAGTCCAAAATTATATTAGAAATATTATCAATCAATTTTAAATTATTTCTTCTTACGTTTTTCTCTTAATAAGAATGTTGTGAGAAAACAATCAAGGGCATGTTAGCTCAGAATAAATGCTTCTAAAAAAATCGATACAATTATTTACATAAAAATAAATTATATTGCTCACTATTGCACATTTAAGCTTTTACACTTAGTTTGAAAGGATGGAGAAAAAAACAGTTTCCAATTTTCCTATTGTTTTACAGTTATGCTTCCATCATTTTTTATTAAGAATTAGAAGAAACACAGAGAGAACATTCAGTTTCATATAAATTAGACTGTTATTGCTTTTTTTCAACTTGATTAATTCATCAATCACTTTCTACTTCTTCAAAAAGTTCACATTTTTCTTTTAGACATTTTCTGACTAAGTTATTTTGGATTTCGTGTGTTAGAAGATTAAGCTTTATTTAAGCTATACTTCTACTCTCTCCTTAAAATTAGCTTGAAAAATACTTGTTTGTTGCACGAAACAATCACTTGAAATAAGCCTTTCTATTGTTATTAAATGCCTGATACATTAAAAAAAATAATAATAATGAATCATAAAGGACTATTTTTACTGATTTCTGCAAAAATCTATATGGTTTTTTGATCATTTTTAGCCATTTCTATGTCTTTTAAAAATTCTGATTTTTTTATAAGGTTTAATAAGACATCCAAATTTGAGTTATGTTCTTTGATGGGCTCTTTTTAAGAGGATTCTATTGTTTCAGATTTTGTAGCAATTGCGTTCCTTTTTTGCTCATTTCCTTATATTTCCTCTTCTTTTTTCTTTTAATTCCGACATTTTTAATATGATGTTATTATGATACACGACTTTGACATGCTTGATTTGTAACAATGCCATTGTACATTCTGTCTTTTTTTGCTGCTATCAATTGCTTTTTTATGGCCATTTACACTACTTTCTAATAAAATAAATTTTGATGCTCTTAATGGTATACTGACTCAAGAATTTTGAATTTAAGTAATCACGTTTTGATGCACTCAATTCAGAACTATTTTACCATAAGTCTATGTTATTTTCTGATAGTTTTCATAGCCCTATCTGTCTGTGTTTTTTTTTTTTTTTTTTAATATCAAATTCCGATATTTTTAATATGATGCTATGACAAACAAAGAGTTGGTGTAGTAAATTTTTTTGTGCGCTTGATTTGTGTTTCGTAAATTTTCTCGACTTCCAATCATTTCTCGACAGCTATAGATTGACTTTTCAAACTCTGAAGTTTTTATACGATGTTATTATGGCTGACAAATTTCAAATTTAACACTTCCTGACAGGCTCTGTTTGCAACAATTTCATCTTAAATACACATAATTTTTCAATTGTTTTTCACACAGTTTTTAAAAATTTTCACGTTATTACGACATTTAAATTTGAAATTTGAGCTCTCTTTTCCTAACATGCTCGATTCACGAGAGCTCCATTGTAAGTCTACAACATTTGCTGATTGCTTTTCTAGGATAATATACCATTTTTTTTTATTTTTTAGCCATTTCTATGTGGTTTTTTTCTACTTATTTTTTTAAAAAAGAATTTTGATATTTTTAATAGGATACGAGAATTTCAAAAATTGCTTACAACTGAAGGTTGAACTTTTATGTTTTTACAAACTAAATTTACCTTACTTGCAAACAAAATGAGCTTAATACCTCTGCATTTTATCCCACTTTTGATACTCTTTAAGTTCTTCCTTTTCCTCTTCCAGAGTTTTTAGCCGTTCCTCAATATATTTTAATAGATCTTCAATTTTTTTAGTTTTTCCAATTGTGTCATTCAAGATGGTTTGACTTTCTTCTCTTCTCTCATCATAAACTCTGGTACCTGCAACTTCCCGAAGTAGTTTTAAGCGCTGAGAATCTGGTGCAGTTGCCATTTGATTAATCTAGAAATTTTAAAAATATAAAAACCTTAAAAAAACATTTTTTTATATTATTACACTAAAAAATCAAAAATACTTTAATTTAATTTGAGCTGGAATGGCTCAGGGGATAGAGCAATCGACCGGAATTCGAACTGTGTTCGAATCCCAGCCGATACGAGTTCCGCGACCACAGTGGTGATGTGAAATATCCTCAGTGGTAGACAGATCAGGGGTTAGAGTCTCCTTGCCGTCAGGCTAACCGTGGGCGGTTCTCGTGGTCTTCCTCTTCATGTAACGCAAATGCGGATTAGCTCCATCAAAAAGTCCTCCACGAAGGCAAATTTCTCACAATACTCGATCCAGGAGTTCTTCTGGATTGAGTTCAAAATTACAAGGCTTCGGAGTTGAACATTAGTAGTCGTAAATCTATAAAATTGAGTTGGCTATTCAACGACGGTTATGAAATAAAATATTTTAATTTTGACTAGATAAAAAGCAACTATTATGATTTTAAACCTTAAATTTATATATATGGGCAGCGTATCTAATAAAATGGTTAATCTGACATTTTTTCCCCTTTTCATTCTCCCTTAAGTTGAAAATTCCCTTTTTTTATCATTTGTGACAATATATTTTCATATTTCAGGATCACTGATACTCTAAGGAATTAATAATGAAGGTGCACAAAGAGTCAAGAATGTAACAGCAGCAATTGTGCCACAGATGCTCTCCCTCTATATCAGGAAAGCTGTTAAAGAATGCCCTTCCTTAAATATTACCCTGGGAATAATAGCCAGGAACAACAGAAGAAAGATTCTCCTTATTTCTGCTGCAGGTGTGAAGAAAAAAAAGTGCAAGTAATTCTTTAAAAGAGCTTAAACAGTTTGTCTTGAAAGTCAAGTATATTCTCACTTTTAGAAGAAGGTCAACTTTATTATTTTATCCTTAGAAATGTACTATTTTGAAATCTAAAGATAGCAAAGTTACACATGTTTGATATAGTGCAAAATTATTGGTTGCCGCTGGCCACAGGGCAACTAAATGTAACAAAATTTTATTATTACTTTTTAATAAATATGGAAATATTATAAATATTTTAAATATTCAGAAAAATACTTTACTGCAAGCTTCTTTCTTAAAATTTTTCATTTTATATGAATCTTTAAATGTGTACCATCTTTTGAAAAAATGCTTCAAAATAAATGACAGTTTTAATTTCTTTTAATTGTTTGAAATTTTCATTTTTTGCAAAAGTAATATTGTAAGAGAAATAAGTAACTGTTAAAAATGCTACAACCAGTCACTGGCCAGTAAGGAAATTCGCCAGTTCTGCTCTAAAATGCCTGAGCTATGCTTTTTATCAATCAACAGAATCCTGTGTTCTTCCTTGGAATAAAAAAGGGGCAGGGTGCTTTCTCTCAGAAAAGGGCACTTTGAGTTTTGAAAGGGCACTCAATCAACACTGTAAAAATTTATCAAAAAATGTAATATTATGGGTTTAATTATTATTTAAACAGTGAGTTAATCTTTTTCAAAATGAAACATGAATAAAAAGGCAGTGTTTTTAAGAGATGGTGACTTATTTTTACAAAAAGGGTCAAGAGGGCGCAATTATTGGGATCAAAGGGCGAGCCACCCTTCTAAAATTGCATCAGGAGAAGACTGAGAATCTAAATATACCCTACATTTTAATAAAATCGCATCCCAAAAAAATGCAACTTTGTGAATATGATTAACTTCAATTGGAAGAGCAAGAAAGAGTCTGATTCAAAAATTTAATTACCTCAAAAATCAACATTCAATTTCATTTTAAACATTCAAAAGTTTAATTTCAACCATAATATTAAACTGATACCGTTTTCGCAACAAAATTTGTTTTCTAAATAATAATAAAAGTAAATTTTTGGTGAAAATGAATGTTTTAATTTTTTTATTGTTACTGTCTGAACTTTAGTGAAGAAATTAGTTACTATTTTTAAGTCATAATTTTTACTTACTTTACATTAACATTTTTTAATACAATTTATAACTTACTTTTCCCTGCTTTACAATATAATAGGGATTGCTTCTTGAAAATCCAGCACTCTCCAACAAATTCATCACATCAGTCCGGCTGTATAAAAAAAATATTGTATAGTTCATAACAAGTAAGATTTGGGCAATTATGAATCAGAATGAAAAATAAATACATAACATAATAAAAACATTTTTAAACTAAGTTTTGCAATTAAGCAAAAAATAATTCTACACTTGTCACAACTAAAATGAATGGAGCCTCTGATATGGGGAGAATTTTTTATAACGTTAGAAATTTATTATACAAGTTATTAATCTTATGTTTTTTATTTTAGGCCAGACAGAAATAGAATTAATTTTTCCTTTTTTCATCTTAACATTTTTCTTTAAGTTCTGTGTTTGTTTATATAAATATAGAATTATTTATTGAAAAAAAATGGCTACAAATTTTACTTTGAAATATTTAAGAAACAGCTGTAACTTGTATTTGCATCAGACATCTAATTGAAATTTCAGCATACCAGCTAGTTAGAAAATGGTCAAAATTCAGATTGACAATAAATTCTATTTGGCAAAAAAAAAATATTATTTTTACAACTTAGCATAAGATTGGGAACTTATGGTGTAATCATCCCCCATAGACCTTCAATTAAAATTTAAGTACTCTGAGAGCTAACTAATTGAACAACTGTCTAAATTTTAATTGATAGTTACTTACTGATTTATTTAATAACATTGTGATAATTTCTGTCTGCTGCAACCAGAATTTGCTATGTAAATCAGTACAAAGCTCTAATTAAAATTTGAGTACTCTACTTAGATGAAAAGTGAACAAAATTTTGATTGTTAGATAAAATACAGTAAAAAGTGTAATGTTCCAACAATCAGCGAATCCAAAAGCTTCAATCAACCGGCATTACTTATCAAATACTTAACATGATTTAATGTATATTAGGGGCCTTGTTTACACCTCTTCCAGTAGTTGTGCCATGGCTGGTCAGGATACACAGCAGTCGCTATGTGTGTTATCAGCAGCGTAGCTTTCAGCAATATTAGTCAAGAGTAGGTTAATTGTATATATTTATCTTTCTTAGTAATCAGCTTGTATATATTTGTTTTTCTTAGTGATTACTTTCTTCGTGACGCCGGTGGCTGAGTGGTAGCGCTTTGCGCTCTCGTGCTACCGGTCCTTGGTTCGATCCTCGGGCCTGGGAACATTGACTCATCCCTTCAGTGGGTTGACAAAATGAGTACCAAGCATGCTTAAGGACTAAATACTGGGGGTTCCGCGTCCGGTAGACCACCCAACCGAAGCATCTGATGTAACACCACAGAGCCCAAGGTCAAGAAAACTGAGATGGGCACAGTAGACCTTGGCCCTCTATAGGCTGTTGAGTTTAGTTTAGTGATTTCAATAGTTATAATTTAGTTGTTGGCATCAATATAAATTAAAATGTTGGCATCAATGGCATTATGTAAATTAAATCACTGGAGAAATGCAGATAGGTGACTTTGACTCATTCACCTTTCTATCAATTATATGCTTGCATGCTTTCTCATTCCCTTAAGAGATGCTTTCATTTGCGATATAGTTTGACAGTAATCTGATATACTTTTGGTGACAATAAGTGTTGTCGCATGGAGTTGCTAAGTGTGGAGATACCACATTATGCAAAGAACTCTATCCATTACACATATTTAACTATTTGTAAGTGGTAACCTAGAGCTGTTTTTTTTTTTCCCTGCAATCTCCTATGCAGTTATATGTGAAGGCCAGACACATTTGAAAACGCAAAGTATTTATACTGAACTGAAACTTAAAAGGAAACTTACAAAGATACAATTTACAACAACAACAACAAAAAATTGTCTCAGGAAAGTCAGGAGAAAGTGTCTGTTAGCTATAAATACTTTTCTAATTAATAATTATGTTTTCTTACTTAATTTATCACAGGTTCAACAGATTTTGAATAACCCAATTTTTTACACCATTTCAAACTGTGTAACTTTAAATAAAAAAGTAACAAATTTTAAAAGGAATCAGTACCATAGCATCGAAATATTATATAGAAACCAATTAAGTTTGACTACTTGACTAAATAAATTATTCTGAGAACGTTTCTCATATTAAGGCTACAAACAATATGAGTGATCAGAAACAAAATACATAATAAAGGTATGTTTGTTTAGAGTAATAATACTAAAAGAATACAAATAATTTATAAACAAAATGGACAAAACTTCTTTTAAAAAAATGCGCTAAAAAGCAGCAAAAATTTTAAAAAAAAGAGAGAATAAAAATAGAAATAAAAGCGAAGGAAATAAAATTAAAATTGAAAATATTAGCACTGAAGCCGACGTCTTCAAGGAGTACCGGCCCCAGTGGCCATAAAACAAAACCTTTTCTATTGAGGGAGATGGCAAAAGCCTAAAAAAACTCCCTCAGTACCCCGAAGGTTTTGTATAAAAGTCCAGGAGAAAAAAACATGTAACACATAGAACTAAATACAATATCATCAGAAAATAAAAATCATCAGAAAATAAAATAAAAACTCACATAAACAAGGTCAGACGGCGAACTCACAAGCAAACCAAATGAAATGGAAACACTTAAACGAAATGAAAACAACGCCCTCTTTTAAATTGCGTAGATTGAAAAAATGAAAGAAAAAAGACAGATTATGTCACAAATTAATAGAATGCTTAACTGGGGCTGCTCAGTTATGTCTTGAATTGCGCCCTGTTAAAAGAAATAAAAAACTAATATTCTTCAATCATTTTCTTAATTAAAAAATTAACATTACAAAAATTATAAGGAAAATCATTATTACTCAAATTATTCAAAAAATTATTCACAGCTTCCCGAAAACTTAACATTATTGCAAATATTTTAATCCTAACAAATTGTGAAAAAACTAAATTTTTAAAAATTTTATTACACAAATTAGTATTAAAGTTGCAGAAAAATATAACTTTAAATTTAAAAGCTTTTCTTTTATCAAAAACACCAATTTTAATTATTTTGTCCACAATATCAATTTTAAAATCTAAATACTCAACATTTAAACAATCCTCATTAGTTTTCTTCAAAACCAAATCTTTAGGATAAATATTATAAATAAAATTATAATTATCACAATTAAGCAAAATCAAACTATCAATATATCTAAAAGCTTTAAATTCATTATACTCAAGAAATTTAGCTTCAAAAAAATATTAGCAAAAGCACCAGAAAAGGAATTACCTTGTGGAATTTCAATACTTTGTTTATAAAAATCTAAACCATTAAAAAGAACATTCTCAAAAAGATTAAACCTACATAAATCCAACCAATTAGATTTATCTATTTTCTCATTAAATAAATACTTATCAAAAATGCCACTAAAAATTTCAATAATCTTATCATGTGGTATACTTGTATACAAATTTTCAAAATCAAATGTATTAATGTTGGAAATATCATTATTATTAATATAATCCAAAAATTCAACATTACTATTAATAACAATATTTTTCTCTTTTTTAATTTTAAACAAAATAATTTTTAAAAAACTAAAAAACTTGTTACTAATATCAGAATTGTAACAATTAGTACCACACGCTATAAACCTAAATTTAACAGGATTTTTATGAAATTTAACAATAGGAAATAAATATGGAAATTTAATCCTATTTAACCTAAATTTTAACTTTTTACTAAACGCAATAATTCTTTTTTCAATAACTTTCTTATCTTCTTTTAATTTTAAATAAGTATTATTTGCATTATATTCTCCAATAATCAATTTTTTAAAAAAATATTTACACATAATACAAACATTATTTGAAGCTTTATCCACTACCGTAACAATAAATTTATCTTTAAGATTTTTAATATTTCTAGACAAATCATAATCAATAATAGTACCACTAGGATAAGAACCAAAACTGGTATTAAATAAATTAAATTTAACCCTTTCGATAATTTTAGCCTTCCACTCTGAAAAACCCTCAACGGGCAAATGATATTTTCTGGAAATTTTTGCTATAAAAAAATCAAGATTTTTTTTAATGGATAAAATAAAATCTTCTTTTTTCATTTTAAATCTTGTCCTAAATTTTGAACCCTTGCTTAAAATATTAGTTAAATCTTCATTACCAACAATCTCCAAATTTCCCGTAATAATATGTCCATAATCATTATCAATATATTGTGAAAAATCCTTTTCATTACAATAACAATCAAATTTAAAAATACAATTTAAATTTTGACTTAAAAAATTATAATTTCAAACCTTTTTCCTAAGCATAGAAGAATACTTAAAACTAATTTTAATAATAGTAATTGCTCTACTGATTATGAAATTTTGCATTTTCAATTTCATGATTTTAATAATGTTACTCTTTTCATTTTAGATTTTATGGATAATTTAGATAATAGACTTGATTTAGAAAATATTTACATTAGTAGTCTTAAAACTCTTTTTCCATATGGATTAAATAGTAAGTTTAATGGGGAAGGTAATGTTAATGCTGAGGATTTTTGTATTTATGACAAATTTAAAGTTTTTAATTTTCCTGGGATTTCTGATTCAAAATATAGGAATAAAAGAGGTGGTGGAAAAGGCAAAGATTTTGATGAATTTTCGAATATTTGCAACTTACCTGTTAATTTGAATAATATTTTCAATATTAGGAAATATATTTTTGGTTTTAAAAATAAAGTTCTTAAAAATTTCCTTATTAAATCTGGTTCCAAATTTAAATATGATACTGAACTTGTTAAATTTATTGTTTTGGATTTAATTAAATCAAAACTTGGTGTTAGTAAAAATGATTTACTCTTTAATAAGGTTTATAATGTTGAAAAGGTTTATTGTACGATTAATTTTCATGATAAAAAATTTGAGATTGCTAAATTGCCACAGATTATTCATGATCTTTCTGAATTTTTTCCTTTAAAGCAAATTAAAGTTTCTATATTAATATAATATATTCTATATTAATATAATATACTAAAATATTTTTTTGAAGCTAAATTTCTCGAGTATAATGAATTTAAAGCTTTTAAATATATTAATGATTTGATTTTGTTTAATTGTGATAATTATAATTTTATTTATAATATTTATCCTAAAGATTTGGTTTTGAAGAAAACTAATGAGGATTGTTTAAATGTTGAGTATTTAGATTTTAATATTGATATTATGGACAAAATAATTAAAATTGGTGTTTTTCATAAAAGAAAAGCTTTTAAATTTAAAGTTATATTTTTCTGCAACGTTAATACTAATTTGTGTAATAAAATTTTTAAAAATTTAGTTTTTTCACAATTAGTTAGGATTAAAAATATTTGCAATAATGTTGAAAGTTTTCGGGAAGCTGTGAATAATTTTTTGAATAATTTGAGTAATAATGATTTTCCTTATAATTTTTGTAATGTTAATTTTTTTAATTAAGAAAATGAATGAAGAATATTAGTTTTTTATTTCTTTTAATAGGGCGCAATTCTAGACTTAACTGAGCAGCCGTAGTTAAGCATTCTATTAATTTGTGACGTAATCTGTCTTTTTTCTTTCATTTTTTCAATCTACGCAATTTAAAAGAGAGCGTTGTTTTCATTTCGTTTGCTTGTGAGTTCGCCGTCTTACCTTGTTTATGTGAGTTTTTATTTTATTTTCTGATGATTTTTATTTTCTGATGAAATTGTATTTAGTTCTATGTCTTACATGTTTTTTTCTCCTGGACTTTTATACAAAACCTTCGAGGTACTGAGGGAGTTTTTTTAGGCTTTTGCCATCTCCCTCAATAGAAAAGGTTTTGTTTTATGACCACTGGGGCCGGTACCCCCTGAAGACGTCGGCTTCAGTGGTCATATCTTTAATTTTAGTTTTATTTCCTTCACTTCTTTTATTTCTATTTTTATTTGTTTAGAGTAAATGGGTTGTTTCTGTACCTGATTTTGTAACTTCAAAATATCATCAACAAATTAATAATCTTGCTTAAGATAAGGCTCTCAAATTAAGATTGCATCTTATAACATGAAGATCTAACAATTAGCTCAAAAGTTATTAAAGTGTTCCATCTTTTATTTTGTACATGATACATGAATTATTTAACAATTTTTATTATGATTATGAAGTCTACTAATTTTTTTTAAAAATATTCCTTACTTGACGCTCTTCTTATTTAGAAAATACTGGTCTTTTTTAGATCCAATTACTCTTCGGAGTGATACTTCATTAGTGTCCAACTAAAAATATAAAATAAACAGTTAGTTAATAAATAAAATATATATAAAGCATTGAAAAAAGGTAATTATCTTGATCATTTCCAGTTGAGACAAAAAGTGTTAAATTGGTAACTAAAATATTAAAAGTAATTTTATTTCCTTCTAAAATATATAAAGAGTAATTTTATTTCTCAAAATGCCAAATAATATAATATTCTACTACAGTTAATTTCTTCTAATTTTCTTTAAGTAAAAATTATTTTTGTGTCAAAAACATCTGTTGGATTCAAAGAAAAATTATTTTTGTTGGCCAGCTTTTAATTAGACAATTCACAAGTGCCACCAAATGACCAATAAAGATTATTTATTATGTTGTATTTGTAGAGAAATGAAGATAATAGAAAATAAAATGTTTTTAATTAAAAAGTGTATAAATAAATAAGTAAATGTTATGCATTTATCACCTAAAGGATAATTGTTAGAATGTGTTTTAGTACTACTGTGATCTTCTAATAATACTACAAGGAATTTGCATAATACTAAGTTTAATTGAATAAAACCTAATCTGAAAAATAAATTTTAAAATTAACAAAATGACAAGAATGGGTATTTGTGCACATAAATTTTGAACACAATGTTTAACTCAATAAAATATTAACAAAATGAAATTTTATAAATATGTATTTGCAAGAACATGTATAGTCACACAAAATACGTGTCTTACAACAATGTAAACATTCAGAGAATAAGGTTTAAAATAAACATCAGAATCCGAGTTAGGCAGTTTTTGTTGGACAGTTTAAATTTCAAATAACATAAAAGTGAATAGAAAAAATAAATAAAATGGCAAATTGAGTTATCTGTTATTATTTTTATTAATGGATGCTATACATTAATAAATATTTAGTTATTTTCTATTTTATTGACATAGTAATAAATATAAGGGGGTGGGGGGAGATGGATGTGATATTTGCCATTTTATTCATTAAACTGATTTAGTTATTTTGTCAGCTCATAGATGGCATTATTCTAACATAATTAATAACAAGAAAAAGGAACCCATGAATGCAAAATGCATGGTGAGTCTCATAAAACTCATCAGTTTTTGTATCTCTAGTATTTTTTCATGTAAATAAACACTACCTAAATCAAAGTGGTGATAATTTATTGTTTGAAAACCTCATTTGTGGGTCACTTTAAGACAGTTTTTATAAATGTGGCCCTATGAGCAAAAAAAAAAAATGCTATAATCTATATAAAAGATATAAATGAGCACAAAAAAAAGCTATAATCAACAAGAAGCTCATTTCTGCAAGAAAGAAAGAATATAAAGTTTGTTCTTAAGTATCCCTTCCATTTTAGGAAGGACTTATTGCAGAAGGAATCATTTCTTCAATAAAGGAAAGAAATTGCTGGATTTAAATCCAAAATACCTTTTTTTTTTTTTTGGATTACAAACAAACAAATTAAAAAATCAAAGAAAACAATCTATGAACCTTCACTAAGAATGAAATTATTTTCAGAACAATTGAAGAATTCAAATCAGGACAGTCAAACTGCAGACATTGCAAATTCAGATAATATTGAATATTCAGATAATATTGAAAAAGGCTAAGGCAATGTGAATGAAAATAAAGAATCAAGAGCCTTTAGACATGAAAATGAAAAAATACAAACAAGCCCTTGAACAAATAGAGAATATGAACACTCTTGCGAGACACCTCCTTCATACAAATCAATCCTTTAATAAAGTAGCCCTCACAGTAACAGCTCGTCTTTCTACTTAAATTAGAATGAAAAAACTCCTTTTAGCTGTGAAGTTTACCAAATTGGATCTAGGGTACTCTTTAAAAGAAAATATTGGCAAAGCTATATTCTGTTTCTTAATTACTAATGCCATTATAAATGCTAATTAATATAAATAATCCGCTATGCCATCAATTTTTCTGTAGCATCTATAACTTCTTTTATATCTAAATAAAAACTTTGTATTACATGTGTTTATGTTTATGTATGAGGGAGTCTTTAAGTTTAAAACTCCAGGAGTCAGAATAGGAGTTAAGTCATTTTTTTCAATCGATTCTAGAGCCATGTTTTATAGTTTGCTTTCATTCAGATTGTTAACTTAATAAAAACTATTTTTTAAAATACAGCCAGTTGCTTCAGCAATTGAACTTTCACAGCACATTCTATTAACAGCAAAGCCAAAAACAGTGTGATTACGTTCGAAGCGGTTCCAACGAAAGATGGTTTTCTTAAACAAGTTATATACCTATGATTTTCATTTTAGAAGGTTAATAAATACAATTAGCACTTACAGGCAGACGACCATCAGAATTGTCAAAAATGATTTCCACATAAGCATTGAGCACTCTGGGCCCTGTACCTTCATGGAGTAATCCTTGACGTTGTTCAGGTCGTAAATGGGAGAATTCATCACTCAGGACGAACTGAATAGCTAAAAAAGAAGAAAAAGCAATCACTTCATTGTTTAAAATATCACAAAATAATGAATTCCAGAAAAACTCACTCCACACTTGGGAAACTTTAGGTAATAATTGTAGGGATGTTTCCAAGGTTTTATACTTTTATTAATTTAGTAATAGTTTTAGAGATTTTCAATTATTCTTAAGAATTTTTAAAAAATTTACAGTAATGCTAAATAAAATTTATTAACAACTATACTCTGTAGCAAGTTAAAGAAAACCCATCATCCCTATGGAGAGAGCCTGTTTGCGTCTAAATGTAAGCCAGCTGTCAAGTTCCTAGTGCGAACCGAATATCAATCACCAATTTTTGAAACAGGGTTGTACAGCCTTCTTTTTGCTTTTCTTAATCATGCGAAGTAAGGAAAACAAAACTTATTAAACAATTAATTAATAAACAAAAATAATTAATAAAAATGAAATACAATGAAAAAATGAATGAATAAAAACATAGTCCTTTTATTCGCATTTAATAAATATTTCTATATTGGCAGAATAATAAATGTTTCTTGCAAACAATTTTCTTCAACAATAAGTATCCCAATCCTGAAACAAAAGTAAAAATTTCTTATCTCGCATTTGATTTGTTAAGAGCATGTCAGCATAACACATGCCATTTTTAGTGGTCTCATCAAATCCAATGATCTTGCAAAATCATACAGTAGCTACTTTTTCAAGAACGAAAGTGAGGGGAATTAATTATCGACTATGTCAACCTTCATCTATCAAAAGGTACCTTGTGATAGAATCGAGTTAACATGTCTTATATACTAGCGAACTGGTATTTAATATTTATAGTGGTAGTTAAGCTGCATTACACCATTGAGGGGATTTAATTATAGACTAGGCCAACCGTTATCTATCAATAGGTACCTCGTAATGGAATCTAGTTAACATGTCTTATATACTAGTGAATTGGTATTTAATATTTATAGTGGTAGTTACGCCACAAATGTTCTCCTTATTTATCGAAATATGTCGCCAAGTCTAGGATTCCAATAAGACTCTGAAACTATAACCTATTTTTAATAATTCTATGATATATATCACAAAAGATAGCAAAAATTAAATTTCTGTCTGACTTGTGTAACTTTAAAAAGCTTTCATATCGTTTTTGAAAGAATATTTATATAATTTGATAACGAAATAGAACAGAACTATATGCAGTCTCGAAAGAACACGTAGTTTGTATACCACAATGCTCTTTTCTTAAAACGGAGTATAATATATCCAAATGACTGTACAATTATATTTAGTAAAATAAAATCACCAATTAACATTAACTGTCTATATATAACATCCAATGGCTGAGTGACAACGCCTCACATTCCCAAGCCACAAGTCCCGGGTTCTATCCTTGGCCCAGACGAGGTTGACTCAGCCTTTCATTCCTTTTGTGCGTTGATAAAATTAGTACCAAGCATGCTTGGGGACTAAACACCGTAGATTCCTTGTTCGACAGACAATCGAACAAGAACATCTGCTCCTGCAATCCAGAGCAAGAAAACTGAGATGAGCACAGCTTTAATACTACTAGTAAATTAATTTATTACTATCTGCAGTCAAAACTAAAGAAAGAGAAAAACGTTTATTCTTGCACATGATGTTGTTGCAAAATTAGTTTGTTTTATTAATGAATCTAATTTTCTTGATATATTATTTTCCTTTTTAGTAGATAAGTTTTATGATACGTGAAATGATTGATAAAACACAAGTCCTCTTTTAAGTTTGTAACATTTACATAAACTTGCTGTCGTAGAAAACTGAATAAAACAGAAGCTCACCATAAAAGAAATTGCTCTTTCCAGATCCATTTCTTCCCACTAGAAAAATTTAAAAAATTTAACTAAAAATTAAGATAAACAGTTACTAAAGCTATAAGGTCATGAAAATTAAGTTAAACAGTTTAATTTTTATAATTTTAACACAGTAAAGGTATGTCAAACATATTATGAAAAAAAGGGCATTAAAATAGACATGTAATAAATGGTGATTTGGCGGAACAGCCAAATACTGAATAGTTGGCCCAAAAACTGACCAAATACAGAATAGTTGGGCCCGAATCATAAAATTTTTTTAATAAGTCATTATTAATTATCCACTATTTTTAATGCATCAATAAGTTCAGTAATTATTAAAAAATACTAAAAACTTAGCTGTATTATTGATAAGGGGTAAGGGAAAAAACTGTAATCTATAAGAAATATTTAAGGTAAATAAAACACTGACTAATATCCATAAGAAATAAAAAGCTGTAATGTTGGGGGGAAAAGGACAAAAAGAAATAGAAAAAAAATCTTCTTTAATCTTAAAACAAAACTAAAATGCTAAAAATAATAGTTTTCAGTAAAAAGTATTCATGAAATTTTAAAAGAAATATTGTCTCTCAGAAATGCTTTTAAAAATGCTGTGCTGTCATAAAAATACCCAATATAAGAAAAAATATATAAAAGTCAAATTGAAAAAATAAATATTGATCTTTAACTTCAAAAGAAAATTTTAAAGAAAATTTAAGTAAGTTTTAGGTTTTTGAACTACCATATTTTAAAGAAAAAGTAAACAAAACAAAAAAAAAAAGAAGAAGAAAGTCTAATAGATACCCTCCCATGGCAATTGCCATGTCATAATAAAAACACATACAAAAACAAGTTTTTTTTCAACAACAACAAAAAAAAGAGAAAAAAAAAGCTAGGTAGAAACGAAAAAAAATTGTTCTTAATTTATTTTTAAAAAAAAGCAATGCAAAAAATTTCAATTTAGCATTTTGCGATCAATGCTCTGTAAATGTTGTGTCATAAAAAAAAAAGTTTATAAATTGATAAGTTAACAAAAAAAAGCAGGGAGCAAAATTTTCAAACTTGAAATACAGAGGATAAATTGTTGTCAGCAAGAATATATATATATATATATTCTTGCTGACAACAATAAATATATATAAATATATACACACGGCAATGCTAAAGTTTTATAAAGAATGATAAGTATTTTTTTACCTACCAATCACATTATGACGAGAACTGAAAGGCTCGACTACAGTTTGTTCACGGTAACTTCGAAAACCTTGTATGATGATCTGAAATAAATATGTTTTCCATTACATCTGCATCATGCGAATAATTTTATTATACCATGCGATAAAGAAGTAGAAATAACTAAAGATGTAGAAATAACTAAATAAATCTGCTATAATAAATGTATAAGGTTCATATAAAAATACAATACAATAAAGTTAATAAGATTTGAGACGTAAATGTAACAGTTTTCAAAATAGAAATTAAACTAAAACAGTCTTCCTTCCTCAACAGCAAATTCCAGCAGTGTATAAAAATTGTATATATAAACCAAACGGTAGATATCACATGGTATGATCTAGATTTCTTCCATTATTTACAGCTTAAAATTAAAATTAGTTATATTTACTACTTAACTAGTAAATCACCTTTACTACAACCTCTGCTGGAAGAACGAAAGAGAATCGTAGAGAATAGGGACGCAAGCAATGGCATTCTTGTAAGAATTGAATTAAATAAAATAAATGCAAAAATAAAAAGATTATACACACAAGAAAAGCAAGACAAATGGAACGAACTGTGATCAAGCCTTGACTCAAGAACATCTAATGGAAAACTGTGGAAACTGGTAAAAAAAAAATATTGGCAGAGAACAACCACAAGTAGAACAATGTAATACAATTCAGAGCGAAGATGGAAAAATGGCTGAAAATGACGAGCAGGCGGCCAACATTTTGGGTTTGCATTATCAGGAAATCAGTAAACTGAATTTCACTGTTGCGGACAGACTTGTCAAAAGTAGGGCTAGTAATATTGTCCATGGCTGCCGAAGCAATATCCAAAGTGGAACCTCCATTTTTAGTAGGGAATTTGGAATGAATGAACTCGAGAGTGCAATCAGGGATACTAACCTAAGCAAATCTCCTGGACCTGACGGAATTCACGGTCAAATGATCGACCATCTAGGCCCGTGTGGAAGACAAAGATTCCTGGACATTATAAACTGTTCCTGGAACAAGAGACAGCTTCCTAGGGACTGGAGGAGAGCGACCATTATTCCTTTTAAAAAACCTGGTAAAACAGGCGGCACCCTGGAGAGTTATCGGCCCATTGCCTTAACCAGCATAGCCTGCAAAATAATGGAGAAAATGGTTCTAAGCAGACTCACATTTCACATATATTCCCACGATCTTCTCCCGGAGGAGCAGTACGGTTTCAGAGAGGGCCATAGCACTACTGATCAGTTACTTTACTTCTGTCAAAGGATAAGAGACGCTCACAACAAGAAACCTACTAACCACACTGTCGCGGTTTTCCTGGACTTATCCAAGGCCTTTGATAGAGTCTGGAAAAATTTACTAGTAATAAAACTTTACCAAATTTTTGGAATTTGCGGAAAAGCCCTTTCCTGGATCTATGATTTTTTGAGAAATAGACTAATCAATGTAAAGTTTAATTATTCTTTCTCCAGGAGTTTTAGGATCTTTCACGGGATGCCTCAGGGCTCAGTACTGAGTCCAACTTTGTTCTCACTTTACTTGTCAGGTATCGAGAATATTATCAAGAGGAAATGTGAGGTCGGTGTTTTCGCGGATGACATTGTCCTGTGGAAGTCCGATTCTGACTTGTCGATGTTGGAGAGAGACATTAATCTTGTGCTTGAGGACATTCGGAAATTCTCTGAAGACCACAAACTACGCTTTAACCCAACTAAGTCTTCAGTTAGCTTCTTCACAACCAATAGAAGGCTATATAATTTCCATCCTAATATCTCATTGAATAATCAACCACTGGCAGTGGATAAACATCCAAAATATCTGGGTTTTGTGTTGGACCCCGAAATACTGAGTAACAAACATATTGATCATCTTGTACTGAAGACAAGAAAAAGACTCAACATTTTAAGGTATATCTCAGGGCGTGATTGGGGTGCGGATGCTAGCACTCTTAGGAACAAGTATGTCTCACTCATCAGACCCATCCTGGAATATGGCATTCCAATTTACTGCTGTGCCTCTGCATCAAATCTTCAGAAACTTGAAAAGATCCAGCTCAGCGCTGCTCGGATCATCACTGGTCTTAGAAAAACTTGTCCCAGGGATATAGAGCTTTTCGAGGCTGACCTGCAACCCCTTAACCTTAGGAGACGTGCATGCCTAACAAAATATCACAGTAAACTCAGAGGACTGGGTTCTCAAATTCGTACTTCAACCTACTTCAAGGACTGGTGTAATAACCAGAGACTCAGGAGAAACAGTCCCTTCAGCCAAATGGTATCTCTTAATCTAGTCGATGGTGCTGTAGAATTTCATCACCTGGCACAATGTCTTGCCCCATCGGATGGTCTTGACGGTGTCTTTTTCCATCCTGACTTGCCAGTACATGTGAATAAACAGACAGATCTTCCTGCCTATCATAGGCAACTAACTCTAGAGAGAATTGGAGAGATTCCGGGTGATGTGGTGCAGGTTTACACGGATGGCAGTAGAGACGAATGTAACCGATCTGGCAGTGGAATTTACATCAAATTGCAAGACCATGACTTAAAAATTCAGAAGAGAAATCCCGACTACTGCTCAGTATTTCACAGTGAGCTATTAGCCATTGATGAAGCCCTTGATACTCTTGTGTTTCTTCCCCCTGGAAACGAGATATGGGTTCTGTGTGATAGCAGAAGTGCAATACAGCACTTGACCAATTAGCAAAGCGTGAGAGATAGTGCTGGAGTATCAATACTCAAGAAGTTAAAATTTCTTTCCATTTCACACCAGATTCATCTGCAGTGGATTCCTTCCCACGTCGATCTTGAGGGAAACGAGATTGCGGACACTTTGGCTAAAGCTGGTGCTTGCGAGGCCTCTGTACCGTCGGCACCCCTCACCTTTTTGGAAATCTTCTCAAAAATAAAACACAAGAACAAGATCACTTGGAATGTCCCCCCAAAGCACCAATGGTATCTGTGTTCTCGACCTGGAGGCTCCCTGGCCCAAGGTTTTAGTAGACAGGAACAAACTATTCTTGCCCGCTTTCAAAGTGGTCACCTTAACACAATGAAATTTTCGGAAGGATCCAAGAACTTTGAAATTTGTACCAACTGTTCTACAGACCAGGCTTCGCCTCACCACATACTCGCGTGTCTGGGGCTCACTAAACAGGATTTAACAGATGATCCATTGACGGTGTTTTTGAGGGTGTATAACGTCATGGACCTGGTCTAGCACTGCTGGCCAATGGGGGCGTGCAACAACAACAACACATCTAAAATATTTCTATATCTCTTAAAACGTATTTAACAGTAACTTTTATTTATCATTCCTTGTTTGCTATTGTTACATCTTTGATCCTGATTATTACTCTAAATTAAAAGCTGAAAACGAAGAAGTATATTTTAATAAAAGTAATCCTAGTTAATATAACCTTACTATGTAACATTTTATAATAAACATATTTATGAACTGTTCTATGATTATAAAAAAATTATATCAACTTTTATACAAAGCTCTGTATAAAACTGTATCCATTCCACATCTGCAATTAAAATAATGAACTCAAAATTGTAAAACACTATTAGGGATTAACTTAAAGCATTATGACTAAACAATCGTTTTGACGAAAAATATTTCTCACATTTTTATGCAAACCAAAAATCACAGGAATTTAAAATGCAAACTTGAAGGTGAAGTTGCTATGATAATTGTGGGAAATGAAGAAGTAATGATTATAATAGGAAACTAAACCTACGTTCATACAATGAATTATTCAGGATTTTTACCATTGAATGCTTTTTGGTTTTGTTGTAATAATCTGATCCCCCATGGCAGAATCGCAGCAACATTGTCACAGGATGTTACAGAGTTTTTGCATAATGATTTTTCTTTTGGAAAGTGAAAATAATAACTTTTTTTCAGAAGTTTACACATAGTATTTGAATCATGCCTTTAGATAATCGCTTTTAGACGTGCTGAATTTACGCCAATAGTATCGTGAATCGATGTTATGTTCTGATTGTATTTTCGGCAGTTATTGATTTTCATGTGGATTTTAAATATTCTGATATATTTCAAAACAATATAGAAAATTCGAATCATCCAATTGAGTTTATATTTTTTTAAGGCAATGATTCTATCGAATTTTATACATTTATTGCTATTGATTTCTCCATAGTTTTTAAATTCAATATTTTTTATACAATATTATTTACTACAACAACCCAATCTCGAAACCAAATTCGCATTTTAGGAGTTCGATTAGGGTGATTTCGTCTGTGATATTTCATCGCCGATCTTTTTTTCCACAGTTACTACTATAGATTTCATGATTTCTAACTATTCTTTTTTTTACTTTTATGGTTATTTACAAAATTAGAAAAAAGAAATAATGTGTGCACACATCACAGATTGATATTATTGATATGTACCTACTGCAAGGTATCGATAAACCTGAGAGAATAAATAAACATATGAGGGTGGAACCTGGCCGGAGAAGCTTAGAACTCTATCGGATTACCAACAACGAAATTAATGAATACAAATTAAAGAAACGAACAATCGAATACAAATCGTGACGCGTGATTTCTAAATTGCGAGAAGGATCACAGCAAAGATTTTTAAAACACGTGAATACGAATAATGATTTGTGACTTTTAAATCATGTGTATACAATCCAGGTTGAGTAATTTCTGAATCGCATTAATATTTATCTATCGCATTTTTTTTTTTAAACCTGGTGAATATGAACTGTGATGTATAGGTTTTTTTATTGCAAGAGAAAGGATCACAATGTATGATTTTTTAAACAAATGAATATGAATCGCAATTTTTATATTGGTGAATACGAGTAAAAAAAGCATGTGGTATGTGCCATTAAACATGCACATGATTATGATTCTTACAAAATACTATATACATCTATAAAATTATTTTTCTGCAAAAGGGTCACACGTTTAATAAAATTTTTAGAACCAGTTTTTTTTATTTCTATAGGAAAAGTTTCATTTTGGTGAAGATTAAGATAAGCAAAGATTACAGCAATTTTGTGAATATACCATTTTTGCCAGATCAATTTTTGTGAATTTAACAATAAACGACAGTAAAAT
The DNA here is from genome assembly GCA_949128135.1 of Parasteatoda lunata. Classification (NCBI taxonomy): domain Eukaryota; kingdom Metazoa; phylum Arthropoda; class Arachnida; order Araneae; family Theridiidae; genus Parasteatoda; species Parasteatoda lunata. The sequence goes on from OX421975.1 coordinate 105,514,255, forward strand.
TCACCTGTATTAAACTCTGTTAGTAGAGCAAAAGCATAAGTTTATAATTATTAAAATGTTGGAAATATTACTAAATCGAGATTACTACAACGCCAATGTGCTAAATAGATTTTAAACTAGCAATTTTTTTAAAAAAAGAACCTGCTGAGTTTTGCAGGGGTGGCTACGAGGAAATACCCTTCCAGATGGTTCCCTTCTGTAATGTTAGTTTGTTTCAGTTTCTCGCTAGTCTTGGCCCAGAAATTGCAGAGATTTAGAATTTACTTTGTCTCAGATCACAATAAATAAAAAAAATTTTTAGACTGTTTAAAATTCCTTTTATGATTCGTTATATTAACTTTAAGCCTTGGCACATTACGGACAGCAGCCCACGAGAAACTAAAGAAACATAACAGAAACGGACCAACTCATAAGTAACTAAAAGCCATCCTCTACATGTTTAATTTTAAATTTTCCCATTTGAAATCAATTAAGCACCTTGGCAATTATAGTTGACATGGAAGATCCCAATACGGAAAAAAGCCCAAAACTGCAATGTACTATTTAAAATATCAAAAATAAAATATCACTTATACCAATACGTATATGCGCTTTATTTTTAAGTTTTCAAATCATAACTTCAGTAAAAAATTACTTAATTTACAAAACTGCTCATTAAGCTACATAATTCTTCACTTAACAAATGCGACCACGTAAACAAATGTGAAACACAACAAATGAAAGTAAATGAAAACAGGCGATGAAAATACTGCATCAAAGTCAAAAATGTCTAAAAGGAAATAAGTTTAAAATATAATTCAGAGTTAATTAATAAAAATATAGCCCATACTTGCTTGATATGCATAGTTAAGAAATAGTTCAGCAAACATTAGTAAAATAATTTTACTAAAATTACAAAATAAAACGCAAACAGAACGGCAGCGCAAAATTCAGTTTATGCCAATTTGTTTACGTTTGCAGCGGCGTCGTAAGTAGTAGTTGTAGTAAGTTAACGATATGTGTTCGATCTCTGTTTTAGTAATGCGCTTGTAGCTCTCATAGATAAATAGGAGATTAAATGACAACTTTAGGTGCGCACTGTCTTGAATGCCAGCCGTTTTATAACCCTAAACTTGGGCGATCAGCCGAAATGGGTGATTGCCAAATGAATTCTATCGCCAAGAGCTTAGATGCCCGATTTTTGAGCGTGAGCGAAAATGGCGAAAACGTTTGAGCGGGAGTGATGTAACCTCGTTGGATGTAACGTATACGCTAGGAAATTCATTTTTTTCATGCAAAGAGATTCAATGGATACTAGACATTAGTATTGCACCGCTTGATGAATTAATATAAAATAGCTCTTGGTGTCAACATTTTTACTTGCTAGCCATATATTGCAACTACCTCACTACTGAAATCAGTAATTTTGCAGGCATTATTGTCGGATCTGTGTTTTTATTTAAAGCAAAAATTTTTTGTTGTTAATTATAAAAATTATTTTTAGTGTGTGTCTATTGAATATTATTTGAATGGAAATATGAATGACAAATGAGTTATAACTTTAATAATACAAGAATGGAAGGAAACCATTTTTGTTTTGTTTCTTATGAGTAAAAGGATAAATTAATAATATTTTGCACCGTAATTTTAAAGTAACCATTAAAGTTATCAACTTTCCTTGTATGAATATGCTTAAATGGTATTAAAATAAAATTATTGATTTACATTTTATTAAAATATTGGTTTTAAAAATTAGCTTACATGTATGTTTTCTGTTTACAAATTTTATGATTTGTTTGATGCTGCTGTGATAACATTACTACTATAAATGATATTTTTAAAATTAGAATTTAGAATAATAATGAAAAGCACAAGTTTTATTGTAACACAAATCGTGCTTCGTATTTTGTATATCCAGTTGCAATGTTTTAAGTTTTGTTCTAGGTTGTTATCATCATCAGTTACTTGTGGAAATAAGGCTCCTGCATTGACTGAATTTTTTACAGCTCTGACCTGAGTATTGTATCTGCCAGGTCAGTTCTTGTTGATAATCCGGTTCTGATCCTTCAGTACAGAAATAGAAATTCTAGGTGACCCAAATGAATGTTATGAAGAATGCTGATTGGATTAGTATACATTTTAACTACGTGAAAGTAATGTTGATTAAATTAATGTTTTTTTTTAACATTTTAATGATGTAGTTAATAGTACTTGGGTAAATTAGAGTTAATATATTATATAGTTTACATTTCTTACTATTAGTGAGATTCTGCTTATCCAAAATTACTATAAGTGACATTTTAAAAACTGACATTATAGTTTGGAATAATATGAAAGGACTAGAATAAAATTTTATTAGTTGATAGGGAGCACAAATATGTAACAATTGTAATGATGTGTTGTTTTGTTATTGGTTGACTTTCTTGTCATCAACAAATAAATTGCATCCTTTTAAAGCTCCTTCAACAGCCTCAATGTGCCTGTATGTCTTAAGTGGGAGTTATGTGGAATTTGTTGAATGGTTTTTATTAGAAGCATTTTTTTTTTTTTGTGTGTGTGTGCTCCTAATTTTGATATTGGATATAGTTATAATAGTATGGAAACCTTCGAATTAATTACTTGTGTGTATTGAATTCTCTTGAATATTATTTGAAAGGAAATATGAATGACCTGTAAGTCATAACTTTAATAATACAAGGTTGGAAGGTAGCCACTTTTTTGTTTCTTATGAGTAAAATGTTAAATTAATAAAATTTCGCACAGTAATTTTAAAGTAACCATTAAAGTTATCAACTTACTTTGTATGAATATGCTTAAATGGTATTAAAATAAAAATATTGATTTGCATTTTATTATATTATTGGTTTTAAAAATTAGCTTACATGTATTAAAGTTTTCTGTTTACATATTTTATGATTTGTTTGATGCTGCTGTAATAACATTACTACTATAACTGATATTTTTAAAATTTAGAATAATATTGAGAAGCACAAGTTGTATTGTAACACAAATTGTTCTTCGTGTTTTGTATATCCAGTTGCAATGCTTTTAGTTTTGTTCTAGGTTGTTATCATCATCAGTTACATGTGGAAATAAGGCTCCTGCATAAACTGAATTTTTCACAGTTCTGACCTGAGTATTGTCACGACTGCCAGGTCAGTTCTTGTTAAAAATCCAGTTTTGATTCTTCAGTACAGAAATAGAAATTCTAGGTGACCCAAATGAATATTATGAAGAAAGCTGATTGGATTAGTATACATTTTAACTACTTGAAAGTAATGTTGATTAAAATAATGTTTTGAACATTTGATTTGTTTTAATGATATAATTAATAGTACTTGGGTAAATTAGAGTTAATAAAGTATATAGTAGGTTTATTTTAATATTAACCCTATTTTTACATTGTGAATGAGTATCTCAAATTTTTATGAGAACACCTTAGTATATTATCTCACTTTTCTAATATTAAATGTTTTTAAAAAGTTAATTAAAAAATTTAAAGTGCAGAATATAGAAGTGATGGAAATATAAATATTATTCTATTATAAACTTAATAGCTAGAGTTTATTATAAAAAGCAATGATAAAACCAATTGTTTTTTTTTTTTTTCGGGTTTACCCTGATAATTATTGAACAACCCTGATCTCTGTTTAAAATCATGGAGATCTAGTCAAATGGCTCTATTTTCCTCTGACCTTATGATAGCTCTGTTATTACAATATAAATAGTATTTTAGAATGTTTTGTTTCATTTTATTACCTAAAGTGTCTTAAGATTGAAAATAAAAAAATACTAGCACTTTTGATGGTTTTAAGGTACGAAATACAGGTAAAGATTTTAGGATTATTGCAAAATAGCATGCAATGACTTTTATGCAGAGTTTCATAGCAATGTATTTATTTATAAATATTATGTGTGCAACATTCATTTCTACAAAGTTCTATTTTTTTCTCGCAAATCTGTATTAAAATTTTGTAATAAATTTAATAAGATAAATTCCTTTTTTTTTTTAATGAGTATTTGAGTTTCAATGAATATTGTTTATTTTATTGTAAATATTATTTTATTTTATTGGAAATATTATTTGAAAAATATTATTTTTGGTATTTTATTTATTTTAAATGCTTTTAAAAAGCTCCTATAAAAGGAGTTTTTTACATATTGTTCAGTGACTGAAAATTTTATTATTTATTTAATCTGCAAAATCTACTGGATTTATAATGTAGGTAGCTATGGTATTTTTGATCCAAATGTATGGTATGTCTAGATTGTTTCAATTTTATAATAAATAAATGATTTTCCTACTGACTTGGTCCCTTTTTTTTTCTTTATGCTTTATAAAAAAATTTATGAAATTAAATGTAATACTATTTTTTAACTTAAATTTAATTTTTTAAAGCTTCTTAAAAACGTAATTTCATAATTGATTAAATTAAATTTTATAAAAGTAATCATAATTAAAATATTATGAAATTTAAATTATAACAAAATATTTCATGTACTGATCAAATGACTGAATAATCAAATGATCATCAGCTAAACAAATGTTTAATCATGAGAAAAAAAAATGTTTAAAACTCCTGTATGGCCAAATTTTCTATGTTTCCCCTATACATGAAATATATTATATTTCGTACACAAAATTAATTTATTTAGTTAGCTTATGATTTTATTGGTCATATTTGTTTCATTAATAAGGCTTTTAAATTTCCAAATCAAAGTCGAAACAATTTCTTAAAATTGTCAGTCGAAACTATATACGAAATTTTGACAGCTTTGTGCTTATTTTAAGCGTGTGCATTTAATTTAATAAAATAAAGAAAGAAGTAAAAAAAATATAAATAAATGACTGAATAAAATAAAAAACTTCATTGTCATATCATCTTTTAAACAATTTGAGTATTAATAATTTATTTAAAAATAAGCAAATTTTGAGTTTAAAAGGTAAAAAAAAAAATTTTTTTGTTTAAAAGGTAATTATGCTCGATCATGAGACTATTTAATATCTGTTCCTAAGGATCAGAATTCTTTTTTATTTTACTTTATTGTAAAAATGACATATTTAATACTTTCATATGATATGCTGCAATTTTAAATGCCCAAAAGATGACTAAAATTGTCAAATCAAAAACAATTAATACTTTTAATTTTATATTATCGCAGTATTTAGAGCAGACAGTTGCTTGTGGGTGTGGATGATAGAAGTGAAAGAAACATGCAAAAATAAGAAGAAAAAAAAAAAATCCAATTAATGCCCTCAATATTATATTTTTAAACTTCTCGCAAAAATGTAGTAAAAAAATAATTCTCGAACAAATTTATATTAGGTAAGAACGAAAAAGAAAATGATATCAAAATATGCTGAATCACTAGTGAGACAGGTGGGATGAAAGACATCGAAACCAATTTGATTGAATAGTAAAAGGTGTTTCTAAAATCCGGAAATCAATCAGGCTTCAATTTTTTTTTTTTTTTGGTCAAAAAATTTATCAGGAGCTTTTCGTAAGATTTTAATATGGGTTATGTTTTTTCTTTAATTAATTATTAAACATTAACAAATATTTGTCTTTTGAAACCCATCATTCTGTAATAAAAATAATTATTCTATAATTGCAATTCTAAAACTAATTTATACAAAGCTTTAGTGTGTTTCCATTGATATATTAAATGTCTTCTATCGGTGGAACCCCGACATTACTATTAAATTTTATTAAGGTAATTACGGATATTATAACCTAAAAACAGACTATTTTTTAAATATCCTCTAATAAATATTTTATTAGAGGAACGTAGATTTTTAATCGTTTTATCATTATCAATCTTAAATAAGGTTTTATATCTGGCAGTTAAATTTGCAGTCCTTGTGTTATATCTGTCCCCTGATCAAAATAGCTTTTTGTTTTGTCCGTAAAACTATACTATGTAACAATTGGAAAAAAAAAATCGAATTTTACAATTTCATGGGCATGACCATTTCGAAGTTCGTTAAAAACGGGGCATGATATCTTTAGATAGAATACGTGGATGCAAAAAATGTACTTTATTTGCGAAACATTTAAATATTTCAAAAGCCAATCGATGCATATAAAAATAACATTTTATATCAAAATGTTCCTTAAATGTTTTGTTAAATGTGCGCGAAATTTCTAATTTTTATTAACGAATAATTTTTGCGTTATGAGAGTAAGAAGGGTAGAAATTTTTTGAAATAGCGGTCACTGCTACAAATATTTTTTTTTATTACAGAAGTAATTTTTACGCTTACAATGTATGGTAAATTGCACCATACAAAACAAAATACATCGATAACAGAAAAAAAATTAGATTTAAATTTACATTAACAGGTATCACATTATGGTATCAATTTTAGTGATTTTAGATTCTTAGAAACACACTTGAATGATGTGAGAAAAAAATGTAAAGTATAAAATTCGTTTTAATTTAAATATTTTGAATTAATTTGTTTGAGCCCCCCTGTCGGGGAAGACTTGACCCCTTATTGTCGGGCAGAGTCTGGCGCCACCCTTGTTTAATGTTTTAACGGGGCTTATATTATCCTTAATAAAGTAAGAAAACTGTGGTATCTGTATCGTAATTATAAAGTTATCATTAAATTAAAATTTTGAAGCCTGATATTTCGCTACCACGAATTTACAAGTTTTTGAAATTAAATATTGAATGTTGTGGTCATTATAAACATAATAAAATACATCTTAGTTTTGAACTCTACTTTACCTTACGAACTCTACTTAAAATGAGGCTATCGTATCAGATGTCGGTGGTGATGGTGAGTTTGTAAATAAAGGAACAATACAAAGAAACTTTAGTAACGTTGTTTGATGATAAATGAGTAACTCATCGCAATCAAAGAGCTTAGTGATAGGTAGCTACTCTATTTACGTCGCACTAGAGCTGCACAATGGGCTATTGGGGACGGTCTGGGAAACATTCTTGAGGAAGTTAAGTGGTCACCCACCTGCTTACTGACAGCAGCCAGTGATGCTTGACTTCGGTGTTCTACTAGGAACCGTGTCTTTACGATCAGTCCATTGTGTGACAAGAACTTAGTAAAAGAACATATTGAGCAGGTTTGAACGGAAGAACATGTTCGCAAAATTCAGTTTCAAATCGTATTCCTCTCATTCTGACTGGAAATTCAACCTCGTATTCGATTTGTTTTATAAAATACAGATGACTATGATTATAAGAAATAGGGTTTATGTGTGCATCAGTGGTTTTCTGAAAATTATGCAAGATTCAAAAAGTTTTTTCTCTAAGTATATTAGTTATATTATTAGTTAGCAATAAAAATTGAAGAATATAACCAAAACAGAATTATTTTTTTAAATTCATTAGTAAAACGTTTTCTTTTTATTATATTTGAAGAACAACGGCATCAACTGATTGTATTTAAATGTCTTATCGTACTTTCGTATGTTTATCGTTTCGTATGTAATGTCGTATCGTAAGTTTTTACACGCCTCTTATCACAACTCGTTGTGAAATTCTGCTCTGTTAGTAAGGCTTCAATTTTAAATTTCAGAGGTACTGAATCTATATTATTTTTTTGGTCCATACAAAATATAAATACAGTAGTGCAATTTTTTTTTTCTTAAAAAAACCTTAATTGGAAGGTATAAAATCTCAAAAGATGTTTTAAAGTTTAAATTAAAATCCTGAGCTTATATTTTCAAGTTTAAAATAATTAAACATTTTTATTAGAATGAATTTTCAATTCATATAAATTATTCGTTTTTTAGGAATGAACCCTTATGTGCTCAAGATATGGAAATCTATTGAACAAAACTAACAACAGACTGGAGTGTATGAATGGTAAATTAAAGACGACCATCAAGCCCTTTTCTTTGTTGAGCAATTTCATCGAAAATTTCTTCATTCTCTTAAATTTGTTAAGAAATATGAAAGAAATAAGGATATGGCGAAGTCAGTTTTGACAGCCAGGTCTTCTGAGCTTGGAATTTGAGCTTTTTACTTCTGAGCTTTGTACTCAAAGCTACTTACGTATGCCTTCAACTTAGTTTCAAAAAACTATGAAAGATGCCGAAAAAATAGAAGTAACAGAAGTCGACGGGCAGTTTTATTACTCGTACGAAGGGATCATGCATCGAGTATCCCTAACTTCTACTTCGTAAGTCTGGCCTCAGGAATGAGGAAATTTTAGTTCATAAAATATGGACAATAAACTACAATATAGGGAACAGATGCAGGCACCGCTAACTGACTGATTTTCTGTTTTTATTTCTACTGTTGCATGATATTCGAATATTTTAATGTTTTTAATTTTTTTTATTTGCTGTTATTCCTTATGTGTCTGTGAGGAGTGTTTTTACAATCCAGCGAATGATGTACACATCGAGTGCTGCCGCTTGAAATAAAAAAAATAAATAAAAGAAAACAACTACGATATTAAACGTCACAGAATCTTTGAAAACAACATTAGTTCAAATCCCAGAAAAATAAAACTATATGCACTGAACCACAAGTGGTGGCTAATTCAAAGCAAAAAATATAAGGAGTCATTTCTTGTCACAAATGAATTGACCGATGTCAAACAACAGAACTGGAATCAGATATGCTGAAAGATTTAGAACTGATACAAGAGAGATATTAAAAAATAATGATGTGAGCTTCGAAGCCAATTATAAATGAATTAGATCATTTATAATTGGTAAATTAAAAAAATTATTTTTAAAATATTATTTTTAGTCATTGGAAGAGAAACAATAATTTTAAAATATCAGTTACAGAATCACCCTGTTTTGCTGCTACTTTGACAGGTATAAAAGAAATAGCTAAAATTTTATAAACTGCGATTTTTGAAGTACATGAAAATCTTGATATTAAAACTTACACTATATTCGTTTGTATGTAATAAAAAAGTATGTGCAATTTGATTTAAAACATTTTTCAAAATAGACTTAATATTAGAACTATTAAAAAAATTCAGATGATCAGCGATAAGTTTTGTTGAAACTAAAATTGGGTAAGATAAACTTGGAATCCTTTAAAAAGAAAAGTGAGTACATATAAACATATAGTACATTTATTTGATTTAAATTAAGTCGCATGTGTCTGAAAAAATATACTCTTGCAAACCTTTCTTGCTACGATTTTTAAAAAATAATTATTAGACCATTTCACCACTAATTTAAAAAAACATATCATCAACGAAGCTCTTATTTTACTAAGCATTCAGTTAATTCCTTAAGCTCAGTTAGTACATTGAGATTTAGATTTTTATCGGATGTCATTGATACGTGACACTGTTATGGTTAACACTGAGATGTTAGCACTCACAAAAAGATCAAATTTTTAATTAAATAATGTTCATTTTTGAAGAAGATAATTTTGTTGTTCCCTAATTCTGGCCGTTAATATATATTTTACGAATCCTTATGAGAAATGGAATAAAAAAAATATTTGTAGGGATCAAATTAGTATTTAGGAGATGATGAACAAACATTCTGTTGAACTCTGATCAAGAACATTATATAACGAGGTTAATAAGAGATGAAGGATTAAAATCATCTGAAATTTATTTAATCGAGAGCAAAGATTTAAGGCGTTTGTGCCAAGTATATAAGACTACTGATTTAAGCCAAGTATATTTCAGAAAAATCAACAGAATTTTTTTTTTTTTCTTACTTAAATTTGTCAGAATTATATAAGTTATTATTTAAATAATAACTTATATTATTCTGATCTAAGTTATTATTTAAATTTCATCTCATTTTTCACTTAAAAATAAAATTGTAGAAAGGGAAACAGAAAAGAAACCAGTTTATTGAATCAAAACATCGAGGCAAGTTCTTCATAATTCCAAATCTTTGGCGTATCAGTTTTATAATAAAGCATTTACTTTCATTTTTGGAGTGGCTAGTAGTGGTATGATTTTTTCCCCCCTTTTTTTAAGAAAACAATCATATTTTGCATTACATGTAAAGAGGAACCACGAAAATATCTTTCAGATTGCTTGCCGTTTAAAGAATTCCAGCTAAATGCTCAGTAATCGCAATGAATTTCTTAAATTTGTTTTAATTTTTTATTATGAATTATTTTTTTAGCATCTCATCTTTGTGAATATAACGAGATGCTCTTTATATTTTTGTAATTTTTAACTCAATTCAAAAATCAAACTACGTAAGTATTGGAGTAAAACCATATTTGTGAAAGTTAAAAAAATAATTTATTTTAATCAAGATTTAATTTAAATAATCACATTTTGTGTTACACGCAAAGGAAAACCACGAAAATGTTTTTTCAAATTAATTGGGGATAATAGGATTCCAGCTAAATGTTCATCCTCATTTCAATGAAATTATTTTTTGTAAACAACCATTTTTTTTCTTATTATTTTCCTTAATAGATAGGATACCATCTTTCTGAATATAAGGAAAAGCTCAGCTTAGTAACTCAACCCTGAAATCAAAGTAAGTCAGAATTTAAGTATGGAAGTACAATTATATTTATGAAAGCTATAAAAATAACCTATTTTAAATAAAATCACCAAATTTTGCGTTACACGCTAAGGAAAACCACGAAAATGTTTTTTTTTTTTAGATAGCTGAATGGTAATAGGATTCCAGCTAAATGTTGATTTTCGCAGTGAAATTATTTTTTATAATCAATAATTTTCTTATCATCCTTGACAGACTGTCTCTCCTCTTAGTGAATGTAGTGAAACACTCTTATATTTTTAGTTTTTAACACATCCCAGAAATCAAAGTAACTTGAAATTTAAGTATCAGAATAAAAGCATATTTATAAAAGCTATTGTAGTAACCTATTTTATGTAAAATTAAATTTACATAAATCAAATACTGCGATACAAGCAAAGGAAAACTACGAAATTTTTTTTAGATTTTCTGATGGTATTAGGATAAATCTAAATCTTCATTATAGCAATGAAATCACTTTTTAATAATCAATCATTTTTTTAAAAAATATTATCTTTAATATAGCCTAACATCTTAGTAAATGTTGTGAAAAGCTCTTCTTATTTTTGTACTTTTTTGTATTTTTGTACACAACCCAGATATCAAGGTTACTTGTAATTGAAATACAGGAATGAAATTAGATTTTGAAAGACTTTTAGAGTGAAAATAATTAGAACTTACATTACCCACAAATGAAAACCATGAACACGTTTTAATAACAAACTAATTGAAAGCTAGCAGACAATTATGAGACTCTATCTCAGCAATTATGAACATTTTCCAGTTTATTGTTCTTCATGAAATTTATTTTTTTGGCCAGCTTAGATTGCTTACGAAAATATTCTTTAATTTATTTTATTTTTTAAAGTTCTTTTTAAATTTATTTATTTATTTTTTATAAGATCTTAAATTGTTTATTTTATTATTTCAAGCATTTGAATTTCAGAACGATATAAAAATCAATTTTTAAGAATGTATTAGTTTTTTCTTTTTAAATTTTAAGACTTACAAATTATAATTCTTTAAAAAATTGAAAAAAATATGTGTCATAAAATTTGCGAAATTCAGATTTTTTTGGTACAGAGACAGAATGTTATTATTAATCATTACAATTTACAAAAATCAAATAAAAAAAAATAAAGTAGAGACCAGTGATGTCAAAGTTCACCGTGACGTCCGTTTGGTATAGTGATTGATCTTTCTGCCTTTATGTCTTTGTCATAGTACACACAAGCAAAGGAGGGCATACTAGCCTCTATATTCTTTGTCTAAGAAGTACTTCGATTCGTTTGAATAAATTATCAAACCGAGCATGCGGATTAGTAAAATTGCGCCAAATAAAAACACTAAAACTGCCAATCTAGTAAACCTGAAAATAAGTAGATGAAAGCGATGGTGTTTTTGACCAATCAAATGTCTCTATTTATTAAAAAATCGGGCAGCCAAGCAACAGCCCTTTAGGTGACATGATTTTTTATAATCAGTTGTGTTCAGAGACACATTGCAAACTATATTTTAACCATAATCTAATGGGTATAACATATTGTTGCAGATTATTTACGTCGCACTGGAGCTACACAATGGGCTATTGGCGACGGTCGGGCAAACATCCCTGAGGAACTCTCTACCTATGGCAACACTTCACATGCTTTCCCCATTAGCGCGTAGAAAGTCAAAGAGGAAGGAAGTACGTTAGTTTTTCTCTTGATTTTCATATAGATTGAAATCTTTTAACTTGGAAATCTATATGGAACTGAAAACTACATTAAACATAGTTCTAAAGAAAAGTATCAGGGAAATTTTTAAAAAATATCTTTATTAAATAAAAAGTAAAAATATTAAGAAAAGGTATTAGTAGTAGTAGTTCATTTACGTCGCACTAGAGCTGCACAATGGGCTATTGGCGACGGTCTGGGAAACATCCCTGAGGATGATCCGAAGACATGCCATCACAATTTTGATCCTCTGCAGAGGGGATGGCACCCCTGCTTCGGTAGCCCAACGACCTGCACGCGAAGTCGAGCACTTTACGGTAGCACAGTTTAACGAGGACCAATACCGCACACCCTCGGTCCCTACGCAGACTGATCCAAGTGGTGACCCACCCGCACACTAACCGCAGCCAGTGATGCTTGACTTCGGTGATCTGCTGGGAACCGTGTCTTAACGATCAGTCCACTGCGGGACATTAAGAAAAGGGAAAATATCGTAGTACATTCCTATACAACTGAAAAGAGGAGGAGAGGGAAGGGAGAAGGGCTAAAGGCATGAAACCAATCTCTCCCCAGATGGCGTATTCGAGTGTTGCGATCGCCAATTTTGATCCGCTGCAGAAAGGGTGGCACCCCGCTTCGATAGCCTGACGACCTGTGCACGAAATTAAACACTACGGTAAAACAGTATAACGAGGACCAATAGCGCACGCCCTCGGTCTCTTCGTAGACTGATCCAAGTGGTCACCCACCTGCCCACTGGCAGCAGCCAGTGGGCAGGTGCAAAGGCTTTTATTTATATATATATATATATATATATATATATATATATATATATATATATATATATACATAAACATCTAATATTCATACACAACTGGGGAGGGACAAGACATGGAACCGCCGTTTTCCTCTGATGGCGTATTCGAGCGGTGCGATCCCGAATTAATAAAAGGCTTTTCTATTAATTTCTTCTTTGACTAGAAATAAAGCTTAATATTGGGGCCCGAGAAATATGCTGTTTTATTTCTTTATTTTTAAATACTTAAGTTATAGTATCATTTTTTTAAAAAAAAATAAAGTAAGATCTTTTTCAGGCTAACTAACTACATAAGTACTGTTTAGTTAACAATTTTCGCAATAGTTTTTGAATTGCTCCTTAAATAATGTATTTAGAATTAGTTTTGTTGTGAATTCAATAATTAATAATGGGAATACCATAATTCGCGATCGCAACGAACTGTAGGGGGCGTTGTTGTATGAGACGAATACCTGCGATTTCTATATGAACAGTCATTCAGTTATCAAAAGATTTCTTTAATGTAGCATGTAGCATTGCAACGTTCCTTCTTTATTGTGGCTTATTAAATTTAAAAAAGAAAAATGCTTGATATTCTTTCTTATGCAAACGAAAACAAAATGGAATCTCTTTTTTTGTAAGAGAAGAAACATCCAAAGCACATTGGAAAAATATTTGTGCATAAACAGAAAAAAAAATATGCATGTTCTTATAAGAGTTAAAACCTACTGCCTGTGAAATAGTTTTACTAAATTTAATGACATAACATGAAAAGTCCATTTAAACTTTCCATAGTCTTAAGAATAATATTACATCAAAAATTAAAATGAACAAAAAGTGTACATAAGCCTCATAATTTTATAAAATTCAATTTTGTAAAAAAAAAAAAAAATTAGCAACAATTTTTATCAAAAAATTTTAAGTTTCAATAAAAATCTTTATTTAGAAACTAAAAAACGTAAAATAAAGAATGCTTACGAAACAAACAAAAAAGCAATTCTTTTTTAACGCCATTTTTTAGTGCTACAAAAATTCGTCTTCGGGATTTGCCAAAAAGAAAGCAAGATCAATTTTATTTTTTCAGGAGCGAAATATTTTACCGAAAAACGAAAATGTACCAATTCTCATGGCATGAAACTTTACTATGGTGAACGTACGTTTTGGAAATGTAATTTCATTTGGAATCTTATTTATTAAAGTTCATATGGCGACGAAAGAAAATGGAGATTGTTTTGAATCAATGTTAAACTCTATATCGGCCCATTTTCCACCGAAGTTTCAATTAACTACTTTGATTTTAAATAAAGTGTTTTGAATTTTGAAAGTGTTTTGATTTTAAATAAAGTGTTTTATTTTATGATTTGTCGCAAAAATACCGCCAAATCTGTAGTTGCGGTGGCGTTAATACGTTAGTACCGAACTTTTATTCCATGCTCTTCAGAATCATATAACTTGAAACATTAGAATATGCAAGAATTATACATAAACACATAATGTTACACCATTTAATTTTTCAAAAATTGTATTTTGACAACAATTTTTATAAAAAAATTATAAACTAAAAACGTAATATAAATAATTCTTAGGATAAAAAAAAAAAAAAAACGATTTTAAAAATTCCTCATATTGAAGTAAAAACTTCCATATTGTTTTTTTATATTTTATTCTTATAGTTTTTAATCAGACATAAAAAATCATTCTGTAGAGAGCTACCATCAAATAAGAAAAAAAATTATTTACAAGCAAATTTTTTATTATAAAAATCCTAACACTTTTTACCTGATTTATAAATCCAGAGAATTCCAAAATGATATGTTCTTTGTTTGAAAACTTTATTCTCAAATAATATATACATAGTTTATCCCTTCATTACTTTTGGATAACATACCCCACAGCAAAATTTTATAATTGTAAGATCTCAATATGAATTTTAATATGTAACTTAAAAACAGAATATAGCTGAATTCTAGTTGAAATTCTTTCTAAACTAAAAAATACTTACCAAGAAAACGATAAAATTTTTTTATAATCAGCACAAAAGATACTTTTTCAAGTAATTCGGATTATTCTTTATTGTTGTTTTCTGAATTATATAGATACAGAAATATATACTAATACTATTCTATAAAGAAGAAGAATATTCTAGAGCTATTACAGTTCTGAATTCACATTTATTCATTGGAATGAAGAAAGCAATGCTGACTTCACTTTAATTTGTAATGAATTGAAGACGGGAGAAATGTATTTTACCTTACACATCTGTAACAGTATGCGAATCCGAAATCGGAAGTTATCAGTTGCAAGTTTGTTGATAATAGAAGCTAAAAATTATTGAGGAATGTTTCTTCAAATGTTTGGCGTGTTCTGTTTCTGAAAGATTTACCAATATTCGGGTGAGTTTTGCTTCTTATTTGCTGCTAAGAAAATGACGTCTGATTCTGATGGGACTAAATGAAAGAATAATAATTTAATGCCGGATATTTTCAGGCTCCCGCTGGAGGGCGCACTCGAGCGTTGTGATCACGAATTATTCAATCATTTAAACTTTTATTTAAAAAAAATTCTAATGCAAAATATGTTAACGTTATTTTCATAATATACAGTATTTTATCATGGTTTGTAATTCAATGAAATTTCAGACTTAAATAATTGTTTTGCAGCATCAAAATAATAAATATCGTATAAAAACATATTCGACACAACCACACATAAACAAAGCAAAAATGAATTGAAATAATCGTAAGGGGTTAGTATAAACCTTAAATACTACCAAAAACTTTTCTCAACAATAACTTTCCAAACTAATCAAAAGTTCTTTTATTTTTCTTGATCTATCCTTACATGTTTTATAAAATTCATGCTTGTGTGTCCACCCATTTGCATATTTTATAAAACAAAAATATTCTTTTGAAAGGAATTAAAAATTTCTTTTATTAATATTTGAAAACTTATTTATTAAGGAGATAACTCTGCACCTGTTCAGTTTCAAATAAATAATATGAAGAAAGCTCAAATTGTTTTTAAAAAAATTATTTTTTTTGTTGTTAATGTTGAATCAAGAAAAATTATTATATTAATTCAAAGTTACATACATATTTATCAAAATACACTAAGTTTTGAAAGTAGGATTACGTGTATATGTATATTATGTATTTATATTTATAAAACAAAAAACTATTGATATGATGGCAGTTTTTGATTATGTTTATAAAAAACCCATTTGAACCCGGGTTTTATTGGATCTGTGTGTGGGTCGAAAACAATAAATATAAGCTTACACATACAGCTCGTTGCACTATTCGCGGTCACAACGCTTGAATACGCCACCTGACAAGACCAGTTCCATGTTCAAAAGAATATACTGCGATAGATTCCCCTTTTTTAATATTTTCCGTATTAAATCGTAATTTTTTTTCTTTAAATTTCTACGTTTTCTTTTAGAACTAAGTTCAACGTAGTTTCCAGTTCCATATAGTATCCTAACTTAAAAGTTTTTAATCTATTTGAAAATCACACAATGCGAAGTGTTGCCATTGACAGAGAGTTCTGCTCTGCGCCACCTGTAGTTCATTCCGATAGCCAAACAAGAGGCATCACAAGCGTGATTACTCAAGTTCAAAATTCGCGTGCGCTATAATATCGTATTAAAAAAATGTCGGAATTTTAAAAAAACAACAACAACTGGGAAGTCAATTTTAAACAATCTAAAAATGGCTTGGATTTAAGATGAAAGCGTTGCGAATCGGAAAAGCCAATAAGTGATAAACTCAAATTAAAACTTTGCGTGTCGAAATACTATCGTAAAAAAATATCGGAATTAAAAAATATATAGAAATGACAGAGAAAAATATTGTAAAGAGACGTAGACCTAACGAGGAATCGTCGCGTCAAAAAGTGATAACTTATATGCGTAAATCGTATAATATAGGAATTTGATAAACCTTGAGAAAAAGGTTTGAAAATAGTGTGGAATTATGATGTTGTCCTGAATAGGACGAGTCACAAGTATATGTCCGAAAATCGCGCTGTTTAACAATATCGTATAAAATATAGAAATCTGAAAAACCATAGGTAAATTGTCGGGAAACCGATAAACAACCGCCATAACTGACAGCATTTGTCTAATTATGTAGTTACTTATAGCAAAGAATTTTCAGTACTGTGGTTCACTTGTTTAATAAAAAGTAATGTTACATGGAAATTGATGCTTTTCTTACTCCAGACGATCCTTAGGTTTGACTACCCAAGTCATTGAGAAAAAAGCATGTGTCTTAATAATTTTCATAAGGAATACATCCTGATAAATTTCTGTCAAATAAAAAATTCAGAGTAGCCAACCCTGCCCAATTCAACTGATATTTTTTGTTAAAAAAACAAACTTCTAAACATTACTTTGTACTAAACAAAATACACCTTAGAAATAATTTAACTGGAAAACACAGTAGGAAATGAACTCAAACAGCACATACAAAATTATTTTTTATTTTTCAGAACCAAAATGGAACATAAACAATATCTCCTCAGGACAACAATGATCATATCACAGATTTCTGAAAAGAAAGGAATGTTTTTTTTTTTTTTTTTACATATATCATTTTATATCTTTCTTTACTTCCAAATTAAACACCGCTCAAATAAAAATCTGAATTGCTTAAAATAATAATTTTAGATTAACCTATAAAAGAGGAAAAAAGACTAATCAGCAAGCACCAAGGCAACTATCGAAGCATTGAATACAGGTAAGCAACAGGTATATAAAAGCACCTTTACTGCACATCAATGGTACTTCCAAAAGGTCTAATCTTTTTCTTAATTATCCTCTATGGGTGGTATTCCCTACACTAGAAAGCGTTGCGTTTTTTCCCATCATAGACGTTTCAGGGTTAATGTATATTCAATTTATTTGGCACCACTTGGCATAATGTGACAAGAGCAATGGCACGCTCACAAACTGTGAACAGTAAGAATGAGGGAAAAAATGAGTGAAAATAAAGCAAATCAAATTAAACTTATGTAATAATTAATATTGCTACAAAGAAGTTTTCAAAAAAGGCAATAAACATGGGATTGAGAAGTAATAAAAATATAAAATAAATGCTAGAAGAATCATAGAACAATTATTACCCTGTCTTGAGTAAACTATCTTCAAAAATTAACTCTAAGAAATTAGCAAAAAAAACTTACAAACGCAACCTTAACGAGAATAAAGTAACAAATTTAAAGAAGTACCTAAAGTAGACCTAAATCACGACTGCAAAATGAGCGATTTATTCCCGAGAACAAACGACCCTTTTACTTTTATCAATGATGTACTTAGAAATAACAAAAACAAACTTTTCATTTTGAATTCTCCAGAATTAATTAATATGTAATGAAATGCAGAAGATTTGAGCTCATACGTTACATAATTTCTTCTGCTAAAAACAAAACCATCCATTTGAAAATATTGCATTGCTTAGTAACCAATCATCAACTTTTAAATTGCAAGTATGGAGGTGAAAGCTTTGAGGTTTGTCTGTATTTACGATTGTATTAAAAACACCATCCATTGGTTTGTTAATGTTAATTTCGTGTTCCTAAATTTACTAATGATTTCATTTGTGTCTAATTGCTTTTTAAAATGGATTGATTAAAACTAATGACTACTATTTCATTTCACAGGGGGTACCCTAATACACTTAAGTTATAAGATGATTTACACAGCCGAATCTCAAAATGCAAAACAATATTCAATACTTGAAACAATATTCAAAGTTCTAAATAAAAAACATTTTTTAATGCTTTTCTGCTGCTAGATTAAAATGTTCAAATAACATCAAGTCTAAAAATTCAGAAAATTTAGTCACTGATTTGAAGGATCAGTAACCAAAAGACACTAATAGTGTGTGCACATTTTCACTTGTCCATTATACCTGTCTTTTGAAGTAAATTTTTTTTTAAGTAAAAAAAGTGAATTTATATGAAAAATTATATTTACGGGTCTGTGTAATGTCGCAATTATGATGAAATATGCTCTTTTGTGACAAAACATCGACCAAAACATAAAACTGAAAATCAAATTTCCTAAACAACATGCCATCTTTTTACATTGATTGCTAGTCTGGAGGATTATTGCTAATTTTTTTCAATGGACCACAGTTAATTTCGAGCTGACATTGAATAAGGTTATCAATATTTTAAATACAATTTCTTTTCAAAAACTTCTCAGTAAAATATTCCACTGGAAAATATTTACCTTTATAATACAGTCTAAATGATATAGAACTGAATTTTGGGATAACCAAAAAGAACAAAAATTTAGAAATATAATTGTTTGGTCTTTCTCAAATATATTTATATCTAATGAGTGTGTCATTTACAGTATTCATTTTTAAAAACATTTAAATTCCTGATTTGTTATGGATGAAACAATGTAGAAATACGTTACATCTGTAACACTAATCTTTTTTTAAAAAATTGAATGCTTGGAAAAAAAATGTTCATGACATTTAACTTGTTATTAAGAATGATAAAAGGATCAGAAAAACTTCCAAAAAATGTGGCTTCAATTTGCAAAAAATTTAATTAAGCTTAATGTTTGTTACAGACGTAAAATTTACTAATTGAAATTCTAAAATAACCAAATTATTTTTTTCTGTATATACTTAATTAGAGTATAATGTTACCAAAAATAATAAAATTGGATTAAATGCTGATATTATTTCTATAAATATTAAAATGGAGTATTTATATTAGGCCTTTATTTTACATAGTCCTAGAGAAAAAATTAAACATGAGTTATGAGTTGAAAACGGAAATATTAATTAAATGCTTAAAAAAATATGATAAGCTTGCTAAAGTTTCAAATTTTGGCTCATTTTTTTAAGGAATTTCCCGAACATTTAACTTACTGAGATTTTAAACTTAATTATTTTTTCTAAAAACACTTTTACTCCCTTAAAAAAAAAGCACTTTTTTTTAAACCCTGAAATTTTATGTGCCCATTAACTCTTATAAATCATAATCACATAACTATCAACTTCTACAAATATTCTGTAAAATTTATATTTTAAATGGTAGCAAAATGTATGGTTTTTCTTTTGAATTCTTGCTTTTATAAATTTAATTTAAAATGAATTTGATCACCACTACATATAAATAAAATAATGACAAATATAAATACATGATAATCATACATTGGTGTGCTTATGCTCAGGTAAAATAAAATAAAAATAACAATTGTAACTCAGTTCACAACCACTATAGGAAAGATTGAAAGTTTGCATTCATTTACACCCAATGTCTCATCTGTTGTTGTATGGAGTGACGTATGTAGCAGGGAAAATGCCTTTTTTAGTCCCAATCTTTCCTTTCCACCAGTTCTTATCCGAGCGGTTAAGCACGGTTATGACATCCCCTCTTCTTAATTCCAACTCACCACTCTCTTGCGGTCTGAAGTCATACAGAGCTTGAACAAGGTACTGTGGGGGCATATTAACAATGAGTGACAATTTACACATTGTTTGATAATATTTAGCAGAGTTCGCAATTATTTTTGATTTTATTTTTTTTTTAAATCAAAAAAAAAAAAATCCGATTTATTTGATTTAAATCTGATTTTTTTTATTATTTAAATCTGATTTTTTTTATTTTATTCAAATACACTGTAAGAACTTTAATTTATGATTAAATAAACTATATAAATGTTTAATCAAATTTAAATTAATACTAAAACTATATTATAACAATATTTTAGAAGCTCTAACTCACTAAAATAATTTTTCATTATAATACATAGCTTTGAATGCATAGCAACCATTTTGAAACAAATGCATGATCGAAATTTAAAGACTTGATGAAATAGAGAATTTAAAGAATACTTCAGGGGTCTGTCTAGGTTTTTCTGAGAGGTAAAAATTTTGTGAAAATTTAGACATAATTTGCGATAATTAAAAATTATTTTAAAAAATCAATACAAATATGGAAAAAATATGGATTTATCGTCTCTTACGAGACACAAAAATAAAATTTTAAGAAAAAAGTATTTTGTGAAATTATTCTACCGTTTTTTCCTAAAGTTGAATTTGTGATGGTACCGCTAAACGGTAGTAAATTTGGCTTCGACTGACCCATATACTTTAACTATTAAAACAAAGTTTCAATTAGCAAACCATAATTTTAGTTTAAAATAGTGATTTCTTTTTTTTTCCTCCTGATTTTTAAAATGACAAAATAAATGTAACAGATTGTGTTTATAAATGTAATCATTCATAAAAACATAAATAAATATTTAACCTATATATTTTTATATTAAAATATTCATTTTTAATTCTATATCAAAATAGATAAGGTAAGCTTAAAAAAAAAATTAAACAATCTATGTACTCATAGGAATTTTTCCCCACAAAATTTCTTTATAGAAAATCAGATAATGTCAAAGATACTGTAAACATATTATGAGAAAAAATACCAGTTAATAACCCTACTGCTTCAAATAGACTTTCAAACAGTTTGAAAGGGAAGAGTGACACTATATTAGGAAAAAAATATCTGAATTCATCAGAATTTTTTATCTTTTTCTAATTTTGGCATATTAGGGTAATTTCTTTTTAATATAACCTCAAGCTTCAGAAATATACATTTTCCACCAATAAAATATAATGTAGATTTTAATTCCAGGCTTTTTCATTCAAAAGGAATTTTAATTAACATTATTTGCATTATTTTTTGAAAAGAATTCATGTTTATTAATTACTTTCTACAGCTATGCAAGTCTACATTAAGACAGCGTTAAATGTTTACTTTAATCTGTATTTTCAGTCTCAAGAATCAAAAGATTTTTAAAAATGTAATTTCAGATGTGTTGGAATTTAACACACATCAAGAAAGAAAGTAATTTCGTTAACTGAAATTAATTAATTAATTTTTATTAACTAAAATTAATTAAAATAAATTTTAAAACTAAGAAAAGAAAATAATAAAAGTATCAATAATTTAAAACACTGTTTTTTTAAATTTTAAAATCAATATATATATATATATATATATATATATATGCAGTTGAACCTGTTTATCTCGAACCTCTCTATCTCGAAAACCTCTTTATCTCGAAATTTCTAAAATTCCCTACATTTACTGTCTAAAATCAATGTATTTTCCATGTTTATGTTGAATTTTTTTTTCTTCAAAATCTCCGTTTCTCGAATTTCTAATAATAAAGCACAAATGTCAAAACTTTCTTTATCAGTAGAACTCGTAGACAGAGATGAATTCCGTGAATCCACTGGAAGTAGGGAATAACAGGTAGGGGGCGTTTCTTGGAATTTTAATTACTATACCTGCACTTCCTTAACTAGAAAGGAATACAATGATTCTGGTAGTAAGTGAGGGGTTAATGAATAGTGACCATCAGGGGTTAGCTTTTCAATGTAGATAAGAAAGCTATAGAAAACAGTTGCAACTTCTAGATGCCATTGATGAAACAAGTTAGACACTATCAGAATTGCTGTTTTGCCTGGAGAAATGTGTCTCTAAAAACTATCCAAAAGGGTTTTAAAAAGCTGGTTTTAAGAATAGCTGTGAAGATGATGAATTAGAGGATGAAGGCATCAGTAAAGGAGAAGAAAATGTTAACGCTGAAAATGCAGTGCCAGATTTGCCAGAATGGAACGCAATAAAATCTGGATTAATTGTTGACATTAATTTTGATGATTTTTACAAGTGGACAACTGCCTGGCAACATGCGGAACATTGGCAATTGTGGAAATCATAGATAATGTCAAAGGAATATCAGATGAAAAGGAAGAAACTGAAAATCATATTGATGAATCAAAAGTGAATGCAAAAGAAGTAGAAAAAGCTGTAGAATTCTTATAAACTACTCTTGAATTCCAGGAAAATGTTGACTATGAGGAATTTGCGATCTTTTTAACCTCAAAAGAATAATCGGAACAAGTAAGGTTATACATGAAAAATCTTCAAAAAATTATTTTCAGTGTTAAATGTATGCTAAAAAACTGTTATGTAAATAGATGTATGTGGTATAATTAATTTAAAGAAATGTCTACATTTTTCTACTAAAAACAATGAAAGCACTTTTAATAGAATTTCTTAATTGAAATTAATTTTTTAAAGTACCTGTATAACTCGAAACCTCTTTATCTCGAACTTTTCGCTTTTCCCGTGAGATTCGAGATAAACAGGTTCGACTGTATATATATATATATATATATATATATATATATATATATATATATATATATATATATATATATATATATATATATATATATATATATATATATATATATATATATATATAAATTAGTTGATTTAAATCCACAAACCCTGATATTCAGTAAATAATATTTCGATAATAATACATTTTCTTTGCAAAATTTACACTTAGCTTAAAGACAATACTAAAAAAAGAGCATAAAGAAAGCCTAGTGTTAATTGAAATGACTGATTTTGTCAAATTTACGCATTCTTTCAATTTAAATGCCACAAGTTATAGCAGTGTTTCGCTTTGTACGCATATCTCTCTAGAGCTGTAATTTAGTTTTAATTTTCCACATCATTTTATGCACAGTAAGAATGAATATTTTTTGGTTTATGATTATTTAGTTTATGATAACTTTCTGAATTTAACAAAACACTATTAAATATTATTGATCCGTGAGTTTCTGGTCATAGCAGTGAATAAAAAATGCATAACATTTTATGAACATATATATATAAATGACAAAAAAATATGCAATTACATAATAACATTTAAAAAAACTCCAACTATGATACTAGGAAATACCAACTCTGATAACCAAATTTGGCACCGTTGTGTCAAATTTCCCACAGGGAAAATTTTTACTACTACTAAAAAAGGAAAAATAATAATAATCTGACACTTCAAAAAAGGTTTGTCTTGCAAACATGATTAAAAATTACATTAACATAATTTAGAGTCACACATCGGAATTCCTATTTACACAATTTAAGATCATGCATCATGTTTCACGTGTTCTTGACTTTATATCAAATATCACATTTTGTATTCATGCAATTTAAAAGTCTCTATGATCCCTGTTCAAGTGACTTAAAAGTTTTACAAGAGAATTCGTATTCACACGATTTTAAAATTAATCATCGATATCCTATTCATATGATATTAAAATGAAACGTTATGCATTTTCACGCGATCTTAAAATCAGATATCAAGATCCGTATTCACACGATTTCAAAATCAAACATCAAGATGATACTAAAATTAAACAGTGAGATTCGTATTTAAGCTATTTCAAAAATAAATATCCAGATAAAAATTTATGTGATTTAAATATCACACTTTGAGATTCATATTTACACAATTTAAATAAAAATTATACATTGCTAAAAATTATACAATGGAATTCGTATTCACTAGACTTTAAAATGAAATTCAGATTAAAGCAAATTTTAAAATCAAACTTCGAGAATAACATTCGCATGATTTAAAAATCACACAGAGATTCATATTTTTACAAATTAAATAACAATCTTCCATCGATATTTTTATTTAAATGTTAAATAAAAACATTCTAAATAAAAACATTGTATTCTACACTGGTCTAAGATATTTAGAGAATTTGGAGACTTGGTCGATTATCTCTAGAACTACTGGACTGATTATAATGAAATTTTATATGTGCATACGTTGATACAATACTAAACAACAAACCACTCAACAAAGGTAATACATATGCACGATTGTGCATAACACTCGCTGGAGTCAGAAGGTATGATATTGCCGCAGGACAATTTAGGCCAATTGCCACTGGAAATGATAAACTGCCTTATTTCAAGTATGAAATCCAGCTGCAAGGTCTGAATATCTGTAAGAGGGGGACCATACCCTCTATTAACCCATTTTGTTGTTGTTTATTCTTCAACCACTGTTTCATACCTTCCGACTCCAACAAGTGTTACCCACGATCATGTGTATGTATTACAAATTTTAATGGTTATATGTTTTGTATTGTATCAATGTATGTACACATCAAATTTCATTAAAAATTGGTCCAGTGGTTCTAGAGATAATCGGCCAAGTTTCCAAATTTCTTACACCAGTGGATAAAAATGAAACATTTAAAAAAAAAATCATTAAAATGAGGTAGTGATGAAAGGTTTGAAACTAGTTACAATAGTTAATCAATACTTGCAGAAAGTTTTTTAATTGAGATTTTGAGTTCGCAGAAAATATTTCATTTTATCTAACTCTGGGTATGGCTCCACTCGTCACATTATGTCTACTCCACTTTACTCAATGGATGGAGCTTGTAAAAGGAGCATTGCAGGCTAATGTGCATACAGTGAAAGCCTTATGCACTTACATCTTAACATACAGCAAAAAAAAATCTGAGGTTATTTTTTAAACTATTATGAAAATTAATATTATTTTACTCAATTTACATATTATTTTTTCCACAAATTCGATTTTAAAAAGTGAGAATCAGTGTTAAATTTATACACTGAATTTACCCAGGATTCAACATTTCGAATTTAAAAATAGGAGACTTTATACATCGAATCAACCTATACAAGAGAAAATACTGTAAGGGAAAGATAACAGATTTATTCATGCATCTTTAAACAATTGCAAGATGCTTGATAAATATTAAATTTAAAAAAAAATAAATAAAGGAAATATACTTCTTCTTTCTGAATATCCCTAAGTTTCACATCATGAGATCGACTAACAGTGGCAGTTCGATGATAATCTATCAACTCATTCAGAGAATTGAATTTCTTCACCCATAGAAAGAATTTTCCTTGAGTGTCTCTCAACACTTTGAAATGTTGCACTCCTTCTCCACATCTAAAAGATTTTAAGACTAATTATAAATGATAATCATTCAGAAGATTCACTACTCATTACACTGACATTAAAAAAAAATGAAGATATTTGAAGGTATTTTTTCCCCATGTTTGCTTCTATTGAAAAATCAACAAAAATTAATAAAATAAAATGTACTAAGTATTGATTTGTACTTATTTATCAAGCAAAAATTCATCTGGAAAAATTATAATTGAGGAAAATTTTGACTGTCATGGGTCGAATAATATTATACAGTTTTTTGGTGATTTGAAATTCCAAATCCCCCTCTTTTTAATAAAAATCTTGAATGGTCCCCTTCCAGAATTTTATTTGTGATAGAATTCGATGAACGAATACCACTAGTTGATTCATGCTGTTTATTTTTGCTCATTAAATGTTTTCTTAATTTTTTGTTTATAGCATTTCAACACTCTCAACACTTTGAAATGTTGCACTCCTTCTCCACATCTAAAAGATTTTAAGACTAATTATAAATGATAATCATTCAGAAGATTCACTACTCATTACACTGACATTAAAAAAAAATGAAGATATTTGAAGGTATTTTTTCCCCATGTTTGCTTCTATTGAAAAATCAACAAAAATTAATAAAATAAAATGTACTAAGTATTGATTTGTACTTATTTATCAAGCAAAAATTCATCTGGAAAAATTATAATTGAGGAAAATTTTGACTGTCATGGGTCGAATAATATTATACAGTTTTTTGGTGATTTGAAATTCCAAATCCCCCTCTTTTTAATAAAAATCTTGAATGGTCCCCTTCCAGAATTTTATTTGTGATAGAATTCGATGAACGAATACCACTAGTTGATTCATGCTGTTTATTTTTGCTCATTAAATGTTTTCTTAATTTTTTGTTTATAGCATTTCGCTTATTATTTAATTTTTTTTTTGTTTTTAGCATTTCACTTTTTTCTTCTTCTCAATATTGTTTATTACCGGAAGTAATTATCGACTATGTCAACCTTCATCTATCAAAAGGTACCTCTTGATGGAATCAAGTTAACATGTCTTATGTACTAGTGAAATGGTATTTAATTAATATTTATAGTGGTAGTTACGCCACAAATCTTCACTCTCAGGAATTAGTAAATGCTAAATTGAAAAAATTCTAAAGCTGTGAACAAAATCCCAATTCAGCAAAAAAGCTTGTAACCTAGATTGAAAAAAAGAAAAGAAATAAAACAACAATTTACAGTAGCATGACATTAGTTTCTTAAGTATGGTCATAAAATTATTAGTGTCATTACAGCAGTAATCATTTTCAAAACTTACTTTCATGAATGTGCTAAATCTTGATCCATTGAATTAGTACGTATTTTGAAAGTCAGAAATAAACATATAAAATTGTTATATCACACATAATCATTTACGACAGTGTCTATAATAAAGTGCCCGTTTTCCCCACAAGTGTGACAAATGCAATAGCATGGAAATACAAATCACAAGGTAATGATAAGAGTACATTATTAATTGTCTGATCATTAATTCCGTTTTTCAGCTGATGGCTTTTCTGCAGTTTTAATGAAGAAGCCTAGCACGGTAGAGAAATCTTAGTACAATTTTGGTTAAGTGCTCAAAACTTACCAGTGATAAAAATTAGGAATGTATTTTAAGAGGTTTGAAACTACCATCAATGTTAAAATTTAAGAAAAAAAATTATCATTTAAAAATAATAATTTAAAAGTAACTTACTTTACAGAAAGAGAGAAGTCCCCAGGAGAGCTTTCACTGACACGGATCAAAAATGCTCCCTCATGCTTTGTTAATAAAAGTTTTTCAGCATCAGCCCTCGAGATACGACCATGGTACCAGCTGCATGAAATAAAGAAAAGAGCTTGTTTCAATGATCATCCAGTAAATACTTCTCTCAAGAAGTATCCATTTTTCAATGAGTGTTCAGAAAATAGGATGAAATCCTGGGCTCCACCACCCACTTTATTCTAAGAAATTTGAAATTGAGGCTTCACAAAATATTACTATTGGTTCAGTTCCTTGGCAAAGAGCAGTTAGGGTTAAACAGTTGAAACAGTTTCAATCTTATACAATGGAGTGAAGATATTCTGTTTTTCTCCCCACCCCCTCTCTTTTTTGTTTGGTAAATAGCCAATTTTCAGTTAAATAAAAAGTTTTAATATCACACTTTTATTTAACCTATACTAGACTAAAATTACCTTTAGTACATTTACATAGGTTTCCAGTCCTGTTAAAAAGCGAAACTCAAGTAGATTAAAGTTAGTCAACGAAAAAAAGAAAAAGAATCATAGGTAGGGCTGCATATCTGTCGCGGCGCGAATTTCCGCAAAATTGTCCTCTTTTTTTCTAAAATCAGCGAATTTTTCAATATGTTTTGATTTCTGCGAAAATTGCTTAAAATTTGAATTTTTTCTTTATTTTAATTTATTATTTTTATTTAACAGAATTTTTTACTTTTTTGAGCCTTAAGTTGAACATGTAAAATTTATTAGATATTAAGGGGAGTAAATCAATAACAAAATGGCAAGAAAATAGTTGAGAGATAAGAGATAATCACAATCTTGGCATGTAAGGTGGTCTTTCTACACTAAGAGAGGGTAATAGACTGATAGATTACCTTCCTGAAGTCAGTAAGAGTGCAAAAGAAATTGGAATCGCAAAAGAAGGAAAATGTTATCAAATTTTTGACAGAAAAATTGTAACACAGGCTATTTCACAGGGCAATAAAATTTCTACTGCCTTTCTACAAATCCAGGCAATTTTTCCTGGGAGGCTTCTTGTGATTTCTTAAATAGGGATCAGTTTCTTAAATGAGAGGGAGATAAGGCTTTTGTAACTAGTAGTTTGAATTTAGAATGTTTGAGTTTTCACAGCAATTACAATTAGTTGAATTTGACATCAGTTGAGTTCTCACAGCAATTATATTATCAAGGAATTGCGGCTTGATGGAAGAAAATTAATCGAGTTTTGGAAATCAAAGACCGAACGCTATCTAAAATTGGCAATTCGATGTTTGTCGGTGCCTACAAACAGCGTGGAAGCAGAAAGATCATTTTCTAAGTATAAAAATGTATTAAGTGATGAAAGACGAAGCATAAATGAGAATAATCTGACAATGCACAATACTTTGTACCAAAATTCTGTTAATTTAAATAAAAATATTAATATTGCTCTAAATTAAAACAAATATTTTTGCTGTGTATTTTTTAAGCTTGTTTTTTATTATTTGCACAATTTCTGTCTTTTGCATCATCTATATAGTAAATTATTTTATGTTTAGAATCTGCGTAATTTTCAAAATTTTTCGCGAATTTCGGGTCTTTTTTCCCTCGACAAACTTGCAGTCCTAATCATAGGTACATCAAATAGCAACATCAGATTGAAAGAAACAAAAACAAAAAAAAAACAGTAGTGTTGAGTCCTCACTTCATAATGAATCAATGAAGAACTCACGAGTTGTATCTTGTGAATCGCGCATAGGATTTGAGAAGCACCTCATCATCTCAACTCGGGCCCATCCTTAAAAAATGGCTCTGAACTCACGTCTGTCTCTTCTGAAATATGGTCGGTTGTAAAACAATGATTCTCATAAATTTTTTATCGTTTTAATCATTTCAAGATGTTGAAAAACACTAAGAATGAGCATAGTCTTCAACACTCATCTAACCACGCTTGAACCACCTAAAAACTTATTTATAGTACATAGCATACTCATTAAAAGCCTCTTGAAATAAGCATCCGTAGAAAATTTTTCAAGTAGGAAACAAAATGTCAAACATTTTCTTCTTTTAATATTTGCCATGCGAAACAAAATAAGAGTAAGAGAAATATGACCCTACGCTCAAACATAAATCTACAAACTGATCGGCACAGTAGTTCTGTGACGGTCTCTACTAACTCCATCTACAAATTTCATTGTGCTTTTAGTTTCTGGGTCCTCTTCAGTATATTTGATCTTTAAATAATTTGAAACAACTTTTTATCATTTAGTTACATGATATATATTTTTTTAGAATTTCCAATTTTTAATGATGCCTTGGCCCTCAGTGAATTTGTGGCCACCTTGAATTTGATAATTACACTTTATGATAACCATACTTGAATAACCAAAAAAAAGTTACTTACTCATGATTTTTCATTTCTATGTAGTTGCTAGGTATGAAACCTTCTTTGCCGTCAAGTTCAGCTCTAAACCAGTCTGAGTCTTCAATATTTAATATCTGTGGTTTTTATTTAAAAAAATAAATACATCATTATATTTGGATATGCAAAAGAAAATTTGAAGTTAAACTTTCAAATTTACTTATTAAGAAAATGGAAAATAAGTATCAGTACAGATATAAATACAGTAGGTAATAATAAAAATATTGTTAAAGTATCTAAAGTGAAAACTCACCTTACATACAATCTTATCGAACAGAAGAAGGAAAATATTTTCAGATAATATTTGTAACTTAGATTCCGTTGCCTTTTGTACTATGTGTCATCATAAATGATGACAGAACTTTCATCTTTTTTAAAGAATCGTATTAGCAACTAGATTAAATAAAGTCAAATCTCTCTTCTTTATGAATGCATTTTTCGTTTTCACGTAAGTAGCATCTTAATTAAATGCGCCCATCAAAACATTTTATCATTATATTGTAAATAATACTCCTTCGATCGTTTTAAAACTTCAGAAACTTTATCTTTCAGAAATTCTACTGACATTTAAAAAAAAGGGTTCCTTTATTTTGAGAAGTAACTGCTGGTGCAAATATTGAAGAAAAAAAATGAGGATTAGTTACAATTTAAAGAAAATATCTCAGACATCACGTTTTTTTTATGCATCAGTTGATGAAAAGGTTGAAACCTGTGATGCGATCAGTACAGAAAATGGTTGCAGAAGATAAAGTTATTATGCTACTGATGAAAGTGGTGAAATAGAAGAACAATGAGTACCAACATCTGCAAAAAGCTTTGAAGCCTTTGAATTAATTCGGAACTTTCTGCATTCATTTGAACTTACAGAAAATGAACAAAAATTTGTTACAAATATCTAAAATTTATTGTTTGTGCTAAGAAGAGTTTCAAGCCAAAACTTTAAACAATGACAATGAAATGTGTATTTATTTTTTTTCCATTAATCTTCCTTTTACATTTCAAATATTTTTTTCAATGAATGCTACATAATTTATTAATTAAAATTTATAATTTTAAATTATTATCAACAATTTTTAATTATTAATTTTCAAGTCCATTATTTATTACTTTGTGTACATTTTCTAATCATTATTTGATATATTTTATAGTCACCCCAATTTGATATTTCTTGTATCTATTAATCGCAAGCTAAACTATTGCCATGAAAGACTATCGATTGAGGTTCTACTGTATCACTGAAATTTGAAATGGAATAATTTTTTGGGATATTCAATTGTTTTAAGTTTTTTTTTTTTTTTTAAGTAAGTAAGTAATCCATAATTTACAGTTCTATAATTGAAAAAATAAATAATTAAAAACATTTTAAAAAATTAAAATAAGTAGAATGCAAAAGGATAAAAATATTAAAGAAACTATTAAATTTTTTTTCTTCAAAAGTTACAATAGAACGGTAATCATAGAATCTTATCTTATAAATATTATTAATTTTATTTTTTATTTCAAATGGTGAAGTTACAGATGACCAACAAACCACAAAAAGTGAACAATATAAAAATAACAGAAGAAGTGAGATGACAGAAAATAGGATGTGTAGCCAAATATTTCAATAAAAAATATACACCTTTTATGCAATCAGAAAAAAATCACATTTAAGAAGGAAAAAAAAATTAAAAGGATCACATACAAAAAATAAATACTTTAATTAAAATAAAATACAATTAATAATCCATTTAACAATGATTGATGTCCTTCATTTAAATTAAATAAATAATTTATTTTTTCACCTAAACATTTAATAGATTTTTATAATTTTATTTTAAAATGGAATAGGTAAATGTTACAAAGGTAATTGGACCCTCTCATTAAAAATAATGTTGCTAAATTATCAATGCAAATGACATCAATAATAAAATTAATGGTATTTTTTTAAAGATAATAATTTGCTTAAAAATCAATTTTATACATAAATTATCTTTATGCATCATATTATTACGTCAGCTGATATTGATTATTTAAAAGATTAGGAATTTAGTAGTTACTTATAAGTATATTAATAATTTTTATGTATATGTCTGACATTTATTTGATATTAATATAATGATTCATTTTAGGTACTTTACAAATATTTACCTAATATGTAATGAATATTTTACAGACACGCTTACTATTGCATAAATATTTTAATCCAGGGACTGTAACCACTGAACTGTTATTGCCCTCCTGAGAGTAACTTAAAACCAAATATACTTGCTGTATAGTTACCAGATACTTTTAAGTTACTAATAATATAGATAAATTAGAGTATATTAGTAAATTTGAGTTTATTTATTTTTATTATTTTTTTAAAAAAAAAATCACAATAGTTTAGGGAAAAACTAAATTTTTTTATAAGAATTAAGGGGGGGGGGCAAAAATATGGACTCTACTTTTTTTGTAAATGCTTTATACTTAATAATTTTGTCACCAGTCATTTTTATTTTCGTTAGCACCTGATCATTATATAAATAGAAAATGCACAAATATTTTTAAATATTTGTACATTCATCGGAAATAAGGGTAAAAATATTGGACATACATTAAATAAATATTTGTAGAATATGGTGTACATCAAAAATCATATTGATAGAATATCATTGGAAGATATCCATCCTACATCTTATGTTCTTTAAAAAAAGTCTGATTTATTCTAAAGCGATTTTGGGGGAATATTGTCTTTGAAATTTTTCACATATTTTAAGAACATTATTGACAATTGCCATCGAATCATACGTCACGACCTATAGATATTTCAAAACATCTGACTTTTGACGCTAAACCGAAAAAAATATTGAAATGAATATTTGCTAGGAAAAATTTTCGATGTTATTGTTACTTGAGATAAGAACGGGGATACTGCATACATTTAACCTCAGGAGAAATTATCGATAACGTAAGTAAGTATTCAAAAGATATTCTATATTGACATCGAGTATTACTCCACTTTATTCTGTTCTACTAATTTTTTTGCTATTAATAATTATAAATTGCCATGGCAAAACACTAAGTATTTTCTGATTCAGTTGAAATAATCTTATCTTATAATCAGAAATATTTACCTTTAAAATTTGCCCTTTTCTAAAACTCATTTCATCCTCTGCAGTTGCATCAAAATCATGTTTAGCAATCGCTTCCATATCAAATTTAATAAGTAAAACTTCTGTTGCATGCACAAAGCAGAGAAAATTTAGTTATAGATATCAGAACCACAGTTGGAAAAAAACAAATCATGAAAGCGTATATCCGTCAAATGCATAAGCAGCCAAGAACAAAAATGAGTCATAATTTTTGACACATCGCAACCCTTACAGGAATGTACACAAAGCTGATAAGTTAATATCATTTATTAAACTCAAAAAGTGTATAGTGTAATCAGGGAAACCAATAAGAAACTGCATCATTTAAAAATAGCTGAAAGAAAAGTTAAAAAATGTTGATGATCAATAAATTCCAATTTTTTCCTTCGTGGCGATTCTGTAGCACATTTGTAAACATGAAACCTGTAGTTGTAGTACTACTAGAATTAGAGATATGATGAAACTCATGAAGTTGTTAAGCTCATAGGGGTTTGCGTCTATTATGAGTGATGATTTCAACACTAGGGTGCGCTATAAACTGTTTACTGCTTATACTTTCAGGTTCCTGTTTTCGGTGTATTTTGAAGCCATTTAACTCACAAAGTGATATTTGTGTTTTGAGACTCTCTTTAGCATTTCTTGCATACGTATTTTCTACCTGACTTATTATTTGTATTTGAAAAAAGAATCATCATTTGAAGACCTGGCAATTGGAACCAAAAATGTACTTTCTCTGAATAAACATATAATTTTCATGGGGCCTCCCTGGCCGAGTGGTATCGCCGGTCAAAACGCTCTGTTAAGCGTGGAGGTAGCGGGTTCGAATCCCGCCGTAACCCTGGATGTATTCCTTATGATGTCTTTCTCTGAATTGTTCTATCTGTATTTTCTACTTGACAATGACTTATAAGCCTATATTGAGCACACAATTCAGCAAATGTATGTAATTTCAATAAATAAATAAATAAATATAATTTTCATATATATATTTGGATTCCTGATCCGAAAAATATGGGAAATAAACAAAATTTGAAAAAATTGTTTTATGCGTTGAGGGCCCAGGATAAGTACATATTTGGTGAGAGCTGCAAGGAACGGCCAATCAACGTTGCAGCAGCAAATGGAGTATTCAAGATTTCAACTATTTCAAGTGAGCAATACCTAATTTTTCTCCGTTGGTAAGCAACGAAGTTGAGACAGTAAAAAAGAAGGAAATGAAAATTGAAGGTTTCTCATTCTTCGTTTGTTGTAGTAGTTCATTTACGTCGCACTAGAGCTGCACAATGGGCTATTGGCGACGGTCTGGGAAACATCCCTGAGGATGATCCGAAGACATACCATCACAATTTTGATCCTCTGCAGAGGGGATGGTTCCCCTGCTTTGGTAGCCCGACGACCTGCACGCGAAGTCGAGCACTTTACGGTAGAACAGTTCAACGAGGACCAATACCGCACACCCTCGGTCTCTACGCAGACTGATCAAAGTGGTCACCCACCCGCACACTGACCGCAGCCAGTGATGCTTGACTTCGGTCATCTGGTGGGAACCGTGTCTTAACGATCAGTCCACTGCGGGACATTCTTCGTTTAGCAATCTCTCGGAAAGGTTTATTTATTAACCAGAGCCCTTTTTTATATTTTTAAGGGGCTTTGGGCCTGTCGTTATTAATGTAGTTTTGGTAAAAAAAAAGTTTTTTGAATTATTTTGTCAAAATTATTTTATTTTAAGGCTGAAAAACAAATGCATTATTATAAAAGCTTTAATACATTATTTGAATTGAAAGTTTATTTAAGGTAACAGTTCTTTTCGTGCTTTTTGGGAAGCGAAGTCTTCTGTCACATCATTAAAGTCAATTTCCTGCAGGACATCATATTCAATGGCACATGATTGACAAATAAATCTTTTTTAAATTAAAAAAAGAGAAGAAAACATAAGGGAACAATAGCCCAATGCCCTAGAACTTTTTGTTTTTCAAGCACTATTCTAGTACTTCGTTGAAGCACTTATTTACATTGGAAATAAAATTTAAAAACTAATTGTAATTCTGAACTTCAAATTATGCTTTTCAGTTTAAATAAGAGATAGAAGGTAGATGATTTTAAAAATTTCGTGAGAATATTAAACAAAAAAAAAAAAAACAAAAAAAATGAAGAAATTCCAAAAGTTCGTCCCTTTTTAAAATAACATATATACATAAAAATTTCCTGAACTAAAATATGAGAAAATACAAATGATACTAAGTGAGATCATTGATGCTGATAGGGGTTAAAATACTACCAAGTTGCTTACTCGGTAAAGTTTACAGAAATAATTCCTTCAAATTTCTTTTCTTGCATGATCAAACACTTCTCTTATTTTTATACTACTGATATTACTTTAATTTACTGTCAAAAATTTCTTTTAATAATCTACAAAAACATAGATATAATACATGCGTAAAAAAAACTATTAAAATATAAGAAAGTGATTTTTATTCCTATAATTTGAATCAAGGTTGAGGATTAAGTTTCTTGAAATATAGTTTTGAATAGGATTCTTTATTATATACATTAAAAAAATTACTTTATAATTTTCATATACAAACTAATTTTTCACTTCCCTGTTAACTGTTGTATAATTATACCATCTATTTTTCATGGAAGTGTTTGTTTATATTTTTTTTAGTGTTTCAGTCTCATGATTTCTTCATTATTTTACTTTAAATTTACACTGAAAAAAAATTTCCTTTGACAATAATTTTGCTACAAAAATAATAATAATATATTTTCTAAGCAAAAAATTTCATCATTTTTTATTTAATAATTATATATTTATTAGTAACTATGAATTTTTCTGATTTCATAAATGATTTTTTTGCAATAGATATGGAATTATTGTTAAATTTTTTTAATTCATTAAATTAAAAAAAAAATAGATTATTAATTATTTATTATAGATTATATATTATAGATATTATAGATTATTAATAATATTAGATAAATTAAAAATTATATTAGATTTATGAAAAAGTGTTTCTCTTGTCTAATAAAAAATGTCTAAAAAAGCAGGTAAGGTCAATACATTAAAGGAAAACTAGTATTCAAATTTTCTTTCAAATACAATTTAATTTTTCAAAATAAAGAAAAACACAAAGCATCGTTCAATTGTTGTTGACTGGCATACAAAAATCTCTTTTCCTAGATTTGTATAGCAGGTACAGTAAATTAGTAAACCGGATCACCCCTTTAAAAAACAAATTTTGGGTTATCTTCAGAAGTACCCTACTACAAGAACATATTATTCCATCATTTGCAATATGTCGTTATTGAGGAGACGTATAGCTGAACTAATTATTTCTTTTAATATTTAATCTCAATCTTTCTCGCTCGCTGATACATTTTTTTTAACAAATTAGTTAGGATGAAAAAAAAGCAACTTATTGTGATAAAATTTAAGACTTTTCTGGGGCCCATTTGAACTCGGGGCCTTGGAACAGGGCTCATCTTTAGAACGGCTCTGTTATAAACAGTTAACAGATGTCTATCAATATTAAATTTTGAGATCAAAACATGCTGTAATTTTTGTGATGCCGTGAAACAAGAATAATTATATAAATAAAACGATAATAAGAAATATTTGGCAGTAAAAAAGTTTATTTCTAAACTATTACACTAAAAAAAGTTAAAATCATTATATTTGACATGGTAAATAAAATCACTGTATTTAAAAAAATCTTTGCTTTAAAAAAATGGTTATATTTTAAAAAACTATATTGCACAAAAATTAAGCAAAATAACTTTTAACAACAATATTAAAAACTAACAATATTTAATTTGACAATATTAAAAACTAAACATTGAAATCGTTGAGTTCAAATTGTAACAAATTTAGTTTTTACATAAAAGCAATCATTACAGTTACATAAAAGTATAAGTTTACATAAAAGCAATCATCATAGAATTATTTCGTTAAAGTATGCATATATTATCGAAGATTATTAATTTTCCATTAATATTTTATTTTTGTTTTGATTAAAAAGAAGTAATAACTTTTTTGAAGTTTGGAAAATTATGGAAACCTAACACGTTCTGTTTTTGTGATGTTTCTTATTTTCAAGAGCAAAATAATTTTTTTTTTTTAAATGCAATTACATTTTTTTATAGAGTCACTTTTTGTAATGAGAAAAAATACAATTCGCGATCGCAACACTCGATACGCCATCTAGCGGGAGACTGTAAATATCGTGCATTAGTTCCCACATAACCATTGGCAATGACGGACGCCATTTTCTTAGCATAAAAAAAGAAGCAAAATTTCCCTAAAGAAAAGGTAAAACTTCTTGAAAAAACTAATCAGAACATGCCAAACATTGAAGCAGAACACGCCAAGCATTTGAAGAACAACTTCTCAATATTTTTTACCTTTCTATTACCAACAACATAACATGATTTCATGATCGCTTGCTGTTACAGATGTGTGTATTGCGGTAAAATAATTTTTCTGTCTTCAATTCATTACAAGTTAAAATGAAATCAACATTGCTTTCGTCATTCCAATGAATAAATGTGTTCCAATGAATTCCATACAGAACTGTAATAGTTATAGAATATTCTTCTTCTTCATAGAATAGTATATATTTCTGTATCTACATAATTCAGAAAACAACAATAAAGAATATTCTGAATTACTTGAAAAAGTATCTTTTGTGCTGATTATAAATAAATTTTTTATCGTTTTCTTGGTAAGTGTTTTTTAGTTTTGAAAGAATTTCAACTAGATTTCAGCTATTCTGTTTTTAAGCTACATATTAAAATTCATATCGAGATCTTACAATTATAAAATTTTGATGTGTGGTATGTTACCTAAAAGTAATGAAGGGATAAACTATGTATATATTATTTGAGAATAAAGTTTTCAAACAAAGAACATATCATTTTGGAATTCTCCGGACTTATAAATCAGGTAAGTGTTATGATTTTTATAATAAAAAATTTGCTTGTAAATAATTATTTTTCTTACTTGATGATCGTTCTCTACAAAATGGTTTTTTTACGTCTGATTAAATACTATAAGAATTAAAAAAAAGAAACAAAACGAAAGTTTTTATTGAAAAATGAGGAATTTTTAAAATCGTTTTTATCCTAAGAATTCCTTTATTTTACGTTTTTTAGTTTATAATTTTTGTATAAAATTGTTGTCAAAATACTTTTTTTGAAAATTTAAATGGTATTAAATTATGTGTTTATGTATACTTTTTGCATATTCTAATATTTGAAGTAATATGATTCAGAAAAGTATGGAAGAAAAATTCGGTACTTACGTATTAACCACAGCTACAGATTTGGCAGATTTTTAAGTGCCGCCAATCTACACTTAAAATTTTTGGAAAAAATCTTAAAATGAAACACTTTGTTTAAAATCAAAGTAGTCAATCGGATTTCGGAGGAAAATGGGCCGATATAGAGTTTAGCATAGATTCAAAACTAACTTTTCTCTCACCTGATTCTATAGCCATTATGAACTCTAATAAATAAGATTCAAAATGAAATAACATTTCCAAAACGGACTTTTACTAAAATAAAGTTTCATGTTATGGGTATTGGTACATTTTCGTTATATTTCACTCCATAAAATATTTCGCTCTTAAAAAAATAAAATTGCATCTTGTTTTGTTTTTGGCAAGTCCCAAAGACGCATTTTCGTAACACTAAAAATGGCGACAAAAAAAGAATAGTTCTTTTTTTGTTTTGTTTTTGTTTCGTAAGCATTCTTTATTTTACGTTAAAATTAAAATGGGCCTTTCATGTTATACCATTAAATTTAGTAAAACTATTTCTCAGGCATTAGGTTCGAACTTTTATAAGAATATACCTATTTTTTTCTCTTTATTTACAAATATTTTTCCGATGTGTTCTGAATATTCCTTCTCTAAAAAAAAAGGAGATACCATTTTGTTTTCGTTTGCATAAGAAAGAAAACAAGCATTTTTCTTTTTTAAATTTAATCAGCCACAATAAAGATGGAACTTTACAATGCTACATGCTGCATTAAAGACGTCTCCAGTGTAACTGAATGACTGTTCATGTGGAAATCGCAGGGATTCGGCACATACAACAACGCCCCCTATAGTTCGTTGCAATCGCGAATTATTTATTTAAACGAACGTGATGCCATCTTAGATCTCAAATGGAACAACAAAACAAATGCAGCAACAAATTTAATGTTACGCCAATATTGAGATAATCTATTAGTCTATGGTAAACTTGAAGGACTGCATTTGGTTGCCATCAATAATTTAGAATCTCCTTTTCTTCTAATCTTCTTCTGCCTGCTGTTTGGGTCACATCCGGTTAAAATGAAGACAGCGTCATCTACTGTACAAAATACAAACTAATAGGAAACACAAGTCGCGGGTGCTCGATGCCAGCTGGCAACAATGAATGCTAAAACTTTTATATTTTTAATTTGGCTCCGACTCTGACTGGAACACTTGTTTTGATTTGCTGAATTAGAAAACAAACTCAAATTATTAATTGTCTTTCTATACAAATGAAAATTTCTCAAATGCTTTTTATTAGTTCAATTATAGGAATCATAAATGTTTACAGCTGTGGTTATGTTTTATAGTAATTACTGTGTTACAAATTATTTTCCAGTTGCGTCTAAGTATTAAACAAGATGATGTTCAGATTTACGGAAAAGTAAAGTATGTATATCGTTTTGGAAATGGTATTTAAATTATATTCGACGTTTTTTTCTTGCAAACGTTTGCTGCGTAGCAAAAAAAAAAACTTTTCATTACCACGTATTTTTTATATAAAATTATATTTCAAAATATATTTCATTATAAATATTTTTCAAACTTATGAATAAAAGTTTTTAATGTTGCTTCATTAATATGTTTCAAATTTATTGTTTAATTTTGTGAAATGTATGCATTGCTATATTCTTGTTATCTCTTAACGTTTGAAATAATAATAAGACGTACTAATAAAATCCTTTTTATAAGTTTTGGTTGAGCTTTGGTATTTATATATTAGAGTATTTTAATACATTCCTACCTCTTAGACTTATGCACTCATACAGCTTACAAGTATTGTCATAAACAAATAGCATGAACTTTTAAAGGATATCATAAAGAGAGAAAGAGTGAACAATTTGCTAAATGTATAACATTTCTAGTTTTAGCTTGTGGGGATACATTAGTATCATAATCTGTTGCTCCAACTACAATCGCCATTGGGCCAAATCGATTTAAAACAAGTAAATTTGAAAAAATAAAAGACATATGGAGGTTTTCCCAGCGAGGGAGTATGTACTCTATGAGTTGGTCCCTTTCTGGGATGTTTCTCATTCAGTGTCTCTCCGGCTGCTGTCCGAAAGTATCTAAGACTTAGCAATTATTCTGTCACAGATCACTATATGGAAATCTTCCCTTTTGCTCAGTATTTATTCATTAGATCTTGCCAGTGGGTCATTCCATGTTTAATCAACCAGAAAATTAAGGATTTGTTATCCATAATCTCAGATTTTGATGAAACTTTACAATTTATTATTTTTTTTTTATGCAACAAAACACAGATACAGAAGTTTTTATATTTATTTCGAATAGTTTTTGTTTTACAAGCTGTTAAAATTTTTGAAATTTCTATGATTTCTGTTGATTATGCCAATGAATCACAATTTGTCTTTTTGTAGAAAATAAATTATTACTTTTTTGTTTGTCAATAATTTCTTATAATGTTTTTTAAATATCCTTTAATATGTAAACAACCTTGAAAAAATATAATTAAACAGGTACACTTTTATTTACTATTAAAAAAATGTTTTGAATTGTTATCTAAGAACTTTTTCTTTCATGTTATGTGTAATAACTTTAAAAAAGAAGACAATTTTTATTTTTATTTGTAAACTAGGAACTTAGTTTTTTTAAAAATAAGATAAAACTGATGGCTTTTGTCCCTTTTCTTAACTTTTCTTTACTGCATTACTAAAATTTCCTTAAAATCACTTTTTTTAAAAAAAAAAAAGTTATAAAATTTTAATTAAAGTATAATTATGTAAAGTTTTTCAAGTATAAAGTTAAAAAAACAAAAAGAAAAAAAGCAAATTAAGAAATAATCCAGGAAAAATGTAATTAAACTAGTAAGTATGCGTGGTTTGATAAAAATTACTTAGTAGGGTGACCCAGGGTAATTCAGGATCACTCTGTTTCTGGGATAAATAATGATCACCTAAGTTATATTCAAATTTTTTTTTTTTTTTTTAAATTTGAGACATGGACAAGAATGCTTGTACACTTTACTAAAGTATAACTACAATTACATAATAATAGTTTTTTGTTTAGTCTAACAAAATAAGTATCTTTTAAATTGCTTTCTGTATTTTCCACTTCAAAGACGGGTTTCAAAATGTGCACATTTCTGCAAGGATCCCCCTCCTTCTCTTAATAATAAATATTTTGAGTTACTTTATTTTTCTTTGATATAAAAATAGTGTAAGCTTTTGTTTAATTGTTTCACATCTACTGTAAATATTATAATTGACTATAGGAAACTATATCAAATGTTGCCCCCTACAGATGGGGTAATTATTGATCACTGGGGTAATTCCTGATCATTGTCATTTCTTATAGTATAAAAAATAGCTAATTGTCTTGTCTTAAATAACAGTTCATATTTATTAAGTGGAACAACTATAAAATATATTTTAACTGTAATCACAAAATTTGTTTTTAACTGTATACAAGACAAATGTGTCCTGATTTGCACCATTTCTGGTTTGTCTTACCTTGCTTATATCTTAATTTTATGTGTGTACATTGTTAGAATAATTTTTAAGTTTATAAATAAGCCTTAATAATGGTGAGAAATTATAAGCCTAAAAAGGATGCTGTGCTTCTAGAAAGCAAAATTAGCGAATATCTTTTAATGATTGAAAATTAAAATTTCAGTGTGAGAGCTACTGCCAGAGCTGTTGACATACCTTACTTAACTTTACACTCTCACTTAATGAAGTTAAAAAATCCAGCAAAAGTAATCCATGTGGGTATGTTCTCTCTTATTCCAGCTCTTTCTTATATTCCAGCAGAACATGAGAATGAGTTGGCTGCTTGCCTAAAATGTATGGCACGATGCAAAGATTTTTGGAAAATTTAAAGTGTTAATCTTTATTCTTGCTTTTGAATAAATCATTATATTAGCTGCTTAAACATATCTTTTTGGTTTATTTGTTTGATCTTGATGTCCTATTTGTTAATTACCATTGTATAATTATTTTTAAACAGACACTTTACTATAAAAACTGGTGATCAGTTATTACCCCAGAAGTGATCAGGAATTACCCCAGAAATGATCAAGAGATGGGGTAATTCCTGATCACTAAAAATGTAAAATCTTTTAAATTCTAATTAGATTTTCAAACAAAAGATGGTAGCATAGGACTCATCTCATATAGCCTCAAACTTCC
Organism: Parasteatoda lunata; assembly: GCA_949128135.1. Classification (NCBI taxonomy): domain Eukaryota; kingdom Metazoa; phylum Arthropoda; class Arachnida; order Araneae; family Theridiidae; genus Parasteatoda; species Parasteatoda lunata. The sequence goes on from OX421975.1 coordinate 105,556,735, forward strand.
AGTAAATATATTAAAATTCTATCTTGAATAGTTTTTTTACAAAATAGATGTTTGCATTTTTTGATCAGGAATTACCTCATGTCACCCTAACTTTTTTAAATGAAGTATGAAATCTCACAGAAATATTTTCAAAAGATTACAAATTAATAATCTTTTTAGTTTTTTTGTCATTTTTTATGTAATAAACAGAGAAGTGTAACATTAAGTTTTAAATAAAAAATAATAATAAGAAAACCTGGTCTTAAAACTATTAAATGTAAAACTTTAACAGCCCATAAAAACAAAACAAACAACAAAAAAAAATTATATCATTGGAGAAAAATAATAAATTTGCATAAAAGGAATAAGTTTACCAAGTTTCCATCAAAATTTCAGACTATGAGTGTCGTACCCTAGTGGATTGACCCTAATGTTGTTCGAAATGTTACAAGAGGTGGTATAGAGCCTCAAAACATTTTGGGGATGTTTCTGTATCTGTTTGTGCCTACTGCCTTTTCCAAGAGCTAAAATATTTCTTAACTTGCAAAAATTGAAAGAAAAAAGTATTTAGTTTTATGCCCTTTGGTGGCTGCAAGTTATACTTTTTGAATAAGTTTCATTCTGTAACGTTCTTTTCTAGTTTCTTGTGGACAATTGCCCGGAAGTTTTTAAAATTGGCTATTATTTTAGTACAGATACTAATGCGGATATTTTTCCAACTTTTTTTTATTGAAAGTATATTTATTTGATATTTAAGAAATTCTTAAGGATGTGCAAGGTTGAGCAGCTCCGAGGAGCAAGGCACATTAACCAGAGGTGTATTGTACCCAAACCTTAGATCATGACCAGTGGAAAAGCTTTATAGTTGAGACAAAGTTCAGACAAGACTGACAAGAATATCCTGTTGATGTGCAAGAGTTAGAAGTGCCAATGTTTAAGAAATGCTTTGAAAACCACTGTCTTTGATACAATCTGAGTTAATTGTTATAAATTAATTTGAATTTTGGGCAAAACATTTTTTTAAATCTCTAAAAATTTGAAGTTTTATGTTTAAAATGCAGATCATTTGGTCACCAGAAGTGTTCATTTATATCATAATATTAATATATTTTTTAATCTTAAATAGATGCAGACATGGAGCATATGTTTCAAGCATTTACTTCTACTTCCACTGTTCCACCTGAATCTAAACTTCAAACTTACTTAAGTGTATGAATTTTCTTTTTTTTATCTTCTTGCAACTATTTTATTCTTCTAAATTAATAAATAATAAATGCATATAATAACTCTAATGAATATTATCAGATCTCTTATCCCAGTGCTTGAAAAAAAGGAAAGTCAGCTTGATAATTTTTAATTTAATGATCGAATGTGCAATCATAATGGTTGGAAAGGATCATTTAAAATATAGTAATTTATTAATGAATTTTAAGTGATTAAACAAGACACATAATTTCTGTAAATAATTTCTTTGCAGCTAAAGTGAAGCTGCTTTCACAAATTTTTCAGATTTCATAAGACTGTCTGAAATTGATCACTCCTCCTCCTCACAAAATTACCTGTTCACAATCTGCAGAGCAATATATACTGCATTAGCTTAAACTGCCATGGCACCCCCAGAAAAATAATTCTAAGAGAAGGGGAGAGTTCCAGGGAAGTATTCTTAATTAATTTGTGCAGTCTAGATTATCAGTGGATCCATGGTTTGAAATCAAGCCTGGGGTTGTGAGGTAGATAATGGGAGAGTTTTTTTTAGAGCTGTGCTCTCTGTTTTTGGAACTTTGAAAACTCCTATAATTAGCTGTCCGAACTAGTAACAGAAGCTGTGGAAGATGAAAGATCACACTTCTTTTCCTAGGGTTATTTTAAATCCGGAGTCATGAACTTAACTTTTTCTCTAAATTGCCAGATTCTGAGAATTCCTCGGGGAATGAGGATTTTGTCGGGCAGATCTTTGTTTTAACTTTTGTTTTGCTTTTATCGTGTTTTTTTGTTTGAAGAAATTGGTTAAAATACCTGAAAATAGAAATTCAGCAAAGTTATGGGCAAAAACACTTTTTAATGATTGAAAAATACCTGAATTTTGAGGGAAAAAAGTTTATGCAGAAAGCATTTATCTACAGAATGTTATCAATGCTTTAAAAAAAAAATATCGATGCAAGATTTTATTAATTAAAATTGTGGTAATATGAATATCAATCTGCAATTTCAAATCATGTGAATATGTATCTCGATATTTGATTTTAAAAGTATCTGAATATGAATCTTGATGTTTAATTTTAAAATCAAATGAATCTTGATTTTTAATTTTAAAATTGCTTGAATACGAATCTCGACGTTTGATTTAAAAATTGTTTCATTACAAATCTTGATTTACAATTTTTAAGTCACTTGAATATGATTAATAGTGGCTTTTAAATCGTGTGAATACAAAACGCAATATTTTATATAAAATGGCTAAAATATGAAACAGGATGTCTTAAATATCTTAAATCATAAAAATACTAATCGCTATGAGAGATTTTAAATTGTGTATTTTTTTTTAAATTGTGTTTGCATGGGTAGGAAAAAACATAAAAATGGGTATTTTCTTTCAGAAATACTGAAAAGACAAATTTTTTTGAAAAAGGTGGATTTTTATATTAAATTGAAAAAAGGAGAAAAACTAGCTCATGATACCAACATTTCTGAAAGTTAAATGCAATGACGTAATCATAAAAGAAGTTTGGCTGTGTAACACAGAGAAAAAGTTTTTTCATACTCTGCCAGATTGACATTTAGTGTTAAGATAAGGGAATTTCAACCGTTTTTTCTTTTCTCCTTAGCAATACTAGAATATTTTTTATGTTAAATTTTCCATGTGTTCACATGCATTATACATATCTGGCATGGTGATACCACATTATGCAAAAATCTTTATCCATCGAACGTTTATAAATATTTGTAAGTAGGAACCTAACAACTGTTTATGATATGATGCCAAGTTTACGGCATATCCGCTATCTAGATGAATGTTCGAACCTGTAAAGAAAGTTTCATCTTTTTCCTACAATCTTTTGTGCAGTCATGTGTGAGCCAGACAGGAGGTACTACTTTTCTCCAGTTATCTCTTGGTGAAGCTATTAAAAGGTTGACTAAACTAACCAACACACTGAAAGCTTTTGTTTTCGATTGTCTACCACTCCATATAATATTTTGCAAAAAGCATAGTAGTTTACGGCCTTGCAAAATGTAGCATAGTTGCCTATAAGGATTTGATGTGTGCTTTTCAGTGAAATGTTGACACTACTCGCTCACAGCTATTTTGCCTAGACAGTGTCAATGTTTTCTCTAAGCGTTTGCGGCGGCCCACCCTGCCTGCCCTTTGAACCCAATAAATGTGCCCTTTTTGTTAAAATAAGCTGACATTCCTGAAAAACACTCTGAAAAATATTAAATCACTGTTTAAATCATTACTACACTCTGGTAAAATTATCTGTGTTTATTGGTTTAATTCTAATTAATATTACAAATAATCACATTGTTAGGATTGTTCTCAACTGGTTACATTTTTATGAGAATCTTTTTTTGGGGAGATATCAATAAATTTTTTTAAAGATTTTAATTTTTAAAACTTGTTTTTTAAACAAATACCTTTAAAAAATGCTCCTTTAAACATTTTCTCATAATTTTCAGTTAAATTATAGAAAAAAGCTCTCAAGTTATTTATCAATTAATAATTTTTTGTTAGTTAACTTTTTTTGAAAAAATAAAAAAAATTCAAATATTGCCTTTAATTATTTTTATAAATTACATTCCTCTTATTTTGATATTGAGAGAATTATATTTTGAAATGCATGCATAAAATAGTATAAGAGGGTAATTTAAAAATTGTTGAGGATAAAATTCAGTTATTATATAATATTACACATTTTGATAAATTTTATGGTGTTGAATGAGTGCTCTTTTCAGCCCTGCCCTTTTTATTCCTTGGGGAACTCTGCAGTGTTGACCATTGACAGCAAATATGAGTATGAATGTTCACATCATTCTCAATGTTTGCTATTAAAGATCACATTGCAGTGCTGTGTTATATTTTACTTAGTACTACTTTACATTCTTTTTAAATGTACTAATATGAACTGGTTAATCAGTTTTACACAATCTGTGAAGCGCTCCTTTTACCTTAATTTACATTCGTGTAGGATTTTTGAATTCTGAACTCTTCTTACTGTGGCTGCATATAAATAACACGCAAAAGAAAAGTGAAGAATTATCAGATGCCATGGTGTTCAGGGGTTTGTGACCATTGAGTTATGATATAAAACTAAAACTGTTCTTAATTAGGAAAAAAAAAAAAAAAAAAATTTGTAATCAATTCAATTTCTAATGTCTAATTCAATTTCTAATACTCTTGTGTGTGTAAGTGAGTTTTCTTTTTAAATTTCAGTCTATGCCAGTAGAAGATGGATCGTCCTATTATCCTGATGGTGCTGGTGGAAATGAAGCTATTGATTTAAGTGGAAAGGTGAAAATCTCTTTATTTGTTGTGTGTGACAAATTTGTATATTTCGGTGTTTAACAAGTGATACATTGTTATTTGTCAACAAATCCCGCACCTTTATTGTATTCATCATTTTGCACACCTCAATTTGTGTGCATGCATGTGTGTAAAATTGATTAATCACAAGTAGAAAGTGGTTGAGTAAGAACTTAAAACAACAGAATGAGGACAAAAATTAGGAAATTCTAAACATCCTGTATGAGTTCTGATATAGCTGATTTCTTACTGTTAATTTAAGATCTTTATTATGTATATCTTTCAATCCTTAATAAGGTGTATTTTTGGTAGGCATTATCGATTATTTTCATTTATTTTGAAGTGAAAGAGCTAACAGAACTTTATTGCAACAAAACGATCTTATAAATAATTAAAGCGAATTTAAACTGCCCCTTGAAAATGTAGCCTCTGCCTGATATAGTATGTGATGATTCTGTGTATGATTTCTCCACTTGTTTGTATTTCGCATTGTGGCAGTGATTTAATTTCTATAATCTGCTGCACACTCTTTGCTGACATTTGTTGACCCCACCGAATAGTTGCAATACATGTGCTTGCACTATAGTTTATTCTTGTTTAAGCAATAGACTCTTACTTAGTTCAAAACACTGTTTTGGCATTAAGAATTTTGTAAAGCATAAAAAAACCTTCAGAAAGAAATGTAAAACATTTAAACATTTTACAAGTAGTTTATACTTGCAATTTAATTTAAATAATAATATTAATTATAAAGCTATTTTATCTATTATTTTTAAACTAGAGAAAACAAAAAAGCAACATTTGGAAAAAAATTCATACATTTTTTGAGAAATTAAAATAACTACAGTTTTTCAATGTACATGAGTACAGTAAAACCTAGTTACATAATTCTTAAAATGTTGCAATTAAATTTTGTTAATACTATAATATTATGAAATCACATAACATTGCGAAAACTTCATAACATTGCGAAAACTTCATAACATTGCAGGCACTGTATAACAAGTCTAGTCTTATAATGCAAGCACCAGTGCTGCATTGTATCACTAGAAATCATGCATTGAATTCCCAATTACAAATAGTGTGCTAATTTTCATAATCAAATACTGTTAAGTATGAATACTCAAACCAGCTATCAAGTAACACAGATAAATTTTTAAAATTCTAGATTAATAATAAAACTTTATTTTTTTTTAATTAGGTCAAAATTTTTTAAACTTCTAGCACTATATTAAAGTTAATTTGTTTAAATTTAAGCTGTTCTTAGAATATTATTAGTATTAAACAATTTTATTGGTCTTATATGTAATTACTTCCATTTCACCTAGTTATTTCCTGTTTTTTTTCCAGTTTCTTCCAGTGTCCGGCAATAAATTTCTTCTGGGTGAAATGTCAAGTCTATTTAGATCTTAATTTAATAAGAAAATGCATGATATCTGTACTAAAAATATAGAAAGTTGTTGCTTTATTTTCAGGAGTTTGGAAATGGCCTACTTAATCGCATGCCACACAGCCTGAGCTCTCCTTCGTTTTCTCAGTTCTCTATGCAGTCTCCTCAGTTAGTTAGTACACCTTTTGGACATTTTGGCATAGGTATGATTGTATTTTTTTATTGAACTCCTAATATAGTACATTAGTATAGAAGTTCTATTACTAGTCCAATGAGAGAGTTGTAGCATAAGAAGGTAACAATTTATGATTGACAGAGAGTTAAAGAAAAGAAATTAAAACTTCCTCATAGATCAACTGAACAAAGTCATAGACAAATGTATTTTTGGCAGAATCACAAAATTATAGATATGGATTCTTTTCCTTAAAATTTTTTTTTTCTCTCCAAATATGCAAATCAAGGGATTAGGCAGCCAAAAATAATTAAAATAAGTTATTAAAATGTAATAAATTAATGATATTAACCAAGGTTTAATTGAAAAGAACCAAAATTGTACCATAGAGAACAATCACGATCTCAACAGATCTCCTTATTGTAAATCAATTTAAAATACTTAAATATTATTTAACCAAGTAATTAAACTGATTAAAATCCTTACTCTAAATTAAAAAAAAAAAAAAAAAAATGTGAGTAATAAATAAATCTTGTTTTGCTCAAAATTGTATAATGCAGTGCAATTGTAAACCCTGTTTCTTATTCTAAATTTTAAAATTTAATCAAATCAAATGATAAACAGCTAAAAAGTGAAAATTTAACTTTGTCCAAAATTGAGGCATAAAACAATTGTAAGCTTATTATATCTCTTATAATTAATTTATAATGTACCAAATATAAATAGATTAAATGATGAAACTGCTAAAAATTGTTGAAATAAAAATATAGATTAAATAAATAAAAATACTCTTTTCATTAAATCAGCAGCCAAATAAAAGAAAGAAAAAAAAAAAAAGGAAGAAAACAGGAGAGAAGCAGACTTCTAAAAATCTTTGACCAGTTCTTGCATCCTTCTTTTATCCACTTGCTTTTATCCATTACCTTTATCCACATGCTAATCATGTTCTTTTACTTGAACAGCTTTAAATTTCAAAATCTTGCATCTTTGTGAGTAAAAATAACAAAGTTGATCGTCAACTGAAAGTATGAATAAATTTGACCTTCAAGATAGATTCTTTAAGTATTTTACTCCCACTTATCTCTTTTAGAGAATGACTTGCATATTTCTCTATCACTGCAATACCTGCAGCATGAGAAATAAAATTGCAATTTCATTGGTCCTTGTAAAAGAGATAGTTATTCTTGGGGTAACTCCACGAGAAGCATTCATCAACGGCTTCAGGAGAAGAACATCCTTTGCACTACTGTTACATTCTTTACCAGCTGTCTTTCATCTGCATTGTTAATTCTTTAGATAATTATTGATCCTGAAATAAAAAAATAGTTCACTAGAATCATAAGTTCAATAAGTAGAAGGGTTTTGGTTCCGTTGTGAGCATAACGAATTGTACTCACAACATATTCTCCCAAGATAAATTTTGCAGGATATCCCAAGATAAATTTTGCAGGATATCTCAAGATAAATTGTGCACGGTGTTCCAAGATTAATTGTGCAAGGGCTATTCATCGACTGCTTCTATGGTTGAGGAGAAGAACACCCTTTGCACTACTGTTACATTCTAACCAATTGTTTTTCACCTGCATTGTTATTATTTTAGATAATTATTGATCCTAAAATAAAGAAATAGTTTGTTGCAAAAGATAAAAAGGGGAAGAGATTTGAATCCATTGTGAGCACAACACATTTTGCTCACAACATATTATTCTAAGATAAATTGTGCGCAATGAATTGACACAAAACCAGTAAACTGTAGGACTATAACACTTGGCTTTAAGTCATGCATTAACTTTGACTTTTATAATATTTTATCATTAATTCATATAAAGTTAGAGAAAATGCCTATTAACTTGAAAAGATGTGCTTGAACCTTGTTTAAGCCATGATTCTAAGAGTAAAAAAAAAAAAATCAGTCATCCAAAACCTTATAATCCTAATTAGTAGTTCCCTGAGCTTGTAATGTTTAAGTTTTATTCTTAGTCTAAGCTTTGTTTGTGACGCTTTGCTGATGATGTTTTCAGCTGCTGACATGAATAGTCGCCTGTCCAGGTGCTCTCCACAGCAATCCCCACTTCTTAGTAAAAGAACTTGCTCTCCAGGTCCGTCTTCTGTAGCCAGCCCTTCCCACGAGCAATACATGACTCCAACAAGCTCCAACTTGATTCAAGTAAATATCTTCTCATTTGGTTTTTAAGCGTTTTAAAAATCAAACTAAATTTTAAGCTAGATGTGGCGAATTGCGTTTGGCTATAATATCACTTTGAAATAATAAATTTTTTAAAACAAAAAATTTTATCCATTGTAAAAACTGTCACATGCTTGAAAAAAACCCAAGATTTTAAAAAGTCCATAACAATTAATTACTGCTGAAAAAATGATCTACAAGTCCTCATGATTTAACAATAGTCTATTAAAAATATTGAGGTTTTAAAAATCATATAGAAATCTAATTAACTAACTGTTCAAAAGTTGATTGACAAGACTAATTTACTGATAAATCATAGTGATTCATATGCATAAAAAATGTACTCAATTGTGAGATTTAAATTTGTGTTATATAAAAATCAAGATTTTAAGGGATGTATTAATATAGATTCTAAAAACGATAGGAAAATCCATAGAATATTACCAAAAAGACATTAAAAACCATGCTTATTTATGATAGAATCAAAGGCTTTTTCCCCAAATTTTGGGCCTGTATAACTTTGACATCTCTATTAGTTTAAATCAAATATCTAAAATACGGAAATCAGGATCAGGACTTGTACAACCAGTGAGCCCCATGAATTTTCAAGGTTATGCTGCTTTATCAAATAAAACACAAAAATTTTTTGGAAAAATCTTATCTTAGACAGGTTTGGTTTTTTATTCTTAAAGTAATTGGGAGGTCGTAGTATTCTTAATAATATATCCAGGAAAGTAATAAAAAAATTTAAATATTTTTATCTGCCATATGTTTGGAACTATTTGCCTAAACCAAATATTTCTTTGCTCAGCAGTATGCCCTAAGTAAATTCCATGAAAATTTTCATTGATTAATATTTATTAAGAGCAGTAGTTAAAAAAAATCTGGTTACTGGTCCAAAAGACCAGTAACTAAAAAATAGTACTAGTCGGGACAAATTTTCATTTGTCCACTGAAATTTATCTATTAGTTAAGTCTCTATTGGTCTCTATATTTTTTAAAGTTAAGGTGAATTTAAATAAAAATTTACAGTACAGAAAATGTGTTATGTTCTCAATTATGATGAAATATACTATTTTGCATCAGAAAAACTGATTCGAACACAAAACCAAATAACCGAAACAACATTCCCGTACCATTCTTTCACATTGATTATTTGTTCAGGGGACATGTTATGGTGGTCTAAATCAGAATTGAATGGTTTTTAACCGACGTTAATTTTGAGCCCTGTATAAATAATGTATCGTTACAGATGAAAGCATTATTTTATACTAGGAGGCTTCGCCCCCTGCTCGCTGGCACTCACCAACCCCCGGAACTGCTTTCGCAGTTCATTTCGGATTGCTTCGCAATCCAATGCTCGCTTTGCTCGCTCATTGGATGCGTTCTTAACGTCTAGCTTTTGTATACTTTTTTGAATACTGAAGTTCTGAAAACTTTTCACTGTAGAAAATTCTAAACCTGTACATTTCAATATTAATTTGAAATTGCAATTGTTAATTTGGGCATTTGGCGATACAACACTTATAGAATTGAAGGATTTGTTACGTCAAGCGCTCAGGTATCATAATTTTGATTTATGTTGCAAAGTTAACTTTCAAAAAATTCTATGGCTGGCAACAGCATTTTTATTTTTTAAGTTGTTTATTTTTATTTTTGCCGCAGCTGAATTGAACAACCTGATAATGCTCACTCTGGTTATTGTTTCTGTTTTTAAAAGTGCTATATGTTGAGCCACCTCAGCTAGATTTGGCATGTGACATTTTTAGATGCAATTATTGGTCGATTTTCTAACGTTGCCATTAGGGAAGTTGTAATGAGGCTTTTTTTTTTTGGTGCCGTGTAAGAGAAATATATATATAGATATTAAAACCCACAGAATGTAATGAATCTGTTGAATAAATTACAGAACAAAAATAGGTAGTTTTTAAATTAATAATAAGTTGGTTGAATGATGGAAATTCGTATGGTGAATATTGGAAAGTTAGAGTTGCTGTAGAGGATATTCATTAACTAAATTTCTTTTATGTATATTCATATTCATTTTCTGATCACGTAGTCTTTATTATGAGTTGTTATTATTGTTTTCTTTTTTTGTAATTTCATTTTCATACTTATTTTTATGTTCCAATCTCATTCATCTGTGATGCATGGGGGACAAATGATGTATAACTAAGCACTTTTGCATTAAAAAATATAGATTACTAATTTTAAAATTTTTTTTCTTCGTCAGATGCTTTTTAATTTATTGATTTCAGATTATAAAATTATTTAGATGTGAAGTAAAAAGTTTTGCATCTTTATGCCCAATTTATTAATACTTAATTAATTTAATTTTAACAATTATACGAAATATTAATAATGAATTGATATTTTAAAATAATAATAAAAAGTTATTTTTTGTTAGTTTTATAATTATACTCTGAAAAAATAAAAACATGCTATGAACTTGTATAATAACTTTTAATTGAGTTATTATATATATATATATATATATATATATATATATATATATATATATATATATATATATATATATATATATATATATATATTAGTTAAAAAATTATTGCAATTTTATTCTTTTTTTATTTATTATTATCTTTGTATTAAGACTTAAACTGATGAGAATTAAAAAAGCTTTTAACTTTATTTGTAGTATATACTTTATTTTTAATTATTATTTGTAGGTAAAAAAATTGGCAAATAAATAAATTAAAATTTAAAATACAGTTTTTATATCAAATTTTAAATTTTTTAAAGACATTGTCATAAAATATTAATTTTTAAAATTCCTTCTAGTATTATCACAAGGGGGTTTTCGCACTGTACTAAGCACAAATAAACCAGATTATTTTCTCAGTAAAGTCATGTAGTGAAACACAAAATATGTATTGATATGAAAAGCATTTTTTTTTGCTATTAATACTGAAAAAATAGTATGTTACTGGAACTTGTTGACTTTATTTTACTATAGGCATAGCTTTTAAGAAATATTGAAAAATTTGCTTATTTAAAAATCCTCTTTTTTATATTTTTACAATGGGCGAAGCATGATTGGATATTTGATGTCAAAAACGTATTTTTGGCATGACCAATATTTGAAACTAAGTAAAATGGCCCTTGGATAGTTAAAATTGCCAAAACCATCAAAAGCTGTCACAACTTTTGGATGATAGACACAAAATTCTAATGATTTGAAGTTTTATATATATATATATATATATATATATAGAAAGAATATATATATATATTTTTTTTTAGTGCTTTAGTGTATACTAATCTAATGTATGAATTAAATACAGAGTTTTCCTTAGGAACAAAAATGGTCAGGGTGCTTTCTCACAGAAAAGGGGACTTACTCAACATCGTAAAAATGTATTAAATTATGTAATATTATGTAATAATTTATTATGTAATATTATGTATGAATTTGATCCTCAAAAATTTTTAAATTACCCTCTCATATTATTTTGTGTTTGTATTTCAAAAAGTAATTCTCACTCATTGTTAAAATAATAGAAAAATTGATAGTTTATAACAGATAATTAAAGACATTCACTGTGCAAAATTTAAAAAAAAAAAAAAAAAAGTAAGATAAAAAAAATGATTATTTGATAAACAACTTGCAAGCTTTTTTCTATAATTTACTTTAAACAGTATGAGACAATGAACATTTAAAGGTGCATTTTTTAAAGAAAAGGGTATTTATTTAAAAAGTTTACCTCTTTAAAATTTAAAATTGCTTAAAAAATTCATTCCCTTCCCCCTGAAAAAGAGAAACTTATAAAAACTTAACTATTGGAGAAAAATACTGACAAAATAAATATTTGTAATAGTAACCAGAATTAAACCTATCAACACAAATAATTTTACCACTGTGTTAGTCATTATTTAAATAATGAATTAATTTTTTTATAAAGGAAATATGTATAAAAAGGTAATGTTTTATGAGATGCTTATTTTTACAAAAAGGGCAAGGAGGGGCATCAAAGGGCAGACTGACTTTCTAAAAATGCTTACGGATAACTTTGTGCATATTTATATATTAGACAATTTTCGACAATTACAAAGAATTTTCAGTTAAAATAATGTTTTCTTTTCTGTTATTGTTTATTTATTTTTAGTCAAGGTAGCTTTAAGATATTCTATGAAATCGAACATGATTTGCATTTTATGTTGAATTATTACTTTAAAATGCAATAATTCAACATAGAAAGCGTAAAATTTTCGATTTCACGGAATGCATTTATATTGTTGAGTATATTTTTCTTATGAAGAAATTATAAAACAAACATCCCAATAATACAATAAACAATAATCTAAAATCATTAATCTGTGGTTTTTAAATATTTATTTTGACCAAAGCTTGTATTATCACACTTCTTGTCATATACTGTCACAGTTTCATGAAACCCTGCTTTTCCTCCAAGCGCAACATCATTTTTGAACTGCTGGTTTTTATCCATGGTCAAAAACTGATCTCTTTGAGAGAGAGTATAAATTATTGTGTCAAGTATATACTTAAATTATTCTAGTTATTAACAATGTAGAAAATATTTTAATAGGAGTCTGTAGGAGGCACAACTTATTTTTACTCTCAAGAAGAGACTTCAGAAATATCGCCACTTATTTTGCCTGATGTGCATCTTTATCCTGGAAATCCATCCCACATAGAGCACATGCGATTAAAAGCAAACGCTCCCTCATTCTTCCTGCCTGATGAACTACGAATGGTAATTTCTTTCCCGTATTTAATTATTTTGAACTGTCAATTAAATATTTTTAAATACATCTACATTTTATCATATATTAATAATTTATCATACATTAATATATTTATCATATATGTATTAGACAAAATGTTGACTGATGTATATACTGACTAAATGTATTATATGTGACACATTTAGTCTTGTGCATTTATTCTAATAAGTTAGTCTTAGAGTTGCCACCTATAAAATGTGCTGTTTCTAAGTAACAATATTAAGTGATTACTCTAAATTGGAGTTTATCAAACCAGAGCACTAAATGCTCCTCAAAGACTATTTTCAAATAGTCTTCCAAGGGCCACAGTGTTTCAGGGAATAGAGTGTTCGCTTTCCAATGGGGTGAACCGGATTCGAATCTCGGTGACAGTTGGTCGATACGAATTCCGCACCCGGCTCGCACCGATCCTAGTGCTGACGTAAAATATATACTCAGTGGTAAATGGATCATGGGTTAGAGTCCCCTTACCATCCGGCTAACCGTGTGAGGTTTTCGTGATTTTCTTCTCCATGTATGCTGGTTAGTTCCATCAATAAGTCCTCCACGAAGGCGAACTTCTCCCAATACTTGATCCACAAGTTCCCTTGTCTTCTGGATTAGGTTCATAATTACAAGACCATAAAGTTGAACATCAGTAGTCATAAACCCAAAATTGGGTTGGCTGTTCAACAACGGTTATGAAAAAAAAAATAGTATGCAAAAAATTTGGGCAGGTGTAGATTACATTTTTCACACACCCTCTAAAGCAGTGTTTCCCAACGTGGGCCCCACGCCCCACCGGGGGGCAATTGGATTGTTAAGGGGGGCAATTTGAAAATGGACTCTATACGAGTTTAACCCTTTTGCTTCGGGCCATTTAAATGCAATGCTAGCTTTCGGTGCCAAAATTGAAAGAACAAAGCAAATTCTTAAATAATTGCGTCCAAATAATATTATAAATTCGCTTGACAAGACCAAAATATCTACTGAGTTTTTGGCGTCATCTAGTTAACCTCTCTGCGGCAGATAGCAAGCTTCGTGTGGACCCCTAAAAAAAAACATACTATAGGAGAGAATTTAATAAAACCCTCAATATCAGCATTTCTTATAATGGTTCTTGAGAAAGATGCTAAAGCTATGCCACTCAGTAACAATACTGTTAGCTGAAGAATAGACAAAATGAGTGAAGATATTGAAAAACATCTTGTTGAAAAGCTGAAAACTAGAAAATTATCAGTGCAAATGGATGAATCAACTTTGATAGACAGTGTGGCAGTATTGATAACTTACGTAAGATATATTGATAAAGGGCATTTTGCTGAAGAAATGTTCTGTAAAAGATTAAAAAGTAACACTACCTCCAAAGATATATACAATAAGCTAAAAAACTACTTAGATGTCAATAATATAAAAATGAAAAATATAACATCTTGTGCTGTAGATGGTGATCCTAATACGAGGTGTGATCAAAAAGTATCCAACTTTTGTTCATAAAATAAACGTTTATTATGATATAATTATTTAATACAAATCCTCTTCAAAGTAGTCCCCTTGGGCTGCCACACACTTCTCCCAACGCTTCTGCCACTGTTGAAAGCATCCCTGGAAGTCCTCCTTCGGTATGGCTCTCAGATGGTCTGTCGCATTCTGCATAATGTCTTCTGTGGTCTGAAATCTGGTCCCTTTTAGTGGCATTTTCAGCTTTGGGAAAAGCCAAAAATCGCAGGGAGCCATGTCAGGAGAGTAGGGAGGTTAACGAACCACTGGTGTGCTGTGTTTTGTCAAGAAATTCTGAATTAAATGGGAAGAATGTGCGGGAGCGTTATCATGATGGAGCTTCCAACTGCCTGTTGCCCACAGATCCGGGCGCTTGCGCCTCACTGCGTCCCGAAGGCGACGCAGAACCTCTTGGTAGTACTCCTTGGTGATTGTAGTACCGTGTGGTGCGTACTCGTGATGTACTAAGCCACTGGAGTAAAAAAAGGCAGTTAGCATGACCTTGACATTGCTGCGAACTTGCCTTGCTTTTTTAGGCCTCAGGGATGAAGAATGCTTCCACTGTGTTGACTGGCGCTTGGTTTCTGGGTCATATCCATAAACCCATGACTCGTCACCTGTAATCACTGTGTTCATAAAGTCGGGATCACCTTTCACAGTTTCCAGCATGTCTTGTGCGATCTCCAGACGAAGGTTTTTTTGCTCAAATGTTAGCAGCTTTGGTACAAACTTTGCTGAGACTCTCCTGAGGCCCAAGTCGTCAGTCAAAATTGATTGAATGGAACCAAAACTAATACTCATCTCGTCTACAAGCTCTCTGATAGTGATTCGGCGGTTCTGCATTACCAGGTTCCTCACTTGATCAATGATGGCATCATTTTTCGATGTTGAGGGCCTCCCTGAGCGTGGTTCACTTTCAACGGATAAGCGGCCATCTTTAAAGCGGTTGTACCACTCCTTTATCTGTGTGGTGCCCATCGCTTCATTTCCAAACACTTGTTTAATCTTGCGAATTGTTTCCACTTGCGAATCACCAAATTAAAACAAAATTTTATGCAATAATGCTGTTCGACTTTTTCTGACATTTTTAAAAAAATAAAATCCGACGACACTCACTTGCACCTGTTCAATCACGAATGGCCTGACGCCGACTGACTTGTATTGGAGCTGTAGAAAAAAATGAGCATGCGCACTAGGCATGCTCACAACCACACATCGAGCCCCGCCCCCATAGCTGCGTTTGTTTGACCAATAAAAATTAAGGTCAGATACTTTTTGATCATACCTCGTATAATGGGTAAGAAAAATGGCTGCTAAAAATTGATGAAAGATGATAATCCAGGAATGATTTTTGTGCATTGTGTTATTCATAGGGAAAACTTGGTACCTAAAAACAGCTCGCCTGCTTTAAATGAAGTACTGCATTCAGTGTATCAATGCTTTTAAAACTAATGCCAAATGAGAGCGTCTCTTCAAGCTATTTTGTGAAGAAAAAATGCAGACCCTATGAGACTTTTACTTCACACTGAAGTAAGATGGCTCTTTAAAGGGAGCTGCTTGAAAAGATTTAGGAAACTGTTTGATACTCTTAGTGATTTTTTAAGCAACAAACTTGAAATGAAGTATCTGTTAACAGTCGATGATAAAGCATTTGTGAGTTATTTAGCCGATATCTTTGATTAACTAAATATATTAAATAAGCAACTTCAAGGAACAAATAAAACTCTTCTTGATGCAAAAGCGAAGATATTGGGTTTCATTACCCTTATTGAGTTATGTCAGAAATATATTAATAACAAAAACTTTGAACAGTTTCATTGGCTCCAGAAGTGTGAAGTAAATGGTACTACTTTATTTGTTACTGTCGATTATCTGAAAATTCTATCGGCTGATTTAAAAGAAAGATTTTCTAGTTTAAAACAAATTGATTTTCCTATATGGATGATATAGCCAATGTTAGTGGATTTGTCTGATATATCAAATATGCAGGATCAAGAAGAGCTCGCAGAAATGCAAAAAAATGAGTCAGTTAAAATTTTATTTAATATAAATGGAGTGACGGCATGGCTTTGTGAGGAAACAGAATACCCAAATTCAACCAAATGTGCAAGAAAACTTTTGTTAACGTTTCCATCTTCATATTTAGCTGAATGTGGATTTAGTGCTGTAAATGATTTACTGGTAGAAATAAAGAAATCGTCTGGATATAACACAACTGGGAGACTGAAGCTAACCAAATTGAAACCTAACATAAAATCTCTGTGCACCAAGCGCAAGGATCACACTAAATTAAAATATTAAATTATTATAGAAAAATTATTATAGAAAAATCTTTATTAAAATTATTTTGAATTTGAATTTTAGTTTTTCATTATATGTTTTGAAAGTTTACTGTGTTTCGTTAACAATTTCCTAGGGATTTCTTCCTAAAACCTATCATTTAAGTTTCTTAAGCGAACCATTCAATTTTTTCACTATTTAAAATGATGTATATGTTACATAGGGGGGCATAAGAATTTTAGAAAGGCTTAGGTGGGGCATGGCAAAAAAAAAAAAAAAGGTTGGGAAACACTGCTCTAAAGTATTTTTTGTTATCTTTTTGGGGGAAATTTTGAAAATGGCATCAACAGTTTGATCCCCCTGGAAGTTGTTGGCCTGAAAAAGTCAGAGCAATTTGTAAAAATAATTTTTTCCTTGTTCTTTGCAGATTGTTTTCTGAATATGTAGTTTATTTTTTAGGATATTTTGCATCGTCATCAGCTTACTCTTGCTGAAGCCAACCCTGAGCAACACACAGGTTTTTCTTAAAAATTTATATTCCTTTTTTATTTGTTTATATTTAAGTTTATTGATAGAGTTGTTATCATAAATGACCGAAATCAAGAGAATGTCAACTTTCACAGGCGAATGTCAACCATCAGTCGCTTTGTGAATGTCCAAAATATTTGTTATATCCGATTTGATATTAATTTATTTGTTGATATTTTATTTTAATATCTGCTGAGGATAGATTAGGAGAAACATCAGTCTTCGGAGTACTGGGCAGTGGCACCTAACCTTAAAAAACACATTGATGTTGGTATATTGATGTACAGGGCAATGAAACTTAACTAAACCTAGTATATATTTTGGATGATTACCAAAGTGACTATGTGATTGTCAATAACTACCAATGAAAGTCGACAACCACCAATTTCGATCATTCACAGTACGAGAGTCTTAGTTAAGCACATTAATTATGTTTTAGGTACTGGGCTATTCGGGATGGATATAAAATATCTATAGAGTATGGGAAGATAGAAGAGGAAAATTCGGGTAGTAGTAATAGGGAAGTAGGGACATACACCCCTAGGCTTACTTCCCTATGCTGATTAGCTTCATTTAAACCCACACTTTTATTGATCTAAATTCTCTTAATTTTATTTAATTTTTTGTTTCTTATTAATGATTGTCAAAAGTTTATTGTCATAGTTACAGATTGGGTGAATAACATACATATCTCATTGTTTGAAAGAAACTTTTTGATAATTATTATTATCAAACCTGAAATATTTTACTAGTGGTATCGGTTCAACTATAGACATGCCATAATAGTACACTGTACATATCTGATTGCTAATGCGATACTCCATCTCTGTGATGTGTGCTTTTCAATTTTACAATGACTTTGCTGACTCACCCTGCATAATAAAAAGTTAAATAGAGTTATTTTATAGTATTCATGTGATAACTTCACTCTGGTGATTAAGCTAAGATATTTACGATGTTTATTTTCCTTGTTCTATGCTGTTAGTTACATATCTTCATGTTAAGTGTCTTATTTTGTCTTCCATTGCTATAAGAAATGATAAGAAAATAACATCAGTAAAGGTTATTTTCCTTTTCTAAATATTATGGTTTCTGGAATCAACTAAACAGTTCAAAGAAAAAAAGTGGAAAATATCTTAACCCAAGAAGAAAAAATGGAAAAGGATTCTTTATATTTTTTTATTTGCATTATTTTTGTTTCATTTTTGGAGAGAAATCATCAATTATTAGTTACTGACAAAACATTGAAATATGGAATTTTCTCTTTTAAATGATATCTGATGATATGTAATTTGTGTTGGAAAGACTAAACCACTATTTAAGCTCAGCCAACTGACAGAATTTTTTTTGATTTTTCGCTAAACTTTTTTATTGTCATAGCATAGGCCACACATCTGTACACGTTACAATTCTATTTTTAGTCACAATAGTTTTCTTCCTCTATAAGGCGAAAAAAAAAGAAAAGATTTAAGCAAAAAATAAAAGAAAAAAAATTGGCAATAGTATGCTCTCATGATTTCTTTTTCCAATATATATTTGTTTAAGGCCCTGTGGCATTGATATACATATATTTTTTTATATCAGACCTCGAAAGTTGTGGACATTTTTTTGCCAAAGAACAGTTGATGTGCCTCTTAAACAAAATCTGAAATAAAATCTGCTTCTAGACTTTTCTTGCTTCTATCTTTATAAAGATAATGATTAATTAATTACATGGCTGTAAATATTTATCAAAATTAGCAAATAATACTCTGTTGAAGGCAATGTAATCAGCATTCATAAATAAATGAAATTTTTGTTAGGTGAGTGGAACAGAATAAAAAGAAGTTATATCTGATTTTGTGACACTTTGAAAATAAAATATTAAAAAAAAATATATAGATAAGGGAAAGAGAGAAACTTAGATGTCGCTCTGATACTGATTATTATATCACATTTATTATATCTTGCTCTGATATTGATTTATTATTAATTTGCAAATCAGCATTTGTTACACATTCGTAGATGGCATTGTATTTTTTTATGATGGTATATTGAAATCTATAAAAAAAGTAAATAAAATAATGAGAAAAATACCATTTTTAGAGCAAACAATCTTAAGGTGCGTTACATTTTTAAAAAGTGCTTAAAGGTGCTTATTTTCGATTTTTGTTTTTTAAAAGCCCTTAAAGGTGCTTTTTTATGGGGCGTTTTTAAAAAGTGCTTAATTTTCCCTTTTCGAAAAGGGAATGTTCGGGAAGGGAAGAGATTTGTTCACTATTCGAAATATATTTTAATAAACATTAATTTTTTAATAAATCCACAGTAATTGCAGATTTGTTGAAAAATGAAATCTCCGTATAGGCCATACTGGTGTATATGCCACCTCACATGATAATTTAAGTTTTAAATGTGGATAGGCCATTGATATGTACTTGCTCAGCATAAGTTTTATTTAGAATTATTATTATGTTTTTAATATGTATATGATACTAAAATGAATAACTTTTTTTTAAACTGAAATTTGAATTAAATTACTATTTTATTTTACCCAATAATCTCCTAAAACAGAATTTCTTTTATGATGAGAATATTTTTCTAAAGAAAATGTCATAACGTAAAATAATATGTATGAAAATTTTAATAACAACAATTTTAATATAAAATTGTTGTTTTATACATTTACAAGTAAAGGTTTTAATTAATTTTTACAATTTTGTTTAGATCTTCCTGCTGAAGTAGATGCTTACCACAAATTATGCCCCCTTGAACCACCCATTGGTGACAGCCCTATAAAATCTTCCACTTTTGGATATGTTACATCAGTGTATAAAGCGGCTCATATTAAAACTGGAGTTTATTACTGTATGAGACGAATTCATGGTATGTTTGGCTGCTCCTTCGTACTTTCTTCTAAACATTAAGTATTTGAAACCATACCAAATTTACTGATTTCTGCACCTTATTAAGTTTAACATCTAAATTTAAACTCTTTAGGTCGGTAAGAAGCTTTGTTTTAATCATTACTTATGTCAACCACATGAATTTATGTAATGGGATACCTACAAGTTAATTAATGTGGGTATCTTGATCCTGATGGGTAGTTGAAACCTGGCTTTGTTTATGTTAGCAATTGTTCTTTCCATTCTATTTTGAGTAACTTCAGTCTGTCAAATGTTAGTTCTCTTAAGTAGCACATTATATATTCTTACACAAAGATTTCAATTCTTTCAACATATATTTCTTCTTTAACAGAAAGACAAGCACGAACCATGTAGAACATAAACAAACTAATTATGTATTATGTATGTTATAAGTTACCATGTACATATAATAAAAATATATTATGGTTACAATAAAATACAGGGTTGCTACAGACTACTAAAATGCAACTATTTGCTACTATTTTTTGCCTTAGGCGACTATGGCGACTTTTTTTGCCTGAAAAGGCTAAAAAAGCAACTATTTTCAATAGTAGGTGACTATTAGGAGACTTTTTTACTCTTAGCGAAGTTTTTTTTGCAAATATGAACGCTACTTTTCAGAATGTCAATAAAATAAAAAAAACTTTTATACAATCATTTATGTCCAAAATACCAAAAATTTAATTTTCTATTGGATTTAATAAAGTACTTGTTATATTTTCTCTCTGAGGAGCAGTTTTGTTATTTTTAATTGTTTTTTCTTTCTATTAACATAAGTTTTTTATTGTAATTCGACTTTTATATAGGTACCAATTTTCTAATATGTATACCTTTTATATTTGTACAAAACTTTTTTTTAATTGTAGCATAGTTGAGACTGAGCGATAAATAGATGTATTGCGAAATATCGATGTAACGCATATAATGGGTAGTGACTTTCGTTTTAGGCGATGCATCAGAAATCTGATTTAAGCTGCCGGAATAAGACTACAATCACGGTTTAACGCTTTAATATGCAAGGAGCTTTGACTAGGCTAACGCTGTTACCGCACTGACCGCACTTTTGATTTCGTCTAGATGCAGAGATGTAGATAGCGTTTAAAGATGATGTTAGTTTCGTGATGTTGAATGACGAAGAGAGAATTGAATCCAAACTCCCCGTTTCGTGCGAGGCTCAGCATTGTAATATAGAATGCAATGCATAGTTTCTTTATGTCCATTTTTGTCTTTGGGATTTTGCGTTTTTTGAAGATTATTTTCAATGGGACTTAAGTCATTTTGCGATCGTTGTGCATTTTATTTTGTCGGAAATAATTGTCGGGTTTCTTGTAAATTATTTTCAGTGAGACTTTTGCTACTTAGCGATCGTTTCGTTCTGCATTATTTCAAACAATTTTTTTTCTGTCTGGGTTTAACGATTCTTGCCAATTATTTTTAGTTGACCTACTGTTATTTTGCGATTGCTGCACAATCGCTGTTATCTCAAATTTTCGTTCTGAACTCAATTGATCAATGAAAAGAAAATGTAAATAAATGAAAAAAAAAATTCTTCATTGATTTTTTCAATTATTGTTTTTCATTTTAAGCGATACAATTTAATAGGGGTATTTTGTGTTTAACTTTGTTATAAAAAGTTAGTTTTTTTTAAACAATTTATTAAATGTAGGTAAGTGAAATAATTTGATTATTTTTAAACCAATAACTGTTCAGTCGTTTTTAATTATAAAAAAATTAAAACAAAGCTTACCTTTATTTAATTTGCTTTTAATTTTGAGAAAATGAAGAGAAAGTTTTAAAAAGATTTGGCTATTAGTTAAAAAACAAATAATTTTTTGAAAATTAAATAAAGAGTTTAGTAATGTTTTGACTCTTTTTAATAATTTAACATTAGTACTTGAAGTATTTTTTAAAAATTTTTATTAAAATTCTTTCAATACTTGTTTGTTTTATAATTTGTTAGATAGTCAGTATCATTTTTAAACAAATAAATCTGTAGTTAATTTTATTTTCAAAAAAAAAAAAAAAAAAAAAAAATAATAATAATAATAATAAATAAGTAAAAATATTTTTACATTTATTAAGTATCACGATTTAAAATTTCTAGCATCACCCAGTCCTAATCATAATATTTGACAATTAAGCTATAATTTTAATTATTTGGCTACTATTTTTGATAAATTTTTGTTCCCGTTCAGGCAACTATTTTCATAGTTTTTTGGCAACTATTTTCATAGTTTCATAGTTCAGGCAACTATTTTCATAGTTTAGTCAGGCAACTATTTTCATGCTTGAGGCTACTAAAAGCAACTATTTTTGTTCATTTTTTACTGTGGCAACCCTGAAAATACATAAACAAATAATAAATCTAAGTTAAGTAAAATATGTAGACAAGAAAGAATTATATTTCAATAAATTTGATGTGTGATACGGAGATTTAATTTAATTAACTTCACTCTAATTAACATTCTAACTTATGTAGAGAAACTTACCTCAACTTAAACATGCCATTTTGCTTATAAACACTGACACTGTAGGTTATATATGTGGGTATGAGTGATCTTCTTGAAGTGCATGTTCCCAATTTTATGTTATTTTATTTTATAACCGTCGTTGAACAGCCGACCCAACTTAATGGGTTTACGGCTACTAATGTTCAACTCCGTAGCCTTGTAATTTTGAACCCAATCCAGAAGACAAGGGAACTCCTGGATCGAGTAATGGGAGAAATTTGCCTTCGTGGAGGACTTTTTGATGGAGCTAACCCGCATTTGCGTTACATGGAGAGGAAGACCACGAGAACCTCCCACGGTTAGCCTGACGGCAAGGGGACTCTAACCCATGATCCGTCTACCACTGAGGATATTTCACGTCAGCACTGTGGTCAGTGCAAGCCGGATGCGGAATTCGTATCGACTGGGATTCGAACCCGGTTCGCCTCATTGGAAGGCGAACGCTCTATCCCCTGAGCCATCTCGGCTCTGCATGTTCCCAATTGTAAAAATTGGAACTACGCAGAGGTCTCAAAAGCTTAACATCAAACTTTAATAGGAGGTAGGACGTATTTTAATGATGGAGAATTGCACAGCAATTCATGACCAAAAATGTCACTGTGCAGTATTCTGCATCCGACTACCGTATTGCTGCAGTGCACATAGTTGCTCCACCTTGATGATGTTGGGTTCTATTTTCACTGCCTAGCTTTAGTTAAGTCCAGTTTTTCAGATTTTCCTCTTTAGGTTAGAAAATAATATTGATGATCATGCTTTGTTGCAGGTTTCAGAGTTTCAAATACAAAATGTATCTCCATAATCGAAACTTGGAAAAAACTTCAACATTCAAACTTAGTGCATCTGAGAGAAGTTTTTACTACCAAAGCATTTGGAGACAATTGTAAGTTATCTGTCTTAAATTTTTTTGATTTTATATTTTAAATGAAGATACATGTCCAGGGGTCTGTTTAGAAGAAATTTGGGTCCGTTAACGGTCCCTTCACAAAATATCTTCTTAAAAACGAACCCTTCAAAAAATATTTTATCTTAAAAACGGACCCTTCACAAAATGATTTTTCTTTTAATCGGACCCTTCACAAATTTGTTTATCTTCATTATTGTTTTGTTAATTGAATAAACCTTTCTTAGGGCAGAAAACAAGAAAGATGGATGTAAACAAATTAAGTTTTCTGCGGCGAACGATTCTTCCATTATTCGTCCGAAATGAATATTCTGCGTTCAGCTAAATACCAAATATTTGTATATTGCATCTCTAATTTAGAAGCTGCAATTGCTGTTTATTTTTGAAAATTTAATTTTTTTATTATAATTTTACAGTGCTGAGCATAATATTGTATCTATTTACAATTTAAAAACTCCTTGAAAGTTTTTTGCAATAACCAGACCCCATTTGCACAAATTCATAAAAGCAGGACCCTGGTTGAAAGAATGTGAGTAATATTTTCATAATTTCACAAAAACCGGACCTTTCACGAAATGTCTGGACAGACCCCTGATGTCTGTAAACTTAAGGCATTGAGTGAGTTAAAAATTGTGTATATTCCAATCATTACAACAATACTTTTTCGGGCTTCTGATGAAGTCCACATAAAGGCATAAATTAATGCAATCTGGTGATTAACAGCTCTGGAGATTAATTAGAGATTAAAAATAACGAATTAGACTTCATAATTTAAAACGCCTAGATTTAATCTTAAAGCTTAACATATGGGCTCCTCAATGTTCTTATGGAAAGAAATTTGTGTTGACATCTGTGATTTTTTTCTTAAACGTCAAAACAAATTATTTATTTTTGAAGTGCATCCTTGGATGAGAAATGTGCTGCTTATTACAATTTCAAACGCAAGAGTTCATGGAGCGAAAAAGATGAGCTGACTCAAATTGCTTTGAGTCAGTTCATCTTTTTTGCTCCATGAACTCTTGAGTTAGAAATTGTCAAATAAGAAGGAAATAGGAGGTCAAAAATGACCTGGATCAGTTTTTTGCCAGCAAAGAACAAAAGTTTTATGAGCATGGAATCATGTTACTGCCAGAAAGATGACAAAAGGTATTTGAATAGAGTGGATAATTTAAAAATTAATAAAATATTTATTCACTTTATGAATATCTTCTTAAATTTTCATTAAAAAAACCCAAACTTTTTGATCAACCCAATAAATGAAAAATGTGCTTACAATTAATAAATGTGTAGAATACTAAATCTGGAAGGTTCTTATATGACTCATTTTGATAGAAATTGCTTCAGCTTACTTTCAGAAGTTGATGATAAATGTAGTGTTTTTTTAAACTCCTGCATTTATGTATAAAAAAACCCATAAAAGCTTATAGTTGTTTTTATTCCCGCAGCTATGATCTTTGTCCATGACTACCATCCAGGTGCTGATACCTTGATGAATCTTTATTTTAACCAACCATCATCTCAAGTGTTGAATGGTTATTTGCCTAATTTCTGTCCTGCTGAAGTAGAAGGATCTTCAAAACCTGGTAATGACTTGCCTCTAAATTATTATGATTCTCACAAAATTAATCATTTTTAATTCTTCAGTGTATGCCTGTTTTATGACATATTTTTGGAGTTCTATGCAGGGCCTGATGAAAAGTGACTGGAACCCTGATCGTTACTTTAGACAATTTTACCTGTTGTTTAATAATGAAGTGCTTTTAAATTATTTATAACATAAGTAAATGATGCATTAGTAAATATTGAGCTTGTATCTTTTTCTACCTTTGTTAACTCATAATTCTAAATCATAATTCTTATTGATAAACCCAAAAGGAAATTTGTAACATTTAGGGTACCCCCAGAAATGGGGGTGCCCTAGGACTTGGCCTTGCAGGTCTTTTGATAAATCAGGCACTGTTTATACAAAAGTATCTTAAGAAATGATTGTAAATAAATTTAAAATAATAAATTTAATGTTGGGATGGATAATAAATTTATAGAATTGTATTTTCCATTTTAAACTCGTGAAATTTAGCATTTAAAAGATAGATTTCAATCTCTGAAAAATGTAGGCAGAATTATTTGAAAGATTATATCTAGTGTGTTTACTTCTCACAACAATAACTTCTAAATCAGTCTCGAAATAAAGTCTTTTAATTATTCACAACAAGCAAAAACTTTGTTTTCATTTCTTGACTCAGTGACCTGTAGAATTTTTTTAAATACATCAAAAGCTTGCTTTTCACATTGTTCTATTCAACATTTTCCCAATTCATTCAACCACAATCTGTTTTTCCGTACCGTCGGTCCCTAGCGTGTGAGAGCGCCAATCATTTTGCAGGTTTGACGAAATACTTGCAAGTTTGCATGTGCGTATAGTGAACTGGGTTCGCTGAGATTATTATACTCTGATGTGAAACTCTACTGCATTTTGCAAGATATTCCCAATTTCAAGCTTCATTTCCCACCCTCTAAAATTCAACTGAAAATTCTCTTGATCATTTTTAAATAGCTAATATAATCAAGAAAATAGTTCCTTGCCAAAAACTATTTATTTTAGCATGATCATGTAAAGTTCTAGAAAATTATTTTATATTTTGTTAATGTATATGGTGCTTCAAAATATTTTTTGAGTGCTTAAAAAGTACTTATTTTTTGTTGAAAGATTTGGCTACACACCCTGTCTTAGTCTGAACAAGGACATTTTAATATCCTAACCTTAACATCAGCTGATGATGATACAGATGAAAACTATTGTACTGAGAAAAAAAGTACTTCAGAAACAGATATTTTATGTTCAGCATATTAGTCTAAATGAGGACGTTTCAGTATGTTGGTATCACATTTATACATTAAGGCCTGAATAACTGCTCCCATAGCATTTGATGCACCACATAATGACTTTCAGCTGCTCAAAATACTTCTAGATTATTGAGCTTTTAATAACAGCATTTCCAAAGCTGCACTGGTTTTCAACATTCGCCGGTAGAAGTCAACAACCACCCATTTCAGTCATTCATAGTAACATATATATTGTTGCCATGCAACAAAACGTGGTAAATAGTTATTGAGCCTTTCACTTTTATGTTAGATGTGAATCTTTTCTTTCATTCTCACTAACAAAAAAGCAATTTAAATTATAACATTGGCTTTAAAAACAAAAATCTTAAATATATCTGAAAAAACACTATAATTGTTATTCTAACCAATTCTATAAGAAGAAAAATATAAGTGAATGTATCATAACTCAAATTATTTTTATCACAAATTTTATATTGCATTTTTGTTTCCTTCTACAGTTTTGAACAACCTGAGACAGCATGCAGGTTTGCTTCCTGAGAGTTTAATTTGGGGATACATTGTTCAACTGAGTTCAGTCTTAAGAAGTATACATGCTGCTGGATTAGCGTGTAGGGCGTTCGATCCTTCTAAAATCCTTGTCACTGGAAAATCTCGGTAATCCTTTTATTTTTTAAAAATCAATATGTTCTTAGTTTTGTTGTGTTGCAGAGCTTTTACTATGTTGCTTTTGGTGGTAGTTTTTAATTAATTCTCCATCAAGTATGCACGTAATGCATGTCAGTCATGGCTCAAAATTAAAAATGGTCTTCCAAATTTGACTCAGACTATCATAAAATAAATTATCAGTGGTCTTCCGGACCAGTAATTGCTATAAAAGGATAGTATACTATTTATTATTTGTTTATTTTTAGAATATTATTTTGATAAATGAAAAAATATTTAAAGGAAATATAATTATGAAAGAAATTAATTTGTGAAGGAAATGAAATCTGTAAAGAATATATGAAATTTAAAAAAAAAAACAAAAACAAAAAAAAAAAAATTACTACATTTCTTATAAAACTTAAAGTATACTTGAACTTTTTATTTGCTATGAAATTATTATTCTTTTAATTTCTTCTATTTTGACTTTTGTATTTTCTTCACAAAATAGCATATTTCATCTTATTTATGACATCACATATTCTCTGCAATTTAATCTTTTTATTCAAATCCGATTTATTAACTTTTTAAAGAAAATTTTAATAGAGGCACATTAGCAAACTAGTAAAAATTTATATGGACTAGTAATGTCTTTTAGTTCCTTTAAACTAAATTTTCTTAATTTTAACCCCTGGTGTTAGTAATTATAATGTGAAAGTGGAACTTAGACATTTTCTTAATGCCAACATTAGAACTGATGTGTCAAGGTTAGGTTACTTCTTTTACCTGTTGGTAATGATTCTAAGCACATCAAATCCACGGATGTAACCTTTCTGTATGTCTGAGATTTCTTTCCCTACATCAAGGAGGCCATTTTTCTTCTAGCAGTACAGTACAAAGCCTTCATAAGAAAGTTGTCAATGATTAAAGAATTAGTAATGTCGATCAGGAACCTCCGAGAGATACAACAAATTGATCTGTTGCACCTTGGGGTTCCACCAGATATTTAAATATTGCGCTCACACTTTTTTTTAAAATCTCCCTGTTATTTCCTTGTTCAAACTTGTTTCTCTGTTCCTATTGGTTCTATAACTTTACATGTGTTTCTCTCTTTACTTTTCTACCTTCATTTGACTTTAACATACTGAGGAAGCTTCTTGTTTATTTAACTGAAACTATAGTATGTCAACTTATGCACTTTCATTTGTGTTTTATTCACTTTTTTTTGCCTTGATATCTAATGATCAAAATTTCACATATTAACACTAAATGTTTCAAGGTTTTAATCATAAGTATGCTAATTTATTTAGGCAGATGAAATGTTAAGTTAATCAGACATGAAAACGTACTTTCTGTGAATAATTAAGGCAGTTTTGGATTGGGGTCTCAAAATATGGTGAGTGGCCGCAATCTGGGAATTAGGGTCCTGATAGTTTGGTCAAGAAAACAACCAGAATTTTGCACCGTTTAGTGTTAATATCAATTTCTGCATATTTCACTATATCTCTAGAACTAATGAATCTAATAAAAAAATTACACTCAATTAAAAAATTTGTTTATCCAAAGATAATTCCATGTATAAAATTATATATTATTTTTTTATTTAATTTGCCAACAGTGAAAATGTTTGAATTGTAAGGTATACAAATTTTTACACTGATTTAATATTTGGAATTTTAAATGGTAAAACCCAAAAGTTGATTGGAATCAGTTAAATAATCTTTTAGAAATAAATGTTAAAAAATCTGATTTCTTTGGGAGGGCAAAAAATACACAAAAAGTGGAATTATCTTTAAAAGGTTCAAACATTTGACCACGCTCCTGATTAAATTATTGCGATCCTATTTCCCAGATTGCGACTACCTCCTATATTTTGGGAGTCAGAAATCTAAATCCATCGAAATAAAAGGTATGCTACTCTCCAGATTCTGAAGATAAAGAATCCAAACTTGTAGGAAAAAATTTATATTTATTTAAAAATGGTATGTTTTTGTGTCTGAGTTAGTAACCTAAAAATTCATCTGCATATCCATGATTAGGCCCTCCAACCATAAAGATTGAGTCATCGTATGGGAAAATCCAACCATTACATCAAAATTTATTGTGGTGTTTGTGTACATAGTACTTAATGCTCATTTTTAAAATTATTAAAAGTTTTGTGAAGAGATTTCCTTGTGTTCCCAATTTTCTTAAATATCTTAATAAACATTTTGCTTATAAATTAGATTTCATTTCTGACTGTTTAAGAGCATAAATAATAAATTGATGAGGGACCCACATTTGAGATTCACAGAGGACTATTTTGAAATATCAAATCTTGTAATGTAAATTCATTTTTCAGATTGAGACTCAATTGCTGTGGTATTTTTGATGTTTTAACGTATGACTCCAATCAGCAGCACAATCTTAAGCAAGTTGTGTCAAATTTTCAGGTGTGCAGTGTTCTTTTTAAATGCTCTGAAAATGTATTTTTTGCTTAGTAGTGTGTTTCTCTATTTTTTGTTTTGTTTTGTTTTCAGCAAGAAGACTTAATGGCATTTGGCAAAATAGTTTTAGCTCTTGCTTGTAACACTTTGAATGCCTTCAAAAGAAATACTCTAACCACTTCTCTTGAGTTGGTGTCTAGGAATTATTCAGCTGATCTGAGAAACTTAATACTGTAATTATTCTTACTACTTTATTTATTTTCTTTTTTTAAAAAAAAAATATACAGCGAAATCTAGGTTGAGCGGACACTCTTGGGGGGCGAAGACTTGATCTGTTTAGGAGAGGGGTACACTAATAACAAAAACTCACACCATAAATTGTTTCTAGAATAATTATAATGATATAGAAATAATTAAACTATATATAATAGCTATTTATATTGTATTCCTGCCAACTCTTATGTTTTTCGACTAAGTGCTTTCTTAGTGGTGGGATAAAGTCAATAATATTGAGATTGTGTGTTGGTGTTTAGTAAAAGTTTTAGCAAAGAGTAAAAAACACAATATCAGGGAGCTAGCAAGCTTATCATATATATGTTTGAATTATTCAAATGTAATGGTAGGCAAAATAATTTCAAATTGTATTTATTTAATGAAGAATCAAATGTGATATTATAAATTTTGCCACCTCATTAATATAAAAATAAAATCTTCTGGGAAAACCGGAAGATTTTATACATAATTATAAATATACTGATATTTATTTAACAATTTTTCATCAATTTCATAATTTTTCTTTAGATATAAATGTCTTAGTTTATCAATAAAAGTTTGAGTATCATTTATTTCGTTTTTGTTCATTTTAGAAAGCATAAATTGAGTATCAGTTTCTTCATTTTGATTATCAACCTCATTATTTGCGACCATTTCAATAATTTTGTCCCTATTTAAATCATTCTTTTGACATTCAATATTCTTGCCAATGCTTGCGATATCATCGTTGACATGCTTTGATCAAGCGGACCAACGATAGAACTATAGGTCTATATTCCACCATTTGGAGAAAATATTGTAATTTTTGCATTCTTTAGATTAATGTGAGGGTGAGACGTTGCACAAAAAAAAGAACTTTCCATTTCTTTGACCCATTTTGTTCAAGCAACCACTGTCATTAAATCCTAGGTCATCCATGCTTGTGGATTTGCTTCTCATTTTATTCCAAGACTCAATAAATTCGTTCGTTTAAAAAACCTGGTCTTTGCTTTTTCTATAACTAATGGAGACTCTAGTTCTTCCGTCATACGTGTGCAAAGTAAAATCGCCAATCTTTCTTTCGACATGCTTCCTCCTTTCATTTTTTAAATACATGGTTTTTTCTTGGTGATGTCTGATAAAAAAGACAAATCTCATCAATATTTAACATGTCTTCAGATGCGCTGTCCTTAAATAAGAAAGGTAGCTTCTTCAATCATTCTTTAATCATGTCAGCATCCACAGAAGCACACTCTCTGCTTAGTTACTTATAAGAAATCATGTCTCGTTTTCAAACTTTTTTAACCATTCATTAGAAGTTTTAAAATCCTATATTTCCAATTTCCTGGTTGTCTCTTTAGACTTTTCTTGAAGCATTGGTCCTAATACTGGATACTTGTTGCTTCTAACTTGAGTAAACGATTAAAAAACACATTTGTCAATTTTTGATTTTTTTTTTTTTTTCCACATTAGCTGAAGTAGAATAAACATTCATTTTGCCACTAGTTCAGCTTTGTTTATTGGACTAGTTCAGCAGATGAATAGAATGTAAGAAAGGTGATTATAGTGATGGCAAATGTGAAGAATTTCTAGCTAAACTGCTTTGACGTACTCAATACCTTTTGATTGTGCAGAGAAACTTTTTTTTTTTTTTTAAAGCCAGAGAGCTTAAGATTATATTTTTTGAGCCGCAAGCTTTATTTGCAGAAAAATAACACAACAAAAAGACAATAAGATAGCTATAACCAAATTAACTAACTTTTTTTGTACTGTATAGAAGTAAAGCAATATATTAAGTAAGTACTTTATAATTTAGTATGTATGTATAAACTTTAATACATTTTTGAAAACTCGTTTTTTCCCCCTTTCTCCTTTTTGTTGTACTAGGTTATAAGCAATCAAATGTTGTGGTCCCTTGGCTCTTGTTTTTTGGAGTTTGACTGTAAATAAAACATATATTTAGTTGTATATGTTGGAGTAGTTTTTATTTATAAATAACTAATAGTTCCTGACAACCAGTTTCATAAATAAAAGTTCTATTTTCTGCTTGGTTCGTTTAGATGTGCAAAATTTTATACTTCTCAAAATTTGAAACAAGTTAAAACCAAGAATTTTCTTTTTATTCTAATCAGCATGCATTGCATTGCAGTAGTAACAGATGTTGCAAAGAAGAAAACATTAGTATCATGGTGAATATATTTTGAATAAAACAGAGTTTGTTGCTTAATAAATAATATATGTTTTCACTTTTTAAATAAGAAAAAGTTAAATTTAAACTTTGATGAATTAAAGAGCAGCTCACAGAAAAAAAGAAAAACTGCACTTTGGTAAAATCGAATTTTGTATTTATCTGCAGTCAGCGTTTTTTATTTATTAATTTTTTTTTTTGTGCCCAAAATAGATTTTATAACCCTTTTTTTTATTGTTATTTTTCACTATTAAAATAATTTTTTTTTAAGGAAATATAATTTACCTGCCATTTAGGTAAGTAATGTTACATGAAAAATTGAAAAAGATTGTCATAAAAAGATTGAAATGGAAGACAGT
Source organism: Parasteatoda lunata (assembly GCA_949128135.1). NCBI lineage: Eukaryota > Metazoa > Arthropoda > Arachnida > Araneae > Theridiidae > Parasteatoda > Parasteatoda lunata. The sequence goes on from OX421975.1 coordinate 105,589,059, forward strand.
TAAATTTATTTCTGGTAAAAAATCAGAATAGCGAATAACATTTCCTTTTTGTTAATGCCCTTACTCATTTTTATAAAGCAATGTGTGACCACTGACTAAGTTACCTTCTATTTTAACAAAAGAAAAGTTCTTACATTATTTTTAGAAATCCTGCTGCATTTTTCAAAGAAATCCACATTTTGTTCACAACATGCTGCTTTATTTTCCTTTTTGACAACTTTAAAGTTAACATTCATTGTTATTAGTGATGTCAAAGGATATTGCACTTTATTCTTTCAAAAACTTGTTCTAACATTCCTTTTGTGGTCATTGCTGCCTTTCCTGAAGTACACAATTCAGTCTACAATGTGCAGACAAAAGCACTTTACTCTAGCCGTGTGTTTTAAATCAAAATGGTTGTTCAAAATAAAAGAAAAACTGAGTTGAGTTTTATGAATAGTAAATATGTAAATAAATAGTAAATGAGTAGAGATATGTCTTTTTCTTTTTTTAAGTCTTTATTGTTATTTTGACAATAATTATAGGTAATTGCTTATAACAACACTTTCATCTGCTATTTTGTTTTAATGGACTTAAACTGTATTTTTTAAGGTACCTTCTTCATAATCAAGCACGTCCTCGAAGCATAAATGATATTATGCCCATGATTGGTGCTAGATTTTACACTCAACTAGATGCAGCTCAGATGCGTAGTGATGTTATAGAAAATGAACTATCTAAAGTAAGCTGTTTATCATCTTTTATTTTTTTATTTAATAACTTCAGTTGTATCGTTAAAAAAAAAGATATTTTAAAGGGTCAAAGAATGAGACTCTGGTCAAGACTCAGAGAAAAGACTCTGGTCAAAGAATCTTAACAAGTTGAAAAAATGAAAGGAGAAATTTAATTAAAAAAACTAAAGGAAAATACATAAGTTATAGTTAAAGGTCAAATATGTTTTTTCCAAAAAACAAAGTAATAGAAATTCTTACAAATATAGTCTGATTCAAATTTTGGTTTAATTTATATAAATAAATATCTACTGGAAGTTTTTTTTTGTGCCCTATTTATGCAAATATATATTTTAAACTACATAAAAATTTTAGGCATTTTAAAAATTAATCTCTCGCAAAAGGTTGAATATTGCAGTATTCAAAGACATTTGTTTTCATTGTTAAGATTTTCACTAAGGACATTTATAATTACAAGCAACAAATGTTTTACGTAGTAACTAAAAGTTATCTTTGATCTGTCATAAATAACAGCAAAAGGCAGTATAGGTGTGTTGTCTATTGTGTCACTTTACTGCTATTTGCCTAAATTTTTTCATGTAATGTGTTTGCTTAGCATATACTTTCAATATTTCTTTAAAAAAAGTTGTTTATTTTCAATTTTAATAACAAGTAAAAGTGATTTTATAATATATATTTTTTCCTACATGAATAAGTTAAAACTGAAGGATTAATAATTAAATGTATACCCTCAGTTACAAAATGACATCAACCAACACAATTATGCTAAAATGATTTCAAACATATTTTGTCCTTCCGGTGGCTTTACATTATTAGATTAAGCAGGATATGTTTTCAGTATTTCATAACAATAAGTTATTTAAATAAAGTTATATTATATTCGATATCATATGGCTTAATGCTATTGCTCTAGACCATCTCACAGTTGTCAAAATTTACCACATTCAGGCAATTTTTTCCTCTATTTATCCCTTTTGAAGAATGTTAAAAAACCCTTTTGACAATATCTGTAAGGGACCACTTTGATCAGCCTGTGTAGGGACAGAGGGTGTGTGTTATTTGTCCTCGGTAATCTGTCCTACCGTAAAGTGCTTGACTTCACGCGCAGGTCGTGGGGATACCAAAGCAGGGGAGCCATCCTCTCTGCAAAGGATCATAATTGTGATGGCATGTTTTCAGATCATACTCAGGGATTATTCCCAGACTGTTGCCAATAGCCCATTGTGCAGCTCTAGTGCGACGTAAATAAAGTACCACCTACCTACCACAATATCTGTATTAAAACAGCGCAATATTGATTCAGTTTTAATAGGTGCCAAATGTATTGAAATAATACATTGTACCTATATTAGTATATTTGATGCTTGCTAAAATTGCAAAACGTACTATAATACAAGTAATGCCTGTTACCAATATTAACTAAGCACAGGCCCGGACTGGGATCTTAAATTGGCCTGTGCATTTTAGAGATATTGGCCCTCTACTTCACATAGCTTTCACGGCTCCTATAATGTGTCATGTTTAGGCATTTTTTACTTATAAATTCTTACCAACATAAGTTAATTTATCGAAGTAAGAAAGTAAATAAAAATTGCTTAATAATCCTTTATAGAATATATTTCAGTTTAAAATACATGGTTCTTATGAGGAAACATAGGTTGATAAAATCAAAAAGAAGGTGAAAGATGAAGAGTAAATAAAAATATTTATTATACTACTCATACATGAATGATTTATATAATCATTTTTTTAAAAAATAGATTTAATGCTTCTTCAAAAGTCATTTGATTAAAATTTAATTGAATGACTTTTGAAGAATCTCATTATTTTCTGCCCCTTTATCGATTATGTCGTCGCTATCTAATTTCATTAATAGATCTTTTTCTATTGCCATTACCATGAGAGCATTCAAATTATCCGAAGATAAAATACTCCTCATTAGATTTTTAATTACTATTAACGTGGAGAATGATCTTTCACAAGCCACATGACTTATTGACAATGTTGGTAAAAAATTTAATGCTAGACCAATTAAATTGCAAGAATTGATTAATAAATTGTATCTCTAATATCTTATAGCAACAAATAACACAATTTTAGCACACAGTGCGTGTCTCACATTTTAGACTTACTTCTTCTTCTGTTTCCAAAGTAAAGTCGTTATTATCTTCATTTAAATGATCTTCTCTGATTATTTTATTATCTTCTAAGTCTGAATTTTTCAGTTTTTCCCAATATAAAGCTAAATTTCTTAGTTCAATCCGCAAATTTTTACCTATAGCTGTTTCGTCAAATTTTAGCAAGAGTTTGCTTAACTCATTTAGTTCGCCAGATTGAAACTTGTTAAGACGTATTTCAGGGAAACGTTTTGGATCTAGATAGGAAAAATCGGGGTGCTGGAAACTGGCATTCCATTGATGCTACAACTGTGCTAAAAATAATGTTATGGACGTTTATCTTAAATGCAGTGGTTTCATCATCATAAACTGTTTCATTCAACGATGTCCCACCCGGCATCAATTTTCTTTTCTTCAATCTGTTTTGAGGAAAGAATTTCAGTTTCAGTTTCTTCAAATTCCTTATTTGCGCGAATAATAAAATCATCTGTAACTTTTGGTACACCTTCAAAATCTCTCCCTATTTTTTTAGTTCTGAACACTTTTGTGATACCATTCCAAAAGCTTTTAAGATGTCTAAACCGGAGGTCTGCAAATATTGGGAGAACGGTGTAGTTAATTCAAATATTCTTGAGAATATTTTGGCGGTGATTACTGTTTCATATTTGCAAAACGATTCTAAAAATATTTTTGCCTTTGCACGGATATCTGGCTTGAAATTTTAATTTTGTTGTATAGTTTCTAAACTTGTAATCAATGTGATATATAACGGCTTTATAGTTGAATCTGAGTTTGAAAATGAACCAAAAATTTTCTTTAATGCAGAATCTTTAGACCACCAACGTGTTTCTCCAATAGTTACGAGCCTTTTTTTTATTTCCGTGCTCGTTGCTTTGTTCCCAGATGTTCATGCGTTGTATGATTCACAGAAAAATACTGTGACGCTATTTAGTAAGCTGAAAAACGATGCACTTAGTGCTTCATGGTATTTCCTAAAACTAAATTTAAGACATGTGCATAACAGTAAATATGAATTTGACCAGGGGAATCTTTGGAAAGCCATGAAAAAAAAATCCTTTATATTCACCTTGCATATTTGCAGCCCCATTGAATTACCGATGCACTTTGTTATATTTATATTACAAGACTTCAAAACTGAATCCACTAAAGAAAACATATTCTTTTCGGTTGAAGATTTACACTCTACAACAGCGAGAATCGTCTTTCACATATCGTACTATAATTGAGCATTGATCTTTGCATGAAATATCCTGTGTTGTATCCACTTGTAAAGAAAACCTAACAGCTGCTTGTATTTCCATACTAATATTCCGTGTTATAAGTTGTCCAATTGATTGAATAATTTTATTAATGGTGGATTTGGAAAGAAACGTTAACAAAGACCCTCTGGTTTACTCTTTTGTGACACGTGAAGTTTTTTACTGCACTCAATACAATCTTTCAAATAGTCTTTAAAAGTAATATCATATTTGCTAAGAAGAAGAACAAGTTCCAAAAAGTTTCCATGATCTACGGACATGTCTTCCAGAGTATAGGCAGCTTCTAGCTTACCGCCTCTGTAGCTTAATCTTCGTTTTCTAATAAATTTAATAATATCTATTATTTGTTGCAAAATTTCTCTTCTCTTTCGTACTTGTGCTCGATGTAAAGACATTTGATTGCAGAATAGTAAATCATTAAGATTTGCTTTGTTATCACTTAAAAAATATGACGTAAATAATCAGAATTTTTTCGTATCTATTATCTTGAGAACAGTAAGAGATATAAAAGAAAATTTCAAGTAAAAGCTACTTTTTTTTCGAAAACCCTCTCCAATGCCAAATAAGATATAGGTTTCCATTTAAAAAATCAAAATTGTGTTCAAATTCCGGCTACTTCCGGGAATTAACAACATCACTATTGAATTCCTTGGGGTCGATTTAGTTATTAGATTTTTTTTATTTCAAATCGATTATTTGCTCCATTCTCGAAAAAAATAGATGGATCGCATGGTCTGAATCACCCTGTATATTAAAACAATATTATTACTACATATATCATATATATGTTATTTAATATTATTATTATTTGCGCAATATTATTTGAAATTCATGCAATGTGTAAAAAAAAATTTTGCGCCACTGGCTCGGCTCAACTGACCTTCAGGCCATGCCCGGTCTGCCTATTGGCCAGTCCAGGCCTGACTAAGCATCATTGGCCTCAAAATAGTATGGCGCTTTTATATTTTTCTCCTGAACAAATTAGTGCAATTTCACCACTAATTTTACTTCAAAGAACATAGTTTATTTCTTTAATTTCAATTAGTAACTATTACGAAAATTAATTAAGCTTCATTAGCGTAAATAATAGAATTTTTTACTCCTTCCTTATATGAATTAGTACCATTTCTGCATTTATTTTTCTTATTACTACATAGCTTATTCTTTATTTCAATTAATAACTATTATCAAAATTTTTGTGTTTCTCAAAAATAACGTGATACCATTTCTTCATTAGTTTTGTTCTTTTTTACACAGTTTATTATTTTTTTATTTCAGAACAATATAGCAAGTATTTGCAATTTAAACGAATTAGTACTATTTCTCCATTATATTTCGTTTTCCTTACTTATTTCTTTTTTATTTCAAAAAACTTTAATTTAAAATTATTTAGTTTCATGGAAACACATTTTTAAAGCATAACTATAAACAAAATAAACATCTGGTTCAAATAACTTTAGAAATATTTATTTCGAAACATCGCATGGTCCACCTACACTACCATGTTTGCATTGATTATCGAGTTTATCTGATATAACAGGTAAAAAATAATGAAATAATTGAGAACATTCAATAAACTCAATTTAATAAACTTAATTTTTTTATGAGAGTTTTAAGGTAATAATCATCATTGATGTTACCTTAAAAATTTGAAAAGTAAAATAGAATCATTGACAGTTTAATTTAAAACAATGGGTAATGCTAGTGATGGGGAAGTAGTTGTTACTTTTTTTCGTAATTTGTAGTGTAATGTGCTACTTTTTTTTAAAAGAAAAGTAATGAAGTAAGTAGTGTGATATATATATATATATATATATATATATATACACACATATATATATATATATATATATATATATACACACACAGTCGGACCTCTATTTAACAAAGTCGCTAAATCCCAAAAAAAAGTTCGTTATATGGAAAATTCGTTAAATAGAAAATCATCTTTTGAAATACTTACACAATGTAGAACAGGTTTTCAAATTCATAGATACTAGAAATAATTAAAATTGCAATTGATACACCTTTATCTTGTAAATTATTATCTATTATTTAGTTTATAAATCATACCCATAAAAGAAATCTGCAATGAAAGTAAGAATAGAACAAAACATGTGTTATACTATCATGCTACATATATTTTCCCCTGAATAAAAATGCTAAATTTTTATGTATTAAAATTATTGCTGCATTTATTATAAATGTAATTTTAAACTTACATTTTCACATGCGTTTTTAATTTTAATTGCCACTGATAAAGTCCGTTAATTTTGCCTGAGCTTTTCGTTTGAAAAAGTGTTTTTTCTCATAATAGGTCTCGCATTTTTGTAATGCACCAAAAATTCCTTCAGGCGTATTCTCCTCAAACTGCAATCCACGTCGAATTGTTTCAAATGATTTTAACATTTAATCATTTGAATGTTTCCTAATTTTTTCATCATTTCCATCTTCATCTTCCTCACAATTTATATCTTTATTGTTTTTCTTTTTCACACCGTCCAAAATATCCAATTCAATTAATGTTTCGGTGGTTTAAGCTTCAGAATCAATAGAAAGAAAATCCTTAATCCGTACATCATCATTAATTTCGTGGTTCTCTCTTAGCTGTACCCACATTTTTTTAAGTTCTTCTGAAGGAATATCATCCTCGTCCTCCGTACTTTCCAAATTCTCAGCGTTGACAAAGAATCCAGCTTTAGCAAAACTGTTACGAATGGTACGATCTGTAACATCATAGTTCCATGCTTTGAACATTTCTGTTATGCTTTCTCGCAAATTGATCTCATAGATTGCTTATTTTCAAGAGCAGTGATAATTTTTCGTACAATTCTTTTACGGTAGGGCAGTTTAAAGTTTTGAATCACCCCTTGATCCATTGGTTGTAGCTTCGATGTAGTGTTTGGAGGCAAGTAAAAAACTGTAATGTTTTTCAGTTTCGGATGGGCAGGGAATTGTCAAAAATTAGAGCAATTTTGCAATGCTCTGCAATAAGTTTGTCCAACTTTTGAATCCATTTTTCAAAAATTTCAGACGTCATCCATGATTTTCTGTTTAATTTATAATCAATCTCCAAAGATTTTGTGCCCTTAAAACATCTTGCTTTTTCCTATAATTAAGGGTTTTAATTTTAGATTGCCAGTCATATTTGCACCTAGCATGATAGTTATTCTTGCTTTGTTATGTTTTCCTCCGAAGCATTTTTCATTTTTAAATGTTAGGGTCTTTTGAGGCAAACATTGAAAAAATAAAGCCGTATCATCAGCATTAAAAATGTTTTCTGGCTTATAATCTTTTAAAATTTTATTAAGAGTTTCTGCAATCCAACTTTCACAATCTTTATCACTGACGTCATTACTTTCACCAGACATAACTATTCCTATAATTCCCTGTTTTCTTTTAAACTTGTCAAGCCATCCACTGCTTCCTCGAAATTCAGGTTGAAGGAATACCAAATTTTGATGCAATATCTTTTTTTTTCACACCTCTGTCCAGCTCTTGAAGAATTAAACTTTTCTCTTTAATGGTCAGGTACTTTCGCTTCGACATTTTACAGCCACAAGTTAAGCAACAAGCAGCACTCTGATCAGCAATCTAAAAACAGGAGGCGACTTTGAGAACGGAGCTCTACTGAGTGAACAACGGGAATGTTGAAAGTTTTTCTAGAATGGAAGTGAACAGTGTGGGTGGGGATAAAGACATTAGAAGCATGGGACATGTCAATAAGGGACCAGGGACCACACACTTTGATGACCCATTCCCTATATCTTCTCTGCTCATTTCCTATTCAAGGAATTTGACCCTTTCCCCCCTTTTCTAGCGATGTTGCATTTCCTGTTTGAAATGCAAACAAAAAGGGAAAAGGGAACAAAAGGGAAAGGAATTTTACTGCTTTCTCTAAAAGTTAAGGGGATGCGAAAATCAGTTCAAGGTCATTTCTCCCATAAAATGCGTTAACAAGTTTATAATTTTATCAAATATTTAGGGAAATAGGGAAAGTAGATCTCAAAAAAAATTCGTTAAATAGAAAATTCACTTCGCTATTTGGAAGTTATTTAACGAAGAAATTTCCAAAATGTTCTTGGTACCACGAAAAAATTCGCAAAATAGAGAAATTTGTAAAATGGAAGTTCGTTAAATAGAAGTCCGACTGTATATATAATGTGTATGTGTGTAACATTAAAAGAAAACCCAGTTGTTTATAGCAATTCTTGGCAACTACTTTTAATCTTAGTTTAATAAGAAATGAGGTTTAGAAGCAACATATTTTTTGAATCGGATAGGTATAAGTCTTCGCAGGTCCATTGATGGACGTATGAGAATGCCTGTGTGGCCTAGCATTTACTAACATTTAAACTAGCCATTATGAATAATAGCTAATTTATTTTGGCCGCATCTTCGCAAATGGTTATTCCTGAAATTTTGTGGTTTTTTTTTAAAAATGGAAAAGTATCTATTTTCTCTGTAGTTTTTGATGTGCTTTATTTCTTAGGGAAAACAAAAGAGTATTAAACAGTCAACAAAATCGTAAATCAAATTGTGAATTTTTTTAAGCGCATTGTTTTATTAGTAATAAATATTATGTTTATTAGGAAGTTCAAAATGGAAGATTGTTTCGTATACTTGTAAAATTGGGAACCATCACAGAAAGAGCAGAGTAAGTTTTCATTTATTTATAAGAATAAGTAATTTGCTTACATAGACTAACTTAAATCCCTATTTTTTTGTACAAATGTTTTACTTATTCTTTGATTTCCTTGAGCCATTCTGATATGCTAGGTTCTGACTTTGGTTCTGTTGGCCTAAAATACTCTACTATTGATGTGAATAACACATTCTATTTATTTTCATAATAAGCAGTGGTCAGAGTTTTCCATAGGAATAAAAAGGGCGGGATGCTTCCTCACAGAAAAGAAAATTTTGAGTTTTAAAAGGGCACTCACTTACCCCCATTAAAATTTATCAAAATTTGTAATATTATGTACTAACTGAATTTGATCCTCAACAGTTTTAAATTACGCTCTGATATTATTTTATGTGTGTATTTCAAAAAGTTCTCACTCCTTATTACGAGGGTTGCTATTTATATTTCTGGCCTTGGCAACAGTAAGTGTTGCTTGGCGACTGCAGACAATTTTAATCGAAAGTTTGATATTTTTAAACATAAATTCAGCAAACGATTTACCATTATAGCTTCATTTGTGTTGTTGACAGTAAATTGAAAAGTTCTTCTCTTTCAAAAAATGGAATTGAATCGTGAACATTTTCGTGCCATTATTTTTCATAACTTTCGACGTGGATTGTCAAGACAAGAGTGCTTCGATGAACTTAATTCTTTATTCAGCGATAAAGCGCCATCCTACAGCACTGTAAAAGATTGGTATAACAAATTTAATCGTGGTCGATGTTCGATCCAGGACGAATCCCGTGCAGGTCGTCCAAAATCCGTTGTTATGCCAGAAAAGATCGATGCTGTGCGTGAACTGATAAAGCAAGATCGTCATGTGACATACCGTGAGATAGAGGCGTCTTTGGACATTAGTATGACTAGCATCAATAAAATATTGCATGAACATTTAAGCGTAAAAAAAAATTGTTCGCGTTAGATCCCGCATAATCTGACAAACGCTCAAAAAAAGGCTCGTGTCGATTGGTGCAAGGAAATGTTGGAAAAATACGTTCAAGGTACATCAAAGGCTGTGTATAACATCTACACAGGTGACAAATCATGGATCTATGCATATGAGCCGGAAACAAAACAGCAATCAACTGTATGGGTCTTCCAAGACGAGGCAAAACCAACAAAAGTTGTTCGAGGAAAAAGCACATCGAAACAAATGATTGCCTGTTTCTTCGGCATTAACAGTCATGTGGCAACAGTGGCGTTAGAGCAACGCAGGACGGTCAATTCTGAATGGTACACGACCATTTGTTTGCCAGAAGTCATTGGAGAAATTCGAAAAAAGCAGAAGAACAGGCGAATCATTCTTCATCATGACAATGCGAGCTCTCACACATCGATTCAAACAAAGGCATTTCTGACGGAGCGAAAGATCGAACTGATGGGTCATCCGCCGTACAGCCCTGATTTGGCACCCAATGACTTCTTCTTATTCCCACACATCAAAAATAAATTACGTGGACAACGATTTTCGACCCCCGAAGAAGCGGTTGATGCATTCAAAACGCATGTTTTGGAGTTACCTCAATCGGACTGGAAAAAGTACTTTGAAAATTGGTTCAAACGCATGCAAAAGTGTATTGATCATCATGGAGAATATTTTGAAAAACAATAAAACCAATTTCGATCCTACATATTTGTTTTTTCATTATTAGGCCAGAAATATAAATAGCAACCCTCGTAAAATAAGAGAATAATCTGTAGTTTATAAAAAATAGTTTAAGGCACAATTACTGTGCCCCATTTCTTTTTTTTTTTAGAAAACGTAAATTTGTAAAAAAATGATCAATTGATCAACAACTTTAAAGCTTTCTTCCTAATTTAAACTGAAAATTATAAAGAACTAAACATTTAATTAAACATTAAAAGTGTGTAATTATTATTTATACAGTTAATTATTTTTTTAATGGAATACGAATAAAAAGGCAGGGTTTTTAAGGGATGACTGTTATTAATTTTTACGAAAAGGTCAAATAGGGCGCATTAGAGGGAAAACAGGACAACACAGGTCGCCCTTCTAAAAATTCTTAAGGGGAACACTGGTCATAATTATGATTGCATAGTTTTAAATACTAGCATATTACACGGGGAACATTAAAAAATCAAAATTAATTACACCACAGTATGGTTGGTAGGAGAATCAAGAGTAACTGATATGTTGCACAAGCACAAATTGAGAATTGAGTGCTAAAAAAGGTTGTCTCTATCTACATTCGTTCAAACCACTTTTTTCATAACATTTACTCAATTTTTCTTTCATCAGAGTACAGTTTTTAAACAGTTTTACAGTATAAAAACAATACTACGTTTTGTAGTTATTTGTCTGATGTTCTTTGTTGTAATAAGAATTAAATCTATACAAATCTTGTTTGAAATTTGAATGAAAATCTTACATCAATAACATTTAATATTTTATAACTATAAAAGGTACAGTTTTGCCTTATTAATGAAAAAAAATATTATTTTAGATTTTTTTTCAAGTATTGGGTTGTTCGGAAAGTAATTTCGTTTTTTTTGGGAGGAAATGAAAGACAATTTTCGTATAATGAATAAATATTTTATTAAATTATTTATTGGCAATTCTGGTCCAACACCTTTTGCAATCTTTCTGGTAGTAGCATGATTCCACGCTCATAAAAGGTTTGGTCTTTGCTTTCAAAAAACTGATACAGGTGATTTTTGACCTCTTCATTTGAAGTAAAGGTTTTACAGTCCGAAAAATTTTGTAGTGACCGGAACAAATAGTAATCTGAAGGTGCCAGATCTGGAGAATATGGTGGGTGTGGCAGTGCATCCCATTCAAGCTGTAAAAGCTTTTGGCGAGTGATCAAACTTGTATGAGGTCTCACATTATCTTGGTGGAACACTATACCTTTTCTGTTGATTAATTCTGGCCTTTTCTGATAAAGAGCATCATTCAGTTTGTCCAGCTGTTGGCAGTAGACTTCCTAATTAAGTGTTGTGTTATCCGGTAAAAGCTCAAAAAGAACTATTCCTTTAAAATCCCACCAAACAGACAGCATCACCTTTTTTTGTGATAGATATTGGCTTTTAAAATGCTTTGAGCCGGTTCATTTTTCATTGAGCCATGATCTCTTGCGTTTGACATTTTTATAGACAACCTATTTTTCGTCCCCAGTAATAATGCGCTTCAAGAATGGATCATTTTTGTGACGTTTGAAAAGTGAATCACAGATGTCAACGCGACAACACAAATTTCTCTCCATGAGAACATGGGGAACCCATATATCGAGCTTCGAGGTTAAACCCAGGCCTTTCATGTGGCCATAAACAGTTGAATTCGATAAATTTAACCTCTCACCGATCTCACGTATTGTTATTCTCTGATTTGCATCAACTAATGCCTTTATCGTGTCTTTATCAGCTTCAACGGGCCTTCCAGAATGTGGTGCATCTTCGACATCAAAATTGCCAGATCAAAAATTTGCAAACTAATTCTGGCACTGGCGTACTGTCAACACATCTTCTCTATACACATCGGTAAATTTCTTTCTGGCATGAACAGCATTTTTACATTTTCTATAGTAAAAAAGTAAAATATGAGGAAAATGCTGCTAATTGCTCTCCATATTTAAAAGGGTACTAACCAAAAACTACTGCATAGATTTATATGAACTTTTTCGCACACAAGCCTTGCTATATCAGCTCTCAAAACATATAATGATAATGCGGCTTAAGTGTGAAGTTGGGTTCGAAAAAATAGAATTAAAACCTCTGTCGAAAAAACGAAATTACTTTCCGAACAACCCGATAGAATTACGTTTTTAAATGAGCATTTCATCATTAATTTTAGACTTAATATGGACCATTCCTGGGCAGAAACAGGTGATCGCTACCTGCTCAAACTTTTTCGAGATTATCTGTTTCACCAAGTGACTGAAGATGGAAGACCATGGGTTGATTCAGCACATGTAATACAGTGTCTCAACAAGGTGATTGAACGAGTATTTTTTTCTTCTTCTTCTTTGCCATCTATGGGAGGGTAAAGGCTTTGTGTTTTCAATTATTATTATATATTCTTTTATAAGTAAACTAACATCTACAATTTAATCGATTTTGGAATAACTTTTCCAAATTAGTAAACTAAAAGCCACCATCCAAACAGAATGTGTGTAATTTAAATTAACAAAATTAGAATGATACAATTATGCATGAGTTAAATGCATATGAAATATGACAGTTTTGAATTAATGTAATTTAATCTGAAATTTTTCTATAAAATTGTAGCTCAGGGGATAGTTCTCGGATACGGGTGCCCCCCCCCTCGCTTCATTTTTATCAGAATTTTAACAATCCTGAAATTTCAAAATTAAATACCTTGAACTGGGGCACCATCCAATAAATGTTCTAATGTAATTGAAGTATCTTACATATTCTATCCAATATGTTATTTCTGAAATTAAATTTTTATGAGTTTTGTATTGTTAGATAAAAATAAATAAAAACAAATTTTCTTTTCTTAAAAATTGATAAGGAAGAATTGGGGTTAAATACTAATTTACTATTTTTTTGAAGTTGAGATTAAATCTTGTATGATGGAGATGATTTGTTTCAAAAATTTAAATTATCTTTATTCTATTTCTTTAAAAAAGTAAAAGCATTTTGAAAGAAACAGAAGAATCTTATAACTTGAAGTGAATTAACTCAAAATATTTATGAAAAAAAGTTATTTTTTATTTAATTAATACTCAATTTAATATGATAATTCCTTTTTCCTTTAAATTGCAATTTTTATTATAAATTACTTTGTGGAGAAAGGAGTAATCATTTATCAAAAGGTACCCCGAAATAGAATCGAGTTAACATGTCTTATGTACTATTGAATTGATGTTTAATAATCATAGTGATAGTTACAACACAATACTCTTCCACCAGAATTTTATCTGGGTTAGAATTTGATGAACAGATACCACTAGTAGCCATATTTGTAAAAGACCGGGAGAGCTGTATTAAGTTCACTGCATTTTAAGCGCTTCTGGTGAGCGCTCTATTAAGTTCACAGAGTTTTGAGCATTTGTCCTGAGAGCTGTATTAAGTTCACGGTTGTGGGTATGGTCTCTTCCTTGATGTTATTAGCAGTCGAGTGTGTGCAGAATCCCATTGTGTATAACTCGTAGGAGTAGTTACACCACAAATTCATGATTTGAAAACCTGTTTCTGAAGTTTTGTTCCCACATAAAGTTTAGCTTTTATTTTTAAACTGTTTCTTCTTAGTTGGATGCAGGAGTTTCTGATAAGATCTGTTTGATGGGAAGAGATGAACAGAATGTGTTGGTGGTGACTTATGCTGAGTTGAAGGCTTGTTTCGAATCTTCTTTTGGAGAAATACTGAATGCTGCAGCACCCAAGCATTCTTCTTCTTAGCTGTGTATATATAAAATGGTGATTTTTTTTGTGTTCCTACCCCCTTCTTCTCATTAGAAATGTGTACATAAAAGACATGAGTACTTACAAACACTATATCTGCATTGTTCAGATATGTTTTTATTCTGATGTTAAAATTTATTTTTTCATATTTTGTAAAAAAATGTGATGTTTACATTGAATACTCAAAGACTTTTATTTCTCCCCTTCTTTTTCTTTTCTTCTTTTTTTATTTTATTGAAAAGTTTTATAAGAGTTTTTGATAAGAAACAAAAAAACTTTTTAATGATATAATTCACGAGTAAATGATGAAACCCTGCCAAGACAGAATGATATCTTTGGATAAAGCCCTTCTATTTATTGCATTGAGAATTTCCCAGTATTACTTCTGGATGCCGAACTCTACAAAATAAGTCTCCTAATTAATCTGCTTTCATATTTTTTCCTTGAAGAATAGCTTTGCCTATGTAGAATAAATTTTCTCCCTCTGTAATGCCTTCATTTTTATTTTAGTTGGCTAAAGTTATTTAAAATTGAGCAACAATTTTGAAAATGTACCATTTAAGAAGGATTTTTTTTTACTAGTGCTAATTTCAAAATAGAATGAAGGCATTTTTAGGGGTTAAAATTTTTTTCTGAAGTTGTACAAAAAATCTTTATTTCTTCTAGAAAAAATATAAAATGTGTGTAGCTTGTTTCAGTGCTGTAATGACTCTAGGTATATTTGAAATACCTCAAGAGTATTCATAAAACAATGGTCTCTGCAGAAAACAATTTTATTTTAATTAAAATTACACTAGATATATTTTTATAAATAAAAGCAATATTTATTATTAACTATTTAAATGTCAGATTTTTAAAATGCAATTTTTCAATCTTTTTAATAAGTTTAACCAATCAGCACCCTAATTTTTTATATTGCTGTGATGATATATGAAAAAGTGTATTTGCTGTTTAATTAAAAAAAAAAAAAAGAAAAAGAAAGAAAAATACCTATCTGATGTCCAAATCGCACCTGAAATTTGATCTGCTCTCATGAGCCATGGATTTGAAATTAAATATAGTTATTTTAGTTTTTTTTTAGGGATTGTTCCTGGTCTTATATAAATTCTATTTCAGTTGCTAGTTTAAAATGCTGAGGTACGAACTATTACAAATATGCCCTCAAGGTTACTGTGTTATGATTGAGTAATAACAGTTTTTGTAATAATCTGTTAAGAATAAGTTTTTTCCCCCTCTTAACTACCAACAGTTAGTAAATTCTGTTTACTGGGAATATTTAAAAAAAAGTAACACTTAAATGTTAATTTTTTAAAATTAAGAGTAAATTCAAACATGATATTATTAATTTTAGGTGTATACCTATATCAAATTATGTGCTATAAATGTCTTAGAATTGTGCTAATTTGAATTTTGTAATATATATTATTGTGCTACTGGCTAGTTAAGAAAGTTGGCTCTCTGAGAATGTCATTTAAAAAAAAAGGTTTTTTGTTGCCAAATGCCCTGAATAAAAGAAAATTACTTATTTCTTTTTTTAAATTTGAAATATAGATTTATAAAATGAATAACGTAATATTGAAATTTTTAAAGTATCCCTTTCTCTTAACTGAAACACTCCTGTGATTTCCTGGGTATTTAGCCATCACTTAAACTTTTCTTTTTGTAAAACTTTAGAAAAACTATAACATGATAAATGTAAAAAATATGTTTAACAAAATATTGTCAAAATTCTCAACCTGTTTATGAATTGTCTAATCTTTAAAAAAGTTTTTTTAAGTGATGAATGTTTGGATATTGGTGTTATAGTTGTTTCTTATACATTCCTCATTTTTTAAAAATATAAATACGTTTGTTGCTAACATAGCAGAAGATTAATATATATAGATAGAAGATTAATACAAAATAAAGATAAAACAAAGGTAAATTACAGACAAATGAAAAAAGGGGGGCGAATAATAATAATAACAAACAACTGGGGAAAGAAAAAAAAAAAAAAAAATTGCGTTCTTGCTGCATTACTGAAGTGCGTTAGATTTGTTAGTTACCAAGGATGGGCCAGAAAACTGATGTACGCGAGGTAATATTAAACTGGATAATTTAAAGAATTTGACTATAAACAATTTTAGAAAATAAATATTTATTTAAGAAAAAAATATAAAATAGAAAAGAGAAAGAAACATGAATTGCCAGTTTTGCACATAATTTTAGCCACAGATTTGCCCGAAATGGATTTACACATGGAAAAGTTATATAAATTGACAAAGAACTCTTATTAGTAAATAATTTTAGCCACGGATTTGCCCGAAATGGATTTGCACATGAAAAAATTGTATAAAGAAATTTATTAGTAAATAATTTTGCCCACGGATTTGCCCGAAATGGATTTGCACATGGAAAAGTTATATAAATTAACAAAGAAAAAGAGAAGAAAAACAACTTATTTTAGCCACGGATTTGCCCGAAATGGATCCATTTCTATATTGATACAATATTAGAAAGCACTCTTTTCGGATATAATCGTGTGGGCTGATGAAAGGATTATATCTTTTATTTTCCGGTTTTTTAAAAAAACTTTTTCCTCTTTTTTTTTATTTTTTAAAAATTAATTCTTTTTTCTTTTTTTATCTTTCCCCAGTTGTTTGTTATTATTATTATTCGCCCCCCTTTTTTCATTTGTCTGTAATTTACCTTTGTTTTATCTTCATTTTGAACTTATTTTTTTATGAGTTCTATTTAATTGCAGCTTATGCGCATTAAATGATACTTATATATATATTTTTTTTTTCTTTTCTGGTTTTTTTGTATTTATTTATTTTGCTGTATATATATATATATATATATATATATATATATATATATATATATATATATATATATATATATATTTATATATATATATATATATATATATATATATATATATATATATATATATATATATATATATAAATTTTGTAGGGCAAATGTTTATCACTTAATTTAAGAATAATCATTTTTACAGAGTGATTCAAAATTAATTAGGGTTTGATGAATGCACCTGGAGGTTCTTCTTCCTCAGTAAATAAAGTGAAATAATATCTCCTTACCTAATATCTAGTTTTTAAGTACTTTCTAAAATACAATTTTCATGATTTAAAAGAGTTCATTTAAAACTTACTTGTGTGGACAGCTAGAAAAATATTAGAAAAATCAAAATTTACTTTTTATAAGTTAGCATATCTTTTTTGACTTCCTTATGTGAAACTTAATAATCTAAATTGAACTTCTTTGGTAAAAATGGATGATTTTTGCATTTTTTAGCTATTTAATTGATTTTTTAAAACTTCTAAGTTTTATGGTAAACTCCTATAAATTTGTATTGTTTTATATAATGTACTTTTTCTTTTATATAATGTACTAGTGAGAAACCCTCTTTTAATGATTTTGTATATTTATGACTTAATTATAATAATTTTGAGTCATATAAATGTTTTTAAAATACAGTAGAACCCTAATTATCCAACACCCACATGAAAATTTTGAATAATCTTTTTCTAGTTTGTTTTTTTAATAAAACTTTAAACTATATTTAACATTTCTACAAAAAAAGAAAAAAAAAACTTTTTAAATAATATTATTCTTGAAATAATTAACAGTAAGCCTTTTTCTTTAAATCAACTGATGTTTGTTTCTGGGGAAAAAAAAAAAATTTCTTTAAACAACTTAAAGAATAGCTTCTGACTATAGATTGAATGAGCAACTCATTATTTTAAAATAATTTTTTTTATGAATAGCTGGGAAATTACGAAACAACTTTGTAATTTAAGATTAGCATAAGTGAATAATATCTGTATTTTGATGTTGATATATTCCATACGTTATATAAATCACAACCAGGGATACGTTATATTAAAGAAAGATATAGAAAGTTTTTTTTTTAAAAGTTTAATTTTTTTGTAGTATTTTGGACAAAGTCTTTGAAATAACCCCATAAAAATTCATATGGCTAAAAATATGCTAATATGCTGATCATTATGCTAATTATATTGCTTTTAGTTAGCCTTTTTTGAAAATAGTCTGGCATATATATGTACTGTTCCTAAAAAATGTCGTGATTTTTTCATAGACCCACTTTGAAGTTTGAATATTACAAGTATTTTTTATTACTAGTTTAAAAACGATACACTAATTACAAGTTCAAAAACAATGCACGTTTTACAAGTTCGAAAAAAAAAATCTTATGTAAGATGTCTTGAAAAAAATTACAATCATTAATCTCAGCAAAGTTTTTAACGTAAGGAATTGTTTCGTTTGAGAATGGTACATAACTAGGGTTTTACTGTATTTCATCCAATGTTTTTAACTGTTTTAAAATGCATCACAGTTCATTTAAATTAACTGAAATTCATCTTTTAATAATATCCAATTTTATATAATAATTTTTTTTTTCCTATAGAATTATTCAAATAAAATTTTTAATATATAGTACTTGAAATTTCCTTATCAAAATTATTAACAGTGATTTTTTTTAATCTTTTATTAAGAGTTTGGAAGAAAAGTGGATTTTATAAAAATGCATATTTCAGCTAATATCACAGCCAGGTTGCTTCAGTATTGGATTTTAGCTATTCTTTCCTCCAACTTAATTCATAGTATTTTTCAAGATTTTACTGTTTTGGCAAGTTTAAAGGTGTTTTTAAAAATAAACCAGAATTTATGACTCCATTGAGAGAGAGAGAGAGTCCTGTTTGGCCTTGAGATTGTTTGAAACATAAATCAATACACAAATCAATCACTAAAATAAAAAACGCACTTCCATTCAATTTGTTGTTGATAAAATGTCTTTGATGAAGATTTAAAAAACATTGTGGTTTTGAATAATAATCATTATTCAGTTTTTTTAAACTGTTTTCATTTACTTATAATTGAGAGTGCTTAGTGGGAAAAGTGACTATTTTTATCTGGCATTTTCGGGTTTTAAATGCATGTAGTTGATTATAGCTAAAACAGCGTGAAAAAGGGCACATCTATAAATCACTTTTTCAGTGTTGTAACGCAGAATGGCTTACTGAGTTTTTATTGAGAAAAACTATTTTATGTAATGTGGTGATGCAATGATATTGCCGAATGCTAAATATTGATTCATAAAGTATTTACCAAATTATTTTAAAGTTACTCAGCCTTAAAGATTGCAGTACAAAAATTTTTTTATTTAACGTTATTTGAATTAATCCGGTTTTGTCAGCATTTGAATTATATAATCGTGGTGGAATGTTACATATTTTCAAGTTTTGCCTTTAGAGATTACAGCCTTATATTAAGTCATTTTGTTCATAAGTTTTACTAACTGTCATAATAATATACTGTTTCAAATGCTTTAAAAAATTACACTGTTGTCTTTAACTGCTTCAGAAATGCTTTTTATTCAGTTATTGTGATTTTAAAAAAAAAAAATTTGATAACCTTTTTTTTAATAATTCTTATGTTTTAAATGTATTTCTTGAAAAAACATCCCTTCATCCCAGCTTCAAATGTTTTTTATTTTTAATTGAACCAAAACAGAAAATTCCTTTTTAAAACAGCGTCTTTAAATTACACTTTTTTAAATTTTAAAAAATACAAATAGTTTTTTTTAAGATTATTTTTCATGTATTTCTCATTTTATAATAATAATAGTAAATTCATTATAAAATTTATATTTGTTTATTAAAATTATTCGCATTAAATAAAATTAAAAATATATTATACTTAATATTTGAAATGAAATTTTTTTTTATATAAATTTTACTGATAATTAAAATATGTATTTATATATAAATATTTATAACATACAATACATTAAAAATATAATCCAATAGTTCACAAATAGTTATAATTTAATATATCAATTAATATTATTTAATTCTCTCATCTTCCTTGAATAGTCACTGTACTCTATTGTTGTATTAGTAAATATGGTTATTGATTAGGGGAGAGTCGGGTAGCCCCGTCCACTTAAAGAGTATTGCTTATATTTTTGTATAATATTGAATAATAATCAATATTTTTGTATGTTTCCATTGTTTTATCATCTAATTAAATAATTCAAAAAGAATAAACCAAAAAAAGAATAATTTAACTTTAAAAAAATAGAAATTTAAAAAATTTGACTACTGTATTCAACATATTTTCAAAACTATGTTACCAGCTGCATAAATACTTGAAACTTTGAAAATAATCTTTTTTTAATATAACAATTAATGTCCGATGGCCCATTGACTTGAAAAAATATTCTATACATATGAAATTGACAGTGGAGAGGGGTACTTGCTGGGCGGGGGTTCCCGACACTTCCCTAATTCTTTTTTTTTATTTTTAAAGTAAATTAAGCAGGTTTAAAGAAATTTGCGTTTAATTTCAATTTTAGTGCTGCAGGGGAACTCTAAGCGCTGATGGCAGAACAAGGCACATAAATTGAAAGTGTTAAATAGAAATAATTTTTCTGTCAAATTTAATGTTTGGTTTTTGGTCTGAATACCAAATATTCGCTACATCCCTAGTGCAATTAAGACCTTCTGTATTTTGATACTGAAATAAGTGCTTTATTGTACTGATGCAATCATCACAATAAAATTTGTGCTCTTTTCACATAGTTTTAGCTTTATTCAAATACTGAGTTAATCATTTTTTTAATACGTGTAAAACTTTTCTTTCAAAAAGATTTTTTTAATTTGTGTAAAACATCTTCCTGTTCTTTAAATCCAGTAAAATATCCCTCAGAACCACTCTGTTCTCTCAGATTATGTTGTTGTGAATTTACAAACGTTTTTTGTAGTTTTTTTTTAAAGATTGTTTATGGTAATTACTGCGCTATTTCCATTTGTATCTTTTTGAGACTAAATCTCAGGAAGTATTGTGTTAATTAAAATTATTCTGTTTATAATAGCAGTTTTATAATCACTTCAATTTAGGATTTAATATCTATTTTATGAATGATTTTTTTTTTATCTAACTATGTTGCTTAAACTTCAATGGATAAAAACACGTCATAAGATATTTCTAAAAGTCCTACGAAAATGTTATGTTTGATGAAAGTAAATATTCGGTTTATATTTTATTATTTATTCATACTTTTATATCGATTCACTCTTTGACAATTGATTGTGAAAACAGAGATGTATCTGTATTAAAAATAAAGATTTTATTTTCTTTTACTTCTGGCTCATCATCTTCTTAAGCTAGTTTTATTACAGAGTCTTTAAACCTTCATCTAACAAAGAGGGATTCATCAAGGATACTCAATACTTGAAACCTTCTTAATATGTCTCACTCTTTTATGGCACTACAGTTCATGTTGGATCATAACCTTCCTATAAATACAACTACAAAGCCTTCATTTTCTAATTTCTTATTTTCAAGCTCTTGTTGAATTCCATAGCTTTTGGATACCTTGTATAACTTATAAGTACGGTCGATACTGTAAATTATATAATATCACGGGATGGTTTTCCAATATTTTTTTTGCTATACTTAATAAATGAATAAGATTAATTTCACTCAAATTATTTGTTAAGATATTTTTTTTTTTTTTTGGCAAATTAATATTTTTCAAGTTAGTACTAGTAGTTAAACTGTTGCATGTAAGTTTCCATAATAATTCAAAAAGTTTTGTTCCTTCTTATCATGTGCTCATTAAAAATTATTTTAGGGTATCAGCTATCATTTAAAATAAAGATGGGGCTATAAAAACCTCACGCTCAACGAAGTGCCTCTATCAGAGACATGAAGGGGTCTGTGGCCATTCACCATGTCAAAAGACAGCATGTCATGGCTCAGTTATTGCCTTGGCAGAAGGGACACTTGCCCAGAGCTCCAAATTATTGTTTTACAGATTTCAATTTGTGGTTTTTGAAAACTGTAAAAAATATTCTGACTTGCAAATTTATTCAAGTTTTTTAATTGTCTTTTACTGCAGCTCAAAATTTAGTCTCTTTATCAAATAAATGATGCTAAGGTGTCAATGCTACCGTGGAAAAGTAACTACAATATTTTTCAATTTCAGACAAAAGCATAAGGCTGCATTCATACCCATGTACAAAATACGTTTCATGCTGTATGCATCGTCTATGGATGTAAAGCTAAGCACAGATGGCGCTAGGGGTTAAAATTCGTCGTAAGACTTCCGGGTTACTACTTCCGATTGATATTGACGCTTAAGCTTGAAAAAAGTTTATGCATGCACTAAATTCAAATTAAGAACTAGACTATATATGACTCTCCAAATCTGTGAATTCAACTGTCTGACATAAAACCCAATTTTAAGACTAATATAGACAAAACTATATGTTGGAAAATTTTCATGCATTTACTAATTTTCAAAATTATTAATAAAATTTAGATTCAGCTGAACTTTGATTACAGAGAATTACGCATTCATGTTTCATTGGGTAATAACTCAAGTGTCTATTACAATATCTGAGGAAAGGATTCAGAAATTTTCTTTTCCCAAATGGTATTTCACAGTTAGGTTGATTACAGAAGCAGTCTTTAGCTGTAACGCTTAAGATTGGCGATGGAAATGGGCTACTGTGGCGTTTTCTATCTATGACAACATTACGCATGCTTTCACTATTAGCGTGTGGACAGTCATAGGAGAAGGAAGTACGTTAGTTTCTGTCTTCATTTTCAAATAGATTAAAAACTTAAATTTGGACTACGTTGAATATAGTTCTAAAAGAAAAAGTCATGGAAATTTAAAAAAAAAAATATTTTTGACAAGTAAATACGAAAAATATTAAGGAGAAAATACCGTAGTACATTCCTTTACAACTAAAAAGAGGAGGAGAGGGAAGGGGTAGGGTCAAGACATGGAACCGGTCTTCTCCCAAGATAGCGTATTTGAGCGTTGCGATCGCGAATTGCCAGGAGCTGATTTTTACTTTCTTGGCAAGTTTCGACGTTGTTTAAATCAAAATTCCAATTAGTGCCAAATTTTTCAAAAATAAATATAGAATTCAAATCAGTCTTGATTTGTAACTTTAAAACACGAATTTAGCGATTAAATTTGTCGTTGATTTGTTGAATACGATTAACTTCGATTTTGTTACGGTCTATTGGAATGCGTGATTGTTGAACGAGTAAGACGAAGTAAAAAGAATGACCACTGAAATTTATTAACTATTTTTTCCAGTATGAAATGGTGTAAGGTTTGCATCTCTGTAAAAATCCATATATTGTAAGTGCGTGCATGCATACGTAATTACACATAAATAGATAGGTTGTTAAATAGAAAAATAAGCAATCAATAAATAAAACAAAATAAGGAAATAAACAAATAAATGAAAGAAGACAGATTTCGTTAAAACTCTAGTAGTTCTAGAGATACTGACAGCTAAAAATTCACTTTATCTTGAAAAACAGTGTATATGTTCTTGCTAAATTTCGAAAGCCGTTGTGTATATTACCTAGCTGATCCGAAGCTCAGCTGATTTGCTGCGTTAAAGTGCAGAATCTAGTTTATCCTCATTTTTAATAGGGAATGTGCGTAGTAATGGTTTCTGTATTGTTAAAATTCAAAAGTGTGTAACCCTCATTCTATCAACTAATATGTCGCTTGTTTTGACTTGATTCTTTAGATATTCAAAAATAAATAAAACAGTGTTGTTGTCATATGCCATTAAGGCCAAGGGGATGCATTTCTTGTTTTCCAGTGGCGCCATCTATGGCCAAGAATTCGACTTCTGCTACACACATACGTCAAAACCCGTTTTTTAGAGCGGGCCCATTCATACATCCATTCATTCACCCACAGATCGTAATTTTGACCTGAACCAGAGAACAATCATTCTCCAATTGGGTATTTGCACTTCAAGACGAAGATAACGTATACCCGTTTTCCTTTGCGCCTTTTCTTTTTTCAGATGTAATATTTGCTTATGTATTTTATTGTAACTGTGATATATGTATGCTTTGTTCATCTGGCAACTTCGATGCCTAATGTGTTTTTCTTATGTTCTACATGACTTCATGTCTGTCTTTGTGTTACGTAAGAAATATATAGTGAAAGAATTGAAATCTTTGAGAATGAATATAGTATGTGTCACATAAGAGAAATTATACTTGACGGGCTTGGTTTACTCGCAATAGAATGAAAAGAACAGTTGCTAACGAAAACAAGTGCCGCGTTTCAACAACCAATCAGCATGGAGATACCTAAACGACGTTACTTGCAGGTATCCCATTCTCTACCCCTAGAGATATGATTTGTTATTGGAACATAGAGGACTTTGTGACCCGATGGATTTAACGTGCACCAGTTATTATTTTCTACACGAAGAGTCTTCGGCCGGCGAGGATCGAAAATAAAACAGTAATTATCATAATTGAAACGTACGGAAGCGCTGATGTTGTTCCAACAAAGGTCTTATTTACGCATGCCTGCTTGGTAGGTAGTTTGCAGATTTGATATGAGGAATGAAATGGATGACTCTAGATAATCTGTAGAATAAGTGATTTCTACACAGGATGATTAAAAAAGAATTAAAAAAAAGTCGCTAAAGCTATCCGGATCCCTTACATAAAAGAGATCTACGTATAATCACATGATTAATGAATTAAAAATCATTTTATTTCTACTGTATTTTCACATTGACGTCCTGTACTACTCAAAGTTTTTGACAGTCTGTTTTGGCGTCTGGTATGTTTTACAAGGATTTACTATTCCATGCAGAGGCGTCTCTGATTATTTCTTGCAGTATTAGTGATCTTAAAGGTGTCAATATAAATAGTATAAAAATAAAATGATGTAAGGTTGATTTTTGTTATTATTTTTTCATGAGTATATCTTAAAAATATTTGGATATCTAATTATGATTCTTGCGCCCTACGGGATTCCCGCCTAATCTCCCCCAACACCTTTAACTTATCTCTTTTTGTCTTGTACCTCTTCTAGTGACGTTGTTTTGGGGACAAAGCCACCTCCGAAATTCTACATTACTAGATTAATGAGCTATTATACGGAATGATGTTGTTGTTGTTCATTTACGTCACACTCGATCTGCACAATGGGCTATTGGCGATGGTCTGGGAAACATCCCTGAGGATGATCCGAAGACATGCCATCACAATTTTGATCCACTGTAGAGGGGATGGCACCCCTGCTTCGGTAGCTCGACGACCTGCACGTGAAGTTGAGCACTTTACGGTAGAACAGTTTAACCAGAACCAATACCGCGCACCCTCGGTCCCTACGCAGACTAATCCAAGTGGTCACCGACCAGAGCCGGATTGAGCGTACGCGGGGTTACTAGGCCATTCACAATTTTGGGGCCCTTGGATTAAATTGTTTTTCTCGTATATTTTTTATTTATTCAAATATAAAAGTATTTATATATCTTTTTATTTAAATATTTAAAATAAATAGTAATAAATTAAATTTTAATAAGTAATAAATAAGTATGATTAACATTATATAAAAAAATTATCGTATTTTATTTATAAATATATTTGAAATTGATTTTTTTTAAAAAAAATCATTACTTTTCTTAATTTTTTAAAATTTATTTTCAGAAAATCCGTTTTAAGGGGGGCCCAGGCCATTGCCTAATGGGTAATCCGGCACTGTCACCCAACCGCCAACCGGAGAAAGAAAAAAAAGAATTAATTAAAAAAAAGAAAGAATTAATTAAAAATAAAAAAAGGAAAAAGTTTTTTTTAAAAAAACCGGAAAATAAAAGATATGATCTTTTCATCAGCCCACACGATTATAACCAAAAAGGAGTGCTTTCTAATATTGTATCAATATAGCCTAAGCAAAATATATCAATACAATAGTGTGAGGAGCACTCAAAAAAATTTTTATACAAAAATTACGACAAATAAAATAAAACACAATAAGTAAAAATAACACATAAAAAACAGAAAATAAAATATAAAGGAAGAGCAGAACAAAACAAAATCTATAAAGCGAGTAACGAAAAATAATGAACTTACATGAACGGGAAATATTTCAAGAATGATTTAAAGTGTTTACGTAACAAGATTGCCAGATTGCAAAATATGAAAACTGTGAAAACAAAAGCGCAAATTGAGAGTATCTAGAGGACTTTAAATTGCGTTCTTGCTTTATTACTGAAGTGCGTTTGATTTGTTAGTTATCAAGGATTGGCCAGAAAACTGATGTACACGAGGTAATATTAAACTGGATAGTTTAAAGAAGTTGACTATAAATAATTTTAGAAAATAAATATTTATTTAAGAAAAAAATATAAAATAGAAAAGAGAAAGAAACATGAATTGCCAGTTTAGCACATAATTTTAACCACGGATTTGCCCGAAATGGATTTGCACTTGGAAAAGTTATATAAATTGACAAAGAAATCTTTTTAGTTAATAATTTTAGCCACGGATTTGCCCGAAATGGATTTTCACATGGAAAAATTGTATAAAGAAATTTATTAGTAAATAATTTTGCCCACGGATTTTACCGAAATGGATTTGCACATGGAAAAATAATATAAATTAACAAAGAAAAAAGGAAAAAAGAAAAACAACTTATTTTAGCCACGGATTTGCCCGAAATGGATTTGCACATGGAAAAATTGTATAAATTAATAAAGAAAATTTTTTTAGTAAATAATTTTAGCCACGGATTTGCCCGAAATGGATTTGCACATGGAAAAATATTATAAATTAACAAAGGAATTCTTTAGTAAATAATTTTGACCAAGGATTTGGATTGACCAAAAATTATACAAATTAACGAAGAAATTTTTAGTAAAAATATTTTTTTGGCCACGGATTTACCCGAAATGGATTTGCACATGGGAAAAGTGTATAAATAAATAAAGAAAGTTTTTAGTAAATATATTTACAAAAAATGCGATTAACTCAATGATTTTATATAGAATTTTATTACTTTAGTTGGGTATCTATTGTTTTTTATCAAATTTTGAAAGAGTTTATCGATTTGTTTTTTGGATAAATAAATATTACCACATATTCCTTTAATTCTATTAATTTCATTAAAAGTAGTATTTAAATAGATGCTCCTAGAAATATTAGAATTCCAAGTAATTAGTTTATTTATATTAAAATTAAAATCATTTCTTTTATCGTATAAATCAACACAGCAGATATTTTCTTCTTTTATAATCCCAAATCCTAAAAATTGAAATTAATATTATTATCATGATTACGAAGCAAGATTAATTCCTCGGGGTAAATATCATTTAATAAAATAGTATAGTCTTGAAAATTAAAGATAATTAAGTCATCAATATATCTAAAAACAAATTTAATACTAAGAGTAATGTTTTTTCATAATAATGCAAAAATAAGTTAGCTAAGAGAGATGAATAATTAGAACCTTGTGGTATTCCATCAGTTTGAAGAAAAATATCCCTTCCATTGTAAAGATAATTATTAAAAAGACAAAAATTAATCAGAATTTCCCAATAATCAAAATCGCAACAAAGGATAATCTGGTAAATCAAAGGGTAAATCCGTGGCCAAAAAAATTTTTACTAAAAATTTCTTCGTTAATTTGTATAATTTTTGGTCAATCCAAATCCTTGGTCAAAATTATTTACTAAAAAATTCCTTTACTAAAGAATTCCTTTGATAATTTATAATATTTTTCCATGTGCAAATCCGTGACTAAAATTATTTACTAAAAAAATTTTCTTTATTAATTTATACAATTTTTCCATGTGCAAATCCATTTCGGGCAAATCCGTGGCTAAAATAAGTTGTTTTTTTTCTTTGTTAATTTATATAATTTTTCCATGTGCAAATCCATTTCGGTAAAATCCGTGGGCAAAATTATTTACTAATAAATTTCTTTATACAATTTTTCCATGTGCAAATCCATTTCGGGCAAATCCGTGGCTAAAATTAATAAATAAAAAGATTTCTTTGTCAATTTATATAACTTTTCCATGTGCAAATCCATTTCGGGCAAATCCGTGGCTAAAATTATGTGCTAAACTGGCAATTCATGTTTCTTTCTCTTTTCTATTTTATATTTTTTTCTTAAATAAATATTTATTTTCTAAAATTATTTATAGTCAACTTCTTTAAATTATCCAGTTTAATATTACCTCGTGTACATCAGTTTTCTGGCCAATCCTTGGTAACTAACAAATCAAACGCACTTCAGTAATGCAGCAAGAACGCAATTTAAACTCCTCTAGATACTCTCAATTTGCGCTTTTGTTTTCACAGTTTTCATATTTTTCAATCTGGCAATCTTGTTACGTAAACACTTTAAATCATTCTTGAAAAATTTCCCGTTCATGTAAGTTCATTATTTTTCGCTACTCGCTTTATAGATTTTGTTTTGTTCTGCTCTTCCTTTATATTTTATTTTCTGTTTTTTATGTGTTATTTTTACTTATTGTGTTTTATTTTATTTGTCGTAATTTTTGTATAAAAATTTTTTTGATTGCTCCTCACACTATTGTATTGATATATTTTGCTTAGGCTATATTGATACAATATTAGAAAGCACTCCTTTTCGGATATGATCGTGTGGGCTGATGAAAAGATTATATCTTTTATTTTCCGGTTTTTTTAAAAAAACTTTTTCCTTTTTTTAAAATTAATTCCATTTTTTTATAATTAATTCTTTTTTTTCTTTCTCCAGTTGTTTGTTATTATTATTATTCCCCCCTCCCCCTTTTTTTCATTTGTCTGTAATTTACCTTTGTTTCATCTTCATTTTGAACTTATCTTATGAGTTCTATTTACTTGCAGCTTATGCGCAATAAATGATACTTATTGTTTTCCTTAATTTTTTTCTTGTTTTTTTGTATTTATTTATTTTGCTATATATATAATACCTACCTACCTACCTACCTACCTACCTACCTACCTACCTACCTACCTACCTACCTACCTACCTACCTACCTACCTACCTACCTACCTACCTACCTACCTACCTACCTACCTACCTACCTACCTACCTACCTACCTACCTACCTACCTACCTACCTACCTACCTACCTACCTACCTACCTACCTACCTACCTACCTACCTACCTACCTACCTACCTACCTACCTACCTACCTACCTACCTACCTACCTACCTACCTACCTACCTACCTACCTACCTACCTACCTACCTACCTACCTACCTACCTACCTACCTACCTACCTACCTACCTACCTACCTACCTACCTACCTACCTACCTACCTACCTACCTACCTACCTACCTACCTACCTACCTACCTACCTACCTACCTACCTACCTACCTACCTACCTACCTACCTACCTACCTACCTACCTACCTACCTACCTACCTACCTACCTACCTACCTACCTACCTACCTACCTACCTACCTACCTACCTACCTACCTACCTACCTACCTACCTACCTACCTACCTACCTACCTACCTACCTACCTACCTACCTACCTACCTACCTACCTACCTACCTACCTACCTACCTACCTACCTACCTACCTACCTACCTACCTACCTACCTACCTACCTACCTACCTACCTACCTACCTACCTACCTACCTACCTACCTACCTACCTACCTACCTACCTACCTACCTACCTACCTACCTACCTACCTACCTACCTACCTACCTACCTACCTACCTACCTACCTACCTACCTACCTACCTACCTACCTACCTACCTACCTACCTACCTACCTACCTACCTACCTACCTACCTACCTACCTACCTACCTACCTACCTACCTACCTACCTACCTACCTACCTACCTACCTACCTACCTACCTACCTACCTACCTACCTACCTACCTACCTACCTACCTACCTACCTACCTACCTACCTACCTACCTACCTACCTACCTACCTACCTACCTACCTACCTACCTACCTACCTACCTACCTACCTACCTACCTACCTACCTACCTACCTACCTACCTACCTACCTACCTACCTACCTACCTACCTACCTACCTACCTACCTACCTACCTACCTACCTACCTACCTACCTACCTACCTACCTACCTACCTACCTACCTACCTACCTACCTACCTACCTACCTACCTACCTACCTACCTACCTACCTACCTACCTACCTACCTACCTACCTACCTACCTACCTACCTACCTACCTACCTACATACATACCTACATACCTACATACCTACATACATACATACATACATACATACATACATACATACATACATACATACATACATACATACATACATACATACATAAACTGCTGTTTGTAGAAAATGCAACACCATGAAAGAATCATCAGAATCAAATGAAATTTAATGCAGAAACGACTTGTACTGATACAAATAAATGATGAAATTTTCAAAACAAAAGAAACAAATTAAGCGTCCGAAATCAGTATTTGGTGCAGCCACCACGCGCTGCAATAAGTGCTGCTATACGACGTGGCATGGAGTCAAACAGATGTTGAATATCTGCTTGAGGAAGAGAATTCCATATCGCTTGTATGCGCAACCAAAGTTCGTCTTTGGAAACTGCAGGACGCGGATCACGAGTGAGACGCCGACCAACCATATCCCACACGTGCTCAATAGGCGACATATCCGGCGAATAAGCAGGCCAAGGAAGAAGTTGCATGCGTTGTGCTGAACAGAAGTCTCTAACAGTCCGCGCAACATGTGGGCGTGCATTATCCTGCTGAAAGATAGCTCCAGGGATGCCTTGAAGGAAAGGAACGACTTCGGGCTGTAGCACTTCACGGACGTATCTGTTGCTATTGAGATTACCCTCAATTCGTATCAAATTGGATCGTCCATGATACGAAATCGCACCCCAGACCATAACTCCGGGTGTTCGACCACTATGTCGTTCAATAATACACTCAGGAAGGCAGCGTTGACCGGCATAACGTCTAACACGAACACGGCCATCATGGGTCCACAAATTGAAGCGTGATTCATCTGAAAAGACAACTCGGTGCCAATCAGCTCGCCAGTCTCTGTGCTCAAGAGCCCACTGCCGACGCAGCCGTCGATGATCCGCCGTGAGGGGAATCCTGTATAATGGCACCCTTGCACGCAATCCACGGCGCAGCAGACGACGACGAATTGACGAAGCCGACAATTGTACACCTGTAGCAGTAGACCAATGTGCTGCCAGCTGCCTGGAGGAAGCTGTGCGATCATTCACCGCCATGCGGAGCAGGTGTCGATCATCGCGCTCTGACGTCACCTTCTGTCGTCCAGTGCCTGTTTTTCGAGTTGTTCGGTGCTCGTCGGTCCACTGCTTCCAAACTCGCATCACTGTGGAACTGTTCCGCTGCATACGAGCTGCTATTGCGCGATAGGAAAATCCTCCTTCTCGAAGGCCGATTATCCTCCCTCGTTCAAACTCCGTAAGTTGCTTGAATTTCTTATTCTTCCGTCGTGGAGGCATACTCAGGTCTCACTAAACGTTTG
Source organism: Parasteatoda lunata (assembly GCA_949128135.1). Classification (NCBI taxonomy): domain Eukaryota; kingdom Metazoa; phylum Arthropoda; class Arachnida; order Araneae; family Theridiidae; genus Parasteatoda; species Parasteatoda lunata. The sequence continues at coordinate 105,620,629 of OX421975.1, forward strand.
CCACTAACAAACAATCATAGACTATTTTCAACGTCCCGCTACAGCACTTTATTTATACGCTTTCAGCATCAATTCAGAGGGCGCTGCGCGCGCCACGCACGCGCGATGGCTCTGAAACTTTATTAATTTGCATAATATCCTATAATTGACATTTGCTGCGAATTTCATTTGATTCTGATGATTCCTTCATGGTGTTGCATTTTCTACAAACAGCAGTTTACATACATACATACATACATACATACATACATACATACATACATACATACATACATACATACATACATACACACACACACACACACACACACACACACACACACACACACACACACACACACACACACACACACACACACACACACACACACACACACACACACACACACACACACACACACACACACACACACACACACACACACACACACACACACACACACACACACACACACACACACACACACACACACACACACACACACACACACACACACACACACACACACACACACACACACACACACACACACACACACACACACACACACACACACACACACACACACACACACACACACACACACACACACACACACACACACACACACACACACACACACACACACACACACACACACACACACACACACACACACACACACACACACACACACACACACACACACACACACACACACACACACACACACACACACACATACATACATACATCGCTTCATTCCGTTGCTCTTATGCGTAGTTATTAATATGAGCAATAATAAATTTTATCATCTTTTTTCCCTTATTATTTATCAATTAATCCTTCGCAATAGATTTAATTTGTATTTTTTGATTTTGACTTTAACGGTCTATCATTACTTATTTCATAGAATAACTTGGAACTTGGTAAAGTATGAAATTTTCATCAGTTATATACAACAGACTTGTCAAGTTATTTCATAAAATACATAGTTTTTTTGCTTTATTTATTTACAAGTAGTACAAAAGTGGATTCATTTGGATATTTGCAACTACATCTACTGGATTCTAATACTATAAGAAAGATCTTACCAGAAGAAAAGACTTTGTGTTAGGAGATGGATGATATTTTATTTTCATGTTTAATAACGTGAGTTTAACACGAGCTCATTTATATTCTTATGAAGACTGTTTTCAGAATGTGGTGAACTGGATTCTAGAAGATCTATCTCATCTTTGAGGATATCCTCCTCCTCTTTGGGTGGATCATCATCCGAATGAAGTTTCGAATCATTTGCAAAAATCTTTTTCGTCGTCTGTTCCTCGGATTCGTGAATGGGCTCCATTATTCGATGATGAGGTGGAAGCATTTCGATGGCGGATGGGCGTTCTCTGAAGCCGCCATTTTGCTTGTTCACAGACCCGTTTAGAATGGGCTTGATGTCCTTCACCTGGAGTGGGTGTACTTTTTTCTTTTTTCTACAACACTTGCAGATTGGGCAACGCAGAATGAGGTACCTGAGTCCATCCCCGATGCACTCGCAACATGTCCTACTGATGAAAAATGTACAAAAGAACAATCTGAGGACACAGAATAGAAGACCTATGCCAACCAGTGATGGTCCGATGCCCGCCATTGTGGCTTGAATGGCGGGATGTTTAAAGTGACAGTAGAAACTGATCAGAGTGAGAATGGCACCCAAGCAGGCCAATATCAATCCAATGATGACCAACACATCGGGACCAAAATATTCTTGCTGCTCACGGAAGCTCATGTTTGCTTCAGGTGCGTTTGGATCTCCTGAAGGGGAAAAATAATTTCTAAGTCATTGACAAAAGGCTAATGTTAAAAATATACACAATTTGTATGTTTATAAAAAATGCCTATACTTCCACTATTACGACAAAAATTATTTTGGAAAATACATTTTTTTTTTACCGTTTAAGGGTACAATATTTAACAAAAAAAGTTTTAAATGAAAGACATTTTTATTTAATTCTGGTATTAATACCGAAAAACGAATACCGGTTCCCTCTTACCATTTCCACTCATTTTTATACGTGTGGGCGATCACCTGTTATCTTTTTCTTAACAAACAAAAGTTCTTTCACTATTTTTATGGAAATTCTGCAGATAGTACGCTAGTAATTCATTTCTTCATTTCAGTTGCAAAAACTTTCTATGATTAGGAAACTTGTTTAAATATTCTTGTCATAGATATTTCTGCATTTCATAATGTACAGAGCTAGTTAATTCAGTTTACAATCTGTCAGCAAAAGCAGTCAACTTTAGATATGTAATTTAAATGAAAAAAAAAAAAATGAAAAAAAAGGAGTAAATATGTCTATTTTATTTTTTAGTCTTTTTATTTGCTATGGATGGTTGACTGAATGTAAACAATAACTAGCTTCCTAAAATCGGAAGAAATTTAGAAAACTTCCTGTGTATCCATCCTTTTACGATATGCTTACGAGGCGATGTGTGAACAGGCCTAATATTCTTGGAAGTTTTATTATTGTGATTTCTGTTTAAATTTGCGCTTTATTTAACAATTCATAAGAGTTTCCTGTAATTTAAAAATGCTAACTGGTTGGGAGTCTAAAACATATTGAAGAAAATTAATATCACAGCAGAAATAAAGTGTAAGGTTTGCCATGTTTTGAGTGTTATCCCTTATTTGACTATATTTGTGTAACATATCACCGTTAGTTATTTTTTGGGTTGCATCTTGCAAGGCAAAGCATGTTTGCGGTTAATGCTTGTTCCTTGAAATTTAAATTTAAAAAACGCATTATATTGTAAACACTACAAGCATAATAATATTTGATGGCGCCTTTTTTCAAGTTAAGGCGTAAAAATCAATAGGAAGTAGTAACCTGGAAGTCTTAGATGAATTTTAACCCGTAGCGCCATTTGTACTTAGGTTTATACGGTCAACCATCCATCTTAGCACTAAATATGTGTATGTGCTGATAGCGAGAAGCTCGTTATAACGGCAATTTCATCTGCTGTTATGAAGAGACTTTCATTGTACCTTCAAAATTTAAATTAAAAAAAAAAAGAAATTCTGTGTGACAAGCCACCTGTAAGCCATGTTCTTCCAAACAAATGAAAAATTCTACTGTTATATAAAAGATTCCCGTCCTACACACTTTAAAATAATGCACCTTTTGTTGATCACATATTATCATGCTCCTTTATGTCCCTTCTTGGCAACTTATTATTAAAACTAACTTTCACTGTTATCAATGACGTCAAAAGGTATTGCTCTTCATATATCATTTCATTTTCTTCTTTCAAAAACTTGTTACGATTTAGAAACTTGTTTTTACACATTTCTGTTCAGTTGAAAGTCTTGCCTTCTAAAACTTATTGACTAAATTTTTTTCCTCTAATTTTTTATTCTCTAAATTTAATTTTAATTACCAATGGATGGTGTTTTCTGCACTAAGGAACGCTGCAAGCTTCATATAGCCTATACTTCCGGGTTACTGTTTCCGGAGTATTTTAAATCCATTTGGCCTACAACGTGATAATTGTGTTATGAGATTCTTGCAAACGTTGTATTTGATTACTTATTACTTGTCTTAACAATGCTAACAATACCTGTGTTCACGATGCTAAAGGTGCTAACACTAACGTAAGATGGCGCACAGCTTGCAACAAGAACAAACAGTAATTAACAAATGGAAAAAGGCTGAATCGGGACTGCCAAAAAAGCGAGTTATTCATAATCTAGCAACTATGTCACCTTTTTTAACAATATATCTATAAACAACTAAAACAAATTTTCACTTCAAACTCACTAGAATTACTTAATACCATTAATATCTTATGAAATACGGCAGATTTGAGCTCAGAAATCATCTAATTTGCTTCTTTTATTGAAAACAAAATTAACTGTTTGAAAATATCGCCTTGTAGAATAAGCTGTAGTAAGTAGTTGCAAACTTTCTAACCGGAACTAGAGCAGGCATTGAGTTCGAGATTGTTATTGTTTACATTTATATTGAAAACACCATCCATATGAAACTTTCAAACTTTATTATTGTAATGTATTGTGTATCTGGCAACAGTAGCATTGATACAATGATATATAGCAATCGTAAGGTGTCTTTCTTCAAGGATTAAATGCAAATACGTAATTATGCATATGTTGCTGTGAATGAATACAATGATAGTGTTTTTTCAGAAATATTTAAGATTTTTATTTTTAAGGCTATGTTATAATTTAATTGCTTTTTGATAATGAAGTGAAAGGCTCAATAACTATTTATCACATGTTTTGTTGCATGGCAACTATATACATATATGTTACTGTGGGTGGTGGTTGACTTCCACCGGTGAATGTTTACAATCTCAAAGTCGCTTTGGTAAATGTCCGAAATATATACTTAAGTCCAGTTAAGTGCCCGGTACGCATTTTCCTGGTATGACCTTCATGAATGTTTTTTAAGGTTCAGTGCCACTGTTCGGTATGCCCTACATCAATGTTTTTAAGGGCATGTGCCACTGCCCAAAATGCATTTTAACTGGTACTCCGAACTCTGATGTTTCTCCGAATCTATCCTCAGCAGATATTGAAATATCGAATAAATATAATAATATCAATGAATAAATTAATATCAAATCGGATATGACAAATATTTCGTACATTCATCAAAGCGACTATGTGATTGTTAACATTCACTGGTGATAATCAATATTCTCTTGATTCCGGTCATGCACGATAACACATTTACTGAATATATATATTAAACTAAAGTTTAAGTAAATAAATTATGCATCAAACTAAAATGAACATCTTATTTAATATATATGGTTTTCTTTAAAATTTTATTTACTACATATATTAAAAATGATTTTAAAAATTTTTTATTAAAGTTTTTGTATTTAAAAAAAATGAAATTAAAGAGATTTTAATTTCTTACGCCAGTATTGCTTCCGTTATTGTAAGCGACAATAAACAAACAAAAGAAAAAAAAGAAACTCTTCATCCCATTGATGCTTTTGTAATGCTTGAACTACCACAATTTAAAGTAAAGTTCAGCCTAAACAATACTTAGGGAGCAATGTCTCATCTTTTTAGATGGATATATCAGATAATATAGGTAAATAGTTACAAGTACAAATTCGTACTTTTGTACATAAAACCCTTATAATGTCTTAAGTATTGGTCGAGTCGTCTCGAGATTGGTCGGCTCGTCTCGAGATTGGTCTCATTCGATTCAGCGGGGAAAAAAAACAACAACAGTAAGTTATCATTTATGAAGACATAGTAAAGCTTTCCATCAAAAAACGAAACTCAAATATTAATTTTTCTGATCAAAAAGTCTATTTTTACTGGACTATAATCTGGTTTCAATTCTGATATCTTCCACTCTACTAACTTTTCTTTTAATGACTCGATTATACTCGCATAGTTCTTATGGTATGAAGGCATTTATGCCAAGAGATTGACGAATCCGAGCTTAATACTAAAGGGGGAGGGGGAAAGGAATTTATTGATGCTTGTCTTTTTGCTTTCGCTCTACTCGGGAATTTTTCTTCATATGTCAGAGATGTTTTAAGCTATTTCTCGTGGATCTTTATTACTTTAATATAGTCTCTACAATTTTTATTTATTTATTATTATTTTTTTTGAACGATAAATCTGTCCTCTTTAAATGCTTTTCCTCAATAGTAAAATGTAGGAGAGAATGTGTGGAATCCCACTGGTTTTCAATGAAATCCCATTTTATCCTATTTTATTCTCTCTCATTTTATTAGCTGGTCCATAAGTAAATACTGAGAAAAGAGAGAGAGAGAGAGAGAGATCAGATGTTAAAAGACCTAATTCTTAACATCGACCTTTTTTAAAAATCTCTCTGTATTAAAAAAAAACACTACAGCTACTGTTTTATGTTTTGCGTGTTCAACTTTATATTACCTTTAATGCAATAATTATAATAATTATGATGAGTAAAAATTTAAAAATACGAAAGTTTGAAGTCTCTGGGAGAACGATGGAATAAAAAAAAATGTAACGCTCGATAATTAGTTTGAGAATTATTTACTGTTGAACTTGTATTATAAAGTACCCTGCGGATCCCTCCACAGCCCGCATAAACGGCAAATACAGAGTATAAGTTTGAAGTGCTGAAAGCGCCACTTAATTTATTAAGTGGCCCTGGCGAGTTTTTTTCTTTCTTAAATTCTAATTTGTTCGAAAGTTATTACAAATTTGAGGGCTTTCTTAAGAATTTCTCAGTTTCTCTCTTTTTTCTTTCTGTAACTTTAAGTTACACTTTTAAAAACTTATTAGACTTAGAGACTTAAAATTACGAAGGGATGGAGAAACATGTACAGAGAGAACGCGATAGAATAAAAAAAAATTATTAGATAGTTTGCTTGTTTGGGAATTATTTACTTTTTAACTTGTAAAAAATACGAAGATGCCCATTCTACTGCCCGAAGAAATACAACTACAGAAATGACATGTAGTATCGATGGTTCATACCTAGTTTCAGTGGCATATTTTAACAGTTTTATTTGGATTATTTACAACAAAACTCAAACCAAATTGAAGTTAAACTACTGAATTTTTCTTATAAATGTTCAATATGTGAAGTATGGCAATGCCTTAAGTTTGATTCTTCCTCCTGTTTTGGGAAAGTCCCTGTGCGAGTACTACTTTTGATGTTTACCCAAAATGGCGCTCCTGATCGCAAGACGCTTGTGATCTGAAAATTACTTGGAGGGAATCTTTAATTTCAGTTTAAAATTCAATTGTGATCCCTCATGGGGCAAAAACATCTGCCGTTACTTATTGATTAGTCACAGTTGAAATACATTAAAGATGAAATTGTGTTTATTACTTCTGATTTGTGAACCAAAGAGTGGGAAGAATTGAATTTTAAATGGCTATGTGTCGTATAACTAATGGCGCAGATATTAAACAATTCCAAAAAAAAGTTAAGATTAGTTTACCTTGAATTTGGTGTATGATTTGTTGTCAATGAAACTGTTGAAATACAGTGTACAAACTGGGATGTACACCCTGTACTTTCTAAACCTTGTTTCAACATGTGTCTCAAAATTGGTATCACACCTTTGTGTTACAGCCTATTGTCGGGACCTTACGATTCGCGAATCTTCGATTGCACTTGAAAGACACGGAGAGCCTGATTGGTGAGTTTTTCGCGAGAAAATGTATTTAACCAATCAGTTTCTCATTTTCCCTCCACGGCAATTAGAGTTGCATGAATCGCGAGACTAACTATTATATAGGCGTCACACAAGCTTGCATATGGTGTATAACACTGAATCTGCCTGTCCTATAAATGAAAAATATATATATGAACCACGCTTTTGATAAAATCAAAGCAACAGTAACAAAAGATAAGACAAATAATGATAAAATCATTGGTATAATTAAAAAACAAAATTACCTATGAGATGATTAAAAAATATGCCTTAAAATATCATTCCAGTACTTTGAAACAACGTCTGTCTGGAAAACTCATTGTTTCCGTGAGATCCGATCTCATTGTTCCGAGTTTCCGATCTTAAAACTAATCAATAATCCTCCCTTTTTTTTTAGAATCGAATAGAAGAAAAGAACACCCTGGACAAACAAAAAATATACGAGACATAAGCTAGACATTAGCAGATGAGTCTATTAAGCTTAATCTCATACTAGCCATCATTATTTAAGATATACATAATTTACTAAATAATTTTCTTCTACCCGGCTATGCAACAACTGCGTAATCAATCAAGGTACTAATCTTCCATTTCTTAGTGAGCTCCTCCAAATTCTCCAAGATTCACTAGATATAACTCAGCTTTGACATAAGCTGAACCTATCTTGAGGAGGTGAGCTAATTTTGAATATAGCGGGGATATTATGATTAACTGGTAGAGATGAAAGCTTAATTACTTACGCTCCAGTGTGCTGCCAAAACATCAATATGCACCGGGACGTTTTAGCATTTCCAACTCTTATTTTATTTATTTTTCATGTCGTAGTCACCAAATCTCCAAGTATGAGTTGTTATAGTCCAGCTACACAAGGTGTAGCAGGACTAAACTGGAGGTGTCTGGTCGATTCTATGGAAACAGCCGTTAGTACTGCGGGGGAGTACTAAATTTAACTAATTTAATTTAACCTAATAACTAATCTAAATTAAATTTGATTTTTATTTTAAGCATACGAGTAATCCTAATCTTCCAATTAGCCTTAAGTATTATAATTATTGTATAGTTTTATTAAGCAAGACTAAACAGACGGACTTAGTGGGTCTGTAGGGTTGAAGGATTGGGTACTAGATTCACGGGACCGCACGCATTGCTTCTGAGTGGCCGCTGGTGGTTTTCATATCCGATGGACCCGTGGACGGTAGTGCAAGGGATTTTATTACGCAGTAAGCTATAATAGATTGTAAACCCGCTTTGTGCGTCAGCCGGCCACCAGCAGTGACCAAAATTGATCTGGCAAGTAAGAGAACCATCTTCCTACAGGTTATCAGGCCTATATTAACATATGCCTGCGCAGCTCTTACAACTCTCAGTGACAACCTGGAATATAAACTATCAAATACCGAAGGTCAGATACCCAGAAGGATGGTGTTGAAGCGTCTAGGGCAAATAGTAACAGACTGCTTAGAAAATACTTAAACATAGATGATATGAATTGTTTCATATCTGAACTAAGTACTAGTTTCTACAGTGATGCCAATTTAAGTATATATCGAACACTATCGAACTTCAACCAGTAACTTAACATAGAATATATTTGGAAGACAACATAAAAACAGCCCGATTGCAGCCTTTTTACATCTGATTGCTTACTACCCAAGCACTGTAAGTAATAGGAATGCATCACAAGCACAGCTTAAACACTGCAGGATTGTGGTATACCCGCATCTGAAGCAACCCTGTAATGTCCGAAATGGGTGAGTCACAAAACTGACAAGCTTCAGCTCAGCGAGCAATCCGGTACGGGCGGGTTGCTGTATGAACAGAGGACAACTGTAAATAAATATTTGATTTTTATATTTTCATAATTCATTTTCAAATTCAAATCTAATTTCTGTTCACAGTTGTAAATATTCTTATTTATTTGTATGCATTTCTATTATTAATGTTTAATATGCATTCATATTAAGCTTACAATTTTTACATTGACCAATGTAGTGCTAAAGTTCATTTTTTGACTATTAGCGTTTGATAAATTAATGAAGTTCTTCACCCAACTTTTTCTATATTTCATTGTAATTTACGAAAAGACCATAGGATTTAAGTAATCATCTGCGATTGCATGTAGTTCCGTTTTATTTAGTTATCAAAATATGCAGATATGCTTTGAAAACAATATAAAAATTTTTTAAAGTTACACACGTCGTACAGAAATTAATTCATGCTATCTTTTAATTGAATTGTTTAAAAAAAATATAGTTTTTTAGTCTTATTGGAATTCTAGACTGGGCGACATATTTTGATACATGAGAAATACATTCGTTCTTGAAAAAAAATGAGGTTGGATTTGATTTGACCACTAAAAATGGCGCATCTTATGCTAACATACTTTTAACAAATCAGATGCGAGATAAAGAGTTTTTACTTTTGTTTCGCTGCAGAAGAAAATTGTCTGCAGGAAACAATATTTACTATTCTTTCCTCAGTTTCTTTAAATGCGAACAGAAAGGCGTATATTAGTAAAAATTTTTTGATATCAATTTTATTAATTCTTTACTTGTTAATTGGTGTCTGACAGATATTTAATCGAACTACTAAAAATGACGCGTCTTATGTTGATATGCTTTTAACAAATCAAATGCAAGATAAAGAATTTTTATTTATATTTCGCTGTACAAGGAAATCGTCTGCAAGAAACAATATTTATTATTCTTTTCTCAATTTCTTTAAATGGGAACAAAAGGTGTATATTTGTAACGGTTTATACAAACCATTTTAGCTAATTCTTATTATTTGTTAATTGATTATTCCATAAGTTTTATTTCCTCATTCGACACGACATAAGAAAGCAAGCAAAAAGAAGGCTGTACAACGTCATTTGAAGAGTTGTTGATGTTGATATTCGTTCGCACTGGGAGCTTATTTCATTTCATTTGACCTGCACTTAGTTGCAAATAGGCTCTCTTTATAGGGACAATGTTATTTTTTTTCTAACTTGCAACTTGTAGGTAGGTAGGTACTTTATTTACGTCGCACTAAAGCTGCACAATGGGTTATTGGCGACGGTCTGGGAAACATCCCTGAGGATGATCCGAAGACATGCCATCGCAATTTTGATCCTCTACAGAGGGGAGGGGTCCCCTGCTTTGGCAGCCCGACAACCTGCGCGTTAAGCCGAGTACTTTACGGTAGAACAGTTTAACGAGGACCCCGTGCACCCTCTGTCCCTAAGCAATCTGATCCAAGTTTTCAACCATCCTCTTACTCACCGCATGCTTGACTTCGGTGTTCTACTGAAAAACGTGTCTTTACGATCAGTCCAATGTGGGACAACTTGCAACATTATATGCCTTTATGTTTTATGACTTCTAACTGAATGAATCGGTAACAAATAATGTCTCCTATATACAGCGTTATAGTGCTTGGTATAAAAGTACTCACCATGAAAATCGGAGTTGTTGTTGTTGTAAGAAAACCTCCGTCTCCCGGGGGGTATGAGGTGTCGACTACTGGAAGTATAGTGGTTCCCCAGACCCGTGGGCAACAATGAGATCTCCGGCGTTGAGTTGAGTCGAGAGAGCATTATTTGTTCTCATAGCGACGCCGATGATTCATTAGATTTGCCTTCTTCCCTGGAGGTCGGCGTCTAGAAAAGGCCATAATGTCCCGTAGTTGACTCATTGTCTAGAAAAATAAAGTTTCATTCCAATTATTCAAAGGAAAAAAAAAACTCTATGATTATATTCTAAAAGTGCTAATAGTGATTCAAGCCATAGTGGATAATAGTACCATGGTCGCTCAGGAGATAGGGCGTTCGCCTTCCAATAGGATGAAAGGATGAACCGGGTTCGAATCCCAGCGATGGCTGATCGATACGAATTCCACCCTTAGCTCGCACCGACCACAGTGCTGACATAAAATATCCTCAGTGGTAGACGGATCATGTGTTAGAATCCCCTTGCCGTGAGGCTAACCTTGAGAGGTCTTCGTGGTTTTCCTCTCCGTGTAACGCAAATGCGTGATAGTTCCATCAAACAATCCTCCACGAAGGCAAATTTCTCCCAACACTTGATACAGGAGTTCCCTTGTCTTCTGGATTGGGTTTAAAATTATAAGGCTACAGAGTTGAACATTAGTAGTCGTAAGCCCAAAATTGTGTCGGATGTTTTTCAACGACGGTTATAAAATGAGTAGTAGAAACTGGTCACGTTTGAAGGAGTACGTTTCAGTAGGTGTTAAACTGCAGATCGCAATTTCGAACACCAGCTTTGAAAATTTCTTTTAAGTTAAAATATTGTGTTTTAATTAGTTATAATAATAATTTTATTTACGTTGCACTAGAATTGGACAACGGGCTATTGGTGTTCGCCTAGGGAACATCTCTGAGAATGATGCCTGAGGACATGTCATCACAATTTTTATTGTCTGCAGGGGGGATTGTGGGGAACATCGGTGATCTAGTTGTAATGTGTCTCCATATAGCCACAAATATCTTCAAAACATCTTTGTAATATTTTTTTTTTCACAAAAAAAAAAAAAAAAAATCTAGATGTCTGAATGTTCTAAAATCTAATAGATGTTTCTAACTTATCTGAATATCCATGAAATATTTGTCAGAAATCCAATGTCCAATAGATATTTGGATATTGTGACACGTGCTGTATATCCAAAAGACAACTGACAGATATACGTGACTTATTACAAATATTCAAGGGATATACGGCACCTGACATTTATATATAAGGGATTTCTGCCTGATGTTAATTATTTAAAATTGCAGGTTATCACAGAGATATTCTTATTGGACATTGGCGAAATATTTTAATCCTTCAAAAACTTTCTTCAATAAAATTTAATTATCTAATATGAATTATATATTTTAGCTCTCCTTCCTATAATTTTATATAATAACTTCCTATAATAACTTCAAACATTATAGAATGCCGAGAATAAATAAGCTCATATATTATATCATTTAAATTTAAATTTTCTGATTTCAATCCGTATCTAAAAATTTACATTTCACAAATAATTCATCATTTATAAATAAGAAAATATATAATATAATAAATATTGATGATAAAAATTCTTTTAATTGAAATGAAGATTCTTTTTCTATATTAAGTTGAATTTTTTTATCAGCTAAAATTTTTTTGTGTGTTCAGATTTGAAGTTTTTAGTCAAACTTAAAATAACTATAGTGTGCAGAGTAAGTATCAAATTAGTAAAAGTTTTTATTTACAAGGTAATATTTTATCACAAAAATCAGAAAAAATTATGTAAACAATCTAAAGTTAGAGAGTTATTTATGATCCGAACCCATTTGTTTATTATTTATAATTGCAATTTTTTTTTTATAATTATTGACTTAATAGCATCAGTAATAGATTGTAAATCTTGCTTCAATGAACAATCGCAGTTTCTATTCAATCCTCGGCTTTATTTGTTTAACAACAGAAAATTTATTTGTGGTAAATCTGTTACAATATCAAATTTATAGTTTGCAATACTCTTAACAATATTAAGTGTACTTTGATTGAGTAATAATATGCTTAGTAACTTTACGTGTTATTTACAATTTAATCAATCTCTTAAATGGAAGTATAAACTGAACAAGATTTTTAGCACAAGAACAACAAAATTATTAAAATTTATTATTTTAAACTAGGTAAGAAAAAGTTAATGACAATATTGATATCAAAAAAATATTTAATTTCTTTCAAAATATTTTCTAATTATCTTAGTCGGTCTATTTTCACTTTGTTTTTACAGTTTTATAAATGGGCAAATTTTGATTATATTTTAATTTATAATAATTATTAGGTAATAATTAAAAAAAATTTTTTTTAAAGATTATTACTATAAGAAATATATAGCAAAAATATTTTATGTCTTTAGTTTAAACTTTTTTTAAAAAATGAAGTGCAATATTTACGGTTTTTAAGATCTTCAATTACAAACCAACGGGAACTAGAGACAGAGACAGGCATAAGATCAGATGACTTGATTGTGTGGAAGAGGATTTTAAAATCTTAAAAATTACGAATTGGAAAACAGTCGAAAAGAAAAGAGCAGAATGGAGGCAGGTTCTAAGTAAGACTCTGGCCCACAAAGGGCTGTTATGCCAAAAGAAGAAGAATATTAATGTTTCAAAAAATAAAGCATTAAAATAGTACTAAAATCATTCGTTTGGGGCGCTATTTTACAATAAAGTATCAATTTAAATGAATGATGACCTGTTGAATTTACTGCAAAAAAGAGTTTTAACAAACTTTATATGTTTTTTTTTTGTTTTTTTGTTTTTTTATCAAACTCCCCCACTCAACACTTAGACTTGAAAATTCAATTAAGGGGAACTATGAAAATCATAATGTGTTTCATAGAGCATTATGATTACCAATTATAACTCTTAAGTTTTATTCTAAGCACGGAGAAAAAGTTCGTTTACTTATCTGTATTTTTCACGTAGTTATGACTGATTTTAGGCAGAAGAAGCTGTTGTTTTTTCCCAAAAAACATAACTTTAAAGTGCTTTTTTGCATGAATGCTTTTTTAGAGTTTTCACGTTACTTGAATTCCTAAGGACTTTCTCTATTAAAAAGTGAGTTTCTAAAAAACAATTTTGCAAGAAGCATGACATACTTATTAAAAATGTGTATTGAAAAGCGTTTAATTCTTTTAAAAGTCATACATGACATTGTATTCGTGTGTGCAACATAAATATTTTCTGCGATTTTACATGTAACTAACCATAGAAACCGTTCTAACTCATTTGAAAGCAAATAAATGGACAGAGTTTTAGAATTAATCATTGAAAACATTAAACAAAGTTGTTTTTTGAAAAATATGCTAAAAAAAGCTTTAGTTTTAAAAAATTGAGAAATTTTTGAGAATTTTACGACTTTTAAGAAAATTTAAGAAATAATTCCAATTTTTGAAAATTAGTGATTTCAATTATGTGTGCATGTAAAGCAACAAAAAAAAAATTGTTTTACTCTTACTTAAAAAATTTTCCGATGGTATTGACCACTTGATTTAGATATTTACATGCATTGCAATTCTGTGAAAAACACATTTATAACCCTTACCTGCTTCATAAAACTGAAAATAAAATGTAAAATTTAAGTTACTTAGTAAATATTTATGGCGTTATTAAGTATTTTTATTTAACCTGATTCTTACTTTATATAATCTCGTAAAAATAACTTTACTGCTTTATATCTTATCTTACGGTAATTGCAAATTTTAGTGTAGCTAAATGGTGGTTGGTTGCGGCTGCTCAACACCAAGAACATTCTATGTGTTTCACAGCACTAAGAACATTCTTGTTTTGTAGAACACCACTTTGGTGTCAAATAGTTGCCACCATTTTTGGTGTTCAAACATAAGAAAACTAACTGTAAAATTTTTAATGCACAGTTTCCCTGATTTTTGGTGTTAAGGTAAGCTAAATGCATTTTTAAGTACAGAACTATGCTTGTTATCGTGTAAAAATTTATATAACATTGACAAAACAACAATCGTTTGTAAGAATTAATGCAAATATAATACTAAAATTGTGATTGTTTTTTAAACTACAGGTTTTTGCAATGAAGCCAATTTAAACTGATTCTAATGCTTTTTTAATAGTGTTAATACTTCTTGTATTGTTGTAATAAATGTTGTGATAAAAGGTATTCTAGATATTATTGTAGGAAATCTGGTCTAGCCACTGTCATAATAATTTCTATTTTATGTATAATATTTATATTTAAAAAATATATATAAAAAACGGAATTGACACAATATCTTTTATTAAATGTTACCTTTTTTAAAAATTCGAAATGTTGTTTATTCACCTTTAAAGTTTTTATTCAGAACAGTGTACAGATTAATTATCACATTGTAATTTTTAACATTAGTAATTTTTTATTATAAAATATATAAAAATCTTGTAGACGGATCAAGACGAATGAGTTATCTGAGACCCAAATTGGTTATTGTGTTTCAATTATATTATTTGCATTATATTTTTTATAATGACATACGAAATGATTAGTAGTAGATATTAAATCAATTTCAGTTAAACTAATATATATTTAAATAAACAATAAATTTCTTTTTAGTATTCGCCTTGGTCCTTTAGTGAACCGAATATTTGTTTACCCAAATTATAGTGTTAGCCAAATACTAAGCAAATTAAAATAATTGGATACTACCTTGAAAAACGTTTCGGATAGAAAATCTAAAATATACTGGTGATAAAGATCAATCAAATATTGACAAAAGAGGAAAACCAGTGTTATAGCACTTTTGAGGTATCCGACTAGTTTCGGCAAGTTTTATTATGTGAAAAAACTAGCAAAATTTTTTTATTTCATTATTATTATTTAAATGGCCATTTTTATGTAAAAAGAAGACAATTGTTTGCATATCCGCTAAACAATGTAAAAAAATTTTCTATCACCTAAAACAAAATATCCTTTGAGGAATGTTTTATTTTATTTTATAACCGTCGTTGAACAGCCGACCCAATTTCATGGGTTTACAACTACTAATGTTCAACTCCGTAGCCTTGTAATTTTGAATCAATCCAGAGACAAGGAAACTCCTGGATCAGTACCCCCAGAGGTATTGATTTGTTATGGGAACATGGAGGACTTTGAGACTCGACAGATTTAACGTGCATCAGTCACCATTTACTACACGGGGAGTCTTCGAGGATCGAACCCACGACCTCTTGGATATGGGCCCAGCGCCCTACCGACCAGGCTATCCCGGCCTTTGAGGAATGTTTTAAACTATTATCTTAAAAAAAAAGTGCATATACTCTACTGAGTTAGGGATCAATGTATTAAAAAAAGCAAATTATTAAAAATTTCCGCACTTGTCTTCGCGAAAAAACATGCATAAAAATGAATTTCAAAATTTTTTTTCTTAGTCTGTAGTTAAAAACAGGTGTGCTGTTATCATAAACACTCATGAAAAACTGCAGACAATTATTTTAAATACAACATGAGAAATCGTGTTTAAGGTAGTGTAAAATGTTAAAAAATCTGATTTTGATATAAACGCATTTAAAGACTTAATATCAGTTGTCTATCCACTGTTATCATTTTGTACAAAAACTGCTATAACTTGATAAATAATTGAACAAACAGGAGTAAAGTATTTTTAGAAAGCTAAGAGTACAGGAATTGAAATTTATAATAAACTCAATTTCGAACATTTTCCCCAAAATTATGTTTTTGCACTACCTTAAAAACCCATATATTACAATATTAGATGCCATTTAAGAAATAGTGACGTTTGTAATTAAAGATCTAAATGCATTACAAATTCCACATCAAATGCGGATCCAATGGGATGGTACACCTGAAATTGATTCTTACAATTATGTGTGGTGATATAAACTTTGAGCGAAAGATGAATCAATATAAGAATTAAGATTAAGTACACTAAGTAACAGTTTAAATAAGAATAAATAAAAAGCAAGACTAAAAAACATCTATTTTTAGAAAAAATAAATTATTTTTTCCAAAAATAAAATTAGTCATTTATGACCATTTTTTAATTGCCTAAAGTTAAGATCTGTGGAACACTTGGTGTTATAAACCATTATTATTGGCTATCTGATTTAAACCATCTGACCTGTCACCTAACGTTTAGCCCAGCCTATGACTTTGTGGTAATATGTAATGCATCGCGCGTTTGTGACTATATGATTTTTGCTTGTTCCTGAAATAAAAGCAGTGTGTGCAATACTTTCCCTGTATATTTCGAGTAGCTTTAAGTATTTGCATCCGTCTCTCTTTTTTTGTCTTTATCATGACATTCTTATTTTTTCTATCAATTTATTTAACCAGAATTTTGGATAGATATTTAATATATTAACTTACAGATGAATGCTCGTCACTTTTTTGTTCAATCGTATTCTTTTTCACTAAACAATTTGAAAAATGAAAGAAAGACGGCAATTAGCCGATTTATTTTTGTTTGGAAAAATTCCAAGCTCAATTGTCTGTTACTCGCCTAATTCGAGAAAACAAAAAGATTAGCAGGACTTTTAAATCTAACAGGTATCCTCTACTCGTAAAGCGTTACAATTTAAAAAGAAAAAATGATTTTTTTTTAACCCAATGCCCACCCAGTTATTGACTTTCGTCATTTGGGTATCTTTAGAACAGATTTGTTGACCACTCTCTGAAGGGCTCCATAGTAGGTGAGCCAACGTTGCTCCCACAGTAAGAAGGACAGATAAAAGAAAAGGAAAGAACATCCATGCCTTCTTCGAACCCGAGACCTTTCTGTCTTGATCTCAGCTTCCTGATCACTAAGGCCCGAATTTTGATGACATTTGCATTTTTTTGCATTTTTGGACATTTTTTGTCCTTTAGAGCATTTTTTTAGATTTATATGGCATTTTTCTTTAAATTTTGGGGCATATTTTGCATTTTAAAGCATTTTTTAAAATTTTTTGTTAATTTTTTTCCAATTTTTATTATTTTTTATCATTTTTCATTATTACACTGGCTTCCAAACAATGAAGAAAATCTCTAGGATATTAACAGGTGAAGCAACATCTTTTCAAATTGAAGAAGAATTGTCAGTAAGTGAGACCGTCTTTTTCAAGTACGCACCAATAACATCAGTAGACGTTGAAAGAAGCTTCTTCAGGTATAAAAATTAACTTTCAGACAAGAAAAGCTCGTTTACATTTCAAAATATTAAAAAAAAAATTTATAATCCAATGTAATTCAGATATTTAGTAATATTATGAGATGGAAGTTGTTATATTCATTAAAGTTTCTATACAAAATGAAAATGTTTTGGAGTCAATATATTTTCCTTTTTTTTTGTTATTTTAGGATATAAAACATATTTTTCAAACATTAATGAACGTAGATCAAGTATTGCATTGCTTTATATTTTTTGAAATGACTCATAATAATTTTAAAGAGTAAAAAATTGTTTTAGTTCATTATTTTTACTTTATTTAAGTCATGTCATAAGGCGTTTTTAGCGCAATTTTCGCATTTTAAGGGCATTTTTTGCACTTTTAAAGGGCATTTTTTGCACTTTTTAAGAGCATTAATTGAGATTTTTTAGGTCATCAAAATCCGGGCTCTACTGATCACCATACTACTGATCACCAATGGTAGGGGTAAAATGTGGTGTTGGTAGAATGAGTAATTGAAAGAGTTGTCGAACTTAGAAAATATCATTCAAAAGAGCAAAAAAGAAATATTATTAAAAAATTTATGATGTTGTGAGCATTGCATAAAACGAATTTTCGAATGTGGATGAGAATTTTTTAAAAAATATTATTAACAATAGTATTATTACATAATACCTATTAATTATTATAAAAGCAATTTGAGGGTTTCTAAAAGCATGAGTTGTATAGTCACCGTGATTTTAATCTCACTTCCGTCTCATAATCTTTTAATAAAGTATATAAATGGTAATATATATAAATACTATATGGCTGTGGTTATATACTATATCTGTCAATTATAAATTTCTTAAGGGGTCATTCAAATATTAAGTTAACGTTAAAATGAGGGAGTGATTGTGATTTGCTCTATTGTGATTCGCTTATTTGCTTTTGACAAGATGCAGGAAGGTTTTCAGCAATGCTTACGTAAAGACATTAAAATCTCCAATTTCGAAATTTCCTTAAAATGCAAAATAAAATTGAAACAAAAAATGACTCATGGAAAATTTCAAATTTTATTATAAAAGTTGAATTTGGAGAAAGAAAAAATTGGAAAAAAAAATTTCTTTAAGGAGTTTTAAATGTCAAAAGCTTTTAACGCAGAGGGAAATCACAAAAGATTCCTAAAGAAAATTTTACTCAAAAGTTTATAACATGAATGAAAACGTAAATTTTATTTTATGCAAAGTATCATCTTTTATTTGAATATAATTCTAAAATGAGATAAATACAGCAAAAAACTAAGTTAATGCAGAAACCAAAGGAGTTACCACTTTCCTATGTAAGCATAGAAAAAGCTTAATGATTTGACTGTTATTGCTAAAGAGGGGAGAGGGAGTTCAATTCAGCCGAAAATATGCTTCCGTAATATTTGAACTGCGTGCTTACGTAATATTTGATACAGTTTGGGAGCCCCTGGTCTACCGTATATTGTGATTTATATTATCTTGTTATTCTAACAGTAAATAATATTAAGAAAGACATATACATATCCATCAACCTAGTTATTAATTGAAAAAAGTTCATAAATACCGGTTTGCACTCAGAATCGCAATAATCATCAGGCATTTTAATGTTATCTTCTTTTTTTTTTTAAATCGTTTGGAGTTTGAATTAAAATAATTTTATAATAATTGTGAAAATATAAATTCTTTAATACATTATTACTATCACTAATGTTTGAATTATGTGATGAGAGAAATGCCTTTTTTTATATCTTATGGTGACACGGAGCTTTTAAAGTGAAACATTTAAGAGTTTTTTATATATAAACTTACAGAAAATTTCTTAGTAAATTTTATAAATTATTCGGATTTGTTTTGAAATGTATGACAGTTTAAAGGATTATCTGTGCAACTGATGAATCCTGCAAAATTGTATTAAAATATGAAATATGAAAAATATAAAAAAAATTGTCTAAAATGTCAACAGAAAATCTTCCCATTTTATCAATAGGCGCATAATATGAATGTAAATCGACACAGGTAACAGTTTTTGTTTAACGTAAGCTGTATTTGAGGGGAAAAAATTACTTTTCATGCAATCCCCCTCCACAAAATTATGCGCTTTAATTTACTTAAACCACCACAAAAAGTTTTGTAATCATTATTTCATCCAAAAAATTCTTGGTAACTTTTAAATATAAAACTTACGTCAAGCTTTCATGAAAATTAATAAAACAAATTGAGACGCAACGAACAAAATAAACCAAAAATAGAAATAAAAAATACTTTATAGCAATAAAAATCCAACTTCAGTAAAAATTAGCTTTAAATTTTCAATGTGATTGTTGTAAAATCTTCAAAAAACTGTATTTCTGATAAAAATGTCAATAACAATATGTAAAAGTATCTTAACTTTTTGGGTAAAAATATTTTTTTTCGAAACTTGTTTGAACATGAACACGCTTTTCAAGCTCATCGTACCCTTAAGAGGATGCTTTACCAAGGGTGAAACTTTTCCAGGCAAATACTGTTTCCCCTCTATTGGTATTTTAAAGTTCAGAAAGAGAATTCCGGTAAACTTAGAGTAAATCATGAAGTTTGAAACATTGAAAAAATGTTTTCAAAATATCAATATGCAAACAAATTATGGCAGGATTACTTCCCCAATGATTAGATTAATCTTGTCATAATTTGTTTGCATATTGATAGTTTGAAAACATTTTTTTCAGCATTTAAAACTTCATGGTGTACTCTAAGTAAAACGAACTCACTCTCCTCTGAACTTTAAATTTTAAAATACCAATGGAATAAAAATACTAATCAATCATTGGGGCAGTAATTCTGTCGTAATTTGTTTGCATATTGATATTTTGAAAACATTTTTTAAGGATTTGAAACTTTATGTTTAATTCTTGGTTTACCGGAATTCACGCTCCTCTGAACTTTAAATTTTAAAACACCAATGGAGGTGAAACAAAATTTGCCTGGAAAAGTTTCACCCGCGGTAAAGCGTCCTTTTAAAAAATTAAAATCTGTGCTTTTTCTCTAAAATGTTGTTGTTCTTTTTCAACGAGAGATTCTTAAGACGTTTGACACGATATTATAATGAAATTTCGATTTTAAAGCGACCATGCATAATTTATGAACTGTAAAGAAAACTTACCTTTTTAACATTTCTTTCCGGTGCATTCTCACTGCCTCTCTTCGACTACTTAAAAACATTCTTGACTGCATTGAAGGAATCACGTGCTTTTGTTTGGTCCAGTGGTTCCCTTGGTGACTTGTTGATAGAACTCTTTTCTGCTGTTGTTGTTCGTCACCGCCCTCCTCTTCTGATCGATAACATAAAAAGCAAACGATTTCTTAGAACATGAATTGATTGGCCATCATTAATTCTTCACCTCATGACTTTTTAGATTTCGTTCTCGTTTGCATGCGTGGCATAGGACTTGCAGCGCTAACGATCAATTCAGTTTTTGCGTCAATTTTTAAATAACTATGTGATAAAATAGTATCATAATGAGTTTTTTTTCTCTATTTGTTCAATTATATATATATTTTTAAACAGAACATAGTTTAAAACGAATGTTTTCGGTGGTTTTATAGTCCAAGCTTACAATGTGTTTAAGTAGGATAACTGAAAATTTTGTCCGTTTTCTAGGAATGCGCAGGATAAGAAGTTTTTTTTATTTTTAAATTGCCAACTAGGGAGTTCTGTCGTCTATTCGTTTTGCTCATTTACTCCCATGGTAGATACAATCAATTTTCATTTCTTGAAAATAAACAGAAAATTAATTAAATTAAGAAAATGATTAAATTTAGAAAAAAAGACAACTACTCGCAAATACAAGAAAATTTTGGTAACAAATAATATGTATTCGTATTTTAGTAAATCTAAAGTATGCGATAAGGAAAAAAATGCTTTGCCAAACTTTTATAATTTTCTTTTTTAACACTCTATTAAAGTTTAAATAAATATAGAAAATATTATACCTAAATCTCCCTTTTCTTTATTTTTTCTATGAACTATGAAATTTTTTTTATCCAGCATATATTTACATTTAGATCACTGCATTCCAAGAAATGTTTTTTTTTTCCTACCTCAGAGATATTAAAATTTTAAGAGAAAAATTCGCCATTGCAGTTAACAATAAGTAATGAAGGATTTCACTTTGTTTCATTGCTGAAAACGTACAAGTAATGTAAGGAGGTATGAGGATGGAATTTTAAAATGAGTGACTTTAATTTTTTATATTAATATATTTTTCATATATCTTTCATAATGACACTTGTATCTTTATAATGGCACCAGAATTTTCGTTAATCAAGATTCTGCAGCAATACTGTGGTTACTACAGTATTTTCCGAAGCATTATTGAATTCTGAAAAAATAATAAAAAATATTTTTTTCTATACGCTTAATGTCTGAAAGATGATCATTATTATTATTTTTTAAATTTATTACCTTGTAACTCTTTGGGAAAATGAGTGTTCTAGAATTTTCTAGCCCGCACACTTTTCGACTAGATCAACTTCATCGTCTAAAACAATTTCAAAATCATAATCACAAATAGAGTGTTGTAAGAGTCTTAAAAATATCAGGCTAGTATAAGCTTTAATAAAAATGCAGCAAAATAAGATCAAATAAAAAAAAAGAAAAAGCAGACGATAATTTTGAAACTTCTTGGTGTTGATAGTTTTCCAGATTGAGTTATTTATTTTTGTTTTCGCCATCGTGCATTTTTATTGTTTTTACATATAAATAATTTAAAGAATTTTTATGTTTTTATATGATTAACTTATTTATAATTATTGCCTTAGCAGCGATTTTAGTTTTAGCATGAATACCGAAGAAGGAAAAAAATAATGTTGCGTCTTAAAAAACGAATATTCGCTGAAATTTCAAACCAATCCAGTTCAGTGGACGGCAAAAGGACAAACATCAATTGACGCAGTTTTTGCAGATAATTTGGTTTTTTTTAAAAATCTTCCATCCATAACATGTAATATTCTCCTGTATTCCTTATAAAACAGGGATTTTCGACTTCAGATTAAACAAATCTGTTTCTTAAGATTCGCAACTCAAGATATGCGATCTCTTTTCCAAATATAACTCTGAAAAATTACTAGAGATCAATTTATTCGCTTGGCGTTATCCTTAACTTATCCTTGTTTTAAACTGTTATGTGGTTCTTTATCACGATGTATAATTTCAGCCAAGTATTCTGTTTTGAACGGTCGTCTTAAGTTCTCTCGGATGTTAATATTTATATATATTTTTTAAGGTTTTGCCATCGATTTTGTCTAGCTCTGCAACATCATTACTTGACTAAGCCGAACTATTTAAAACATGACTCTGGTGTTAATGATGCTAAGCTGTCCTCCTCGAACATACATGTCAAAGGTCTTGAGTTCATGACAGCTTCGCAATCGAAAAGAATAGTATTCAATTCTTTCCTATGAAAGAGATTGTCACGCAAGACAATAAGATTATTTTACTGTTTGTTCAAAATAAATATTCAGATGTTTAACTTTACAAAATGACTTTTATTTACAAGAATTTTAAAAAGAAGAAAAACGATATACTTATTCTTTCATGGAACATCGAGTGTTGCCATAAGTGGAAACTAAAGTAAAACAACAAAAATTAAGTGGAAGTAGTAGTAGTTACATACAGTCACGTGATATTAATTATAATAACACATTACAATCTCTAACATACTCCCACCTTGCAAAGTTAGGTTTATTGAACTTTGCAACCAAAATTTTACGAAAGTTACAACTTAATACTAACAAGAGCTAAATATAAAAAGAATATTCACAAGTCCAATCGAAAAGGTATTTTGATGATTCTTCCCGACTTAGTTTTAGGATAGTTATTCTTCTCAAAAGCTTCTATATTTTCTACAAAAGTGTCAGTTTTTCTAGCAGCTTTTAAGATCTAAATATCAGTTTTGGTAGACACTTCTAATGGATAAAGCCTTTGAAATGGACGGATTCTTTCACCCTTATTGGTCCTCAGTCTTGCAACTCTAGGAATACCATCTTTACCAGGAAAAATTTCTAAAATAACTCCAAGTGGCCAATCAATTCTTTTGAGATTATCGCTACCAATTAATACAATGTCCTATCTTGATCGAATTAGAACACTTTTTTTTAGGTTTCAGCACAAGTAGTTCAAGATATTCCGATCTGAATCTATTTCTTAAATCTTTATGCAACTTTTGTCTATGTCAGAGTCTTCTGTTTAATGATCTTTGCTCAACATCGTCTATATCTGGAGTATTGCTGTCATGAACATCTTGCAAGAACATCGATAGAGAAAGCGGTTTGAGAGATTCATGCTCTGATATATAGGTTAACGGTTGTGAATTCACAATTCTCTCGCAGTCTACTAACACTGTCTCCATCTCCTCATAAGAAAGACAAGATTTTCCTAGTACTCTTCTCAAAAGATCTTTTAGAATTCGAATCAGCCTCTCCCACCAACATTCCCATCAACACGCTGTAGGTGGGTTAAACTTTCATTGGATAGAATTGGAAGCTCCATATTTTTGTATACGGTTCCAGTCAACACGTTTCAAAGAATTGGCGGTTCCGGTAAAGTTTGTGCCATTATCACTATAGATGGTTGATGGCCTGTCTTTGCGGGCTATAAACCTTCTTAATGCCATCAAAAACGCATTGGTAGAGGCAGACATAACGAGCTCAAAATGTACTGCTCGATAGATGGCACAAGTAAATATCATTATCCAACATTTCTGATCCCCTTTGAGGAAGAGAGGACCCGCCATATCAACACCGGTAATCTGGAACACTGCTGCGTCCCGTACTCAATCTTCTGGAAGTGGTGTTGGTAATGTTTCTAGATTTTTCTATGTATATCTTAGGCAAACAGCGCACTTCCATAAAACGCTTCTGACTGTTTTCTTACTGTTCAAAATCCAATATTTTTCACGAATTAAGTTCAAGAGAATCTGTATTCCAGCATGGCAATTCTTGATATGAACATACATTATTTAGCGCTTTACGACCTCATGTTGTGCAGGTAGAATAACTGGATAGAGGAAATTTTCATCCATTTTTTTAATGTATATATCAAAATTTTCAATAAAACCAGCTGACCGGACTAGTCCCTAGGCTAGGGTGGAGCCGTACCAGTAGCCGAGCTTTGGACTATATGGTTAAGGGTCCATGACGACCTAGGTACATGTCCAAAGCTTGGAGAAAAGAAAAAAAAAGTCTTTTCTATAGCTTATTTTTGTCATCAGTCGTATTATCCGATCTTTGTCTTTAAATGTTTCAAGAGTCTTCAACCTAGTATCTTTTCCTGTGAGAAAAGACTCATTTTGATGAACTATCCTCATTACTCTCTTTTCGGCTTCTTGATATTCTTCGAAAGTCAATTCCCCTTTAATTACATATCTAAGCATCAAAAAGTTATACTTAAATCGGAGAATCCATTCGACAAGTCTCACAATTTGTTCATAACTCGAGAAATACTTATAATACCAATCATTTTCTAAATGCACTGTTCACCAAACAACAGGTATTCTATCTCTCTTTATTAATCTCTTCTTCATCAATGTTAAAGTAATTCGTTGTGTAAGGCCTTTTATCAACGGAATTTTTCATCCATACTGGACCCTCCCACCATCTAGTTTTCACCAAATGTGTGGTTCTGCAGCCTCTACTAGGCAAGTCTCTTCTCCATCCCCAAGACGTAGGGTGACTGAACTTTCGTATTTCATCCACTCGATTTTTCACAAGTATAGACCAATTTTCTTCTCGGTAAGTTCAGTAAACTATTTTCTAGATAAATTTTCTTATAGAATATTTATTCGTTTAAACCAATAAATATAAAAGTTATTATAATTTGTTCCAATCAAAGTTTTGATCACTTATGATCGAAATAATTTTTATTTTTATAAATATAAGGATTTCTACTGGCGAATAGCTTTGTTTTAAAATATCCGCCAAGCAACTCGTCAAACTTTGTTGCATTATTATAACATATAATAATAAAGATTATATTTCTTTATTTTTAAATTTTAATCTCTCTTTCTAATCATTATTTCTGTTGATTGCAGAATCATGTGTTCAATTGTTTGAAAAAATTATTTTAACTTTTTTTTGCTTGTGAAATAATTATTTTATTCTTCCTTAAGAATTCTTTTAATTTTTGAAAAGCTTACTTTAAAACAAGTTAGAAAACCCAGAAAACACGTGGGCCAAATATTTACCTTGTCTCTCACAAAGTTACCCCATTTTATGGTAATTATTGAAAAGTGTTTTTCTAAAAAAAGGTTGTAATATAATATATTAGAAGTATTTTTTAAAAATACAAATTCCACAATCCCAGTTGCTCTATATTTCATAATCCCTATCTTTTTTATTTTCTTATCTGCTTCTACATTCATGCCCTCTTTGTTTTGGTGTATGATGATTTACATAATTATTTGCATAATGTTTTGTTTATTATCATTCAAAGTTAACTTACATTTATCTATTACTTTTTTACTATAGAAGTAAGTATTAAGTTTACCTTACTGGTTTTTCCATATTGAGTTTCCTTAATGGGAAATGTTTTATAAATACAATTTGTTTTTGTAAAACAAATTTTAGTCCAAACATAAAAACAACAAAACACTCATCTTTCATTGGCATATAGAGTAATCTTAGAACTATAATAAAAATATGTACCGAGGTACGTTTCTGAGGGATAACCGAAAGCTTAACTGATCGCAAATTAATGGCATTTAATCTCTCTTATTCTAATATTGTGTTGGTAAAATTTTTTCATGACAGTGATTTCTTTCTTTTATTTCAGATATTTTGTGGAACCCTGTAAGGTTTGTCTGGTGTAGAGGAAACAGATGTTATATTGTTTTTATGATTGAAATTGAAAAAAAAAAAAATATAAAATGTGACTGAATAATGTTCTAAATGTTACTCTTGATATTAAATGTTTTAGTTTTTAAATTGATTCTTGTGTTATTTAAGATGCAAAAGACGTTTGAGGCAAACAACAAAATAATTGGGTACATAAAAATAACAAAATATTGTTTTTTTTTCTAGTTACTAATAAATTTGAATTTATATATTATATGTTACAATAAATTTGTTCTAAAATAAATCTTGTAATTTTTAATTAAATTATCTTATACCAATAATGAATGTTTTAAATTTTACAATAATAAATTGTAAGTATGACATTGAATCCACGAAAACCAATCCTTTCTTATTTAAAAAACATATATATATTTTAAAAAAAATTGGTATTTCGTAAAAGTAATGTTCCTGATAATAACTGCAGTTAACGCAATGTAATTGAATTTCATGAAAATAAAATTTTGAGACATTGTTGTACAAACAAGTCAGATATAATTTATTATGTAGTTTTTAGACTATATATTAAAAGAAAAATCAAACTTGATTTGATAGATCTAATAGTTTTGATGTTATAAATATTTTATGATGTATGTATTTTATGAGTAAAAGATAAGTCAAAAATTTTATGTTCCATACATTTAACCCTCATTTCTTCAAAAGAATTATTTCAAAGCACTATTTTATTGAC
The DNA here is from genome assembly GCA_949128135.1 of Parasteatoda lunata. Lineage (NCBI taxonomy): Eukaryota > Metazoa > Arthropoda > Arachnida > Araneae > Theridiidae > Parasteatoda > Parasteatoda lunata. The sequence continues at coordinate 105,648,012 of OX421975.1, forward strand.
TTAAAATTAAATTTAAATAAATGCCTCACTTGTCTAGAACGTAATGCCAGTTGCATAAAGTGGTATAAATCAAAGTCAAAAAAATTATACATTCAACACATGAAACCTTTATAAATTTTTGTACTGCAAAGCTATTAAATCAGACAGTATGGTTTCATTTTCCTTTGATTTAGATTCATGATATACATAGGTAACGATACCTTTCTTGTCTAACTAGCAATGTTAGATACGTAAATAGGTATAAATAGAAAACTGTAATTTTATACGTAAAATATAAATAACTTCTATAATATTAAACACTCAATTCAACGTAAAAAAATTGTGAAAATACTGGATAGTATTTAAGTCTATCCTCCTTATCCTTGGTTATCCTTAGGTTCCGCTTACGATTGCTCTTATTTTTCACTCATGTGATATCAGTTTTAGCAATATTTGTCCCTCACTGCAGCAATGAAAACAAATCGTAAAAGAGAAGAGGGTACCGGTCACTGAATATTCTGTTTAGTTTGATGCACGGCAAAAATTAATTCATCTGTTTTGAATTATATTCTTTTAACACACTTGAATTAACAATCAAATTTTTAACCTATTTATATTTCTACCATTGGAAGTTTGAATGGAATGATGTGTATACCTTCGCACTAGCACAACCCTTGCCATGTGTCTATTAGAACCACGTATTTCCATATACCTGTTGCAGGCTGGTTGAACGTATACAGAGCAAATGTTAATAACAAAATAGGTTTAAAAAAATATATTATAACATATTATCACCTTTGGTTTAAATTCTGAAAATAAAATAAGTTAATAAAAGAGTAAGGAGAAAAAAGTTAAAAGCTACATGTGCTCCTTAAAAACCTTCTTTTTCTATTATTTGTTAATGATAAAAAAGTTTTGAATTGTTAGATATAAAATTTTTTATATATTCAGAATTTTCAGATTTTTTAAAATCCTAAATCTAGATTTTCCTGCCCATTTCAACAAAATAGTACAAAGAAACGAATTTAAAAAATTAATCATAGAATGGTATTGAAATGAAACTCCCCATTTTGATATTAAACAGACAAATTGCAGTATTTAATGCGTCATACGAGTAAACCTATAAAAAAAGAGATAATCTCTCTTTAATAATTTATACCTGAACGCTGTGCAATTAAGAAACGCCCAAATTTTTTAGGTAATAATCTTTTTTTAATTTTATATTTTTCTTTTCTTTAACTTATGAGTTTTATTTTTAGAATGTACTTTCAACCGTCTTCATTAGCAATCTAGCAACAAATTCATTAAAAGATTTTTTTTCTGAAATAGTACTTCTGTTTTTAAATTTTACACGTTTACGTTTTACGAACCTAGACTAGGCAAAATTGTTGAAATGAGAAGATATTGAAATTTTTGCTTTCAAATTCCAGATAATTCGAAATCAGCTGGTTTAATGTTTTGAACTAAATGCTAATAAAATATTGAAGCAAACTGTGTATAAACTTTGAAACTGAACAAAACAAAGTTTTTTTTTCTATGTAGCAACCAACTATTATTCTTTTTTTTTTTAAATGTTTCCACGTGAAAAAAAGTTCTTTTTTGGTTCTTTGATTATAATGTGCTTTAAAAGGTTTTTAAAATTATAAATAAACTGATAATTATATTTATATGTTTATAAATGATAGCAAAAATAAATACTATCGTATAAGCAGAATTTATTGACGCAACTACTGCAGAACAATGTCTTCTGTGAGAGAGCAAAAATAGGCAACTATGTGCTTTTTCCGTATATAAAAAAAGTACTACTACACTAGGTACAATATCCAATTGTTAGAGCCGTGGAGGCTCCGAGGATTGAGCGTTCGCCTTCCAATGAGGTAATCCGGGTTCGAATCCCCAAGAAGGCTTGTCGATTTGAGTTCCACACCCACCTCGCACCGAACACAGTGATGACGTAATATATCCTCAGTAGTAGAGGGATCATAGGTTAGAGTGCCCTGGCCGAAAGGCAAACTGTGAGAGGTTTTCGTGATTTTCCTCTCCATGTAACGTAAATGCGGGTTAGTTTTATCAAAAGGATTTCCACAAAGGCAAATTTCTCCCACAACTTGATCCAAGAGTTCCCTTGTCTGATTTATTGGGTTAAAAATTACAAGGCTACGGAGAAGAACGTTACCTATTGTGATCCCAAACAATTTGGTTGGCTGTTTAACGACAGTCATTACCAATAGTTGGATTGATTCATTGTCTTACATGGTGGTTCTTTACTTGGAAATTACATGTTATTTCATACATGGTGGTTCTCTGATGGTGCATCCCCCTTTATTTCGTATTTCCTCTCATTAGCTCTGGAGATTCAAAACATTGAAGACAATTTGTCGTCATTGAAGAATTTTTCCATTCTAAGCCCTGACAAAGAGAAAAAAAATGCTTTGCATTACACATCAAAGTCAAATGATTTAACATAGATTAAATGCAAGCAATATAAATAAAATTTATATTATCTGAAAAGAAATTTATTTTGCGTTAATCTGAGAATATTCTTCTTATTCCTTCCCTACAAGGTGATTCTCTGATGGTGCATCCTCTTTTATTTCGTATTTTCTCTCACTACCTCTTCAGATTTAAAACCTGAATGACAATCTGTCTTCATTGAAGAATTTTTCCATTCTACGCCCTGACAAAGAGAAAAAAAAATGCTTTGAATCATCACATCAAAGTTAAATGATTTAACATAGATTAAATGAAAGGAATATAAATAAAATTTATATTACCTGAAAAGAAATTTATTTTGCGTTAATCTGAGAATATTCTTCCTATTCCTTCCCTACATGGCGATTCTCTGATGGTGCATCCTCTTTTATTTCGTATTTTCTCTCACTACCTCTTCAGATTTAAAACCTGAATGACAATCTGTCTTCATTGAATAATTTTTCCATTCTACGCCCTGACAAAGAGAAAAAAAAATGCTTTGCATTACACATCAAAGTTAAATGATTTAACATAGATTAAATGAAAGGTATATAAATAAAATTTATATTACCTGAAAAGAAATTTATTTTGCGTTAATCTGAGAATATTTTTCTTATTCCTTCCCTTCATGGTGATTCTCTGATGGTGCATCCTCTTTTATTTCGTATTTTCTCTCACTACCTCTTCAGATTTAAAACCTGAATGACAATCTGTCTTCATTGAAGAATTTTTCCATTCTACGCCCTGACAAAGAGAAAAAAAATGCTTTGCATTACACATCAAAGTTAAATGATTTAACATAGATTAAATGCAAGCAATATAAATAAAATTTATATTACCTGAAAAGAAATTTATTTTGCTTTAATCTGAGAATATTCTTCTTATTCCTTCCCTTCATGGTGATTCTCTGATGGTGCATCCTCTTTTATTTCGTATTTTCTCTCACTACCTCTTCAGATTTAAAACCTGAATGACAATCTGTCTTCATTGAAGAATTTTTCCATTCTACGCCCTGACAAAGAGAAAAAAAATGCTTTGCATTACACATCAAAGTTAAATGATTTAACATAGATTAAATGCAAGCAATATAAATAAAATTTATATTACCTGAAAAGAAATTTATTTTGCTTTAATCTGAGAATATTCTTCTTATTCCTTCCCTTCATGGTGATTCTCTGATGGTGCATCCTCTTTTATTTCGTATTTTCTCTCACTACCTCTTCAGATTTAAAACCTGAATGACAATCTGTCTTCATTGAAGAATTTTTCCATTCTACGCCCTGACAAAGAGAAAAAAAATGCTTTGCATTACACATCAAAGTTAAATGATTTAACATAGATTAAATGCAAGCAATATAAATAAAATTTATATTACCTGAAAAGAAATTTATTTTGCTTTAATCTGAGAATATTCTTCTTATTCCTTCCCTTCATGGCGATTCTCTGATGGTGCATCCTCTTTTATTTCGTATTTTCTCTCACTACCTCTTCAGATTTAAAACCTGAATGACAATCTGTCTTCATTGAAGAATTTTTCCATTCTACGCCCTGACAAAGAGAAAAAAAATGCTTTGCATTACACATCAAAGTTAAATGATTTAACATAGATTAAATGCAAGCAATATAAATAAAATTTATATTACCTGAAAAGAAATTTATTTTGCTTTAATCTGAGAATATTCTTCTTATTCCTTCCCTTCATGGTGATTCTCTGATGGTGCATCCTCTTTTATTTCGTATTTTCTCTCACTACCTCTTCAGATTTAAAACCTGAATGACAATCTGTCTTCATTGAAGAAATTTTTCCATTCTACGCCCTGACAAAGAGAAGAAAAATGCTTTGCATTACACATCAAAGTTAAATGATTTAACATAGATTAAATGCAAGCAATATAAATAAAATTTATATTACCTGAAAAGAAATTTATTTTGCGTTAATCTGAGAATATTCTTCTTATTCCTTCCCTACACGGTGATTCTCTGATGGTGCATCCTCTTTTATTTCGTATTTTCTCTCATCACCTCTTAAGATTTAAAACCTGAATGACAATCTGTCTTCATTGAAGAATTTTTCCATTCTACGCCCTGACAAAGAGAAAAAAAAATGCTTTGCATTGCACATCAAAGTTAAATGATTTAACATAGATTAAATGAAAGGTATATAAATAAAATTTATATTACCTGAAAAGAAATTTATTTTGCGTAAATCTGAGAATATTTTTCTTATTCCTTCCCTTCATGGTGATTCTCTTATGGTGCATCCACTTTTATTTCGTATTTTCTCTCACTACCTCTTCAGATTTAAAACCTGAATGACAATCTGTCTTCATTGAAGAATTTTTCCATTCTACGCCCTGACAAAGAGAAAAAAAATGCTTTGCATTACACATCAAAGTTAAATGATTTAACATAGATTAAATGCAAGCAATATAAATAAAATTTATATTACCTGAAAAGAAATTTATTTTGCTTTAATCTGAGAATATTCTTCTTATTCCTTCCCTTCATGGTGATTCTCTGATGGTGCATCCTCTTTTATTTCGTATTTTCTCTCACTACCTCTTCAGATTTAAAACCTGAATGACAATCTGTCTTCATTGAAGAATTTTTCCATTCTACGCCCTGACAAAGAGAAAAAAAATGCTTTGCATTACACATCAAAGTTAAATGATTTAACATAGATTAAATGCAAGCAATATAAATAAAATTTATATTACCTGAAAAGAAATTTATTTTGCTTTAATCTGAGAATATTCTTTTTATTCCTTCCCTTCATGGTGATTCTCTGATGGTGCATCCTCTTTTATTTCGTATTTTCTCTCACTACCTCTTCAGATTTAAAACCTGAATGACAATCTGTCTTCATTGAAGAATTTTTCCATTCTACGCCCTGACAAAGAGAAAAAAAATGCTTTGCATTACACATCAAAGTTAAATGATTTAACATAGATTAAATGCAAGCAATATAAATAAAATTTATATTACCTGAAAAGAAATTTATTTTGCTTTAATCTGAGAATATTCTTCTTATTCCTTCCCTTCATGGTGATTCTCTGATGGTGCATCCTCTTTTATTTCGTATTTTCTCTCACTACCTCTTCAGATTTAAAACCTGAATGACAATCTGTCTTCATTGAAGAATTTTTCCATTCTACGCCCTGACAAAGAGAAAAAAAATGCTTTGCATTACACATCAAAGTTAAATGATTTAACATAGATTAAATGCAAGCAATATAAATAAAATTTATATTACCTGAAAAGAAATTTATTTTGCTTTAATCTGAGAATATTCTTCTTATTCCTTCCCTTCATGGCGATTCTCTGATGGTGCATCCTCTTTTATTTCGTATTTTCTCTCACTACCTCTTCAGATTTAAAACCTGAATGACAATCTGTCTTCATTGAAGAATTTTTCCATTCTACGCCCTGACAAAGAGAAAAAAAATGCTTTGCATTACACATCAAAGTTAAATGATTTAACATAGATTAAATGCAAGCAATATAAATAAAATTTATATTACCTGAAAAGAAATTTATTTTGCTTTAATCTGAGAATATTCTTCTTATTCCTTCCCTTCATGGTGATTCTCTGATGGTGCATCCTCTTTTATTTCGTATTTTCTCTCACTACCTCTTCAGATTTAAAACCTGAATGACAATCTGTCTTCATTGAAGAAATTTTTCCATTCTACGCCCTGACAAAGAGAAGAAAAATGCTTTGCATTACACATCAAAGTTAAATGATTTAACATAGATTAAATGCAAGCAATATAAATAAAATTTATATTACCTGAAAAGAAATTTATTTTGCGTTAATCTGAGAATATTCTTCTTATTCCTTCCCTACACGGTGATTCTCTGATGGTGCATCCTCTTTTATTTCGTATTTTCTCTCATCACCTCTTAAGATTTAAAACCTGAATGACAATCTGTCTTCATTGAAGAATTTTTCCATTCTACGCCCTGACAAAGAGAAAAAAAAATGCTTTGCATTGCACATCAAAGTTAAATGATTTAACATAGATTAAATGAAAGGTATATAAATAAAATTTATATTACCTGAAAAGAAATTTATTTTGCGTAAATCTGAGAATATTTTTCTTATTCCTTCCCTTCATGGTGATTCTCTTATGGTGCATCCACTTTTATTTCGTATTTTCTCTCACTACCTCTTCAGATTTAAAACCTGAATGACAATCTGTCTTCATTGAAGAATTTTTCCATTCTACGCCCTGACAAAGAGAAAAAAAATGCTTTGCATTACACATCAAAGTTAAATGATTTAACATAGATTAAATGCAAGCAATATAAATAAAATTTATATTACCTGAAAAGAAATTTATTTTGCTTTAATCTGAGAATATTCTTCTTATTCCTTCCCTTCATGGTGATTCTCTGATGGTGCATCCTCTTTTATTTCGTATTTTCTCTCACTACCTCTTCAGATTTAAAACCTGAATGACAATCTGTCTTCATTGAAGAATTTTTCCATTCTACGCCCTGACAAAGAGAAAAAAAATGCTTTGCATTACACATCAAAGTTAAATGATTTAACATAGATTAAATGCAAGCAATATAAATAAAATTTATATTACCTGAAAAGAAATTTATTTTGCTTTAATCTGAGAATATTCTTTTTATTCCTTCCCTTCATGGTGATTCTCTGATGGTGCATCCTCTTTTATTTCGTATTTTCTCTCACTACCTCTTCAGATTTAAAACCTGAATGACAATCTGTCTTCATTGAAGAATTTTTCCATTCTACGCCCTGACAAAGAGAAAAAAAATGCTTTGCATTACACATCAAAGTTAAATGATTTAACATAGATTAAATGCAAGCAATATAAATAAAATTTATATTACCTGAAAAGAAATTTATTTTGCTTTAATCTGAGAATATTCTTCTTATTCCTTCCCTTCATGGTGATTCTCTGATGGTGCATCCTCTTTTATTTCGTATTTTCTCTCACTACCTCTTCAGATTTAAAACCTGAATGACAATCTGTCTTCATTGAAGAATTTTTCCATTCTACGCCCTGACAAAGAGAAGAAAAATGCTTTGCATTACACATCAAAGTTAAATGATTTAACATAGATTAAATGCAAGCAATATAAATAAAATTTATATTACCTGAAAAGAAATTTATTTTGCTTTAATCTGAGAATATTTTTCTTATTCCTTCCCTTCATGGTGATTCTCTGATGGTGCATCCTCTTTTATTTCGTATTTTCTCTCATCACCTCTTCAGATTTAAAACCTGAATGACAATCTGTCTTCATTGAAGAATTTTTCCATTCTACGCCCTGACAAAGAGAAAAAAAAATGCTTTGCATTACACATCAAAGTTAAATGATTTAACATAGATTAAATGAAAGGTATATAAATAAAATTTATATTACCTGAAAAGAAATTTATTTTGCGTTAATCTGAGAATATTTTTCTTATTCCTTCCCTTCATGGTGATTCTCTGATGGTGCATCCTCTTTTATTTCGTATTTTCTCTCACTACCTCTTCAGATTTAAAACCTGAATGACAATCTGTCTTCATTGAAGAATTTTTCCATTCTACGCCCTGATTTAACAAAGAGAAAAAAAATTGAAAAAAGATTGATTTAACAAAGAGAAAAAAAAATGCTTTGCATTACACATCAAAGTTAAATGATTTAACATAGATTAAATGAAAGGTATATAAATAAAATTTATATTACCTGAAAAGAAATTTATTTTGCGTTAATCTGAGAATATTTTTCTTATTCCTTCCCTTCATGGTGATTCTCTGATGGTGCATCCTCTTTTATTTCGTATTTTCTCTCACTACCTCTTCAGATTTAAAACCTGAATGACAATCTGTCTTCATTGAAGAATTTTTCCATTCTACGCCCTGACAAAGAGAAAAAAAAATGCTTTGCATTACACATCAAAGTTAAATGATTTAACATAGATTAAATGAAAGGTATATAAATAAAATTTATATTACCTGAAAAGAAATTTATTTTGCTTTAATCTGAGAATATTCTTCTTATTCCTTCCCTACACGGTGATTCTCTGATGGTGCATCCTCTTTTATTTCGTATTTTCTCTCATCACCTCTTCAGATTTAAAACCTGAATGACAATCTGTCTTCATTGAAGAATTTTTCCATTCTACGCCCTGACAAAGAGAAAAAAAAATGCTTTGCATTACACATCAAAGTTAAATGATTTAACATAGATTAAATGAAAGGTATATAAATAAAATTTATATTACCTGAAAAGAAATTTATTTTGCGTTAATCTGAGAATATTTTTCTTATTCCTTCCCTTCATGGTGATTCTCTGATGGTGCATCCTCTTTTATTTCGTATTTTCTCTCACTACCTCTTCAGATTTAAAACCTGAATGACAATCTGTCTTCATTGAAGAATTTTTCCATTCTACGCCCTGACAAAGAGAAAAAAAATGCTTTGCATTACACATCAAAGTTAAATGATTTAACATAGATTAAATGCAAGCAATATAAATAAAATTTATATTACCTGAAAAGAAATTTATTTTGCTTTAATCTGAGAATATTCTTCTTATTCCTTCCCTTCATGGTGATTCTCTGATGGTGCATCCTCTTTTATTTCGTATTTTCTCTCACTACCTCTTCAGATTTAAAACCTGAATGACAATCTGTCTTCATTGAAGAAATTTTTCCATTCTACGCCCTGACAAAGAGAAGAAAAATGCTTTGCATTACACATCAAAGTTAAATGATTTAACATAGATTAAATGCAAGCAATATAAATAAAATTTATATTACCTGAAAATAAATTTATTTTGCGTTAATCTGAGAATATTCTTCTTATTCCTTCCCTACATGGTATTCTCTGATCGTCCATCCTCTTTAATTTCGTATTTCCTCTCACTACCTCTTCAGACTTAAAACCTGAATGACAATCTGTCTTCATTGAAGAATTTTTCCAATCTATGCCCTGACCGGAAGAAAAAAAATGCTTTGCATTATACATCAAAGTTAAAAGATTTAACATAGCAAGCAATAATGTAAGCAATATAAATAAAATTTATATTACCTGAAAAGATACTTGGCGTAAAACTGAGAGTACTCTTCTAATTCCTTCCTTACATTGTGGTCCTCTGATGATGCGTCCTCTTTTTTTTCGTATTTCTTCTCACTGCCTCTTCAGATTAGAAACCTGAATTACAATCTGTCTTCATTGAAGAATTTTTCCATTCTACGCCCTGACAAAGAGAAAAAAAATGCTTTGCATTACACATCAAAGTTAAAAGATTTAACATAGCAATAATGTAAATAATATAAATAAAATTTATGTTACCTGAAAAGATATTTGGCGTAAAACTGAGACTACTCTTCTAATTCCTTCCTTACATTGTGGTGCTCTGTTGGTGCGTCCTCTTTTTTTTCGTATTCTGTCTTCATTGAAGAATTTTTCCATTCTACGCCCTGACAGAGAGAAAAAAAATACTTTGCAATACACATCAAAGTTAAAAGATTTAACATAGCAATAATGTAAGCAATATAAATAAAATTTATATTACCTGAAAAGCTATTTGGCGTAAAACTGAGACTACTCTTCTAATTCCTTCCTTACATTGTGGTGCTCTGTTGGTGCGTCCTCTTTTTTTTCGTATTCTGTCTTCATTGAAGAATTTTTCCATTCTACGCCCTGACAAAGAGAAAAAAAAATGCTTTGCATTACACATCAAAGTTAAATGATTTAACATAGATTAAATGAAAGGAATATAAATAAAATTTATATTACCTGAAAAGAAATTTATTTTCCGTTAATCTGAGAATATTCTTCTTATTCCTTCCCTACATGGTATTCTCTGATCGTCCATCCTCTTTTATTTCGTATTTCCTCTCACTCCCTCTTCAGATTTAAAATATGAATGACAATCTGTCTTCATTGAAGAATTTTTCCAATCTAAGCCCTGACCGGAAGAAAAAAAATGCTTTGCATTACACATCAAAGTTAAAAGATTTAACATAGCAATAATGTAAGCAATATAAATAAAATTTATATTACCTGAAAAGATATTTGGCGTAAAACTGAGAGTACTCTTCTAATTCCTTCCTTACATTGTGGTCCTCTGATGATGCGTCCTCTTTTTTTTTCGTATTCTGTCTTCATTAAAAAATTTTTCCATTCTACGCCCTGACAAAGAGAAAAAAAAATGCTTTGCATTACACATCAAAGTTAAATGATTGAACATAGATTAAATGCAAGCAATATAAATAAAATTTATATTACCTGAAAAGAAATTTAATTTGCGTTAATCAGAGAATACTCTTCTAATTCCTTATTTACTTTGAGGTTCTCTGATGGTGCATCCTCTTTTTTTTTCTTATTTCTTCTCACTGCCTCTTCAGATTAGAAACCTGAATTACAATCTGTCTTCATTGAAGAATTTTTCCATTCTACGTCCTGACAAAGAGAAAAAAATGCTTTGCATTACACATCAAAGTTAAAAGATTTAACATAGCAATAATGTAAGCAATATAAATAAAATTTATATTACATGAAAAGATACTTTGCGTAAAACTGAGACTACTTTTCTAATTCCTTCCTTACATTGTTGTCCTCTGATGGTGCATCCTCTTTTTTTTCATATTCTGTCTTCATTGAAGAATTTTTCCATTCTACGCCCTGACAAAGAGAAAAAAATGCTTTGCATTACACATCAAAGTTAAATGATTTAACATAGCAAGCAATAATGTAAGCAATATAAATAAAATTTATATTACCTGAAAAGATACTTGGCGTAAGACTGAGAGTACTCTTCTAATTCCTTCTATACATTGTGGTGCTCTGATGGTGCATCCTCTTTTTTTTCGTATTCTGTCTTCATTGAAGAATTTTTCCATTCTACGCTCTGACAAAGAGAAAAAAAAATGCTTTGCATTACACATCAAAGTTAAATGATTTAACATAGATTAAATGCAAGCAATATAAATAAAATTTATATCACCTGAAAAGAAATTTATTTTGCGTTAATCAGAGAATATTTTTCTTATTCCTTCCCTACTTGGTGATTCTCTGATGGTGCATCCTCTTTTATTTCGTATTTTCTCTCACTACCTCTTCAGATTTAAAACCTGAATGACAATCTGTCTTCATTGAAGAATTTTTCCAATGTAAGCCCTGACCAGAAGAAAAAAAATGCTTTGCATTACACATCAAAGTTAAAAGATTTAACATAGCAAGCAATAATGCAAGCAATATAAATAAAATTTATATTACCTGAAAAGAAATTTAATTTGCGTTAATCAGAGAATACTCTTCTGATTCCTTATTTACATTGAGGTTCTCTGATGGTGAATCCTCTTTTTTTTCGTATTTCTTCTCACTGCCTCTTCAGATTAGAAACCTGAATTACAATCTGTCATCATTGAAGAATTTTTCCATTCTACGCCCTGAGAAAGAGAAAAAAAATGCTTTGCATTACACATCAAAGTTAAAAGATTTAACATAGCAAGCAATAATGTAAGCAATATAAATAAAATATATATTACCTGAAAAGATACTTGGCGTAAAACTGAGACTACTCTTCTAATTCCTTCCTTACATTGTGGTCCTCTGATGGTGCATCCTCTTTTTTTTCGTATTCTGTCTTCATTGAAGAATTTCTCCATTCTACGCCCTGACAAAGAGAAAAAAAAATGCTTTGCATTACACATCAAAGTTAAATGATTGAACATAGATTAAATGCAAGCAATATAAATAAAATTTATATTACCTGAAAAGAAATTTTTTTTGCGTTAATCTGGAAATATTCTTCTTATTCCTTCCCTACATGGTATTCTCTGATCGTCCATCCTCTTTTATTTCGTATTTCCTCTCACTCCCTCTTCAGATTTAAAATATGAATGACAATCTGTCTTCATTGAAGAATTTTTCCAATCTAAGCCCTGACCGGAAGAAAAAAAATGCTTTGCATTACACATCAAAGTTAAAAGATTTAACATAGCAATAATGTAAGCAATATAAATAAAATTTATATTACCTGAAAAGATATTTGGCGTAAAACTGAGAGTACTCCTCTAATTCCTTCCTTACATTGTGGTCCTCTGATGATGCGTCCTCTTTTTTTTCGTATTCTGTCTTCATTGAAAAATTTTTCCATTCTACGCCCTGACAAAGAGAAAAAAAAAATGCTTTGCATTACACATCAAAGTTAAATGATTGAACATAGATTAAATGCAAGCAATATAAATAAAATTTATATTACCTGAAAAGAAATTTAATTTGCGTTAATCAGAGAATACTCTTCTAATTCCTTATTTACTTTGAGGTTCTCTGATGGTGCATCCTCTTTTTTTTTCTTATTTCTTCTCACTGCCTCTTCAGATTAGAAACCTGAATTACAATCTGTCTTCATTGAAGAATTTTTCCATTCTACGTCCTGACAAAGAGAAAAAAATGTTTTGCATTACACATCAAAGTTAAAAGATTTAACATAGCAATAATGTAAGCAATATAAATAAAATTTATATTACCTGAAAAGATACTTGGCGTAAAACTGAGACTACTCTTCTAATTCCTTCCTTACATTGTTGTCCTCTGATGGTGCATCCTCTTTTTTTTCATATTCTGTCTTCATTGAAGAATTTTTCCATTCTACGCCCTGACAAAGAGAAAAAAATGCTTTGCATTACACTTCAAAGTTAAATGATTTAACATAGCAAGCAATAATGTAAGCAATATAAATAAAATTTATATTACCTGAAAAGATACTTGGCGTAAAACTGAGAGTACTCTTCTAATTCCTTCTATACATTGTGGTCCTCTGATGGTGCATCCTCTTTTTTTTCGTATTCTGTCTTCATTGAAGAATTTTTCCATTCTACGCTCTGACAAAGAGAAAAAAAAATGCTTTGCATTACGCATCAAAGTTAAATGATTTAACATAGATTAAATGCAAGCAATATAAATAAAATTTATATCACCTGAAAAGAAATTTATTTTCCGTTAATCAGAGAATATTCTTCTTATTCCTTCCCTACTTGGTGATTCTCTGATGGTGCATCCTCTTTTATTTCGTATTTTCTCTCACTACCTCTTCAGATTTAAAACCTGAATGACAATCTGCCTTCATTGAAGAATTTTTCCAATCTAAGTCCTGACCAGAAGAAAAAAAATGCTTTGCATTACACATCAAAGTTAAAAGATTTAACATAGCAAGCAATAATGCAAGCAATATAAATAAAATTTATATTACCTGAAAAGAAATTTAATTTGCGTTAATCAGAGAATACTCTTCTGATTCCTTATTTACATTGAGGTTCTCTGATGGTGCATCCTCTTTTTTTTCGTATTTCTTCTCACTGCCTCTTCAGATTAGAAACCTGAATTACAATCTGTCATCATTGAAGAATTTTTCCATTCTACGCCCTGACAAAGAGAAAAAAAATGCTTTGCATTACACATCAAAGTTAAAAGATTTAACATAGCAAGCAATAATGTAAGCAATATAAATAAAATATATATTACCTGAAAAGATACTTGGCGTAAAACTGAGAGTACTCTTCTAATTCCTTCCTTACATTGTGGTTCTCTGATGGTGCATCCTCTTTTATTTCGTATTTCCTCTCACTACCTCTTCATATTTAAAACATGAATGACAATCTGTGCTCATTGAAGAATTTTTCCAATCTAAGCCCTGACCGGAAGAAAAAAAATGCTTTGCATTACACATCAAAGTTAAATGATTTAACATAGCAAGCAATAATGTAAGCAATCTAAACAAAATTTATATTACCTGAAAAGATATTTGGCGTAAAACTGAGAGTACTCTTCTAATTCCTTCCTTACATTGTGGTCCTCTGATGGTGCGTCCTCTTTTTTTTCGTATTCTGTCTTCATTGAAGAATTTTTCCATTCTACGCCCTGACAAAGAGAAAAAAAATGCTTTGCATTACACATCAATGTTAAATGATTGAACATAGATTAAAAGCAAGCAATATAAATAAAATTTATATTACCTGAAAAGAAATTTAATTTGCGTTAATCAGAGAATACTCTTCTAATTCATTATTCACATTGAGGTTCTCTGATGGTGCATCCTCTTTTATTTCGTATTTCTTCTCACTGCCTCTTCAGATTAGAAACCTGAATTACAATCTGTCTTTATTGAAAAATTTTTCCATTCTACGCCCTGACAAAGAGAAAAAAAATGCTTTGCATTACACATCAAAGTTAAATGATTTAACATAGCAAGCAATAATGTAAGCAATATAAATAAAATTTATATTACCTGAAAAGATATTTGGCGTAAAACTGAGACTACTGTTCTAATTCCTTCCTTACATTGTGGTTCTCTGATGGTGCATCCTCTTTTTTTTCGTATTCTGTCTTCATTGAAGAATTTCTCCATTCTACGCCCTGACAAAGAGAAAAAAATGCTTTGCATTACACATCAAATTTAAAAGATTTAACATAGCAAGCAATAATGTAAGCAAAACAAATAAAATTTATATTACCTGAAAAGATATTTGGCGTAAAACTGAGACTACTCTTTTAATTCCTTCCTTACATTGTGGTTCTCTGATGGTGCATCCTCTTTTTTTTCGTATTCTGTCTTCATTGAAGAATTTCTCCATTCTACGCCCTGACAAAGAGAAAAAAAATGCTTTGCATTACACATCAAAGTTAAAAGATTTAACATAGCAAGCAATAATGTAAGCAATATAAATAAAATTTATATTACCTGAAAAGTTATTTGGCGTAAAAATGAGACTACTCTTCTAATTCCTTCCTTACATTGTGGTCCTCTGATGGTGCGTCCTCTTTTTTTTCGTATTCTGTCTTCATTGAAGAATTTCTCCATTCTACGCCCTGACAAAGAGAAAAAAAATGCTTTGCATTACACATCAAAGTTAAAAGATTTAACATAGCAAGCAATAATGTAAGCAATATAAATAAAATTTATATTACCTGAAAAGATATTTGGCGTAAAACTGAGAGTACTCTTCTAATTCCTTCCTTACATTGTGGTGCTCTGATGGTGCGTCCTCTTTTTTTTCGTATTCTGTCTTCATTGAAGAATTTTTCCATTCTACGCCCTGACAAAGAGAAAAAAAATGCTTTGCATTACACATCAAAGTTAAATGATTTAACATAGATTAAATGCAAGCAATATAAATAAAATTTATGTTACCTGAAAAGAAATTTATTTTGCGTTAATCTGAGAATATTCTTCTTATTCCTTCCCTTCATGGTGATTTTCTGATGGTGCATCCTCTTTTATTTCGTATTTTCTCTCACTACCTCTTCAGATTTAAAACCTGAATGACAATCTGTCTTCATTGAAGAATTTTTCCATTCTACGCCCTGACAAAGAGAAAAAAAATTCTTTGCATTACACATCAAAGTTAAATGATTTAACATAGATTAAATGAAAGGAATATAAATAAAATTTATATTACCTGAAAAGAAATTTATTTTGCGTTAATCTGAGAATAATCTTCTTATTCCATCCTTACATGGTGGTTCTCAGATGGTGCATCCTCTTTTATTTCGTATTTCTTCTCACTACCTCTTTAGATTCAAAACCTGAAAGACAACCTGTCTTCATTGAAGAATTTTTCCTTTATAAGCCCTGACCGAGAGAAAAGAAATGATTTGCATTACACATCAAAGTTAAATGATTTAACATAGATTGAATGCAAGCAATACAAATAAAAATTATATTACCTGAAAAGAAATTTTGAGTAATCGGAGAATACTCTTTTTTTTCCTTCCTTGCATGATAGTTCTCTGATAGTGCATTCTCTTTTATTTCGTATTTTCTCTCATTACCTCTTCAGATTCAAAACCTGAAAGAAAATCTGTTGTCATTGAAGAATTTTTCCATTATAAGCCCTGACCGTGAGAAAAAAAATTGCTTTGCATTACACACCAAACTTAAAAGATTTAACTTAGATTGAATGCAAGCAATATAAATATGATTTATATTACCTGAAAAGAAATAATTTTGAGTAAATCTGAGAATATTCTTCTTATTCCTTCCTTACATTTTGGTTCTCTGATGGTGCATTCTCTTTTATTTCGTATTTTCTCTCATTACCTCTTCAGATTCAAAACCTGAAAGAAAATCTGTTGTCATTGAAGAATTTCACCATTCTAAGCCCTGACCGAGAGAAAAAAAATGCTTTGCATTATACATCAAAGTTAAATGATTTAACATAGATTGAATGCAAGCAATACAAATAAAAATTATATTACCTGAAAAGAAATTTTGAGTAATCGGAGAATACTCTTTTTTTTCCTTCCTTGCATGATAGTTCTCTGATAGTGCATTCTCTTTTATTTCGTATTTTCTCTCATTACCTCTTCAGATTCAAAACCTGAAAGAAAATCTGTTGTCATTGAAGAATTTTTCCATTATAAGCCCTGACCGTGAGAAAAAAAATTGCTTTGCATTACACACCAAACTTAAAAGATTTAACTTAGATTGAATGCAAGCAATATAAATATGATTTATATTACCTGAAAAGAAATAATTTTGAGTAAATCTGAGAATATTCTTCTTATTCCTTCCTTACATTTTGGTTCTCTGATGGTGCATTCTCTTTTATTTCGTATTTTCTCTCATTACCTCTTCAGATTCAAAACCTGAAAGAAAATCTGTTGTCATTGAAGAATTTCACCATTCTAAGCCCTGACCGAGAGAAAAAAAATGCTTTGCATTATACATCAAAGTTAAATGATTTAACATAGATTGAATGCAAGGAATATAAATAAAATTTTTATTACCTGAATAGAAATTTTGCTTAAATCTGAGAATAGTCTTCTTATTCCTTCATTACATGATGGTTCTCTGATGGTGCATCCTCTTTTATTTCGTATTTCCTCTCACTACCTCTTCAGATTCAAAACCTGAAAGAAAATCTGTCTTTATTGGAGAATATTTCCATTGTAAGCCCTGGCCGAGAGGAAAAAATACTTTGCATTTCACCTCAAAGTTATATGAATTAACATGGATTGAATGCAAGTACTATAAATAAAATTTATATTACCTGAACAAAAATTTTGCTGCTCTCTGAGAAAACTTTTCATTCTTTTTTCTTCCTTCATTATTCATTTTTTTTATCTTAATGCCTCTTTTATTTCGTTTTTCTCTTATTTTCTTCTTAAATTTAAAAACATAAATTCAATCTTTTCATATTGGAGAATTATTTATCCCTTTAAAACCCTGCTAGAGAGAGAAAAAAACCTATTTGTGTTAAACATCATCAAAGTCAAATTATATTATTTAGATTGAATGCTTGTTATTTGACATTGATTTATATTTAAATATAATATGCATTAAATTATAAAAGACATTTCTCCAATCTGAGATGACTTACTATTTTTCATCAGCTTTTGCATATTTATTTCCTTTAATTTCATCCGTTTGTCTATAACACCTTTTAGTTCCCCTTCAGTAAAGAATTTCAAACACAAAATGAACACTTTAAAGATTTTTACTTATTGTTAAAATTATCTATAAACAATGAGTTTCTTTTGGCTAATAACTGTTTCTTTCGACTGTAATTGTTAAACTACATCTATTAGCTTTGTTGAAACAATGGTGTACACATTAGAATGAATATTAAAATTTATCTCAATAGTTCATTACTAGAGAGTGAGTTTATTTAACTTTTAGAAAAACGGGAAACAGAATGAAACAGAATTTCTATAGATTTGCTATTTACCTCTACACAATTAGTACTTTATCAGAGTATTCTACTAAATAGTTATTTTTGGAATCTAAGTTAACTTATACATAAATTAGGGATTCCAAATTAATATACATAAAAATCTGTAAGAGTTGAAACAAGGAAATCGTCTTTTATCCCCTAAATATTAATTTGAGTTAATCTTTTGTTAAACTTTATTTTTGATAAGGGTTCTAAAATATATGTTAAAGATTTGTTCCAGAAATATATATTTCTATTTTGTATTTTATCATTATATGTTACAGCATTATATGTTTAGTTAAAGTTTTTCTTTAGTTCTAAAATTATGTTCTAATGATAACTATAATTTTAAAACCCTGCATTTCCTGTTATCCGGTACTAAAAATACTACCAAATGAATAGTTTAAATGACGCATAATTTTTTTTAATCAGAATTATGTTTTTTTTAAAGATTAACATTATTATAGATTACGGAAATTTTACCAGAATATTTTTCTTTGTGTAGTTACCAATTAAATAGTTTTTTGCGTGAAGAAAATAAATATTGACCCTATTTTTTAGTTGAAGATTTAAAATTACACTGATATCAAACATTTAGTTTTCCAAAAGCCTTTTTGCTTTTCGACTGGTCTGTTTCCTCCCGCAATCAAACATGTTTGCATTGCACATATAATTAGTTCATTGGATGTCGAGGCCATTTTATGGAACATGTTGTGTATTTTTTTTTTGGCAATGTTCCATTTTATTCATAACATGGGGGAATTTGTATCACTTCATAATCATTTTTAATTTTGAGGAACACATTTTTTGAATGAATATTTTTCAGTCTTGTGTATCAAAAAAATCTCAATAATAGCACAAAGTAACCGTAACAGATAATTAAGACCATTAAACCGCCAAATCAAGACTCAAAATTTTATACCGTTTAATTTTAATATTAAGTTCTATATTAGGTTAAGTTTAACAACAAGAAAAAATGTAATCCATTAAAATTAAAATGTTCACCCATTTGAACAAAAAAGAAAATTTTCAACTTTCTTACATGGCTACAAATATCTAAAGAATTATTTCTTTTTTTCTCCCTATTTTGAAGATTGAAAGATTTAAAAGAAAAGGAAGTGAAATGAGGCAGCATAATGAAAAATGTGATGATGAGATATTTTTCTTTATTGCTTGAACAACACAGAATGTCCAAATCCAAATGGTTTGGGAGTAGAAGCCAAATGTAAATATAAGTCTGTTTTGATTAAGTCGATTACAGAATAAGTGAACTAAAATAAATGTAAGCATCACCGGAAAGTACCAACGCAAAATAAAGTGGTAATTTACCAAGAGTATATTTGTATAACAACGATTCTCGTTGTAAGTACAAAACTGGGAAATTAGGTAAAAGAAAATGGTTCTGGAATAACTGGTAAAATGTGTAAAGAAAAGAATTTAAAATTTAAAAACAGTAAATTGAAAGAAAAGAGTTATTCAACCTATTTTAGAAAATAGTTAAATAGAAATTGAAAAATAATGGATGTTATGGATCATAAAATCAGTAGCTACTGCAACTGCTGGCACTAATTAAGACTGGTACTAATGAAGATAATCGTTTAAGAAACATTAGTGAAGTCTAAATGGTCGATAATTTCATCAATTTTCTAAATAATGCGTTAGAGCTAAATAGTTACTGCAACTGCTGGCACTAATGCAGACTGGTACTAATGAAGATAATACTTTGAGAAGCATTAGTGAAGTCTAAATGGTCGATAATTTCATCAATTTTCTAAATAATGCGTTAGAGCTAAATAGTTTCTGCAACTGCTGGCACTAATTCAGACTGGTACTAATGAAGATAATACTTTGAGAAGCATTAGTAAAGTCTAAATTGTCGACAATTTTATGAATTTTCTAAATAATGCGTTAGAGCTAAATAGTTACTGCAACTGCTGGCACTAATGCAGACTGGTACTAATGAAGATAATACTTTGAGAAGCATTAGTGAAGTCTAAATGGTCGATAATTTCATCAATTTTCTAAATAATGCGTTAGAGCTAAATAGTTACTGCAACTGCTGGCACTAATGCAGACTGGTACTAATGAAGATAATACTTTGAGAAGCATTAGTGAAGTCTAAATGGTCGACAATTTCATCAATTTTCTAAATAATGCGTTAGAGCTAAATAGTTACTGCAACTGCTGGCACTAATTCAGACTGGTACTAATAAAGATAATACTTTGAGAAGCATTAGTGAAGTCTAAATGGTCGACAATTTCATCAATTTTCTAAATAATGCGTTAGAGCTAAATAGTTACTGCAACTGCTGGCACTAATGCAGACTGGTACTAATGAAGATAATACTTTGAGAAGCATTAGTGAAGTCTAAATGGTCGACAATTTCATCAATTTTCTAAATAATGCGTTAGAGCTAAATAGTTACTGCAACTGCTGGCACTAATGAAGATAATACTTTGAGAAGCATTAGTGAAGTCTAAATTGTCGATAATTTCATCAACTTTCTAAATAATGTGTTAGTGTCAAAAAGTTAATTCCGGTTATTGACCCGTCACAATTTTTGACTTTGCAAACTGGTAATCGTATATTAAATAGAAAATGTTACATTTGAGCAGTGCGTCTTAAATATGCTAATTTTCTAATTCAGAAAATATTTTTTAACTATATAAATCTATAATTGTTTTAAATGGACGTGTGATTTTATTTTTTGATGATAATAATATGGGTTTGCTGTCATCCTTAAAATATGACTCTTATTAAAAAGTTAGTAAAAGCGATCTAGATTTCATGTCCATTCCTATTATTTTATTTAAATTTGCCTGGAAAACTAATCGTATGATTCGAGAAATCTTTGCTTGTGACTATAAAGTGCTTTTACACAAAAATAATCTATTGCAAAAAATAATTTCAAATAAATAATCTTTATTTTCATTATTTTATTTTAATTTAATAAAAAAATTTTAGATCAATACTTTTGCCTCGCATTAAATTTTTACCATCTCTTTATACTCTTAAGGAAGATTTTATATAAGTTCAGAAAAAAATTCAAGTTGTAGAATTATAATCTCAAAAATAAAATTTGAAAACCTTACGCAAAAAAATAGTTGTCTATAATTTATAGTGATACTTATTTGCTAAAACCATTAGATGGCCGAATTTTAATGCTTGTAAATTAAACAAAAAGGAAAAAAAATTATTTCATTATGATTGCTACTTCACACGTTTAGGTTAGATTTATAGTTTTTTTAAACATGTATTATGGTTTCTTAATTATAATTATTGTGTATTCTAGAAAACATCAAGCAAACTTATAATTAGCATAATTAGAAATAGTTTAATTTTAAAAATAATTACATGTATTCAAAATAAATATTAAAATTTATTTTTAAATATCACTAAACCATTAGCTGACTTTATTCTGTTTTTCTTTTATGTTTAATGAAATAAATATTTAATGAAATAAATATTTAATGAAATACTTACAATTTTAAGTCACTTTTCGTATCTTCATCTTCGCTCAACTGCTTCTTTTACTTCATCAATTAGTCTTTAATAACTTTTACTCAACTTCAAAAAATTACCTTCGTACACGAAGTCCAAGTTCAAAATGAACTCAATAATGATTTTTTATTATTCAAATTATCTTTCAACAATGGATGCTTTTAAAGCAAATACTATTTTCTTCCTTCAACTGTAATTGTTTAACTACATCTATTAGCTCTGTTGAAAGCGTGGTTTGCGCAAAAAGATAATTAAGAAATATTTTAATAGCCATTGTTAGAAAGTGAACTTATATAATTTTTGGAAAACATAAAGAATCGTGATTTACATAGTTTTCTTATTTTATTCTACACAATTAGTACTTTATCAGAAATTTTCGCTGAATCCACCTTAAAAAAATATTTTTAAAATCCTTGTAAAAATTCAAACAATTTATGGATTTCATATTAACATAAATAATGTTCTATAAAATATGAAATAAGTAATCATATTAACATAAATCATATCTATTAACGTAAATAATGTTCTATAAAATATGAAATAAGGCAATCGTTTTATTTTATCCTTTAAATGTTAATTTGAGTTATTTTTTTGTTTTACTTTAAGTCTGTTTTTTTAAAACAAATATTTATACTATAATATGTATTCTCCTCGGTAATAAAAAAATTTGGAAAAGTGAGTCAACGGATTGCCAAACTAAAGGACATGGGACATGGACAGGGGACAAGTGCTATCTGAATCGGAGAAATCAAAATATTTCTACTAGTTTCTACTTACCAATTTTTTTTTTCAAATTAAAGGAAATAAATACAGCCATTGCAACTGAGTTAAAGTTCTAAAATGAAAGGAATGTTAAAACATTTAAAATTTCCAAAAGTATTATGTTTTTAATATTTGCCTTTGACCAGACTCGATTTCCTTCAGCTATCAAATATGTTTGCTTAGCATGTTTAATAGTTGATTGCATATCGATAGCATTTTATGAAACATTTTGTATATTTTACTTACTAGCCAATGAATATAGTATAAAATTTACATCTGTCGTGAAGCTATTTTATTCATAACACAGGATAATTTTCTTCTCATGGAACACATTTTTCTGAATCAATTTTATCAGTCTTACATCTCAGGATTACTGCATCGATAATCCAAACTAACCGTAACAGATGATTGAGACCAGAGGAACCGAAACAAAACCATAATAACCATCATAAACCATAACAGATGATTAAAATTGTACATTATCTGCCTAATAGAAACTGAAAATTTCAAATAATTTGTAGTTATGATTAACTTTCTAAATTTCAACAAACAAATTCCGAAATTCTTGAAATGCGAAATTTTCGCCCACTAGAGCAACAAAAGAAAAATTCTGTTTTCAAGATGGTTTCAAATAACTAAAGAAATTCTTATTCGCTCGTAATCATGTATTTTATACATATTGTGAGATTTAAAAAAAATGGAAGTGAAGTAAGATAGTATAATGAAAAAAGTGATGATGAAATAGTTATGGTGATTTGATTTTAATACAGAACTATTCATAACTCTGTCAGATATTTCAAAACGCTAAATTTGAAAAGAAAAAACTAAGATGTATAAAGCAGAAACGAGTCTTGCACCAAATACTGAAACAGTTACGGATTTATTTAAATTTGTTTTTGGTATTGGTGTCTCAATTTTATTCTAAAAGAAACGGGTGCTGGCAGTGATTTATTTTGTAAGGATAAACTAACTTCAAACATGTTTACTGGTGAAAGGCCTTTGTTAAATCGCCATCTAAATTAAGTCCAAATGGTTACCTCTTTACGGAAGTTGTAGTCGATTGTAAATATGAGCAGGTTTTGATTATATAAATTGCTAATTTATATAGTAAATAAAGATAATTATCTGACAGGTAAGAAAAGTAATGCGAGTGAATGAAAAGTGTCAATGCAAGTCGAGAAGTAAAAGAGTAAATGGTGTATGCTGTACAAAGACGGTCACAAAAATAAAGTTTTCCCGGTTTAAATACAAAACTGGTGAATTAAATAAAAAAATGGCACTGGAACAACGAGTGAATTATGAAAAGAAAAAAATATCTTTTATTTCAAAAAATAATAAAATAAATATTTGACCTAGATTAGAAGAATTTTATATGACTTTTAAAAAATATTATAGGTAATCATAAAATCCGAAGCATCTAATGGGAGAATGGAATAATCACTTTAAAAATATTAATGAAGTCAAAATTGTCGAAGCCAGGAAACTACAGATTTTGAATAAAATCGATTGAAGAAAGTGTTTGGGAAAGTAGTCTAAAATGAAAAGTGTTTTGATGGATAATAAATTCAGAACAAACATTTAAATGTGTTAACTTTACAAATGAAAAGAAGGAAACCAATATCATTGGCTTTTTACGTAAAGAATTTGAAGAAAAGTGCAAAGACTCGCCAAATAGCCCGAAGTCTCAAAAGTACATAAAAAAAAATGAAAATACTGGAATTCAAAAGTTGATAGGCTTTGAAATTATATGCTAATAAAAATTAAATCAAAATTTAAATATTATATTTAAATAAAAAAGTGTTTTTTTATCCTTAAAATTAAAAGTTTTTTTTTTATCCTTTCTTTACGTATAATGTCTGTAGCATTCACATTAATTCCCACCATTGACATTTATTTATGAACTTATTGCAATCGCAGAATCTCGTGTGATTTAAAATGTGGTGATATGACAACTTGTAAATTAATTGAAAAGGACAAAATTCGTTTTTTTTAATTTTATGTTCGTTAGAGGAAAACCTATTCTGTTTTTTAAGATGTTATAAATGCTTTATTCTAAGAGCAAAGTTTACTATTTATTTGAACTAAAAATATAAAAGTAAAAATTAAAAACATAACAACCTAAAAACAGCTTTTACAAAGTATATATGCTTCTCTAGGTATTGTTTTATTTTATATTTATTTTATGTTTTATTTTATATTAAATGTTTGTGTACGTAATCAAGTATCTCATTATTATTAAAACCATAACATCAAACATATTTTACTAAATATGACTTAAAAGTCAAACAAATATGAAACTTAAATTAGATAGCATTACAACTTTATCGTAAATAACAACAGCAAATAACTACAACTGGCTTTGATTGCAGAATAAATTAGACATTTTTTAGCTAACTCTTATTTATCCAAAATACTATTAGTTATACACTAAATCTTTGAGGTAAACTTGCATTTTTTTTTTTTGAATAAGCATACCTTTTAAATATCGCTTTCAAATAAAAAATAAAACTTTTATATAATGCTATATTATTTTAAAATTTACAAGCTTGAAAGGTCTAACGGAAAAAATATAATCATCTTTTTTTTCTTTTAAAAAATATTTTTAAGACATCATTGCTGATTTAATGGCCATTATTAAAAAAAATACTATTTCCTTCATTCGATAAATCAGTTTTGTTAAGTAATTAAAATAATATTAAAAAGATAGGTAATTGTCTCATTTGATTAAAAAGAATATTATGTTATGTAAAACATGTCATAAAAAATTATTACTGTCATGTTATTAAAACAGCATGAAAGGAATATCGAGTAATAGCCCTTATAATTTATGAAATAACATCAAGGTTAGGAATATCTGACTATAAACATTCACACATTCGACCTGGGTAATAATCCCATTTAATTAAAAATTATTTGACACAGTTGGAGAACTATATATTACCCGTACTTTATTTAATTGCCAGAAAAAATTATTATAGAATTAAAACTATTAAAATTAAATAACTTACAGTTCTTCATCAAGATTTAAAATTTTAGCATCTTGTGATTTATATCAAACCTCTTCACACAACAGCGAGATAAAGAATGGCTTTAATATTAGATTTAACCATTATTTAAAAAAAAATTACAACAATGAGTACTTTTATACAAACATAAAATTAATTTTTTTTAAGTTTTAATATAGCTATTGTTGCTTTTTATCTGTTGCTGTCAGAGAAGTCAACAATACAATGTATGGAAACAAATAATTTCCTTATTTTTAAATACTTTAATGCGGCACTCATATCAGACATCAACAGATTTTTGCTAATTAAATAATCTGTAGAAAAAAATTAAACAAACTGGAATAGCCTTGATATTTTTTTGATAACTTGCAATGCATATGCAATATGTAAAAAAATAAGAAAGCTCGCGTAATATTTAAAAAAATTGCATTTAAAAACTTTTCAATGGTCTCAAAAATCATAAATAAAACTAGAAAAAATATATTTTAGTATATAAACTAAAATGTGAATTTATAAATCTTGAATGTAAATATTTTTTCAAAACTTTTAAAAAAGGAAATTTAAATTCAGTTTTTTTTCTCTAGCATACGCTTTGAAACGTTATCATAAATGTATTAGAAGTATTTTTACGTTTATCAAAGATAATTTAAACAAAAATACCTACTAAACTGCTTAACAATTGCTTAGGAACAACTGATTTATGAAAATAGCGTTGATTTATGCAATAAGCGTTCGTTAAAATATTAAATCAAAATTCAGTTCTCTTTTTTTTTATCTAGCGTATACTTTGAAATTTTATCACAAATATATTAGAAACATTTTTAAGTTCGTTGAAGACAATTTAAACAAAAATATCTACTACATTGCTTAACAAGTGCTAAGAGACACATGATTTATGCAGATAGCGGTCCCGACAGCCGACTAATATCAGTAAAATCAAGTGCAAAGAGTGTAGTAGAGCTGCTAAAAGACAAGCTCTTCATTTATTCGAAAATTTCTGTTGTTAAGTGTTTGACCAAAATAGTTGGGTATGTTGGGAAATTCAGTGTAATGTTGCAATAATTGAGTACAAAATGTCAGAAAGACATCATTTGCGGGCTTACAATCACGGACGACTATAGTTCGCTCACCAGAAGTTGGCACTTGGCTCCACCTCCTCGGACGAAGAGTTTATTTCAACGTCTCCGTGCTTGAAATTGAGACAACCTTTAATGCGAGTCAAACGCAAACAGTGAATTCTTTTTAAGTCATTTACTTCGCTTTTTCACCTGCTATTATACATTTCTTTACTCTAGCTAATTAAATATATTTTGAATTTTAAAAACTGAAGTTTTCTCAGCAAACTGTCTAAAAAAAAAAAACAATTCACTCAAAAGAGAGAAATATCAACAAATTTATGAAATATTTAATCTTAAAAAAATGCACATAAAGATAGCGAAATAAATATTTTTTGTCATACGATCGCCAAATAGCAACCTTGTTCAGGATTGTTCATATCCTTCTCCCAAAAATATTATCGTCGGATACCACGTGCTGAAGGCAGAGCCAAGTACCAACTCTTGGTGAACGAACTATAGTTAGACGACTGGAAACAGATCAAAGTGTCACTATTGTGGTCACAGTGATGGTTGCGTTAAAAAGTGTCACCTCAAGATTAAAAATGGTCGCTGAAGGTAGAATTGCTATGGAAAAGAATAACTGCAGTCATGGTAGGAATATTACACCACAAGATAATCGATATGTATCCCAGGTGGCGAAAAGAAACCAAAACGTCACTCTCAGGCTGATAGCTGCAGACCTTGCAACCGTTATTGGTACACATGTTTCTGTCACAGCCATCTCACGAGGATTAAATCAAGTTGGTTTGTATGCAAGGAAGCCAGTTCGATGCATCAAGCATGAGCGACACCATCGTCGAGAAAGATTATGTTACTGTAAAAGTGTGAACGTGAACATTAATTATATTCT